>OY754974.1:22170311-23370311 GCA_963576475.1 Molanna angustata
ATAATGCTAAATAATAATAATAAACATTTATACAAGTAGCGAATTTATAAATAATAACCAGTTTTTCCAGCCTAGGAAAAGCAAGGATTTCGTGAAAAATAGTTTAATTCAATATCCACTCCGTTTTTACACAACAATGTTATTATTATTTATTTAATTTAAATACAAAACGAGTGAGCTATAGCAACTAAACTTTCCACTGCATATAAGTGTGCACTTTTTTTTTTCTTAAATGTTGACAATTTTATAAGATTAAGAAAAGAATGATAGGTACTATATCAATTAACAAAGTCAAGCAAAGAAAAGTCTGGAAAAAATATATATTATTTCAAATGATTCTTTAATCTATTTATCTATCTATTTAACACTTCATTGTACATAATTTATTTGCCAGTACTAATGGCGGAGTTATTGCCTAGTGGCAATTTCTTCCAGACAACCATCTGTTACAATTATGGGTGAAAGTAGTACATGTACAAAAAAGAAAACCTACATTAGACTATAAACATATAGCGTTCGTTCCCCTTCGTTCCCCTTAGCGTTTTTGTCCCGTTTCTATCGGGGTACGCTTTGACCATGACCCTGGAATTGGCGAGTCTGGTTATTACATTGAAGCGACTGCCATCTGACCTTCGTAACCCTTAGAAAGGGGAACCAGACAAATTGGATCATGGTTACACATAGCTAGTGATATAAAACCGCACATAGATTTTTTAAAAATCCAGAGGTGCGTGCCCCACCCGGATTCGAACCGTCGACCACAAGCATGTGAGGCGACGACATTACCGCTGGGCTATCACCGCTCAAGACTATAAACATATAGCATTTACTAAAAAGTAAATATGCATACCAATTACTAATAAACAAATCATAGATGAAACCTGATACAATACAATGTGAGGAAAGGGAAAAAAGGAGAGGAGATTTGCCTAACTAAAGGAATAGGCAAATTAATGAGAAGTTTGTTGGTTAAGAAATAGAAATTAGGAGCGCGCGCTTTATTTAATCTAATTTTGAAGGTTGCTAACGTTGGTGCAGTTCTAATGTCAAGGGCCAAGTTGTTCCATAACCGGGCAGCATGGACAGTAAAGGATGATGAATAGAAAGCCGTGGCATGTGATGATTTAATGATATATCTTCTACGTTCACCTTTCTTCTGCTTGTATTTTCATCTAGTTTCTAACCTTAACGAACTCCATTCTTTTTATACCTTGATATAATTTTACTGGTGATAACTTCAATTTAAAAACCAGCGTATTTATGGAACTTATCTCATTCTCTATATCTACTAATACATTTTTTTCTCCTCACTTACGCAGGGGATATAGTATAAAGTTGGCAATTTTTGATTTTATTTTTTTAATGCAGATTATCAAGTATAAGTATCATGCTAAGATTGTATTCTGAAAATTTCATTACATTGTATCTGTGTGTATGTGCTATATACTTAGTATGAGCTACGTATGTTCTATGTACGGCGTGTTTATTCTACTTTATCGATTATAGACTAAAGTACTCACTCGATTATTTTCAAGTTTTGCAAATTTGTACATCTAACACACATTTAGATCTCATTAAATTTTGAAAGATATATAATCCGTGCTTCCCATTTTTTCTAACTGTCAAATATCTCAAAGTGATTCCAAGCTCAGGAAGTTTTCAAATTGCTTAAAAAGCACATCACTTTCATAAAATGGTTTGAAGAATTAAACAATTATTTAAATCAAAAATAATTCAACAAAAAAAAATCAGCATATGATGGCGTTGGCCACAAATTTACATTTTTTATACAATTTTTTTTTGTTGGCAATAATCTACATAATTTAATTAATATCCTGAACAAACTTTGACTTAATTTTTATCGGGTAACGCAATTAGTACCTACAGCACGTATGCCATTTTTATTTACCAATTCAATTTAAACAGAAATCGAATTCAAACATTCGATAAGTGATAACTAGTAAATGCACTTAAAATTAATCATATCAACCATATCGAGTATATATAGCAATACCTATAAAAACAATAAATTTGTTTAATAAAAAAACTGCAATTAGCTGGCGCCAGCAATTTTATTTTCTGTATAGTTGTTATAAAAAAAATACACCGGTGATTATTAACAGATAACGTTATCCGATTAGATTTAGCACACGATAACATTTAAATATAAAATTATTTAAGTTCAGTGACGTCAAATAATCTTTTGTTATACTAGAAAGTCAATCTATTCAATTTTTTTCCTAAAACAATATTTTTTTATTTTATTGTATGAAAAAACGAATGAATAATATATTTCCAACAGTATAAATATTTCATAGGAACAAAATACAATTTAATTTATACCAAATTACAATTTTACATCTTTACTCTTCACGAACCCAAGAGATTTTAGTGGGGAGTTATGATTTCGCAATTTTAAGGATATTTTTTTATTGCAGATTATCAACTAGTATCATGCTGAGATTGTATTCTGAAAGTTTATTCATAATGTATCTGTGTGTGTGTGCTGCATGCTGTGTGCTATGTACAGCATGTTTATTTTACTTTATCGGTTATAGACTAAAGTACTCATTCGATTATTTTCAAATTTTGCAAATTTGTATTATCTGATACTCACTTAGACCCCATTAGAGTTTGAAGGATATCTGAATTTTGCTTCTCAATTTTTTTAACTAGGTATCAAATATTTCAAAGTGACCCCAAGCTCAGAAAACTTCAAAATTGAAATTTTTATTTCCAAATTGGCATATAGGCACATCACTTTCATAAAATGGCATTGAAGAATTATCAAGTTTTCATAATACAATATTTAAATCAAAAATATCTTAATACACTCATTTCATAAATATATTATGCTGAATATTTTCCATACTAAATTTGAATACATTATGGAGTGACTTGTTAGTGAGGAGTTTAGAGTTGGCCACAATCCACTCGTTTTTTTTTTTTCTCTACTTTTATACCATTGTGGCAAAATGATAATTTGGTCTTTTGATTTCAACAACAGCTTCTGTGTTTCGATTCCCAGCAGAGGAAAAAGTAAATCTGTAAAACCCTATATATTTGGAAAAAACTATATCTTCCGTAAAAAAATTGAATTAACATTTTATTATCATTACTTAGTATTTTATCATAACTTCTCGGATAACTAACATGTAGGTAATATGTCAAATATTTATTGAACACGCACCCAATAACTATAATAGTTGCCATATTCTGGAGACATAATATATATCGTCTCGCAAATCCAGACTGAAAACACAATCAAAATTTGTGTCTTCACCAGGAATCGAACCCGGGACCTTTGACTCAGGTGACAGATATCTAACCAAATGAGCCATGAGGCAATGAGCCAATCACGAAGAAAATGTATTGTATAGGTACTTTTTGTAACTCGTTAAATGAAAGTTTATCCATATTAAGAAATATGACTTATAAAAGAAAAATGTTAACTGGATTTTACCACGCTATTTTTTTTATATATTTGTAGATTCCAAAATGTTAACTAATGGCATGACTATATAGATGAAATTTTTAAAGTAGGACACTTAAGGAGCTTGAAAAATCGACAAACATGTATGAGACGATGCATGGATGTAAAGGAAGCCAGGAATGTGTCTAAAAATAGATGATTATGGCGGTCGTTTCTCTCTGCTTATCGCGTAAGTGTCGTGGCGTGATGGTAACTGGATTAAACCATACTACATAGATATACAGTTTTAACATGTTTGTAAACAAGTTCGTTTTTCATCGCGTCAATCAAACTTCTACTCATGGAATCCAGCTCGGATATATGATTCCACGATGCTGCGATATGTAAATAGAACACTGTGAATTTCGTATCGCACTTCAAACATCAACTCTCACAATCGTCCATTGACCACGTCACGAGAATGAGAGCTAATAAAAAAATATACGGGGCGCGTCTTGTGGGTTAAAGTCTGCCCGCCAAAATGTTTCGTTTGACTTACTGTCCCATACCGAATACTGTTAATATTGATTATTTATTTGGTGTGTTGTGACGAAGAATGCACCTTTTGTTTGAACAAAGCCCGCCCAGAGGCATCACGTATTGCCGCATCTCATTAGCATCCACATATCCACACTTAGCCATATACTTCTTGTACCCGCATACCTAACTCTACCATACCAAACCAAACTTTCAACATCACAGGAGAAAATATCAATACATACGTTTTCAACTCCAAAGCTGCATACATTTGCAATTACTTCGTACACTCCACTTATTACTCCAAGTTATCATACAATCACGACACATCCCACAATGAAGGGTAACCAAAGACAGGTGTGAAGGAGAATATTAAAATAATAAATTTGGATTATTTTTATTGCGCCGTTTTTGTGATAACCTCACGTCAAGGGCGCTTTGAATATAACTATTAGAGGTTTTTGTAAGACTCGCGGAAGAAGTGAGTTTTCAGTTGTTTCCTGAATAGTGCTAAGTTGTCGATTTGCCTCAGTTCAGGTGGTAGTTTATTCCACGAGGCTGGTCCAGCCACAGCAAAAGCACGATCACCGAAGGATGAAGTGTTGACTCTATTTATTTCAGTCAACTTGCCAATCACGGATGTGGTGGCTGACCGAAGTGTTTGTTGTCGCTCGTTTACGGTGAGAGGGATGCAGAAGTCTGAAAGATACGTGGGAGCCATGCCATGGATCGCTTTGAAAGTCAAAAAACATAATTTGTACTTGATTCTCTCTGGCACTTTTAGCCAGTGAAGATTAATATTATCTCACCTAAAGGCAAGATTCAAAATGGGTGATGAACCACGTTGCTGAACCATGTTGGATGTTATTATACCTCTTGTATTTACGATTACTTAGCTCTTAGTGCAAGCACCTTCTAAACCGAAGTCTCACAACAAAACACACGTCACTATATGCCTGCTATGAATTAGTGGAGAGCTATGAATTTACAAATTTGTAGGTACACTGAGAAATTTTTGAATTTACTTACATATGGGCGGTTAGCGCGCTGGGTTAGTAATCCAGTGATCACGATTTAGCGAATGTATGAGGGTGTATTATGTACTTGTTACAAGGACGTATTAACTCTTATAAAAAAATTCCGAAGACATCAGTTAAAATTAACATGTTTCTTCTGTCAAAACATTCAAAATACTCTCATTTTGAGTCCTGTATTATTTTTAATTGTAGATTAAAAATGGACTCCATAAAAATTGATTCACGGATGACCATTATTCAAAATTGTACAAAAGTTGTGAGATCTTCAAGTGGTATCGACCACATGTGACAAACACTTGCATCGTAAATGCACTTTAAAATCGATGATTCATCTCGTTTGAAAGTTTACTGTCATGAAACTTTAATAGTTTAATAGATCTCATCCATCAAAATCTGCATAATTCCTCATTGGATATAAATAAAAACAGTACATCTTCAACGTACGAACATAGTCCTTCGAAATCTAGTTTGTTTAAAATCGTATGAAAAAAAAGTGTCAATTTAATGATGTTTTTAGAAATTTAAAGACATGATGGAATGAAAAGAAACGAAATAAACCGTTATGATTTTATAAAGTAAATTCTGTCAGTGTCGTCAAAATTGACATAGTAAAAACATAAAAATCTGTCATATAAAAAAATGAATGTGGGTTAATATTAAAAAAATGGCTTTCGGTTATCTCTACTTACCCCATGAGGGACATGGCGTGATGGTTTGTATGTATGTAGTCTTTCTGCAAATTGACGAGGTTAATGATTCTCATCATTCCCATCTTGGCTTAGTTTACCCCAAAAGTCATTCCTTAATAATAATCTTTAATTGAAAAATTTTAACACTGAATATGAACATACAAAAAAAAATCACATCTAATTGATAACCGCATCCGTTTATAGAAATCGGTTTAGAATATGTTAAAATAGAACATTGAAAATTTAACATTGCTTGTCTTTTTAAACCTTAAATTATTGTTGCATTTCTATTGTCAAATGTATTGATTGGTATTTTTTTATAAATATTTTCATTTTTAATCATCGTTATTAAGATCAGTTATCTTTTTACCGTCATAACTTATCGGCAATATACTCTGTGATTATAACAGTTTAATTTGTCTGTGTTTTTGTATTGATATCCCCTGAAGCATATTGAAGACTAGACAAAGATAATATATATATTATTTACATATAATCTAAAGTTGAACGTCGTTGAATGTATGCATTTCTTATTTGATTAAATATTCACGCAAACCTGCCTTGAAGCCTAAAATGTAAACACGCCGACATATTTGTCGGCTCCAAGATATATTACAAAACTTTCGAACAAATATTACATAGATTTTTCAATGAAATTCGACCCGGGCATTGAAACTATCGCACATCGAACACGTTTAAAAATATATACATTCTTAACGATTGTTGATACTTTTGAACATACTTTTTTTGAACTGTCATACAAATGCCTCTCTCTCTCAATCTTCCAGGAAACGAAAATCTTAATAAGTTAGTCAATAACAAACAGAATGAAAATTTTACAATTTTTCTTGAACTTTACCGAAGTACAGGTAATTGTGTAAAAGGAAGCCTTCTTTTGTAACACTGCATCATCTTATTCTGTGGTTACTTCTTTCTTACGTCACAGGTTCCCAAGTCCTATTTCCAAACACTGTATTGTTGGGAAAATGTCTAGCTATTTGCGTATTAACTCGATGGAATGTTAACAACCCTCTTCTAAACTTCTTGGTCAGGATAATTAGCGTTTCAAACACGAATCACAAACTAGATTTTCAAAAAAAGTGGATCACCTGAATAATAATACTAAAGCGCTATGAAATATATTGGAAAAGGTCATTAGCGGTATTTCTTAACAAATTGCTGATTTTGAACGCAGAAAACACTTGCACTTGGTCTTATAATATATGGTTTAAATAATAAGATAGTAAAATAAGGATGAACCTATTTACACCATGTAATTGATGGTCCATCCTTATGTATGTAATATTGTCCTCCGTGAAATAATACAAGTTCAACAGAGACAATATGATTCTCATTAGTCGTGTTCAATGTTCATTCTCACACGCGGCTCCATTTCATGTAGTAAAGGTTATGTTGCCTTGATGCTCGGTGTAATTTATGCCTCTACTGAACCATTGTGCGAGGGCGTAAACTTGAAATACATGTGAAAGGAACAGTGAACCCTATTGTGTCACACATCCATCAAAGAAAAAACCCTGTAAGATAATATTTTTAGCATTTATTAAATGTTCTCATAAAGAAATGATTCTTCGTATCTACATAGTAATAATTTGCATTCTAATTTTTCAAGACAGAAATACCAACAACAGAAGTCTACCCAGAAGACTTTCTCACCACCACCCGTTCTGCTTATGAGGACTTATGAAACTCAGAAAGAACACACAAAGAACACAATAAGAGTCTGGATAACTCCAAAACCTTGCAGGCACTGCACTTAAAGTGCTAAAGCGAGCTAACTATGCTGAATGCCGTGGCACAGTTTGTAAGTCGTTTGGTTTCTGTGCGGGCGTCCTGGGTTCGATTCCCAGCAGAGGAGAAATTTATTTAAATTCTTTTCTCACGCAATTATTGGTTCTCTGGCTGGAAACCGCTACTTACGCAGGGTGCAAACAAGTGAAGATACAGCTGGCTCATCATTCAATGACTCAGAAGACCTGCTAAAAGACGGAAGGACTGTTTTGGACCTCCTCCTTCCAGGATAGTCCTCCTTCACAAACATGACCTAATACACGATGAAGAAGAAGACGGATCAGTAGTAACTTTAGTTTACAATGTAATTTTACTAATTTTAGAAGTATTATGTAAATATGCAAATAATATAAAGGTGACAAAAAGATAGAACATCTTATTTTAGGGAATCTATACGAATATATACAATGTACATGTTCCAAGGGCATATTATTCATTTTTGATGTTGATATATATTTCAATTCATCAAATATCTCAGACTATTTTGGGATATTTTTATTAACATTAACAAAATTTCTAATTTAAAATTAAAATCTGCTATGGAACCAAATTGATGGATACTTTCGAAACGTCTGTAATTCTGTCATTAATTCAAAACTACTAAGTAGCAACTGATTGCAGTTTCTTATTGTTGTATCAACATATAATCCACCTGATAATTGCTTTGAAATTAAAAAATATATATTTAAAAATTAACACGGTATTTTCATAATGGTAATTAACCATTAAGATGGGCCTGGACGACAAAAATAATAATTAGTCTTGGTGGAATGCGTTGTAAATTTTCAGGATAATTCGATTTAACCCGCGTGTTCATGTGTGGGAGGACGGTAATTCCATATCTTCAATCCATGTCTTCGTGTAATTATTATCAGCTATTCAATCAGTTGACATTCCTAACATATTATCCATCTGACAACATGGTAGCCAGCATCTTTCCCCGATATTATAGGACATAATCGTATGTCTTTCTTACCATTTATTCGCTGGCGTTTCATTCCCTTACAGTTTTATAGCACCTCGCATAGGAGATACAAGTCATTAACAAAACATGGATATATATTTCTTACGTCATAGCAGTGTGTATAGAATATTGTTGTAAACATTTCACCATTGAGTGTATTTAATTTCAATAACATTTCATTGTGCGATAAATATAATTCCACAGAACGTTGAAAACACATTCAAAGTGCTATGAGGCGATTGACAATTTTTATGATTTACGTGCAAAAAATGAAAATGTAATTTCAACCGTGAGTTTTGACTCCTTTTATTTTTTTTGAATATCTTATTAAGTGCCATTATATAATGGTACTTAGTAAAATAAATAATGACTTACTAAATACAGGTACCCAACTTTGATTTCGTAAATTTATATTCAGGGGGCAAGTCCGGTTAAGCGATGAAATCAAAACCCTCATGAGAACCCATATCATAGATATAACGATCTCATAGAGTTCTATAAGATATTATAGAATTCCATAGCATAATTATATCCACGATATGGGTTATCATGAGGGTTTTGATTCCATCGCTTTACCGGACATGCCCCCCCTTATTGCTTCTTAGGTTTCATGTATTTCGTACCGATAAATGAATTTTACACTAATAAACTACCTGTAAACATGTAATAAACCAATAATTTTGATGAATATCATACGAAACTTCATCGTATTATCATTAGTATTGACATTTTTATCTAGGGTCGCAAAACACCACTTCCCGCTCTAAGTTTTATCTAGGGTCACAAAACACCACTTCCCGCTCTAAGTTTTATCTAGGGTCACAAAACACCACTTCCCGCTCTAAGTTTTATCTAGGGTCACAAAACACCACTTCCCGCTCTAAGTTTTATCTAGGGTCACAAAACACCACTTCCCGCTCTAAGTTTTATCTAGGGTCACAAAACACCACTTCCCGCTCTAAGTTTTATCTAGGGTCACAAAACACCACTTCCCGCTCTAAGTTTTATCTAGGGTCACAAAACACCACTTCCCGCTCTAAGTTTTATCTAGGGTCACAAAACACCACTTCCCGCTCTAAGTTTTCCCCTTTGTGTAACGTTTAAAAAATACATATATTTATTTGTTTATTACACTACAGTTTATAATGACAACATCAAACAGGTTCCTGCTGCCCAATTGTTAAAACCTGATATTGTGCAAACAGAAGAAATCTCTGCGCTTTATCCAAATGAAAATCGTTATGCGATTATGAAATGTCATCAGCTTTTCATTGCTTGAAATAGTGAATTTTTTGTAAGTTCATTTGCAAATAATATTACTTTTTATACTCAAGTTGCTTTCCAGGTCTATCGATGGCTACAAAATTATGTATATTTAAACGAAAACATAAAACGCACGGAAAGTAGAAAATTGTAAGAGCCAATAAGGCGTGCAACATGTCAAACAATGGTGTTATTACATTCCTCGTCAGTCATGGAATGTAAAGTACATTTTGTTTTAATGATTTGTGAACTACTTTGTAGCGCAAATTAACTTAATATGTTATTATGTCTATTATAAATAGTTTTGTTAACATCTCTTTTAAAACTTTTGCTAAAAAATTACGACGTAAGAGATTTCACAACAAATAAATGATTCGATCAACTTGATGAATATAAATGATGTTTCACTCTATTTAACCGTTGTAAGAACAAAATGTGAAATGATTATTAAAGATTTTCTGTTTACGAAATCAAATACATACATACTTATTAAACAGTACTTCATCAGAGGTGGTCTTCAAAATATTCGTCATTAATCATGAACCAATTTAATACTTCTTACTTCACAATATAAGGTAGGTAGTATGTGTCTTCATTCAATCGTAGTGTTTTATATTATTTATTACGTGCGTATTTTTTTGCTGATGCGTTCCAATCGATTTTTCTATTGAAGAATTTTTTTTATTATTTTTCATAATCAAACTGCACACACAACACTAGGTAAAAAATTACAATGAATAAGCTTAATATATAATTTTTATAACTAGCCCTACCTAGTGTCGAATAATTGTGGCAAACCAATTCATATAAACCAATTCAAGTAATAACGTACTGGGATGTGAATGTGTAGTGCGTGAGAATGTGTAATGAAGTGTTATCTTGGTAATCTAATTTTAAATTGGACAGTAAGTTTTTTTTATATTGGTATATAATCTAAGAATACTGACTTTGCGTCTGTGGTCTAGTGATTGCAATAGATTACTTCTGGTAATATTATTATGAAAAAATATGTAGACATCATTCACTGATTTACATTCTTAATTTATATTATTGATTAACGTCAAACATGTGTTAAAATTTCACCCATATAATTGAATAAATTACAATTAATATGTGAATTATATTAATTACATTGTTATTTATTTCATTTACAAATGTTCCCCATTAAACGATCGCAATGAGTTCACGTTTAGTTACAATTGATTACAATAAAAACGTTAAACACAAATCGACTGTAAATAATTATGTTAACTTGCAATTGGTTGTAAATAAGTAGTGTAAAGATGCAATTGGCTATAATGATAATATTATGTGTTATGGGTACAGTACAATTGATATGGGGGAACACCCATCCTATCATACGCTGGCTGGTTGAATTAATTATTACGGTGTAACTCCAACCAACAAGTAATAATGTAAAACCTTAATTGCTTATTCAGTAATTACTTACTGCACTCACTGCTGTATGATGTGGTCGGACGTGTTATGATTTTATAATTAGGTGAAAATAATAACCTGCATTATTGTTGTGAAGGGTGATTGGGTTGCTTGCATGTATTTTGTATGCTGGGTCTTCAAGGATATCGGTCATTTTCGATTTATAATCTTCACTGTTCATCACTACTGTGGCATTGCCTTTATCAGCTGGAAGGATTATCAAATCTTTGTTGTTGCGTAATTCTTTGAGGGCTATTATTTCTAGTTTTGATAAATTGCATTTTGGTGGTGTATTTTTTCTTAAAATCGAGCATGTTTCTTGTCTAATTGTTTCGGCAGTATTATTGGTGCATTTGTGAATGGCTGATTCAACCGCTGTAATTATTTCTTCTTTAGGAATAGTTTTATATGATACACCATAGTTAAAACCTTTTGAGAGGACGGAAATAGCATTATTATTCAGTTGAAAATTTGATAAATTGTGAATGACCTTGTTTGTATCCAGAGCGGCTTGGTGACAATATTTATTTTTCTGTAGGTTGGTAAATTTCTTTATTTGGCGTTCCGTGTTTCTTTATTTGGCGTTCCGTGGTGTATGTTGTATTGGTGTCAACACGATATTGCACAATATTATTTAGTTGATCCCATATCACTGGATGTAATGTGTTTGCGAGGTTTAAATGAAGTACACGTAGTTGAGAACTCACTTGATCTAGTTTGTACCGTATGTATTTAATTTCTTCACGAATTAGAGTCAAACCGGTATTTTTTAATATTTTGGATGTTTTTACTGATTTTCTATTTGTTTTTAAAGTAAAAGACACTGGTATTGTTTCTGTATCACGACATCGGCGTAAGAAAGTTAAATCACATAGAAGTTTTGCTCTTTTCGTATTTAACTTTTCAAATCGTTTTGTTGAACGATACACTTCCTCACCGTAGAGGTTATTTATGTTATATTTGATGTTTTCACGGGTGAAATATGTTATAATATTTTTATCTCGGTTTTCCCGTGTCAGTAGGTCTTGACTAAGACCATTTGTCTTCCGACGTTTCGCCTGAATATCACCAGGCATTTTCAAGGACTTAACGAAAAGCACGCGCGCGACACACGTCTACTCACACTGAAAGCTCACCGTCAAGTGACTCGTAGCGTACAAGATGGCCGCTTATGTCAAATATTGTTAGCGCGACGTGATTGGCTCCTTGTGACACGCCCACCTGCTGTCGTGTTCGTTGGTAATAATATTTTATCATTATTTTTGTGTTGTGATTTATTGTTAATTTTAGTTGTGACATTAATATTATTATTGTTGTGTTTTGGGGTTATTTTCGCTATGATATTATTAATATTATTATTGTATTGTTTGTCATATAAAATGTTCTTCCAGGTACTAGGCAAACGAACTCCGTCGTCCCGATTGTTCATTATATCCCTTCTCTTATATATTTCTATAGCTTCCCTGTAAATTCTGAGAGGTTCACTGTTTAAACTTGCTATTATTTTTGAATGGTCAAAATCTATTGTATGTCCTTCTGTGAGCGAGTGTTGTACAAGTGAGGATGTAAGTTTTTTGTTTCTCATGTCGACTCTGTGCTCCGCTATTCGTGCTTCAACTTTTCGATTGGTTCTTCCTACATAAGTCTTATTGCACGATCCGCACGGTATTTCATATACTCCATGAGCTTCAAGTGGAATGATGTCTTTCGGGTTTCTTAGAAAGGTTGATATTTTATTTGTTGTGCTGAAAACGGTACGTATGTTATTTTTGTTTAATAGACGGCTGATTTTATCGGTGACGCCTTTGATATATGGTAGTCGGGCTGTTGATAATGGTGTTTCATTGGATTTTTCTTTCACTGTTTTTGGACTCTTTAATGCTTTGTTTATTATATAGTCTGAGAAACCATTACAACGTAGAGCATTTTTCGTGTATTCTAATTCTTGGCGAAAAGGCGAAACGTCGGAAGACAAATGGTCTTAGTCAAGACCTACTGACACGGGAAAACCGAGATAAAAATATTATAACATATTTCACCCGTGAAAACATCAAATATAACATATATATATATATATATATATATATATATATATATATATATATATATATATATATATATATATATATATATATATATATATATATATATATATATATATATATATATATATATATATATATATATATATATATATATATATATATATATATATATATATATATATATATATATATATATATATATATATATATATATATATATATATATATATATATATATATATATATATATATATATATATATATATATATATATATATATATATATATATATATATATATATATATATATATATATATATATATATATATATATATATATATATATATATATATATATATATATATATATATATATATATATATATATATATATATATATATATATATATATATATATATATATATATATATATATATATATATATATATATATATATATATATATATATATATATATATATATATATATATATATATATATATATATACATATATATATACATATATATATATTATCATCATAAAAAATTTATGAATGTATGTTATTGCAATACTCATATTAATTCCAACCCATTGATTTATCATAAGTATCAGTGAAATGTGAAACTGCCCAATTAAAAAGAACTCAAAATGCTCTGAAGAAGACAAGGAGAGATGGGCTTCGATACCCGCTTATTCATAAATCCTGTTCCACATAGGATATTGTAAGGTAGGATAGAAAGAAAAGGCGACTCTGGCACAACCATGTATAAAAACCAACATCCCGGAAGACCAGCAAAAAGGTGTTGAGATAGCTGGAGTTCGTTGTCATAGGAGGACCTTTCTGCCACAAACAGATCCTTGGTTCAAAAGTAAGAGAAATAACAAAACATGATTTAATTGAATTTCCTAGTTAGAGAAGGCAATTTCAATAATTTTTTTTGACAAACTTCTCAACATCTCAATAGAGACGAAGTTGGAATATTATAGAAGAACCAGTCACTCAAGGCACCTACAGGGGTTAAGACCTGTCATCCGCCGGTTTACGCGATCACTTTATGCGCTTGCGCAATGTTCACCAATTATGCCTTCTTATTGAGTTATCGCATCAATGCAAATTTTGAAAGTTTTATAATAATAATAATAATAAACACTTCCTTGCACCCTGCGCGAGTGGCGAGTTTATTGCCGTATGGCAATTTCTTCCAACTAACCAGTGTTTCCAGCCCAGAGAAGTAATATTAGCGTGAGAAATTAATTTAAATAAATTTCTCCTCTGCTGGGAATCGAACCCAGGACGCCCGCACAGAAACCGAACGGCTTACCAACTGTGCCACGGCGGTCGGTTTTATATATTTGAATAATGAGTAACTTATCACCTGAAAATAAGACATTATTACTATTGCCATCTATGAAGTAACGAAGAAACCCTTTTGTCATGCCATCTATTGAGAGGTTGGTTTATTTATAAACAATGTAAGCAACATTCAAATTTTTTAGAACTTACCTACCTGTCGCCTGCATACATTCAAATTATCTACTATTACTATTAAAACATACCTACATAGCACATTATTCTCCGTTACAAAGGCATGTTCTTAGCGAATCGGATTTGCAGTGGAATAATGTCAATATCAGTATATTAAACGTAGAAACTATAAATGTGTTGGCCATTGAAAAGTGGAACCCACTTCTATTTTAGATATTTATGGTCTAAACATCTTATCATAATATATTATTCAATCCAATATACCCACTGCACTTCACTAGGATATAAAAGCTTTCCGATTATATTTGTCTATTGGTATCGAAGACGTTCATTAAAACAAAGGAAAATATTCGAACAATATGTGTTATTTACGAATAACAGTTTCTCAATTATAATGCTTTAGTGCGATGGAAATTACCAATGCTATACATATATCTATATTATGAGATACCTAACCAACTGTAGAAAGAAATGAGGTAGTGGATGGAGACAAGACTAGAGCTTAGTAAACGCACAGGTCATTTTACCATTGTCGGATGAGCTTTCAAAGTTGACATTAAACACTTTAATGATAATAGTAACTCGCTCACAGGAGTCGCTATTGTCATTAAAGACTAACTAAACCTAACCGAAAACTAAACGGGATGTAATAAAATACGACAACGAAATAATAGTATGATTTGTACGTCAATCTCCATCCTCGTTATTTTTTTTATAAATTGAATGAATATTATTTTAGTAATTTGTATGATACCTACTTACTATTTTTAATAGTATTTATTTGTGTTAAAAATTTTCGCGTTTAATGTCAACTTTGACAGCTCTTACGACATTTGTAAAATGACCTGTGCGTTTAACAAGCTCTAGTGGAAACAATGTATGACAGGTCCATAATAAGCCATGTCTTTGCGATTTCTTTATTTCCTTGTTTCTACATCTCTGTTGAGATTTTTAAAAATACAAATGTTTCATAGGTATTACTTTCTTTTACTGTTCTCATAATGCCTTGGTTTTTAAAGTAAAAAATCTGAAATAGAAATTTATTATTCTTATCCTTTTCATGTAAATACTTTATCGCTGTTATTTACATAGCCTTCGTGGAATAACACTAAATGTTTTTTTTAGTTATTGTATTTTTTCTGATGGATCAGGTTATTTTATAACTAGTTGCATGTAACACATGGGATCCAACTGTCGACAGCGATAGTATGTATAGTTGAAGAATAAGTACCAAACCCATAAATACAAATTATTTATTATTTTATGATATTTAGTTTTCTATACAACACATGTACCTAGGTAGTCAAGATAGGATAGTATGGAGGTCAGTCTTTTTTTCCTACCCGGAATATGAAAACAGCATGATGGTATATGTATATTGTATGTTTAGAGATGAAGTATCAAACTATTAAGTCTTCTTTGATATTGTGTATAGGTGACTACCATACAAATTGTATGAAGCGATGTCGTCACTAAATTCAATTTTTATAAAAATTGTTAAAAAAAATTTGAGATGTACTGCTACAATGTTAATATTTTTTATATAAAATTAAATTATCTAGTTGGGGTGTCTCGGCTTTTTTCGATATTTAAAAAAAAATGGAAATATAGGCAGTTAAACTCATAAATTTATCATAAAAAAAATACTTTTCTTAATAAAAAATGTTTGAGAAACCCTGGAATTTTTTTGAAAAAACTAATTTGAGATTTTGTATTTGTCTATGTTTATACCAATTTTCAGCGTTCTAGCTTTTATGGTTTCTGAGATATAGGGAAAAATAAAATAAAAATTCAAAAGTTGATAACCCCTGACTGAAACAAAAATTCAAAATTCCGAGTATAAAAGTTTTGTAGGCCTGTAACTGTTTATATATTCTGAAATTTTAGGCTCTGTAAATTGAGCGGATCAAAAGTTATAAGGGGGGGACGGACACACACACACACAGACATACACACACACAGACACACAGACACACACACAGACACACGAAATGTTCTACTCCGAATTCTAAGTAAATCCGTGTATGGAACATATATGCTGCGAAGCCTCTAAGTTGGTGTTTTTTGACTTCAAAGTTGGAAAAGCCGTGAAAAAAGTAGACCTCTCCATACAATTCTCGCGTATTCTGGCTTGATACATTGTCGATATGTTAAGAGAACAAAGTTCTCCTGAACAAATCGACAGTTGGATTATTGCGACCCGCTATAAAACTGCATTAAAAATATTGTCAGCGCCAATATATAATTACTAGTTGCATGTAACACATGAGATCCAACTGTCGATAGCGATAGTATGTATAGTTGAAGAATATGTACCAAACTATAAACCCATAGATACAAATTATTGAATATTTTCAGATATTTTGTTTTCTATACAACATATGTAGGTATGTATGTCAAGATAGGATAGTATGGAGGAAGATCCTTTTTCCTACCCAGAATATGCAAATAGCATGATGGTATGTTTGTATGTATGTTTGGAGATGAAGTATCAAACTATTAAGTCTTCTTATATATTGTGTATAGGCGACTGCCATACAAAATGTATGAAGCGATGTCGTCACTAAATTCAATTTTTAAAAAAATTGTTAAAAAAAAATTGAGATCTTCTACTACAATGTTAATATTTTTTATAGAAAATTAAATTATCTAGTTGGGGTGTTTCGGCTTTTTTCGATAATTGTAAAAGTTTTGGAAATATAGGCAGTTAAACTCATAAATTTATCATAAAAAAAATATTTTTCTTAATAAAAAATGTTTGAGAAACCCTGGAATTTTTTTGAAAAAACTAATTTGAGATTTTGTATTTGTCTATGTTTTTACCAATTTTCAGCGTTCTAGCGTTTATGGTTTCTGAGATATATGGAAAAATAAAATAAAAATTCAAAAGTTGATAACCCCTGACTGAAACAAAAATTCAAAATTCCGAGTATAAAAGTTTTGTAGGCCTGTAACTGTTTATATATTCTGAAATTTTAGGCTCTGTAAATTGAGCGGATCAAAAGTTATAAGGGGGGGACGGACACACAGACACACACACACACACAGACACACACACACACACACACACACAGACACACGAAATGTTCTACTCCGAATTCTGAGTAAATCTCTAAGTTGGTGTTTTTTGACTTCAAAGTTGGAAAAGCCGTGAAAAAAGTAGACCTCTCCATACAATTCTCGCGTATTCTGGCTTGATACATTGTCGATATGTTAAGAGAACAAAGTTCTCCTGAACAAATCGACAGTTGGATAATAACTAGTTGCATGTAACACATGAGATCCAACTGTCGATCGCGATAGTATATATAGTTGAAGAATATGTACCAAACTATAAACCCATAGATACAAATTATTGAATATTTTCAGATATTTTGTTTTCTATACAACATATGTAGGTATGTATGTCAAGATAGGATAGTATGGAGGAAGATCCTTTTTCCTACCCAGAATATGCAAATAGCATGATGGTATGTATGTATGTTTGGAGATGAAGTATCAAACTATTAAGTCTTCTTACATATTGTGTATAGGCGACTGCCATACAAAATGTATGAAGCGATGTCGTCACTAAATTCAATTTTTAAAAAAATTGTTAAAAAAAAAATTGAGATTTTCTACTACAATGTTAATATTTTTTATAGAAAATTAAATTATCTAGTTGGGGTGTTTTGGCTTTTTTCGATAATAGTAAAAGTTTTGGAAATATAGGCAGTTAAACTCATAAATTTATCATAAAAAAAATATTTTTCTTAATAAAAAATGTTTGAGAAACCCTGGAATTTTTTTGAAAAAACTAATTTGAGATTTTGTATTTGTCTATGTTTGTACCAATTTTCAGCGTTCTAGCGTTTATGGTTTCTGAGATATATGGAAAAATAAAATAAAAATTCAAAAGTTGATAACCCCTGACTGAAACAAAAATTCAAAATTCCGAGTATAAAAGTTTTGTAGGCCTGTAACTGTTTATATATTCTGAAATTTTAGGCTCTGTAAATTGAGCGGATCAAAAGTTATAAGGGGGGGACGGACACACACACACAGACACACAGACACACAGACACACAGACACACAGACACACACACACACACACACACACACAGACACACGAAATGTTCTACTCCGAATTCTGAGTAAATCCGTGTATGGAACATATATGCTGCGAAGCCTCTAAGTTGGTGTTTTTTGACATCAAAGTTGGAAAAGCCGTGAAAAAAGTAGACCTCTCCATACAATTCTCGCGTATTCTGGCTTGATACATTGTCGATATGTTAAGAGAACAAAGTTCTCCTGAACAAATCGACAGTTGGATTATTGTATTTTTTATTATTATATGAAGTGACATGCGATAATTGTTGCAATCATTGCCCGCCCCACATCCAAAATTCAGTCTCCTTTCATACCGCGTCCTGTTAAGTCCATCCACATCTCTTCCGTTTTACCGCTCCTCAAAACTCACTGATCATAAAATTACTCTCAATGCGCGTGTGAATAAAGTGACAAGTTGTGACCATCCTACCAAGGCCAGGAATAATTCAAGTGAGTGAGTGATCCATCTAAATCCTTCCTTCTACCTTGCAGTGGTTGCAACGATTCGCCCTACAAAAATACAATCCTCTTTTACATACACTTTTTAGTTTGTAATCCATATTCACGTCTCCAAATATGTTTTAATGACTGTCCAATATTGCCATAGTACTAACCCCAATCTAGGTTCGCATTTTGTGCCCAAATGCAATGGTTCGATTGTGTTTTTGTAAGGGGATATATTGACAGGTACCAGTTTCGAAAGATTCGTTGCGAAATTTTATATTTTCTTCTAGGTCATCGTATGCCTTTTACTTTTATCTCTACAATATTTTAAGAAAGTCAAAGAAATGCCAAGAAGTAGGTACCTACATATATTTCGGTCCAACTTTTTCCTTACGTCAAGTACAATTTGTCAACAATGATTGTAAAATTTGATTACCATAATAATCGGTAAGTATGGCGCATAATATTGTTTTTCAATATAGCTCATAATATTGCAAGTATAGCCTGTCTTCTCAGAAACAACAATTTTATTTTAACCCTTCGCTTTTCGTGTTGAAATTTCGCAGTCTCTCTTGCGACATTGTCATCAAAATGGCGGCGATCACTGTCACCTCGTGTTTAACGGCACATTCAATAATTTAATTTCACCGATACAGTTGGCCGGTATTAAATATCGCCATTGGCTGCCCGTGGACAAATTGGCAACGCCTCTTGCGGAATATACATTCGAGTCATAATTTTAATCGCCAACGAACAGACTTGCCCAAGTCATGAACCGTGAGCTGTTGCGTTTGCGGTAGCACTTTTATCACGAATATAATGAGTTGATTTAAAGTATTGTAAGTTCTTATGTACATGTACTATTGGATTTATAATTTGACTGAATATTTCTATTTATTTCTTCACCAAATATTATTTTTTTCCACCATGATCTTGGATTCACAGGTGTGGTCTCTGGTTACTATATTTTTTTCTGTATCTTCTTCTTCTTTATTCAGCCGTCTCTGTCCACTGCTGGACATAGGTCTCCCTAGGCCCACCGCGTCCAGTCACCAGCAAACCTCTTTATATCATCGGACCATCGCGTAGGATGGTCTTCCTCTACTTCTCCTACCCTCGTGTAATCTCCATTCCATGATCTTCTTGGTCCATCTTTTGTTCTCACTCTATCCGAGAGTCTGAGATTTAGCATGGCTCTTTCATGTTTTCGCTGTGCCATTCATAGTTCTTTTTTTCTGTATAAAAGTCAGTAATTAAAGAGAAACTATCAATGGTT
The DNA here is from genome assembly GCA_963576475.1 of Molanna angustata. Taxonomy (NCBI): domain Eukaryota; kingdom Metazoa; phylum Arthropoda; class Insecta; order Trichoptera; family Molannidae; genus Molanna; species Molanna angustata. Next base: position 22,190,804 of record OY754974.1, read on the forward strand.
GGTAATGCAGTACTTACTTTGAAATTAAAAATAATACGTTGAAAAAAATAGTTATGTACAAGAAAATACAGAAAGATCCAATATGTTGACACTATTTTGAGAAGGATTAGGGATAAGCAAAGACAAGGAAAATTATAATCTACTGTATGGCGACGCTGAATTGGAAATGGGGAGATCACGTAGCAAGAAGCTCGAACGATAAATGGACAGAGACAGTGCTGACTTGGGTATGACAAAGTGAGATGTTGGACGAGCAGAGCTGAGATGGAAGAATGATATCAAACGATTCGCTGCCATGTCCTCGATGAAGATTGTAGAGGACTGGGTGATATCCAGAGTAGACGGGAATTAAGTTATGCAATATAAGCAACCCTTGGCTGCATGAATTATTATTATAAATGTCTTTCAAAGAACTATACGCAATATAAGTCCCTGCAGTATGTTTGGTTCTTAAAGTTGATAATATCTGGGCAATAAAGTATGCTGTGGTACCTACCTACTACGCATGCAACGATTCTCCATAAAGCGGTCGTATTGGCAAGAAAGAACCACAATAAATGTCATTTCCTCCGTATTGCGGATCACGTGAAATTGATGTAATGAATGGCGCTTCTTCTCTCGAATGATCAAGGCGCGCGATATCAGCAGGTACATATGTAGGTATCACCACCTCCATCCACTTGATTAATACAGGTTCTTCACATCCTTATTTATACCACATTCCTAATTAGAAAGTTGGACATAATACCCTACATACTATTTGAAATATTTCCAATTTTAAATCAATTTATTTTAAAACATTGTTTTAATTCAAATCGTGTTGTATTGGTGTGCAATCATCGAATTTTACTGACTACATTATTTATGAAAATAATTCGTTTAAATTATGCAATACACAGTTGCATGAAACACTTAATTATAATATCATTTAATGATTCGGCGGATATTTTGTGGTAGTTAATATAAACCATTTTTGAATTATAAATTTGCTATAAACCACTTGTTTTTTGAGTCGCGAAGTGACTCAAAAAACAAGTGGTTTATAGCAAATTTATAATTCAAAAATGGTCACTTAATTATATATTATATTATGATCTGAACAATTACGTTTGAAACATGCATCGTCAGAAGAAAAGGATTCTACTTAAAATATTAACATAAAACTATTATGTACCTAATAGTAACAAATATTTTATTTTTTCAGGACATATAACGCAAGACAGAAATAAATGAATGAGGTTTACAACATGTCAAAATAATGTCCACGTACATAGTTTGATTCTAACAAAACACTACCTACTATTAGGAAAAATAATAGAGAGAGAGAAAATTGAAACAAACGAGCTAGTTACATCTATAATTACATGCTACCGCGCTAAAAAATAAATATATAATATTTAAAAGTGTTCATAAGGATGCCTTAAAACATGAATTATTCTTAATTTGATTAACAAAGATAAATTAGTGCAACCAAATTTATAAACTTTTTTTCTAATATTCACTTTATATAACCCAAAAAGCTTCTTTAAAAATTACCACATTGTCATATTTTAGTCAAAATACAATGAATACTCTCAACAATAAATTAATTTGTCATACAAACAATCGCGTTATACCTACATAGGTAGGTAAACATTAATTGTTTGGTAGGTACAGGTTTCCTTCGACCTCAAGGTCTGGCACACGGCAGGTCTTGGCTCAACCAATGGGATTTGTCGTTCGCTCATTTAATTATAATTTACCAGTACCTACCGTGAGCGGCTACTTGTACATAATGTATAGACTGATAAAGTTGCACAATCATTATTATTACCTCTTGCAGACATGGATTTACTGTTGCTGCAGCCACCAACCGGACACGTTCTACTGAAGAAATTATATGAAATTTGCTTTAATGTAGGAGAGACTTTCAATTTAACGAACATCCCATAAAACAGATCAATGTGACTAAAAATCTTGTTGAAATTCATAAACTTTTGTTGATTTTAACAAAGATATTCAAGTAAATTAGGTACTTGTGTAGTCTTCTGGGAATACCCAAAACTATTTTTCGCGTATTAACAAATATATATCACCCGCGGTAAATGAGTCGAATATTATAAAGTTTCATTCACTTCTAGTATTTATTATTTAAATACTTTAATGAAAAAGCGATGATATATAATATAAATATGTCGAGAAGGACTTAGGGAAGACCTGAATACGTGGATGTTTCTTTATGAATTGGGTGTGTGAACGTAGACTCAAAAAGTCAGTTAACAAGCCAAAAAATGCACATTGAATATCATTGAACGAAAATCTTCAAATAAATCATTGGAGCAATAAATAACAATGACGCTTCTTTCATGAGCTCAACATTTCTTAACATTAGGACACTACCATTGCTGGAATGAGATCTTCTCATGGGTATCCTGCAACCTGTGAATCGATTGTTTGGAAAAAGACCTAAAGTTTCGAACTGAATGCCAGACGCGATATTATGAATGATAACGTCTTAAAGAGGACAGTACATTGTCAGGACTAGTGAACGAAAAGATCAAGATTTATTATAGATTGTAGTACCTACCAAAGTAAGCTAATGAATTAATATTATGATATTCATATGATATCATAATAATTTATTGTCAAATGAAATGCAAAAAAGTAATATAATATAATTATGTATATTGCAACTGTTACTAATTGTATGCTGTTATATCATATCTATGGTTGCAACCAAATATAATAATAATGTAGGTAATTATTAAGCTATCAATCATTTTAGTCAATATATATATTTAATTATTTAGTCTAGATAATATTATAAACTACCAGACATAATAAACTATGCAAATGAAAACAGACCTAAGCAGGCTTAGTAATATTCCATACACACATACAAGGTGAGCGCGTCAGGAGATTAAACCTTTTAATAGTGTATAATTTGAATGAAGGATAACCTATATGTACCAATCGTTCATAAAATACTAATTAAATCTCTAATCAAATCACTGGTGATAATTATAAAACAATTTATCTTCCGGAATTATTCCTACGTGTAATTTCCAATATGAATTTCATCGATATTCCTCTATCAACACCTGTTTTGCTTATGAAGACTATAAAACGGTATCTTGCAAAAATCTAAAAAAGCCTTGCTGACATTGCACATATGTAAAGTGCCAAAGGAAACTGTAACAGTAGGCTCGCCGTAGATAAAAAAGCACCATAATCATTATTAATTATTCGATTAATTATTTTTTTTATAAAAAATGAATATTATTTATTTGTTAAACAAGTACATATACATCTTCCTAGATTCCCTAAATTAAGCAAAAATGCTTGTGCAACGAAATCGGTCGAGGCAGGATTCGAAGTCGCGACCGCTGGATTAAATGGCGGACATTAGGACCTGATTAATCTATTTTGTGTGAGCCCATTTGTTAGTGCAGAATGTTGAGATTGTGTACCTTTTTAGTGTGGAACGGGAACAATCACCTGGTTCATAATTGCATATGATTACCACTAAAATTGTAAAGCTAGCCCTAGAATAAGATTTTATAGTTGGGCAGCAGTAATCTACTTATAGTTGTCATTATAAATATGGTGTGATAAAAAGTAAATAAATAAAAATAAATATTTCAAGGCAGATGTTCATTTCTGATATCGAACGAATGATTTTAATTTTGCTGATGTTTGCGTGATTCCATAATATGACACAACTGGTCGACCTCAGATTGGCAAATTCAAATAGTATTTTCCATATCGGTTTCCACGTTCATATTTTATTGCTCCGATGAAAACAACAATTTTAATAAAATATCAAATGGGAATATCGTCCAATCGCACAAGTTTCGTGTCACTATTCTTTCGAGATATTCATGAACCAAAAAATAATGTAACTTTTACGTTGAATTTGGCTTTCTAAAAATACTTTTGTTTGCTACAAGTAAAATCAGATATCAAAAAACCTTCAGAGATAATAATATGTAGTTGTTATGTTCAGGTTGCGTGCACGAGATAAGGCGCTCATTAAATATAATGTCTTTATTCCTCATCCCAGCGGTGGCTTATTATAATACACAAAAACGTTAAAATAACGATTCAATCAACCCTGAAATATTATATACAACTACTTACATGTCTAGATAAAAAGCTTTTTAATGTCGTAATGTATCTATACTAGTTCCTGCTTCACTAGCTCAGCTTCTACATATAACGCTGTGAAAGTAATTTATGTTAGAAATGAGATGCGTTTTAATAATAATTTGTAATATTGACTACCTTGTGATTCTTATAATTAAATAAAAAAATATAAGCTATTAAAAAAAGAAATAAACCCTAAAAAATAATTAACATTGATTTTTTTTCACAGGAAATATTAATTAAAACCATAATATATTTATATAAAATAAACTATTGCGAGCATTGTTGTCTAAAGTCAGTAGTGAAGTTTTGTAAAACAATGAATTTAAAGAGCTAATAAATTCAACGAATGGTTTTGAATATGTTTACTAATATGAAATGTATATTTGTTGGTTGTGTCAGCTCTTTCCCAAGTATTTCGTTTAGAATTCATATTCAAATTCAAATCTGAACTTTCAAATTATTTAACCAGAAAACGTTTTAATCCAATTTGAACCTAGGAGGTCGCATAGCAACCGAGTTGTCAACAACATTGTGTTTATATTCGCTCTGAAAAAAATATTGTTTTTTACTAAAATATAAGTGTATTTTATATTTATTGTGCACTAATTTCATTATTGTGAGTTTTATTTTGTATCCGTTCATTATCCATGAATATGGATTTGGATATTCCACCTGATCCGGGACCAAGTCCAAGTGTTAAAAAATCTGACATATCAACGCCACCTAAACAAAACAACAAGAGACCTAACACAAATAATTCTGACATTATCCATCCGTCTAAAGCTCCAAATTTAAATAGTTCTCCGGAAAAATTGTACAATACTCATAGTGAAATTGAAAACCAATACCTGGAAAATTCGCCTGGGCCTTACATTGTTTTCGTTCAAGATATTGACTCTAGCAAGAATATTCACCCAATGAAAATTGGTAATATCCTTATTAAACATAACATTAAAAATATTTCTCCGGGTGGAGTAAAATCAGAAGGGAGAAATAAAATCTCAATTACTTTCAAAGATGCTAAGAGTGCGAATCAATTCACGACAGCCATTTTTTTAAAAATAAATAATTTAAAGGCCTATATACCTAGATTCAAGGTGACAAAAATGGGTTTGATTCGTGGTATTTCAACAGACTTTTCGATTGACGATATTATAGAAAATTGTGCAGTACCAAACCATATTGGGAAGATTTTAAAAGCAAGACGCCTCAATTTTAAAGATAAATCATCAGGAGAAACAATGTGGAAACCATCGCAATCTGTTGTCTTAACGTTCGAAGGACAAAATCTCCCAGAGTATGTTTACCTTTTTTATAACTCTCTGAAAGTTGAAACTTATATATTTCCAACAATACAATGTTACCGCTGTTGTCGCTTTGGTCACACGAAGATTCAGTGTCGTTCTATTATTCGCTGCTTCAAATGTGGAGATAGTCACCTTGGAGAAGTTTGCCAAGTGGTGGACTTTTTAAAGTGTATAAACTGTTCAGGATCTCATTCAGCTACAAGCCCAATGTGCCCGGAATTCACTCGGCAAAAAAATATTAAACATTCAATGGCTACAAAAAATATATCATATCTGCAAGCATCTCAACTCTTCCCAACTTCTGTGAAAAGCTATTCTGAAGTAACTAATAACCAATTGAACAATAATCAAAGTTTTAAAAAAACAATATACACTAAAATGTCATCGGAAACTCAAAAACAGACAATTCCTCATATTAATATTAAAGAAATAAACAAGTGCATGTCGTATTCAAATGGTGAAGCTAGCCATCCTACAAATGGATGCGCTGTTTTAAGCCAGTCAACTGCTTCTGCATCTAATGAAGTCCAAGAAAATATTTTCCAAGATGATACCCATTCTGTTGTATATTTAATTACGCAAATTCTTATTAGTTTAATTTCTAAATCAAATTTTAATTTACCGTCCAACGTTGCCAATCTTATCCCGCTTTTAAATTCTTTTTTAAAAAATGGTTCGAAATCACAAAACCCATAATCCTTTAAACATTTTACAGTGGAACTGTAGAAGCGCAGTGAGTAATAAATCAGATATTTTATATTTATTAACGAAATATAATATTTCTATTGCAGCAATCTCGGAGACTTGGTTCACTCCAGGTATTCATTATAAATTCCCTGGATTCTCTTGCATCCGCGATGATCGATCCGATTCTTACGGAGGATCCGCCGTTCTTATCAAATCTTCTCTTTCTTTTAATAAGATTAATTTAAATCCCCACCCTTCTTATCAAGTTGTTGGTATTACTCATAATAATATATCTTTCTTATCCGTCTATATTCCACCTAAAACTCATTTTGATGTAAATTATTGGAATGCAGTTATATCATCTCTCTCATCAGATTTTTATATCCTTGGCGATTTCAATGCCCATTCCACCTCATGGGGATGTTCTATTTCAGACTCAAATGGAATATCAATATTAAATTTTATTGATGACAATAATTTATGTATCATGAACGATGGGTCTCACACAAGATTGAGCAACCCTAATCAAAATCTCAGTGCAGTTGATCTTTCAATTTGTACTACTAACTTAGCATCTTCCACTGCATGGACTATCATTTATGACTCATTATCTAGCGATCATTACCCCATTATTTTAAATTCATCTCTTTCAAATCCACGAGAACCTTTGTATACCCGTAAAAAACATGATCTGAACAAAGCAAATTGGTCAAAATTTTCTCAGTTAATAGAATCAAAATTAGATTCGATTATTCCTCTTAACTCACTTTCTGATATCTCTCAGATTCCCATTGCATTGTCCAATCTGATACATACTTTAGAAATTGCGGCCGACTCAGCCATTCCCTTATGCAAAAAATTCTCCAGGCATACCCCACAAGCTCCATGGTGGGATGAAGAATGCTCCAATATTATAAAATTAAGAAAAGAGGCTATGCATAAATATAGGAAAAACATGTCCCTAGATAATTATTTGGCGGTTAAGATGATCCAAGCGAAAGTAAAGTTATTTCTTCGTAAGAAAAAACGAAAAGGGTGGATTGACTTTTGCAATTCCCTCTCACCAGATTCTCCCATTTCATATGTCTGGGAAAAAATCCGCAGATTTAGATCGGCTTATTCTTCTAAAATTCAACATGCTTGTACGAACACCTGGATTGAGTCATTCTTAGATAGACTGGCCCCTCCTTATGTCCCTAATTTAAACGAAATTAAATATTATGCGAGCATAGAGCCTTCTTCCTCCTGGTTTTGTGCCCCTTTTACTATGGAAGAATTGCTAATTCCTCTTAAAACAGTTCACAGTAATACCCCTGGAATCGATAACATCCCTTATTCTTTTATTCAACACTCTCCCCTCAAATTCAAATCTTTCCTTTTAGATATTTATAATTTCATATTTCAATCTGGCTATATACCTAAATCCTGGAAAACTCACTTAATTCTGCCCATTCTTAAGCCTGGTAAAGACCCAACAATAGGGTCTTCCTATCGCCCTATTGCTTTGTCATCATGTTTTCTAAAATTACTAGAACATTTGATTAAAAACAGAATAGACTGGTTTGTGGAAAGTAAAATGTTGCTTTCTCCAATTCAGTTTGGCTTCCGAAAATCTAAATCCTGTTTGGATAATATCAGTATTTTGACTACTGACATCCAAATTGCATACACAAAACAACAGTTTACTTTAGCTGCATTTTTGGATATAACTAGTGCATATGATAATGTCAATCTTTTTTTACTCCAAGAAAAATTGTTTAAAATTGGAATTCCTAGAAAAATATCCCAACTCATACACAATATTTTTTCAGAAAGAATAATAAAAATTCTGAACTCCAACGAAGACAAAATCCGTACTATTTGGAAAGGTTTACCTCAAGGGTCAGTTTTAAGTCCCATCCTCTTTAACATATATTGCCATGACATACACATATGTGTTGAAGGCCTCTGTTCTATTCTAATGTATGCTGATGATGTTGTTTTATATCTTTCTATGAAAAAAATTGATACAGCTGTAAAGAATTTTAACATTGCCCTTAAGTGTCTTAATGTATGGCTTAATATAAATGGTCTTGAACTTGCTCCGCATAAAAGTCAAGTTGTGGTCTTCTCCAAAAAACATAACATACCTAATATATCTATCCAAATTGACCGTATACCGATTCCAATTTTTGAGACTGTTAAATTTCTTGGTATAATCCTCCATCGTAAATTATCATGGAAACCTCACATTGATTTTATTATTTCTAAATGTGAACGAAACATAAATGTTCTTCGTGCAGTTACAAAGGTGTGGTGGGGTGCTCATCCATCTACAATGAAACTTCTTTACAATACTCTCATCCGTAGTCACATGGACTACGGCAGTTTTTTATGGGATCCTCTACCAATATATCTCAAATTAAATCTTGAAAAATTACAGTCAAAATGCTTACGATTAATAATTGGTGCTATGTCCTCCTCGCCCATTAACTCTCTTCAAATTGAAAATTCTGATATGCCACTTTCCCTCAGAAGACAACTGTTATCAGATAAATTCATTTCTAAAAGACTTCGTTTGAGTACCCACCCTCTCCCTAATAAATTGGCTACACTCCATTCAATTACTCAGTCGAATAACTTTTGGAAAAATAAATCCCCCCCTCTTTTATGTAAAAGTTATTTTTCACTTTCTTCTAAAATTCCTCCGTTTACCTTTTCACCAATCCTGCCATATTATCAATTATCATATAAGGCAATAACTGTGCCGATTAATTCATTTGAAAACATAGGTTTAGACAAATCGTCACATTGTGATTCAAATAATATTAATAAAATGTTTAAAAACATAATTTCCTCACATTGGCCATCAGCTATTTGCTTATACACAGACGGTTCCAAACTCGAATCAAATGGATATTCTGGAGCTGCCATTTCTATTCCTTCACTCAATAAATCTTATAAATTTAAATTGCCACCAGAAACGTCCGTCTTTACCGCAGAATGCTTTGCTATAAAAGAAGCCCTTGTTATCTCCCAAAACTTATATTCTCCTGATATTTTAATACTAACAGATTCACTCAGTGCTATTAAACTCATTAAAAATAATGTCTCCAAAGTCCCAGATAACGATTTAATATGCTCAATTAAGTCTTTATTATCATCCTTGAAAAATGACAAAAATATTTCGATTGCTTGGATCCCTGCTCATGTAGGTATTATTGGTAACGAAATTGCCGATACTGATGCTAAGTCTGCAGTTTCTTCAGGCGTTGTAGCAAAATCATTTTCTTTACCTAATTCTGATCTGATTCGCTCTTTAAAAAACTCAATATGGAATCAATGGAACTCTGATTGGCTGTCTGAAACCAAAGGATCATTTTACAAATCTATTCAAAACAATATCATTCCAAGAAGACCTTGGTACAACGATGTTAAATTTTCAAAAAAAGAAATTTCAATAATTTGTCGCATGAGAATTGGTCACTGTCTAATTGCAAGTCATTTAAATAAAATTAAAATAGTCGATAGTGATGTATGTGAATGCAATACCGACATAGAAACGTTGGATCATCTGTTCTTTTCGTGCCCAATCCAGTCTTCTGGTAATCTTTACAACGAATTTAGTGAAATCTCTAGACCTTTTAATGTTGCTCACCTCCTAGCTCTCAAAAAAAATAATGTGTATCGTAAGCTAATAAAATTTATTGTTAAAAATAATATCCTTCTGTAATGTACTTTTTGATATTTTATGTTTATTTTTAGTGTTAAGTGACTTTCTTTTATTTGATACTGTTCATAGTGTATGTCTTGTTTATTTTTAAGTTTGAGTGTTCTGTGAATACAATTATGGCACAAATCATACAATATTGTGTGAATTGCCTAATAAATATAAAAAAAAAAAAAAAATTTGAACCTAAGAACTCATGGATATTTTTAATATTTGTTTAGACCAAAATAATGTTTAATTTTACAATTACATATAAACTTAACAATGTCTGGCAATGGGTAGTCCTTCTTCCTCTTTTTTTAGATTTAATTAAAATACATTTAGATCTAACTATAAATATTGTGAATAGTTAAAACTCAACTCCGATACCAATTTTTAGTAATAACATCATACACATTACCAGTGGCTATCATATAACACAAATTATTAGTCTTTCATTCATTGTTTCGCCGTTTTTTGTCTGTTACCTTAAGTTTAGTTAGTTTCAATAAAGAATTAAATGCCGTGAAAAATCTATCTGCGAATAGTGGTTACACTGCAAAAATGGTTGATTTTCTTTTATACAGGAAATATAAAAATAATGCTTTTCATCTTTTATCTCCAGAGTTACAAGCATTATCGAACCATAATTATAATTGTTGGGTTAAATTAAACTATATTGGGAAGAAACCACAATAAAAATATCGAATTTTATAATGACAATACAAAATTAATAAATTAAATTGAAGTGGTGTCGACTCTCTTACATGCAATACGTGTTCGGTTTTATATGTAGGTCAAACGGATAGATACACGCCTTAAAGAACATGAACAACTTGAGTGTTTCCGTTTGAAAAAGTGAAAAAAAACTTTACAACGCACTTATTTGACATTGCAATGAGCATTCCTTAAATAATTCACAAACCGGGATCAATCACTTGAAATATTACAGATAATCGTTCATCGTTCTAACAGGCAAACGGTACCTTTTTACTATTCTAACACACGTACACTTCAACAATATTACTCGCCAATAGCACGGCTTCATTATTTGGGTAATGCATACTCTGGTCTAGGCGATATTTATTACTTGTTATTGACAAAATATAGAAACTTATTGCATCAATATTTCTTGATGCAAAATGTCAATTTTATTTCCCTATAAGATGTTATTATTATTTTATCAATTACTCTTTTATTTTGAATTTATATTTAGTTTCATGGCTTATTTTTCAACTGTTGTTATGTTTCATTCTTTTTTAATGACACTTTTGAATTTACTTTATACCTAGGGATATAATTTATATATGCTATTTTTGTTTCTTTTTGTTTTTGATATTTGTTTCTTTAAAAAATGTTTAGATATAATATGCAAAAAATGTTCTGGTATATATTTCGTACATTTATACATCTCTTTTTGTTTTATTTTATAATATTATTGTATGTATTAAACGTGTTTATACTAGTTTATTTTGTATGAACTTGTAAAGGCTATTTAGCCGTTGATGAAAATAATAAATAAATAAATAAATAAAAAAGATAAAGATAAGTAAAAGCCAATAGTAGCATTCCTTTGAGTAACTCACAAATAGTGTAAGTCAGTTTTTTTCTGTTGGCCATTATTCAAAGTATTTACATAAAGAATTATAATATTCTTAATTGCTGTCCATTTCATACTTCTTCTTCTTCTACTTCTCCCTCTGGTTTTAGGCCGAAGGCCTGTTTTTGTAGTCGGAGACTGCCTCTTGTGATCTGGATGTCCAGCTGTCACTCCATCTTTTTGGTGATCTCCCCCTTGCTCTACGACCCTCTGGGACTTTCTTGGAGACGATTTAAGGTAGTCGTTTCTCTTCCATTCTCTCGACATGGTCTCTCCATTAACGCCTTCGCCCTCTACCCCAGCGGATGATGTCGTCTATATCGCATCTCCTCCTTATATCCTCGTTCCGGACTCTATCCACGAGTGTTACGCACACTTTGGAGCGCAGTTTCCTCATTTCATTAGTCCGGAGGAGATTTTTTGTTCTGATGGTATCGGCTCTGGCTTTGATGGCATAGGTCGATCCATACAATATTTATATATTCATTCCTTTACTTCATTAAAATTTTATAGAACTTACTTAAGATATTGTGCTTTTCTATTATTGGTATCCTCGTTTTGAATCTATACATAGATTTTCTAAACCATTATTGTTCACCATTCTGACGATGCTCGGCACTGAGCGATATTGCGAGACGCGCTTGCGAACAAGATGAAATAGAACGAAAAATTATACATATTTTTTTCATCATAATTCTATATGACATAAAATTATTCTAAATATTCTGTATTCAAATTTAAAATAATCTGGTACTTATACATATATTAAAACTAAATAATCTTCTTTTAAAATAACGAAAGAATATTTCTAAACGACTGGTTACTAAATTTCAATGTAAAATTAAATCGACCACTATTTTCATACATTAAATCCCGGCACGAAAATCACGCATCAGCTACCTTAATTTAAAATTAGGTTTACAAATTCAATTGAAACCACAACTTCGGCATTAACATATTTTGAGTCAAAATTAATCATATTACGTATTTTAAATCAATTACTTGTTTTAATAATGCGCATCGGCATCTTTGTATTTTGAGAGTTTCACTAAAAAAAATAAAAAAGGGAAACATTAAAAAACCTTTTTGCAAATTTATTATTCAATTTGCAATAAGAAAAAGACAACCATACATAATATAAAATAATTTGCGCATACTGATTCCTTGTCACGTACATATTTATTCGTATATAATATGTAGTTACTGTTGAGTGGTGTTTTCTTCTTTCAAACGTTTATATCGCGTGTTTTGAGTCGCCGATTTTTATACACGTTCCTAATGAATTAAAGATATATTTTCATAAATTATTTACTTTATCGATACAATTAAATTGAATGTACGCAACAACAATATTATTTTTACATGAACGTATATGTACGTGTGTGAAAATAACAGAAATAATAAATGTTTTTATTAATGATACTGTAATCGCCAGGTATGTTTCTTCATTATAACGCTCATTTGTTGTGTGTCAGCCACCCAGTGCGATGTTAATATGATTTTAATAGCAACACTCAATGAGTTTATCTTAAAAACTACACAATATCGCGAAATTTAATTAAATCTTTCATGGGAAAGGTATTGCGCAGCATCTTTCATAAAGATGTAATTGCAGCTGATCAAAATAAATGATCAACGGTCCAAACAGATACTATATACATCAAATATATTTAAACTTCTGGCCTTCTACCAGTTAAAAAACCAACATATGTATAGACATTCGTCGCATCCAAAAACCTACAAAACACCTTTAAATATGTATTTCCGTTTCGTTCACCTATGTATTATGACTTCATCACTAATGAGATATAAAAAAATGACAAAAAATAACTTCCGACACGGAAAAATCCAATGTTTGCGTATATAAAATATGCGATCATATAAAAAAAATATCCAATTTACCTACAAAATATTTTGCGAAAGTGACAATTTTTTATTTTCTTTTATTTTACATTACTTCTCGGGCAACTGACAGGTACTATGTGAAATATTAATTTAACACGCACCCAATAACAAGTTTCCACATTCTGGACACTTGCGATATTAATCGTCTCACAGAGCCAAACTGAAAACACAATTAAAAACTGTGTCTCCACCGGGAATCCAACTCGGGACCTTTGGATCAGCAACCAGACACCAACGGGGCCACGAAGACCAACAACTTTTATTTTATTTATTAAAAATCCTTTATTACAAGTATAATAATATCAGAAGTAGGTACAATATAACTTGATAAATTAGTAAATAAAATGTATAGTACTATAATTAAGTTAAAAATTAAGTCATAAGTGTATACATAGATATGTATATTTGTTTAAATTTGTGGATTTGACTACTCTACTAGGCTATGCCTGTCCCAGAGAAGCGTTATATAAATCAGTTGTATTATTTTTATCATAGTCATAGTGTTAGTTAATTTTTATAAGGTTTAGTGGTAGGTTGAAGTGAAACAAAGGTGCAAGTATACGTTTTAGTGTAATATGAAATATTCTTCTTCTTCTTCAGCCAGTCTTCATCCATTCTTGGACATAGGCCTCCTCTTTGATCCTCCACAACTCCCTGTCTTGGGCACACTCTGGGCACACTCTCAATGAAATATTGCTTGATTTAAAAAGGGCAAATGCTAATATAATTTTGATTATTTTTTAAGTCAATTAAGTAGTAATATTAAATAAATTTTCTGTTTCTATTCGTCCTTTAGTAATTAATCAGTTGTTTGATATAGCTTTTAATTTGTTATTGTAGTTATAATTCATAGTACTTCTAGAGCTAATGTACAAAATATCCAATTATTTATCTAAGCCATCAACGCAATACAACTGAAAAAAATTATCCCTAAAATATTTCTTCTGCGCCCTTCGATTTCCTCATTCTAAAATTTCTTAAAATCAGCACAACATGTACAAAATACGAAATGCATTTTCACTATCGAACGCAATATTTCCAAATAACAAAAATATACTATCTAGAACTGCATGCCTCCCTATGCAATTGGATAAACTACTCGGTAAATGCACATTTGAAAACAGGCAGTCGGTGTTTCGTTCTATAGTCTGCACATTCACTATATCCTTTGAATCGTCAATTTAACACAATTAGGAAGAATACGCTAATATTTATCCTGAACTCAAGACTTGAACGTACGAATTATATACATGCATACATGTCGTTGTATATTATGTTATTTACTATGTACAAACTTGAATGTTAAGACTGTTTACCTTTGATGTTTGTTTGTTTAATGTACTGAAACTGTAGCAGTTCAAACACCCAGCTTTCTTGAACAACTTTGTCCATATTCCTATTTCTTAATCCAGTTATTACAAATAGCATCTCTTGACATTCAATTGAGCTTTTAACCACGTCCATAGATCATCTCATATATATTACTGTGAATACGTTGGTTCTAGTTTTTTCTTGACCGATCCTTATTTATAATTCTACTCTTATCATCCTTTTATACTTCTTTAGTTTCTATTAATTTCAATTATCTCCAACTGTCTGTTTTATTTCCTTTTTACATTTATGAATTAATTCCACATCTTCATAATTGAACGAATGTACCGCTAATCTGAAATGGTTGATAGATATAAATGGTTGAAAGATATATATGTACTTGTTTAACAAGGACATATTAATAAAAAAAACATTAACTATTTTTTTAACAATTCTATGTGGTTATGGAGATCTATCATAAAATCACAGATTCAAACATAAGCAAAAAATAAAAATAAAAAATTGAAAAAAATCCCTAAACATTATTTTATATGAATCTAAGAACAAGATGTCAGCCTCACTTATATACCTACATTATACAAACGTTTCAAATGAGTAAATAGTGATTCCACTCTCACTAGCTCTCAAAGTCTAATGACCAAATATTTTAGAGTATAAAACAAATATCAAACCTGTATTGATATTAATGACGGCTTTCTGATGAAATTTTTCCATATATTTCTGTTGAACTTATAAATAAGTGATTGTAGAATGAAATTCAACTAATTTTCATCATCTCAAGCGAAACATGTTACTCAAAATATTTAGAAATGTTTTCAATTATATAATTATAACTAATAGCTTAGTACTATCAATATTACCATAAGGTTGGGTTGGCTGAATTGAAACAGATTATTTTTACTACGATCAGGCACACGCCAAAGCTTATTCCAAGGAGGCCAGGCTTTACCAGTAGCGTCTAGTCCCAGCTTTTCTTTTCTGCAGTCTTAGGGTAGGTTAAATTTTGTCTATACTAATAATATCGACTCGCAATTTATAAATTAAATTGAATTATAAATTATTGTTAAAATTTTCGCATTTAATATAAAATGTCACAACTCATTTGACTTAATACTACGAGATCTCAACCAATCAGAGAGCCAACCGGAAACAGAATGCGGAATGGTGAATGCGGATTGTACGGCGCCGAAAATTTAGCATTCATCCTTTTCTATGTAGGTATATTCTGTGTATGACTGAATTGCCAATGGCCACATTTCTTGGGGCTAGCGTGATCTTAGAGAACATTCTTAGAGGCAATTAAAAACTGACTCCACCGGGAATCAAATCCTGATGGAATACAACTATGACGTTCCACGGTAGTACCTACCTACTAAGACACATAAGCATCTGTCACCTTACCAAACTTTGAACCGAAATAGATATCGATACCTTGTTTTAATATTGTCAATGTTGGTGGTATTTACGCTGTAGAACTACATATATTTTACGAGGTTATATATAAATCAAACAAATTGATTATTGTTCTACATGCATTTTTTTATATTTTAACAGCACTACCGTTTCGGCCCTTATCGACTGGCTGTTGACTTGACCAATTGATAAGGCCCTGGTCAGCCGAAACGGTCGTTTACTCGACAAGTTGATAAGGGCTTGGTCAGCCAAAGCGGTCATTTACACGACCAGTTGATAAGGGCCTGGTCATGGTCAGCCGAAACGGTCGTTTACTCGATCAATTGATAAGGGCCTGGTCAGCCGGAACGGTCTTTTACTTGACCAGTTGATAAGGGCCTGGTCAGCCAAAATTGTCGTCCTGTCAAAAGGAAAACAAATTATGTATATATGTAGACAAACAGTATTTTTTTATTAAAAAAAAAACTCGTATCGGTGCTATATTTTTTCAATCTCTTGTAAAAATGTGGAATACTTATTGCCATGTTGTTTTGAAACGTCACGCAGCGTCAAATAATCAGTTAGCAGAATTTTATACGCATGTTTATGTACCTAAATGTCTACACTTCATTTATGTATCTCGGCTAAACATTAAGATAAGATTCTATTAAATAATACAGACAATGAAACATGAAACTGTATTGCCTCTAGTGGTGAAGCGAGAAGGCGTCCAGGCGCATATCATAGTTTGTTGTGTCGATGTCGAGGCAACGCGCGGCGCCTATGGAACCCACGCATGGCGCCGATAACGCATCCTCAAATATAAACACCATAACATTGCAACATTTACTAATCTTAATTTGCATAACTGTACATAATATATGACTTCAGTGGCTCTTCAAACCATAGATCGCCGTCATTCATATTCAATGAAACGAAGAAACATCACTCTCGTGTGTCATTCCTACGGGAATATTTCACGATTCCTATATCCTGCGTTAAAATATTTTTCGATTTTTTTAATGGAAATTTTCCTGAAACCATTATAAATTCATCTTCATAAATTCTCTTAACTAAGAAAACGTGGTTGTAGGTAGGTACTATGGATGAATGAATCGGTCGAGGCAGGATTACAAATCGCGACCTACGGTTTACAAATCCAGCGCGCTAACTGCTCTGCCACTGACGCAACTTAATATTAAATTTTGTTTCTATATTTTTCCTATTTTTCTCACACTTTCCATACGCGGCAGTAGTGAAAAAAATACTTTTTTTAAATGTCACAAAAAATGTATATATTTCTTTATTTTTTGAACAAGTTTTTACCATCAACTTACAAACATTATACGTACTCGCAATATAAGAAGATCATATTTCTTATATAATATCTTCGTGTTTCTAAGTATTTTTTTTTCATTTTATACTTTATTTAAATACTCACGGTTACAAGCAGTCACAATTACAAAATATATCAAATAAGACAATTAATTACCCGCGTAAAGACCAGAAAATGTAATACAAATTTTATAAAACCAATTCACAAAAATGAATTATGGTGAATCTAAATCAAATGATGAATACATGGGTCGATGGCAGAGCGGTTAGCGCATTGGGTTAGTTAGTGGTCGCGAGTTCGAATCCTGCCTCGACCGATTTCGTTCACCTATAGCACAAGCATTTATGCTTATTTCAGGGAACGTAGGAAGATGTATATGTAATTGTTTAACAAGGACATATTCATTTAAAAAAAAAGAAACAAAAAGGATTATGTAAAAGGGAACATTAACAATATAACTTCCAAGACACCACGATGAGAACTCCATAACGCTATATCGAGTTATCAGAATATTTTCATAAACGCATGCACACATACAAGCAAACACGTTAGGAAGAAAATACATACATACATATAAAATTATCAACAACGCCCTACTAAGCTTTACTTGTTCTGAGACTGTTAGATAATATATACATCATTTTTTTACAGTATAAATTAAAGTTTAAATTATGTAATTTTTACATCAAATTGTTTTGATGTCATATTTCTTCACACTCGCATACGAACGCCTTTTATTATTGGCATAAATATTCTAACTATATTATAATTTGATATTACAAAATAAATAATAATAATTGGAGTGATTGTCAGCAGACAGTTTTGAAAGCACTGCTTCTATCGATGAACGCCAAATCTATACTCAATTATCAAACATATATTTTTTATATAAATAACAAAACGATTATTTTAATACGGGCATCCATAAATGGTTGCACAAACGAGTTTTGAAAATTATTAAAAACCAATTTGATAAATATAATTTGAAAGATTATTGTCATAATTGTGAGACGTTAACGGTTTCAGTAAATATGCTAATTTAAATTGTAAATTATTGACGTGTACCGGAATATAATTAAATTATTTTACATCGATACTGAGAGTTGTGACCTTCGTCCGTAATTTGGCACAAAGTTTACAGTATAATATTCATTTTTTTGATAGCATTTAAAATGATATATTTTCAATTCCGTATTAAAAAAAATATTTTACTGTAAAATTATACAAATATTAAATATTTTAATAATAAAAAAAGTACAAATTTTAATGAAATAATGTTAAAAGCTGCAATTTTTCAACAATACACCATAATAAATCAACATTTTCACCTATACAATTTATTTTCAAAACGATCAGTTTCTCAACTTTCATAACTGCATTGATAAAGGACCTAATTGGTGAATGTTGCGCAAGCTCATAAATTGATCACGTAAATCAGCCGATGACAGGTTGGTACCCGGAACCCCTGTAGGTGCCTTCTCACTGGTTCTCATATAAAATATCAACTTCGTCTCTACTCAGATGTTAAAAAATTGTCAAAAAATATAGAAAGGGGATGCATGTTTCACTATATCCAATAAGGAAGGAAATTTCACAAAACCAGCTATTAAATAAACAATAGTTTTTTTACGTTGCTATCTCTGAGACAAATATTTATTTTTGTTTGAATTTTCTGTTACAAAACTAAATTAAGTGTACATCAAATTTGTTTTTATTTATTATTTATAGACAGGATAAAATTACCGAAATATAATAAAGACCGTATTGTCGATTCAATCAATAAAGTAACAAATTAAATATATAATAAACACCGTTTTGTCGATTTAATCAATAAAGTAACAAATTAAATATATAATAAACACCGTTTTGTCGATTCAATCAATAAAGTAACAAATTAAATATATAATAAACACCGTATTGTCGATTCAATCAATAAAGTAACAAATTAAATATATAATAAACACCGTTTTGTCGATTCAATCAATAAAGTAACAAATTAAATATATAATAAACACCGTTTTGTCGATTCAATCAATAAAGTAACAAATTCAATATATAATAAACACCGTTTTGTCGATTCAATCAATAAAGTAACAAATTAAATATATAATAAACACCGTTTTGTCGATTCAATCAATAAAGTAACAAATTCAATATATAATAAACACCGTTTTGTCGATTCAATCAATAAAGTAACAAATTAAATATATAATAAACACCGTTTTGTCGATTCAATCAATAAAGTAACAAATTCAATATATAATAAACACCGTTTTGTCGATTCAATCAATAAAGTAACAAATTAAATATATAATAAACACCGTTTTGTCGATTCAATCAATAAAGTAACAAATTAAATATATAATTTATTTTTCTTCGTATTCATATCTCAAACGTATTTTTTTTTATTGTATAAATATTATAGTATTGTTTGAATAAAGAGACTCGAATACAATACTCCTTTATTGAAATACATCACCAGATACACTCACAACAATAAACTCATTGAGATGTAAATGAAGCAAAACAGGAAAATCAAATATTAGTTTAGTGTTTGATGCTCTTGAAAATGCCGAGCATGTTTCGCGAATCTTAACATGCTGTTCTGGGAAAATCACTTGCAATCAATGAAACGAGCCACACACACACAAACACGACATAATTTTTTTATTACACAATACAACCTCATTTAGAAACATTCCTTTAAGACATTCAACATTTTACTCAACTTTTTCAAAGTTCATGATTCTAAAGTTTTGTGTTAACAGAGTGGAAATCCATTAAAAACGTAATGAACAAATATACCTAAGTGTTTTTCCACAAAAATTCGATTACAATGACCGAACATTTTCGGCTCTTATTAAACATAACAACGATTTTAGAAAAGATTTGAAGCACTATTGGCCGATTGTAACCCGGTGTCTCAGAGCAAGAAAAAGAGAATATTTAACGTAAATAATATATAATACAATATTATTGGCGCCTATACTGGTAAATAATGTTGACGTTGTCGGCGCCATCACACATGTGTGAGAAATTAATTATTAATGCGGTCATCTCATTCAAAGGTAAATTTTATTTACACAAAACTCATCTTTGCCAATTATCAACTTCACATACATAGGTTCCATGTTTGCTTTTTTCGCGGTGCATTTATCATAATGTATGTATTTTTCAATCATACCAGCACAAGCAAACTTTAGACCAAAATTAACTGTCAAGTGCCTTCTTTTGAATTTCTTCATTTTATTTCCAAAAAAAATGGCTCTGAATAGTTTGTACGTTGCTATAAATATGATATCCTAAAAACTAATTACAATGCATTCAAAACTCAATGTTGGATTTATTTGAAAATCAAATGATTAACGTTTAATCTTTTTAACGAACCTACCCATTTTAAATGACATTTTTGACATGTTCATTTTTTTTATAACTTGACGAAAATGCGAATAAAAAAATATATAATGGAATTAAAAAAATATGACAGAGGGATTTCAATAAATTATGAACAAAAGATAAAACAGTGAAAACAAAACTTTTACTTTATAGAAAAAAATGATTCAAAAATAAAATCAGTAAATAAATTCCCCTCTTGCACAAGATGTATTATTTAAATAATTATATAATAATGACCATTATTTTTATACATACATTTTTAATGACCATTTATTTATTCAACATACTACTCTTACTTATGTACCTACCTACTCTATATATATTTACCTTTTAAAAACTGTTTTTATGAATGTACAATATATGCGACTGGTTACAGGTAATGTTTGGAATTATTGAAGTTGTTAGTTTTTTGCTTATTTTTTCTTTGTAACAATTTTTTTTCTACGTCCAGCAATTGCTTAATAGTTTACATAATTACTTTTACCCACTCAAAGATCCTTGAAAAGGTTTAAAATATAATTTGTCATTTAATATACCTTTGTTAATGCTATCAAAAACTGTTGGTTTTATATATCAATAAAATAAAATAAAATAAAATAAAATAAAATAAAATAAAATAAAATAAAATAAAATAAAATAAAATAAAATAAAATAAAATAAAATAAAATAAAATAAAATAAAATAAAATAAAATAAAATAAAATAAAATAAAATAAAATAAAATAAAATAAAATAAAATAAAATAAAATAAAATAAAATAAAATAAAATAAAATAAAATAAAATAAAATAAAATAAAATAAAATAAAATAAAATAAAATAAAATAAAATAAAATAAAATAAAATAAAATAAAATAAAATAAAATAAAATAAAATAAAATAAAATAAAATAAAATAAAATAAAATAAAATAAAATAAAATAAAATAAAATAAAATAAAATAAAATAAATAAATCATTAATATATTGTTGCATAAAATAACGGTTACGCGAAGAAATGTAAAAAGTAAAGACATTAATAAATCTGAAACTAATATAAATATCATCATGCAAATATTAATCTGAAATTCCACCATGATGAAAATAAATTGTTTGTTTATTTCCTGTCGCACTTAATTAATACTTAATAATCATTATATAATATTGCTTCTGTAGATGAACATGTAGGGAGCTATCAGACAGGTTATGTAGATATGGCGGCAGATAAATATTATGGAAATAGATAACATCAAGATTCATTTGTATAGTGACATCAAAAGGAAAATTGCCAAAGAATTACTATGGTATTGCTAAAATTAAAATACAGGTTTGACCTTAGGTCATGTTTTTACAATTTGTTATACAAAAATACAATCAATAATGAGACTATTCATGGACGTAAATAAACCGAGAGAGGAGTCTGGCGTTTGGTTCTCTCTGCCTTACGCAAATAGGCAAATGGAAATGGTATTGTATAGTATGGGAATATCAGTCATTTTTTTGTGATGCACCGGCTTAGAATAGTGGTTTCATATTTTCTATTATCGTTTTCGGGTGTCCCATAATAGCCGGGTAGTTCTGAGATGACGAAGTCCAACTGTCCTTCCACCTCTTTGATGGTCTTCCAGGCGGACTATGTCCAGTTGGAATCTTATTAGTTGCAGTGTATGCGAGTCTGTCACCTTTCATCCTCCAGAATTTCCAGGGTTCCAGGGTTTCTCCAGAATCTTCTTCTAGATCTACTCCACCGAACAATGTCTTCTATGCCTCTTGTATTTAAAAAAATAAGGCAAAATAACATTCACATAGTTCAGCAATGATGTTCACCACATTTATAAGGTAATGCACATTGTGGTATTATGACGTCATCGTCTGTCCGTCCGTTTTTAACAAAGTGAATATGTTACACATCTTCATCTTCTTAGATTTATTGTAGGTCACAAAGACCTCTTTGTGAAGAGTTGCTGCCTCTTGTGATGTGGAATCCCAGCTAATTTTACTCCTATTGCATGGTTTTCCACACATCCTGCGACCCTATGTCAAAAACGACTTTGTAATGAAATGTTTTTAATTCAATGGAAAAAAAATAATAAGGACAAACAAAGACAAATTAGTAAAAATATTTTATTTTCCTATTGATAAGTCACTTTCTTTTATTTCAGTAATTTCATTGAAAAATGCAAAACTCGAGGCATATGGTGATTTTCCAAAATTCAAAATTGAAACACAATCAACTTGTAATACAAAAAAATACAGAATAATACATATTTGTAAAGGTTTTGTATTAAAAGAGTGGAAAAATATTTTAAAATTAACATACAAAATAGAACATAGTGTTTTTCATAGATTCGGTTTATTACAACCGAACTTTTTCGCCGACATTATCAAGGTCTAAATTTGACAAGACTAATTCAATTCATACCTATATATGAATGCTAGCAATAAAAAACTTGGCAAACATTTTCAAGAAATAATTCCAGTAAACAAATACATTTTTAAAATTTATTTTACAACTCGATCTTATCGCATAATTATTTGATGAATAGATAATCAGACACGCAAGACAAATTAGAATCCAAATTATTATCCAAGAAAAATATATAAATATACAAGCGAAAATATTTTTTTTTAATCTTGGCTTGATATTGTGCAAATATTATTAATGTATGGATGAAGTGTGACATAAAAAATATCTCATCGTTCGACATCATTCACGAAAAAAAAACAGCATAATTTATCCATTAATAAAAATTTAAGCGGAATGTCAATAATATGTCACCGTGGCATTTTGATTTATTCACGTGTTTTATACGTTACAAAATAAATCATTATTGAAGAAAAATAATAGCGTTTAAATGGCACAAACGAATCACAGTAAATTACATACTTCTTATAAAAAAATTGATAATTTGATTATATGTTATTTGATTTTATAAAATACTTGTATGTATCTTTGCGCTGGTTTATCAACATTTTTGACTTGACGACCATTATCATTTCGGAGTGCTCCTGTGCTGCAATGAATTACTAAACCTTATAATACACTAAAGCTCATGTAATCAAAGACATTAAATTCGAAAATTTTCAACGCGAAAAATTATAAGTAGTACCTTTTTTTTGCGGGTGGCAGTTCTTGAGGAGAACACACTTAGGCCAATTAGCTCTTTGTGATACCACAATGGGGCTGTCCTCCCACTCACTCATCCCCCCTGAACCAGCCTGAGTGGCTAATGAATGTCATAATGTCTCCGATGTCGGCCGACGCTACGTCAATTAAATCATCATAGAAGAAACTTCCCAAGGAGCTTCTCCTAATTCTAGAGAGAGCAGGACAGTGACAGAGGAGTGGACCACCGTCTCCTCCTCCTCCTCGTCTTGGCATACTCTGCAGTAATCGTATGCCTCCAGCACTAGCCTTCTGGCATGCTTTCCTATAACCCAGTGTCCCGTTAATACTGATATGACTTTGGCGAGTGAGTCTCTTCTGAACGAGAGTATTTCTCTGGTTCTTCTGAGATCATATTTTGGCCATGTTTGTCTGGCAATAGAGCATATGCTCTCCTCAGACCACCTTTGGTCAGCACAAGCAATCATTTTCTCACTGACCCGGAGTTTACATGTTGCCATGGGTACTCCAGGTCTGTGTTTGATATTGTCAAGTAGTACCTTAAAATCATACAATTACGTAAATAATATATTGAAAAATATAATTGATTTAAAAAATGTGATCAAATGTGAATATATAATAAATTTATTCCTTACCTACTTCAAATGACAAGGGTGTTGATAACATTTTTCCTGTAGCCAATTTCCATTCGATTTAAAAAGCAACGTTGCGATGAGCAATAAAAATTGAAAAAACATTAACAAAATAAGTAAAAATAATAAACAAATCACATTAATTACTTTATTAGTTATAAATCAATGTAATTGCGAACAATTAATATTAAATGCCAGTTTTGCTAAATCTCTGGTATTTATGTAGGTACTTACTCAAACTATTTATTTAGATATTACATATAATACAGTACCTATACCTACTCTATCAAGTTATATTATTATTAAAAGATTATGTTAATGAAGAAACTAAGAAATATGTCGTGTATAATTATAATTATTATCAAACCATACATAATCTATTGTGAAACAATATAAATGATACGTAAACTATTGCAATAAATTTTCAAGAAATACACATTGTACAATTTCAACAATATATCAAATAAAAATAACAATTTTAACATGAATTGTCACAATTGCTGAACGTACTTTACTATCTATCCCTATTCATAGTTCTGAATTTTTTAGCTCTTCATTTGAAGTACATTCAGCTAGACTATGGAATTGCCTAAGTCCTGATATTACGTCGTCTATCTCACTAAATATCTTCAAGAAAAGGCTAAAGCAAAAATATTTATCTGACAATACCTGATTACATCTTCCTCTCTTCTTCCTTTCCTTTTCCTTTAGTCTTCCTATCATTGCTATGAATTGTTCTTATATACTATGTTCTTTGTTTTATTTTTTACTTTTCTTTTGCTATTTTTTATTTATTTTGTAATGTAGGTAATTAACTGATTGCCATAGTACACATTATTTTGTATATTTAACATTTATTCTGGTATTTTGTATATTTAACATTTATTCTGGTTTAAGCCCGCCAGTATGCTAATTATATGTACAAGAAGACTAAAATAAATAAAAAAATTAAAAAATGAAAGTTTCAGGGCTCTAACTATTTTGGAAGTTAGTTAAAAATCAATTGCAAAATTCCAGTACGGACAGGTGAAGTTAAATAAAAATGTGTTAATAGACGGAAATTTATTAATAATCAATAGGTATGAATAAATCAAAAACCGACACAACTAGAAATAAAGCAATACATAGAATTGCAGAAATGGAAAGCTTGCGCTCTACTCTGGGGAAAAAAAGATGAGATTGAATAAAAATCATGGTAATTTGTGAACCCCACAAACAAGAAATCGTTAGATGTGGCAAGATGAGGAGAATACTCAGGCGCAACCACATAGGAAAAAACAAGAAGACCCCTAAACTACAAAAAGATCCCTCGATTTATCTCGAGATGAAGAAAATAAAAAATAAATAATGTTTTTTCTCTGTCTAATGTAGGTCTCTTCTAATTTTCTCCAAGAATATTCAAATTATATATTAATGATTAATATATTGTTTGGTAATAAGTATTGCTCGAATCTTCGTTGAATTGAGTCGGCAATTCATTTCAATGTTCGGTTGTTGATAAAGCCAATAAAATGTAATATAAATCCACGATACAAGAGTTTGGACAGGCCATTAAAGAGGAGACCTCGTCCGCGATTTACAAATTACAAGAGATATTCGTATCTGCTGCTTCCTGACATATTGGATGTATTTTACGAATTCTTGTCGCAATTTGATATAACGACCTCACTGACTGGTTTTTACCATCCAGCTCAGCTCCTTATCTCTTAACTAATGAATGTATAACGTATTTGTTTCATTGATTTGCGACCTACACGATTCAATACAAACCTTTTTATTCATATATAAAGACTTCGATTTCTTGAACTGTTTCTTTATTTTATGTTAATGCAATTCGAGATGTGGTCCTATAGAAGAAGTCCAGACATTTACTGGAGAGACCACGTCACGGATGACGAAATTCTCATAAGAATAGAAAAAAGGAAAGCATCTACTCAAGACAATCTCAGAAAGACGTGCAAGATGGATTGGGTACACAATGTGATAAATTCCAGGGGAACCCACGCCGGGAGTATATGGAGACAGGAGCATAATATGAGCTGCAGCACCTACGATGAAAAGGGTCACACAGAATGGACCGCAAATCGGACTGGAAGAAAAGATGCGAGGATTTACTGTCAAACTATTCTTAGGACTAAAACTAGGAAGGAAGAATGGAATTCACTCACATCGGAACTTAATTCAAGACGAGGAAATTAAAACATCATCGTCATTTGAATTACGTAGGTACACAGAATAAACTTAACTACATAATCAATATGCTTTTATAAAATAGGGTTTATAAAGTAAATTGCTATCCAAACTAACATGTATATTTAACGTACGTAAACACTTAATTAATTTATTTATTTAATGATTCTGCAGTATCCAAGTATATAGTATATTAATTTATTGAATATCGGAAGCAATTTTGAGCAAGTAATACATATAAGTACGCAAAATACAAAGAATTTCCTCTTTGAACGTACAAGTCATCAAGTGTTTTGATGATTATAATTATTGAATAAATAAAATTGGGTGTGTTGTTGGTACGTCCAAAGATTAACGACTCTGTAAATAAGGAAAATGTTTTTTCATAATTTACTTTCGTGTCTCTTAAGAGTACTTATCTTCATTCTTAACATGCATACATTCATGACGATTGATATTAGATCGAACATTTAAATAGCTTTCTGATTCAAATTATTAGCAAGTTAAAAGCAAATTATATTTGCCAGGAGAATAGAGGATCAACTTTAATTAACTTCATATCTGTCAAGCGAAAGAAATTGTAACCTAAGAAAGGGTTGCTTCCAGATTATTTTGATTCTCTCTTCAAACTCAGTCCATCTTAACGGTATATTAATCTTACGAATATCAAAAAGCACATATATTGAAACCATTTTTTTTTTCATGTTGAATATTTCTTTCAATGTCAGTCTGATGGATTGTAATTACCTATTACCTATATATTTTTTTTGGGATTAATGCGTAATAAGAGCTTTTTTTCTTCCCCCACCACCACCCGTTCTGCTTATGGGGACTAATAACGGCCCCTTGCAAAACTCTGAAAGAACACATAAAGAACATACGAAGAGTCCGGAGAACTCTAAAACCTTGCAGACACTGCACTTAATGTGCCAAAGAGAGCTAATCATGTTGAAACAACTGGCTCACTGCTCAGTGATAGTGAAGATAATAGTGCACCGAATTTAAGACAGAAAGTCTTGAAAGCCCTAAAGTTGCTCTTCGTGGCTACAAGGTCCGCATGTCCAATGGGTCCAAAGAAATTCCCTCGGACATCGTCGTAGAGTTCTCGTCGGAATGTTGACAAATAAGAGCTATCATTTCCAATGAATATTTTATTATCATTTTTATTTCAAAATATTATTATAATATTATATTCTCAAGCAAATCTTGCATCTCCTAACTGATTTTTTGGAAGAGCATATAAGGTGGAAGTAAGTGGTAATTTTATAACATTGTCATGTGTCACATTGAATTGAAGACACAAGTGGATGAAGGTGTTAAGTCGCAAAATTTCAATTTTCTACTTTTTTGTGCAGATGAAGGTTTTAAGTGCCGCTCTTTCATATGACACAAATAACAACGTGAAAAAAGTATCCTAAATGCGTTTTTCACAGTGGATGAAGGTGTTATGTAACAAAAGCCCAATATGTGTTCAAAACTTTAAACCCAAATATCTCAGCTTCATAAATTTGTAAGTTAACACCTTCATCCACTTGTGTCTTCAATTAGGATGAAAAAATAATATATAATTTTTCGTTTTATTTCATTTACTACAGATAAATACCGTTTCTATTATTATATTGTGTAAAATCTTCTAAAGGCATAAATATAGATGTTTATATAATTAAAACTATAGGACAATGTAATGACGTAAATAATTATTTGTAATGACGTATCATTTATAAAACACATAACAAACACTTCATTGTTTCTTCTTTTTACATAAACGATGACGTTAATTTTTCTATTGTCAAAATATTTAAATAAACTTTACCTGTTGAACATTCAGAATGAATGGTGAACCTGTTTGCTGAACTATGTTGTGAGATGTTATTTTGCCTGTTGTGTTTTCGGTTAACCTAACGGAACATCCGAAATCAATGAAAATAGAAAATATTGGAAGCACTACTCTAAGCTGGTGCCTCACACCAAAATTCGATAATTTTTTTATTATTTGTGTTTCATTTTTTATTTTTGTGTTTCGTTTTTTTTTATTTTTGTGTTTCATTTTTGTTTTTATTTTTGTATTTCGTTTTTTATTATTTTTGTGTTTCGGTTTTTTTTTATTCATGTGTTTCATTTTTTTTTTTTTTTGCTTTCCGGATATTTTTTTTTATTCGGTATGGTATTCGTTCGGTTAGTGCCTATAGTAAATAAACAGTGGAACTTAAATTAGTGTTCTTTGTAATAATATTATCTCCATCATATTATGCTCGTCAGCAATCTCTTCCATCTTGCCTTTCTTGAACCTTGATTTTTCAGTTTCTGATTTACAAAATTGGCTACATCAGCTCTGACAGAGTCCATCCATCACAGTTTGAACTTTTCCTGGTCTTGTTCATCCTTGCGGTGTGGAGAGTGTGAGGCGTTTTACTGGATTACCGTCATCCATTCTGATTGTATGACCAGCCCATATTAGGCGTCCCACCTTGATGCAACAAATCATATCGGGCCATTTAATAAAAATATGGTTCTGTTTTACTAAAACGCTAACATCGTTTGAACAAAATATTGAAATATATTTCAATACTATTGCATGATTCTTTAACTTTGGTTTATAAAATGATAGTCTTATTTGGTCAACACACACGTGGTGACCACATGTGGATGATTTCTAATTGGGTATTCAAAAATTTACATGTCAAGTAGTCAAGAGTTCCACTTGAAAAGTCTCACATGCCACAGTCCATGAGAGCTTCTCAATAACACACGCGTCACAAATGAAGAATCATTATATTATAATCTTGATCAATTCATAATGTCATATGAGAATATTACATTAAATTATATTTCAATACATACATTATTATTTTATTACGCAGACAAGTTTCTGAGGAAAATCTCGAGATTCCCTTCTTCAACACTGAACTTGTCGACATGTTAATGTTAGTCGCGACACATATTATTATTTTATGAAAAGATAATTACTATCAACAACCTTTTAATCATCATGTACCTATAACTACATATGTACCAATACCAATCTTCTTGTTTCTTCGCAGACATCTTCAAAAGCAGATAGATAAAACAGAAGACGTATATAAATACTGTCAGTATGCAATATTGCGTATTATTTACTACATTTTATGGTTTTCTTGAAAGATATTCGAGGAATTCGTGTCGACTAAACATTAATTTATAATAGTACACCAGTGGTTACAGGTAGACAGACATATTATGTTCGTTTGAAAATTTGCATAGTATTTTGTCATTTGTGTAGTTATATATCGATGCGATCTACGTAAATATGAAAATTTAAATGCAATTTAATGATTCGTGTATTGATATTGCAACCAAATTAATATCACTCACAGATACAAGCAACGCATAGTCATAATTACATCATAATATTAAAACATCTCACCTGGAAATAGTCGACAGACTCCCGTTTAGTTCCGTAGCTATTAACATTGATCTTGGTTACATAATATCTGATGATCTACATGTGAAAGATTTCAGTTCTATGATTCACATTAATTGGTCGTTCTTATTACATTATAGTGCCGATAAATCTAGTAAACAGGACACAATACTTTCTGCGTAGGGACAGATTACAATCCCCATGTACAGAGTGGGTGATGGTGGATATAATGATTTTTTTTAGCATTTATTGAAGATCATCTAACGATCATTCTAAAAGCATGGAATGTTACACTTATTTTCCACAAAACCTTACTCGGCGGTATTTTTTAATTTTATTGCATTGAAAAAACTTATTAGGTAGGTACGAATGAATAACTGTAACACAAAATGTGCATCAATTCAAGATGCATATAAATCTGTGCCAACATTTATGATTTTCAATAAAATACTACTTTACGTATCAATTAATAAATAATTGGTTAGCAACCAACAGCTCAAGTGGTATGTAGTTTTAGATCTTATCTTAAATCTGTATTAAGTACATAGAGACTGCAACTACGTTTTACTTAGGTCTGATGATTATTATGATCAAACAATGTTGCTGCTTCGATTGTGCAACGTTCTTTATTTTATAGCACATAAAGTGTAACTACAAATTGATAGCTGTTAAAATTGTTGTCAATCATCAGGTATTCGTATTTCGTAGCTATTTTAATAAAGTACCTACTTTACTTAGTTTTTACTCTTCTATACTTCTTACACTTCTCTACTCCTCGGCCATCTCTTCAGTGCTGGTTATAGGTCTCTTCCGTGTTTGTCCATCCCTTTTTCAATCCGGTTTTTTTCCATCGATTGGGATTATGTGATCTTTTTTCAACGCTAACACTTAAGTACTTTAAACTATTCACTAATTATGCTCGTGTTCTTCCCTTACCAAAATTTCACACACCTAGGTACAAAAGACAATTTCGTTCATCTTTTAATTGTCTCAGCACAATATTACACTCATGATGCCAATACACGACTTATCTTCTTACACCGACTCATTTACAATTATTTACGTAGCCCATACGTGCAATCATCTAAAAATATCGTGTCTCTTTGTAACCATTTTTTTATTTATTACAATAGAGTTTTTTTTTAATTCAAATGATGTTGGTCTGATTGAAAATGGTGGACTGATATGGTTTGTACATATGAATGAGTGAATAATGTACTTAGAGGACAAAAAGGTCGAATGCAATGAAACTAAAATCAAAGTTTGGTCATGGAAATAAAATGTCGAATGCAATGAAACTAAAATTAAAGCTCGGTCATGGAAATAAAATGTCGAATGAAATGAAACTAAAATCAAAGTTTGGTCATGGAAATAAAATGTCGAATGCAATGAAACTAAAATCAAAGCTCGGTCATGGAAACAAAACGAGGATAATTGAAGGTGGTGAATAGTATGAAAGTTTTTTTTTTACTACCTACTCTGAAACGACGATTTTTTCTGTCTGAATCAATTTATGTGTAATAATACAGTTATACACTGAACAAGCAATTTAGTAGATTCAAATACATTCTCAATTAATTTATTTATAGCACATTTTTGTCTTCATCAGATACTATTACTACTATCAGATACAATCAGATGTACTATTTTTTTTCAAAGCACAATTTGATATGTATATTCACTATTGTTTAAAAGGATGATTAATTAGCGAAAACATCTTTATTTGTAATACTATTTCTAAGAAACAATTTACTGAATTAAAAATAATTTCCGTATTAGATTTTTAATCTTTAATTAACTCGATTTATTGATAATTGAAATCGATATCTGTCATATCTTATAAGTATGTAAATTCAAAACAGTTTTAATGATCAATTTTAAGATATTCAATGAAATTATTATATTTACCAAAAAATATACGTTTTCTGTATAACTTCATATTTTGTTAACACAATGACTCCATTTCCTGTAATGGATTTACGATATTGTCTCGTTTTATTGTATGGAAATTACACACTTGTTACACAAAAAATTCTACGTATCCTTTTATTTCGGAATTTAATTTTATCTAATTTATATATAAAAGTAGACATGTACCTTTATGTATCAAGAAATACGTTATAGAATCATTGTAGTCAACCGCATCGTTCTATCATCTGATTTCGTATACATGCTACACCAAATCAGGTGTGCTAAGACTACTTTCATTGAACTGAAAATTTTAAGTATAAATATTTTATCGATACATATTTCGATTTAATTATCGTTTCTTCGTTAGTTAATTTACGTAATTTATTTTTTATTAAATTTGTGCAAGAGGGTTTAATGCAATATTTTTTATTGTACATACCAAAATAATATTAACACTCGGAAATATTATTAGTACACTGAAAATGAGTTTTATTACAGGAATATTATCAACAGATTAAAACCAAATTTGGTGATTGTTAAATCACGTGTAAATAATTAGTAAAGATCCACATACAAAATATAAATATATAGAGATGATTGAAAATATTTACACATAGTATATACAACACTACTACAAAATGTATGAAATATTTATAACAGAAAAGTACGTATTAGAAAGTTTTATTTTGTACATAATATACATAAGTGAGGTAAGATAAGTGGCGGTGCTCAGAGTTATGCCACAGAAATAATTATTGGTAGAAAAATGAGAGATAAATTCCTCTAATTTTAATTAAAATTTTCAAATGCTTCGATGAAAATTATTGCTTATTTAATTAACCTTTTATTGATAGTTATCAATAATTCATAGTTCCATCGTTCGATATCTATTGGCGACAGAGCACATAGTGCTCTGGATAAATAATCTAGACGTTGGTTCTAAACATGTCTCGACCGATTTTGTTTCCAAAAGTATTTGCTTAGTTTAGATAATATATTATGAGGGTTTTATTTAATTTGTTTTCGGGAAATGTACAGTATAATAATATATGTAAAAACTAAAACCAATTTTAAATTTCCACACAATATAAATTTTAACGAATGTGCTTACATACATAAAACTATGAAAAAAATAATGTATGCATGTGTGTGTGTGCGATGTTGGTGTATATGTGTGTGAGTGTGTGTATATAAGTGTCAGTGAGATAATATATTTCTGGAAAGTCGCATAAGATACTATCGTCTAATGAAATTTAATCAAAGTCTGGATTAATCCTGAACTATTTGCAGTAGAGAATGATTGAGGCCAAAAAATATTGACATCCAGTTGTTCGCGATTATAAATATTCATCATACATTTGGTCACATTTTTTAATATCTCTTAAAAAAGTGTGTAACTTTTCATTAAAATTGGTAAAAAAATATCGGTTATTATAAACAAACGGACCCCATTCAAACCGCAGACCGTACATTGAATTGCCCTGTTCGCCCACTGATTCACTCGCCTAATTAAACTAGAGGTCTTTGATCGTCTCCCTGTCCAAACTAACTACACAATACTCAATTAAAATGAACAAGAACTGATTATTTAAATATGAAAACCAGAATTATTAGGTATTAATTCGGGCGGGAAAAGACAAGGACTCTACGACAAGAGTGATAGAGACCATGAGTCGATTGGAGACCAGTTTGACTGCATTTTTATCACAGACATCCAATAGGTAATAATTTTCAAGTCTCCAATGCTATTATCTCGCTTTGCCTATTCCCAATATGTACGCTTTATATTATTTATTTTAATAATGATTAACTACGTCGGGAATAATATTTGATGACGACCGTGAGAGAAATAATTATGTACCTATTTAATATTATTTTCTATCTATTCACATTAACACCTTAGGGCTTATTGAGACATTATTAAATGAACTGTATAAAATTTAAAAGACACGAGAATTTTTCATTAATTCGTTTTGTGGTTTATTATAGCACACTTTCATATGTTGTTATTTAAGCATTGTAAGATATTTTTATGAATATGTCCAATAAATAATTACATATCATACATCTTAATGCAAAACTGAACTGAACTAAGCAAAAATGCTTATACTATTATTATTCGAAATCGGTCGAGACAGGATTCAAATTCGTGAACACCGAATGATGAAACCAGCGTTTTAACCTACAAGCAAAGCAAGTTCTAATTCAACAACGTCTATTTCTTTCTCCTATAAAATATTTGATTATCCTTCGTACATAGAATCTGCATCACATACATATTCCTTACTTTATGATCACATCTTATTCTTCAGCCATCTGTCCTCCACTGCTGGATATAGGCCTTTTCCATACCATACAATTTCATTATTTCGGTTGCTGCTTGCACCCAATTTTTACCACCCCACAGCGGCTATGTCATCGGACCATCTTTTTTCAGGTCTTCTGACGCCTCACTTATTTTCCCATGTCCCGCCCATTGCCACTTCAATCTTGCTACGCGGTCCATAACATCCGCTACTCTGGTTCTCTTTATAATTTCCTTATTTCTTATTCTATCTCTTAGGCTTATACCAAGCATGGATCTTTCCATGGATTGCTGTGTGCAATTGAGCTTTTCTACATTTCTTTTTGTAAGTGCCATGATCTCCAATGCACTGGCAGTATACATGATTCATTTGTTTTTCTTTTCAGACAGATCGGAATCTCTTTATGATCACATATATGCATACAATAATTTGGATTTGTTTTGAGATAAAATTACAGATTTTTCAGCAATTAGAGTTGTCAGAAGTATGAATTCTCAGTAATATATCATTGTGAGTCATGCTGCTACCTATATACTTATACCAAATATGCTAGTTTTTTTCTTATTTTAATTTATATATAATCTCTAATTATTGTACCAACCTTTTATAAAAATTTCCTTTGTTTTGTTGAGTTATTATAGAAATATTCTGTTTAACCTTTCCCAAATGAAGTAAAATTAAAATAATATAAAAAAAATTATATATTTCACACTGACGGGCTTATTGCCATAAGACGATTTCTTACAATCAACGAGATTACAAAGTATGACAACATAATATATATATGCACAACAGCAAAAGGTTGAAAGCGAACAACAAAAGAATAGAAAAATATATTACACTAAGAAAAAAATTAAAAACACTTCATTGTAAAAAAAATGATTGGGAAAGGACAAGGAGAGGAAATCGGATTTAGGTGTTTGCGGATAAATTCTCTTTCTTTAGTTTTTTCTTTAAAATACATTCCTAAAATTTTACAACACAAGCATTATCAAATTTTAGGAATGTACCTACTTTTATTTATTTCATCGAAGTACAAATCTTTTTTATTTATGTATTTATAAATTCTGTTCAACAATTAATTAATCACAAAATACACCGAAATCTTCTAAAGTTTTATAAATTGTATACACTTAGGAAAAAATAAAAAAAATATGATTCAAAAATCAGTTTCCTTTAAATAACCAAGACTTGAGAATTTTAATAAAATGTAGCAACGTCATCTTAAAAATTAATGTTTATATCATGCTGGTATAAAATCAAAACAAATAAATAAATAAGTACGTCTACGATTTTTTTTCCTTTTATTAGGACAACCGTTTCGCCGTGTTCGGGCATTTTCAAGTAACCAATAATTTATCAGGAATATTTATATTTTATATGTCCTGTTTTGAAACAACAATGATAATATAATTTTATTTAGCACAACAATTAACAAGTTAAATAATTCATTGAAATTTTGTATATATTATAAAATTATTTGAGCGGTTAACTCTTTCAGTTAATGCGAAGTTACTTAAAGTTTTTAAAATCTTATAAATTTGTGTTCAATAATATTATTTACCATGTCCAGTGCTCATAAAAATCATTGAACCTACTTTAAAATGTAACTACATAGGTACTCTTATTATAAAGTCCCTGAAGGTAGGTCTATTTACTTCATTATTTCACTTCTGGTCTTCAGAGATATGTACTCTGATATTTTCGAACAGGAAATCGACAACATTTATCGATTTCGATTAAAATTAAATTGAATCGTAATTGATTTAATAAGTGCATTAATTAATTAAATTATCGTTCGCTTGATTACTTATGTTTAACATACAGTTTATTTTATTAATTTGTAGGTATTTAGTAAGACGCTGTATAATAAGGTCAAGAATATATTGACATGAAACTAATTGTGTAACGTTTTTGCTACACATGTGTATTTGGATATTTTCATATATGATAACAGTCGAAGCCGTTCCATGTATTACGGGAACGATGATTATTTATAAGGATAAGTATACTCTAAAAAAATGTCGCCCTGTTGATTCGTATATTCAAGAAGCAACAGCAGTTTTCACAAGATTAAAACTGGAAAATTATACAAGTAGCTATATGTTCTATTGTTCATTAATCAATATTCGAATTGATTAGCTCTATAGAGACCCCCCCACTGAGCTTTACCTTATAATATGATAAGTAGTGTCCGACCGAAGGTCAGATTTTGGCCGAAGCCGAAGCCGATTGCTCGGCCTTAGCCGTAACCTTCGGCCGAAGCCGAAGGTTTGAATTTACTAAAAAAATCGATTAAAATAATAAATAATCTGCTTTCGTGACTTAGTTGGTTAGATATCTAACTACTGAGCCAAGGGTCCTGGGTCGTTTGATTTTACTAAAAAAAATCGATTAAAATAATGAATAATTGGCTTTCGTGACTCAGTTGGTATGATATCTGACTACTGAGTCAAAGGTCCTGGGTTCGATTCCCAGTGGAGACACAGTTTTTATTTGTGTTTTCAGTCTGGATCTATGAGATGATAAATATCACATATCACATATTTATCATCTCATAGATATTCGGCTTCGGTCGAAAATTCGGGTTATTTTTGGCCGAAGCCGAAGCCGAAACCGAAGCCGAAGCTTCGGTCGGACACTAATGATAAGTATCTAGATGGGTGAATTACACCCATTTGAAACCGAATAAATGCGTTTGTTGTATGTACTTTATTATAAAAACATATTTATTATAAAATAATGTAAATTATACACATATACTTGGTTGCCTATTCCATTGAACTCTATTCAAACTATCTTAGATGTACATATACACAGAAACACGCAAAAATATTTTATTAATAAATTAAACATTTTTTTAACGATCTGATTATTCAAAATATATGTAAACAAAACGAATCCAAAAAGTGTTTTGCAAATAATATTTGAAAAAGCACTTCATAATGTTATTAAGAAAACATAAATACTATGAGGTCAGACGACCCGGCTGAATATACAACAAGCAGACAATAATCAATCATCGCCGTCCACGGCAACGCAAGTTGAATGTATAAATAAATAATATTATTATGTACCTCCTAATACTGTCTATGCCCCTTGACTTTGGACCTCCACAACAGCGGCAATCAATAAAAATACTCCGCCTGTTATGGCATTAGCACGTATTTAACGTATTACAATGTCGGACAACCGCTGACCCGAATGATGTAGGTGATCTAATTTTATTATTGTACCATATTGATTGTTTGCTTATGAATCACGACTCTTCACTTAACGAAGTACATAACTCCTTATGTTTCTGATCACCTAATAACAGTTTATTTTTTTCAATTTGTTTTTTTTAATTTAATATTGTTATAAAAAGAAATAACCAAAAAGTGTGTATCATAAAACGATATCCTTTC
The DNA here is from genome assembly GCA_963576475.1 of Molanna angustata. Classification (NCBI taxonomy): domain Eukaryota; kingdom Metazoa; phylum Arthropoda; class Insecta; order Trichoptera; family Molannidae; genus Molanna; species Molanna angustata. The sequence goes on from OY754974.1 coordinate 22,228,522, forward strand.
TTGAAAAACATACCAATATGTATGAGAAGATAAACAAATGTAACAAGAGAACGTATGGTTGGTTTCTCTGCCTACCCCATATGGAATATAGTTTGATGGTATGAATGTATCAAAAAACATCTTCAAATGAATTTAGCAAACACCATAACATATCGCTTTTTGTAAACTATCTGATTACGTACATATATATTTTTGTTGTGTAAATTATGTCAATCATTATGATTAGCCATATTAATTATTTTTTACGTTTAAATTTGCTAATAGTTTTTATTCATAATTCGACTATCGTTCAGTCTGTACACAAAGTTGTTTACTTTACTTCTAATTCACTAGTATACACCCTATATAATTTATAAGTAGTCTTAATCCATTCTTGAGTAACACTTTCCTAATATGTGAGATTGATTCTTGTTTTATAAATACACAATATACAAAAAAGACCGACCCGACAGACACTATATATTTTTTTAATTTTCTGTCTGAGCTCGTATAACACCGTATTAGTGTCAGACGGGTGTTAGCGTCAAATGATATTTGTAAGGAATCCATAGACGGTAAAATGTTACTCAATGAAAAATACTACAAACAAGGTATTAAGTAATTGATTTTTTTCAAACGTTGGTATGTTAAAAATAACAAGTGTGTTTTATTTTACAACGACGTCCATCATATTAAGCAGGGTTGGTTCCTGTATATTTATTAAAATATATTTATAAATCGAATATCAGAAAACGTAATTTCTGAAATTCAAAAATTATAATACTTAATTTGATTTTTTTAACGATTTTTAACAATACAAAAAAAAATGATACTCAAAAAAAACTGGTTTCAGCGTTAACTGCGCGTTAAAATATTATCATATGCATTTCGTGATTTGGCATTTCAATACATTTTTATGCGTAAGTTTAATATTTTTACAAAACATTTTTCAAAGACTTCTTTTGCTATTCGTATCATAAAAGTCATTAACAGATTTCGAAGAAATTTTAAGTAAGAAATGTTTAAGTTTTATTTTTTAGCTACGAACTTGCATTTTAATCCAATAAAAATATTTTCAAAATTCTACTCGCACGAGTACGGAGACAACTCATACATAGAAAATCACGAGAGCTGCGCAGAACAATATTTTCGGTCTTTCGCTTGACTGGTAAATTGGAAAATATGTAAAAAAATCCCCCACTCGGTTTTTGACATTAACTTTACCAACACGCCATATTTATAAATTTTTTACAGCATGTACATTATTATGTGTACAATGTATAAGTCAATTTTTCCCGACCAACCAAAGCAACATGAGGCCATAAATAGTGTAGTGTATTAATAACAAAAAGCAAACAAAAATAAACAATTAAAATGACGAATGTGAATCTTCCATTCATAATTTCCGATTGTTCTTTTGCACTTTGGTGCCAAGATTGCTAATCTAGAGGGCTCCATGAGCTACTTTTCGTGCTATGCGTTTATTTTCTTGTTGTTCACTTAGCGTTCCGTGAACGGATCGTTTACAGTCCCCATATGCAGAGCGGGTATTGGTGGTAGTAGCGAATAAAACAAAAATAAACAAGTAAAATTATTAGTCATAATATAAATTAGTTATAAGTCATGCTATGTAAAAAAAAAACATTGTGAATGTGGTCATCCAGATCTGTCGTGGTCGACCTTTGCCTTTCATACCATTTTTTTCGGCCAAATATTAATTGTCCTGAAGACGCTCGTCGTTTATTCCAATACATTCAGTTATTACAATAATTGTTAAATAAAAGATAACTTTAAATAAACTCAAATGTTAAAGTGTAGTAAATAAATGAGACATAGAAAACAAAATATAATGTTTTATGTATGTACAATCAGAAGCCAATATCCGATCTACTGTAAAAATAATAAATAATGAGTATTATGCTATATTTTATTAATCGTCGATTATTGATTATGAATAGATAAAGGCAAAATGCACGGTAAGTATGTAATTGTTACTTACCTGTTCATCAAACAAATTGTGAAGCGATTTTATCGTGATCTCACGAAATAAATAATAATAAATTGAAACAAACATGATTCTATTCAAAATCGTGAACATAATAATTATTTACTAACATTGCAACATAGTACATAATTATTATGAATATTTATACTATAGTGTGGTTATTAAGAGGCTTAATAACATTCATAAAATTATTGAATGGTTACCATTTTGAACACTTAGTTTGTAAATAATCAAACAATTTTTCATAACGGCTCATTTTCTTTATAAATGTAAACATTATTCTTCTGTATTTGTGTATGTCACTGAACTTCTAAACGGATGGATTTTGATGAAATTTTTAGTGTGTATTTGAGTGAGTCTCTGAATATTTCATATTCACAATTCACAAGAAAAAATAAGGACGGTATTTTGTACAGAAGTGGCAAGTGCAAAAAAATAATTGTACAGAGGAGCATTTTTGAAATTTATCATTTAATTAATGTTTTGTTACTTTCCACACATTGTCAACTAGAAATGTCTATATCGTTTATCGTACACATATCATAATAATTGTACACAAAAGCCATGAAATTCTGCAAGCATTTTTGTGTGCATATCTCGATATGACCAAAAATTGTACTTAACACTTATGTGCATAATATTACCGTTGTTATATGCATTGTATAAGCCGAATGAAACTGAATGCTCTGAAAAATGAAGGATGAACGTTTGACTAAAAAATATGTTAATTTCTTAAATATGAGAGTTAATATCAGGAATTGGCGAGCATGTATGAAGTAACATATGAATATATAAAATTCCACGATTTTTTTTTTCATTTCATAATATTTCTTATATATTTTTTTGGTCTCGGTTAAGTTTTCTAAAAAAATATATTTATTTATATTTGAGATGATTCATAATATGATGGTTGGCTTCTTATAAATAGTAAAATAGAACTGTTCAATTTGACTGGTTAAAATATAGCTGTACCAAGAAATAATATAAATATTTTGTAAACAAATTGGTACTTAGACATCCTTATTATATGACAGACAAGGTCGATCTCAAAAACGATTTATTTACCACGTTCTAGCATACATGCAATACTGAAATTTGACTTGACAATTTACTTGCTTAAAGGGATGAAAGGAAATTAGAAGATTGACAAATTAATGTTCAAGGATACAAAATGTTTACTTCAAAAAGAAAGTGTTTTTGTCAAATTGGAGTAAAATTAGAATAGAAGTGCCTACATCGACTTTAATAATGTCATGTTGTATTTCCGTTGGGTAACATATGATAAATTTCCAATATCTTGCGTTCTTCAATTTCTTTTCTCGTTGCCAAGATCACTCTTACCATTGTAACAAATCAACTTGCGCCTTGCTGTAACTTGGAGTGGTTGGAAGCGATTCCCTTATCCCCAATAAACCCGCCTTAGTGCGTTGTGTTGTATAAAAATGAAACCAAAAAAATCTGTTTGTAAAACGCGTAGAATTCGTTATGTTTATCTATAGCACACTACATATTGAATTATTGATTGTATTACTGGGTCAACTAAATATTGCATCAAGTGTTCATATAAATAATAAAGTAATATTAATTATTTTTAATTGGCTACGACCTCCATAAATATCTGACAATGCATTACGTATATAAATTTAATCAACTCTCTTTTTCGAATAGTCTTTTCGTTCATGTTATGTAGGTACATACAGACTCTTGTCATATTAAAATAATCATTGAAAAATTAGTTTACATATTGAGAAATATATTCGTGACAGCGCCATTTCAAGGGATAGTTTTGTCGGCCTTCGTGGTTAGGTATCTGATTGCTGATCCAAGGGTCCCGGGTTCGATTCCCGGTAGAAACACAGTTTTTAAGTTTGTTTTCAGTCTGGATCTGTGAGACGATTAATATCGCATGTCTCCAGAAGGCGGCAACTTGTTATTGGGTGCGTGTTAAATAATTATTTGACATGGTACCTGTTAGTTTTCAGAGAAGTTAGACTTTGTTATCTCAGTAGGCATAGTTTTTAAATTACAGACCAATAGGTTTACTAAACAAGAAGAAAAACAAGAAGCCATTTGAAGCATATCTAGCCATTTTTCTTATGCGATGAACGTATATTAATTTATGTTAGCACTGATTTTCCCTAATCTTTTAATATTTATGACTTTTAATGGCATTTGGAAGCAATTCAACATTCCTATTTGGCATTTTTAAAATTTATAATTTTTTTTTTTTTAATTTTCGTTTTAAACATGTAAATTATAATTTACTTGTTTATAAAACATTCTAGTTTTTTTGTAAAAATTACTCATAAAATTCTTAAGAATGGCATAACAAGTCCAAAATATTACAAAATATACGAAATCAGCCCCCAAGATAACATGTCATTTAGCTCAAGAAAAGAAACAAGAAAAGATAACTCAATGAATGGAAGTGACAGTTGTCACGTGACTGGCAACTGTCACTTCCATTATACATTGAGTTATATTTTCTTGTTTCTTTTCTTGAGCTAAATGACACGTTGTCTAGGGGGGCAGTGCTGATATTTATGAATTAAGAAAAAGTAATAATTTACCGCATTTGTCACTCAAAGATATGAACTAATTTTCGATCGAGTCTAATAACATGAGTAGCCTCTGTATTTTATATTTTACCAAAGAGACAGATCAAAATATTAGCTGTTTTATATTTAATCATTCAAACAGCTGTTCCGCGCGAGAATAACAAAAAAAAAACAATCAATGTTAATCGCCTCATGTCTGACAATCTATTAATTACTAAAACAAGTTTTTTTAATTTATTTATTATCTTTACAAATTACCGAAGGTGGAACAAAAAACTTCATATAAAGAGAGACAGCTAATGAGCGTGTAATTCGTGCTCACAGAGTAATTAATTGTTGATTTTTTTTTCAAAGTTAGTACAGTTGAACTAATAATAATATAATGTTGTTCCACGAAATATCTCGCTATCAATCTTTCTATTAACAGCTAAATCTGTCTGTCTGTGCTCTTCCGAAAATTTCATTGTTAGTCCGATGAAAGGACAAAAAAGATTCACACGGAAGATTACCTCACTAGATTAACACTAATTCAAATGATACTTAGCGTGTCATTGGAGAGAAACTAAAAGATAAATAAATTATTCGACCTAAATAATTATTTTTACATGCATGACTAGAGGCCTCGTTAATTTTTTTTATTTATATGTTTAATTATATTTATCTACTAACATGGTGTACAAAGATGTATTTTTTATAAGAAAATATGTCTTAAATTTTTTAAATAAACATTAAAAATAAACCAATAGGGAAATATGTTCCAAACAACCCGAAGCCACGAGAAACACCGGTATGTAGTTTTTTTCAAAATAAAAGCGACACAAAAAATGACTATCTCAGAATTAAGTTAAGGAAAAAAATGGAAGTACCTACGCAAATTTTTAATAATAAGATAAAATACAATCTGCTCATGTCCTGTTAAATATCCTTACATAGTTCACTGCTCTGTGCCTTCATAACCTGAGAAACTGTACCATAGCTTGGTGCCATCCATCATTTCCACTACAATTATATGGGAGAAAATAACTGAGAGATCACGTTATATTATTCTGATTATTTTTATTTTCTGTTTATGTTTAATTATTTTGCATTCATAAACATGTAACCTTAGGCCAAATTGAAAAATTACTGCCTCAGAACAGACTTGTCTAGTGAGGCAGTTAATTTCCAAATAGGTACAATTGTACATAGTATGTTTACAATAAGTCTTTTTAAATTATAGTTATTTTTTGTTATTGTTATATAATATATGTGTAAATAATGGAAATAAATAATTTCATTTCAAAATATAAGAAGAAGCAACTAAATAAATATGGAGTATTTTGAATGACTCGGTAATGAAATCATCGATAATTCATCTATATTTTTCTATGTTTAACTATGTACATACAAGTTTTGACGTATGATAACAATTTCACGTTGATTTAACTTAGTTTGAACGGTATATATAACACAAAATTAGATAGCGCGGCATACATACAGACTTGGTTGTAAAGAAATTCTAAAATTACAAAATCGTAAGACCACCACCATTGATTATATTGTAGTGGAGAGTTTTAAATTATCGAAAATTCTCTTAAACTCAAAGTATATTATATTGATACTACTTTGTAATTCAATATTTTGTTTCCAAAGTTTACCGCATAAATAATATAATGTAAATTAGTTATACTTTTTAAAAAGCTGTAAACAAGACAATAAAATGATTCGCAAAGTTTATTGGCTTGAGTTGTATTGTAAGTGAATCGGCTTTATGCTAATGTAATACAGTGTGAACACTTTCAGACACGAATACGCCAGAAAATTATGTTATATATTTTTGTATTGCTAAACATCATAAAATATATATAAATCGATTGTGTAATAAGATATTTATTAAGGCCTTCTTGCGACATAATTTTGATATTCGAATGTTGAGTGGATTACGGAAAAAAAAAGAAATAATTTAACATTTTCGTGTGAAAACCGAATTCCTGTTGAAAATAATACATTTCAATCACAATTCCAAACACTTATACACATTTATCTTTCTCAGAATATATATTAACCAGTATCCAAAATATCTTCATAATATATTAACCAGTACCTATCCAAAATTTTACTATGATCTGAACTGCTTGATAATTTTTTTTTTAATGTTTATGTCCTTTTTAAACAAGTACATATACATCTTCCTACGTTCCCTAAAATAAGCAAATAAATGCTTGTGCTTAGGTGAACAAAATCGGTCGAGGCAGGATTCGAAATCGCGACCACTGGATCGCGACCACAGACTGGGCCCAGCGCGCTAACCACTCTGCCACCGACCCATCTATTTTTAAATTGTAGTAGAGCAAAATATTGATACTTCTATTCTGTAAATCTTGATACTTTTAGTAACCTTTGATACTTTAAGTATACCTTGATATTTTTAGTAAACCTTGATTCTTTCAGTAAACCTTGGTACTTTCAGTAAACCTTGATACTTTCAGTGAACCTTGATACTTTCAGTAATCCTTGATACTTTCAGTAAACCTTGGTACTTTCAGTATTCATTGATACTATCAATAAACTTAGGTACGTTCAGTAAACCTTGATACTTTCAGTAGCTCTAGATACATTCAGTAAACCTTGATACTTTCAGTGAACCTTGATACTTTCAGTAATCCTTGATACTTTCAGTAAACCTTGGTACTTTCAGTATTCATTGATACTATCAATAAACTAAGGTACGTTCAGTAAACCTTGATACTTTCAGTATACCTTGATACTTTCAGAAAACCTTTATATGTTCAGTAAACCTTGATGCTTTCAGTAAAGACTTTAATGTTCCTAAGACCCAACAATAGAACAAGAGCGCTCTTGAATTGATCAATTATCGTAAAAGAGAGATATATAAATTATTAATTTGATTAATCTGATGATGTAAAATCTATTTTCTAAAAAAAATTATTTATTAACAGCAATTCAAAAATATTTTTCAGTGTCGTGATTCAGAGAATCTATCACGATTGAAAAAAAGACTAAATATGTAGATTACAAACATAAGGTACAAATTGATGATAATCATACATAGAACAATTATTTATACCGAGACTCAACTGTTCTTATCATAAATAGATTATGGATGACCTTTTGAATAATTTGTGATATTTTCACAACTGTTTTCCAGTCATGTATTTTTGCTCCGTCGACATCAAACAGCGTTTCACACAATTCACCAATAATCGATAAGACAAATGCATTTTCAGAGACAAGTCGACAATGAAGACGAACAATATAACGAACCAAACATTTGTATTGGTTTAAATAATAATCAAGTTTGCGCCTTGTCGAATCACTTATACCACAATATTGTGTCGGTCGTAAAACCAAACGACATTATTTTCATAAATACAATTATCAATTCCATTACGGCCAACATTCAATCAAAAGCCGCAATGTGTTCAAAGCCCTCCATACTTGGAACTATTAGAAATGTACTTGTATTGGAGTGTTGCATGTATTTTCTGGGACCATGCCACATAACCTCTATACGTTTCTGGCATCATGCTCTCTTTATGTCCGAGCAATAATTAATGTGCGATCACATCGCACCATGTGAATTCATTATTAAACAGCGTCTCTTCTCGGCCCTCTATGCGCGGTATATACAAGAAAGCAACACTTGAAATTCGTCACATTTTAAGAGAAAAACGTGTGAATAATTTGTTAAATAGTGTCTAGTGTATTTAAGATATTTTTATTGTTGTTGTTTTGTCGGCGGGAAATTCCATTGTTCAATAAGATCTCCTCTTGAATGTGGTTTCCTTATGATACTTATTTGATACATCATGTACATCAAAAAGTACAAAAGTAATCTGGTATATGTATGTACCTACACTTTGAAGCTTATTCATTAGAACTTGATTTGAATTGTTAAAAATGTAATCGGCAAATTTAAAATGATAGGAAACAAGTCTTGTTCTGAGTCTGGGCAAATTGAATCGTCTCACACAGATGGCAGCTATGTAGAATGTAAGAAGTATGATCTGAAGTCAATTTCTCTGATTTTCCTGTGTATAATAACCTCATTTTGCATATTTGTTGAAATATATCCATAAACTCTTCAGAACTCTGATCATTGGAATGTGTTTCATTCCTCATATACAATATAATATTATTCAACTTTACTTGAAAGTTTGTTATAAATATGTATATCCCTGATCACGAAATCAAGGTGCATTTTGAATAATTTTAGCCTATCAATAATTATTATTTAATTAAGTGATATTGAAAAAGCATCTATTATTTCAATAAATATTCCATTTGATGATGAAGCTTGAAGCACTAAAGATTATACCGGTATCAATTTATATATGCAAACCAATTTATATTACTAAAAAGCAAAGCAATTTAAAATTTCTAGGAATTCGCAAAATATTACGTACAATACTTACTTACTTACAATGTTTACTGCGTTAAAATGTTAAGACTCCGAGTAGGAGAAAACGTTTGTTAAGAACCGAGGGATTTTACAGCTTCTCATCGTATTTATGCGTATCCAGAAGAATGTTTTAAACCGAATATACCAACAGACCTTTTAACAATTGTATACGACTTCTTGTAGGTACTTCTTGTACAGTATTATGTGTCCGTGTTTCCTAGTAACAAACATTCGCATTATATTTCTTACAAAATAGAGGAGATCAAAACTATAAATCTGATGGTCTCGCCTGGAACAGGTACATATTAAAGTACTAAAATTGAACACGTCATATAATCAAAAGTTCACTCATATGCTTTAGAGCTTTTACCTGCATCATTTATTTGAAGATGTTTTATTTCCAAGAACATAACATTGAGTTAAAGATTTTGTAAAATAATTAAACAGCTGGGCATTTCCTGTGTGAAAATGAAGAGTTCTGTTATTATGATATTTTTGTAATAAATATCAATAAGCTTAGAATTGTTTAAGCTTACAATAAAAAATTCTGAATCGTGTTTTTGTTTTGCCTGGAGTGAATAGCCGACTGGAAATATATAATAATAAGAAATAAATTTGGATAAATCATATAGCGCTGTTTTTGTGAATATCGCACCTCAAGGGCGCTGAAAATTGATTACGTTGTATCATTTTGGCTCTGGTAAGATTTGCGAAAAAGGTACGTTTTGAGTTTTTTATCTGAACAAAGATATATTTTCAATTTTGTCTGAGGGTGTAAGAGGAGCTTATTCCTTGCATTTGGTCCTGCCACAGCACGATCACCGAAATGAAGAAGCAGAACGAAGTGATGATTATCTGTTATTTATTGAAAACGGAACGTACAGTTCGGAGAGGTAAGTAGGAGCCATTCCACGAAGTGCTTTAAAGATTATGAGACAAAGCTTATATTCAATTCTTTCGGGGACTTTGAGCCAATGTAGATTGCGAAGATGGTGAGAGATGTGAGAAAATTTGGAGTCTCCAGTGATGAGCCTGGCTGCAGAATTGAAAACTGACTGAATTTTATTAATTTCTTTCTTTGGTAAATTCGCATATATACCGTTACAATAATCCAAACGGGAGACAACAAAGGCGCGTACCAAAGATTTCATAACTTCAATTTCCCCTGTTTGAGATTTTTCTTTTCCTCCTCCTTTTCCTTTTCTGTTGTGCTATAGAAAAACAATATTGTTGATGTCATGTTATATCTTCTTTTACTTGAAAATCGGTCTTGAGAACGCTGAAAATCGGTATAAATATAGGTATACAATAAATCTCAAATTGTTTTTTTTATAAGTTCCAAAGTTTCTCAAACATCTTTTATTAAAAAAAACATTTTTTATGATAAATCTATTTATATTTTTTTAAATACCGAAAAACTCCGAAACACCCCAACTAGATAATTTAATTTTCTGGAAAAAATATCTTTATTATAAAAGTACCACTCAAAATTTTTTAAACAATTATGAAAATTGAAAATATCTTTAATAATTTGTATTTAAGTGTTTATAGTTTAGTACGTATTCTTCAACTATACATACTATTGCCATACGACAAACTCGCTACTTGCACAGGGTGCAAGGAAGTGTTTATTATTATTATTGCCATCGACAGTTGGATCGCATGTGTTACTTGCAACTAGTGTAAGGGAATGTTTGACGATTTATATATATACTTGATACAAGAACATAAGCATTCTTAAAAATAATTTGACCCACTTCGATTTTTTATCAATTTTATTTCCGTGGTACGTACGAACACTTTTAAATCATTATATTATTATATTATATTAGTAGAGATATAATTGTGTTTAATAAATAAATAATATTTATTTTATCAAACATGATTATATGATTATATCTCGTGTTTGATACAATACGATTATGTACTAGTGTTTTAGTGTTCCTTGGAGTAGGTACTGCAGGGGCGTGCCTAGAACCTTCGGACTGGGCAAACCCTGAAAGAAAATTGGGAAATGTCAAAAATTTTATGTTTTTTTGGCATCGGTATTCCTTTGAGTGGCCATGAAAATATTTTAAAATCACATGCCAAAATAATCTTTACATTTGTGGCCCTGTCAATCATCGTATCTACAAACGGTTCGATTTTCTAATCTTGTAGTATGGTTTTATTGTTTCAAAAAAATATTATGTCTTGAATTTCTCAACATAATATTCATAGGCAAGCCAAGATTTTCGGCTTCTATAAGCAATTCCGCTACTGGGTACTAGGTACCTACCAACATCGCATTGTTCCTCTCCGTATGTCTGTATATTGAGATAAAATTTACTACCGACATGAGGCCAATCATTCACCTGGAATTTAATCGGCATGATATACAATAAAGCAAAAATTTACTTTGTAAACAATATTAATCTACCTACATTATTATCGATAAGACCGTCATATTATGTTACATGCTAGTGTAACCAAACTACATATTTTGAACTTCAAAATGATCATTCATAACAACGCCAAATGTATTAGGTATATTGTATGTATTAAATGTATGAATTATGCCAACTGAAAATATTGTTCGAGTTCGTTTTTTTTTAATACCTACTTCGACCAAATTTATTTCTTTATTTATTTACTTTTTGTACATAATATAAACAAATATAATGCACACTGGCGGGCCTATTGCCATTAGGCAATTTCTTCCAACCAACCAGATTATGGAGTACAGAATTATTATTATTCAAGTTGATGTTGGATTTTCTAACGATTTTTTTAGATAAAGGATTCACTAAAACGACTTCATGAAAGAAATCTTTTTTTTTCATAATATACTCTGATCATGGTCTACAATAGACTAATACGTAGTGCCATTATTTTTTTATTTATTTAACGAATAATCACATTTTACATACATGTTATAATTAATCAGGTAGGTATATAAGTTCCATAATATACTAACATAATAACCCTTTTTATTTGAGACGAAATCTCGTGTTAAAAAAGGGGAGTATCTATCTATAGGGGAGTATGAATAAATAAATATTGTTATATTTACTTAATAAATACTTAATATTGTATATTTACTTAATAATTCATAAAATATTGAATCAGATAAGATTGGACATTTGTATGAAAACAGATTAATAATATACATATAAGGATTATGAAAAAGGTTAAACACGATATTTAAATAAATGAAACGTTATAGGTATTTATAAAAAAATATAACAAGTCAATATAGTTAGTGTAACAAATAAATTGACGATTAGGTTAATCAACAGTGTAACAAAAACATTTTTTTTTATTATTTCATTTTTATTTTTATATTATTTCTCGGGCAACTAACAGGTAGGTAATATAAATTTAACACACACTCAATAACGAGACTTAAGATATTAATCGTCTCACAGATCCAGACTGAAAACACAATTAAAAACTGTGTCTCCACCGGGAATCGAACCCGGGACCTTCGGTTCAGCAGTCAGATACTTAACCAACTTAGCCACGAAGGCCGACAAAAGATTATTGTCATCGTGAAGTTTAATCAAAAATAATTGTTCGTCGACAAACTAAGTAAAATTTAAAAAATAATCGTAGCTATTCTTCACTTTTGCAAAAAATAAAAACTGATTTTTAAATACGTTTTTTTTCAGAGTATGGAATAATTTAAAAACACAATTAAAGAAATTTTTATTTTCCCTGGCTATATCTCAACTCATTTTTGTGTAGACTGTTGGAGTCTGCTCTCCTCATCTTTAGGTCATATGCTCTTTTGTCCTGCACAATGTCACCTAGGCCATATCTATGCATCTGGTTGGGCCTTAGCACTATCCAAGAGATCTTTGGTCTTTTTCTGGATGTTAGTCGAGGAAGATCCATGAAAATCGCTTGGTTCACAATATGATCTAGTGGCCTGTCATATTTGATGAATATTAATTCTGAAACTGTAAATTGATCACAAAATACACACACATACATTCTTAAATAAAATAACAAAATGAAAACAATTCAATAATAGATTACGCAATGTAATGTTGTGTTATAAATCTCAATAACACATTGTTGTTATTAGAATTCGAGGAACAAGTATTATAGGTTGGTACCTGTGTATATTGTTATACATAAGAGATGACTGTTATATCACGACATTTTTTCGATAACATTGACGACAAATTCCTAAACACGTCACAAATACCTACTTGTACACAATAACAATTCACTTATTGAATTCTCTAAATGTTCTAACTTTTTATACAAATTTGTGTGGGCTTTCGAAAGATTTTTATTAGGTAGTTCCGATAAAAAGTAGAAATATGTATACAAATTTGGTTAACTCCATATTCATTTTATTCTAGTTTATCGCCAAATAGCAATTTATTTATAAAATAATTTTAAATTAATTATTCCACTCCTTTGAAACGAAACCAAAACGCCGGCAAATATATTTTTTTTTTGGTTCAGCCCTCCTTTGTCTAGTAATGGACATAGGCCTCCCCATGAGACCTCCACAGCTCCCTATCTTGGGCAAACCGCATCCATCCACCTCCAGCTACTCGTCTAATATCATCAGACCACCTTGTTTGAGGCCTTCCAATACTTCTTTTGCCCGTTCTGAGTCGCCATTCTAGCACTTTCTTAGTCCATCTGGAGTCTGTAGTTCGGGCGACATGCCCTGCCCAACTCCACTTCTGCTTGACAACCTTTTGGACAACGTCGATTATTTTGATTTTCTTTCTTATCCACAAAGATGTTAAACAATAATTTTAACTATGATTCTAGAGTTTTTGTGTTAACAGAATGGAAATCCATTTTAAAATTAACAAATAAATAAATTAGTATTTTTCTACAGTATTTTTTTATTATAACGACCGAACGTTTTCGACAAGGTGACTTGGCATTGTTAAGGTCTAAAACAAACTTTAGATCTTGACAATGCCAAGTCACCTGGGTTCGGACGTTATTATAAAAAAATAATGTGGAATTTATTTTTAAAAATAAATTAAACACTTGTTTTTCTTTCTACATTTATTTTTACTCTCCAGAACGACCGTTTCGCCTGGTGAAGGCCTTTTCAACTGGTTGAAAAGGCCTTCACCAGGCGAAACGGTCGTTCTGGAGAGTAAAAATAAATGTAGAAAGAAAAACAAGTGTTTAATTTATTTTTAAAAATGGAATTCTACATAGTAAACGCTGTCAGTGTAAATAAAATTAAAAGTGTGGAATTTATTTATTAATTTTAAAATTGAATTATGTATTTTTTGTTAAAGAGAAAAATGCTCATAGTGTCCCTATATAAATCATATTTTTTGTTCTTTTTTGCGAACGTCACACCAAAAAACGGAAATTTTTTTAAAGATCAATATTGGATTTGGTCAATTTTGATTATAGTCTTCCAATAATATGTCATACATAAGTACATTGCTAGGCGTTACTTAAACCGTAAAGCGGACAAAATTAACAGTTTCTATCACGACTCGGTCATTCCATTGTACAAACAGATGCCATCTTAAAACAATTATTTATTTCATCACTATAAAAGTATAAAACGCCACGCCATATCATCACATGCGACATGTAGGGTTGCCACAATTTTTCGGAACCAATCCGGAAACGTTTTTGGGAATCGAAGTTTCAACTACACCTGCTGCATGCATTCATGTATATCAACATATCACAATCACCATATTCAGTCCGAGTTTGTTTACTGCAAGACTAGGACACTAGGCCTCCTGTGCGAACCCATATACTGTGGTCCAACAATTTTACTAATGTGGTTCCATCTATCTGTTTGGTACTCATCCTGGTGATCTCTTATCGCCTCTCGGTAACGTGGTTATCAGCTACCTCTGTGGACATCTACTACAGTCGTAGTAGATTTATCGTCGAACATCTTGAAAAATTACATAAATTTTGGGTGTCTTTCTGCAGAAAATTATCGAGATATTAACCGATAGGTACCTTAAAAAAATTTCAACTCAAATTAACATTAGTTTATGTTTTCGCCCAGTCAGAGGTTTGAGATTTTATTTAGTTATGTCATCATAGAATTGAGCGCATGATATTTTGTAATTATGTCCATTTCCGTATTTAGTCGAAATTATCGAAAAACGAGACAAATATGGGACATGTAGCAAAACGAAACGAGATGGTCAAATACGGTGACGTCAGTCCCAGTATATACGGGACGTATGACAACCCTACTCATGCGGCTATTCTCTGATGATGATGATGACTACCAACATATTTGAAATATCGTCACAGCATTCCACCACAATTTCGAAAGCGTTACATAAACCGCCGGCTCCTCTAAATCCAAAAGTCAACATGTGTCCAAATTTGGATATTTCTAATTACGTTCAGTCCATATATCTACAAAATACTTTTTAGGTGGAATTTGAACTCGACTATATATCTGTAGAACAGCGATTCTGTGAAGCACGCATATCATATTGAAGCGGTGTCTTTATAATACAACTCCTGAAATAAATATAAAAATGAAATCGTTTTAAATCATGCTAAGTTTTTCTGGAAATTTTTGAATTTTGATTCAATTTGGAGAACCGGGAGTTTCGATCTAACAATTCCATTCACTAGAAATTCATATAAGTAGGTACATATACTTTCTGGGATTAAATAACGTCATTTCAATTTCCGACCCGTCTCAGAACAGTTTTTCCTAGTGAGACGGGGAACGAAAAATTTGAATGTCATTATGTTTACTGAATAATAAACGCCGGATTTCTGGCAGTGAAACTTAATTAATTGTGTTGTAATTTTTTGTTGATAACTTATTTACTTTCCGCGTCCAAGATCATCTACCTATATTGTGTCCCTCCAGTAATTTGCATCTTCATTTGCTCGTCACAAATCCTCCTCAGAGCACTCTCTCTCCATAAGCGGGCAATTCAGCAAGGGTGACATTTTCTGCGTCTCCCCACATACACATGCCATGTCTTGGTCAGCCTATAGCATTCCCCATCTGTTCAGGTTTACCTTGCACCTTTCTACACCCGTCTTTAGTCTATTTATGTATTTAGTCTATTATTTAGGATTTTTATGTTATATATGGCAGTCGGTGACCCGTTGGAAGTACCTCTGTTTATCATGGAACTTTTCACTTTCTAATCTTTTTCCTGGTTGAGATTAATGCGATTGTATTCCCAAGAAAGCTGTTTCTAGACTTGAGTCTCGAGGGCAAGAGGATCTGACCATATAGCGGATTCCGAGAGTTATACTGCTATCTCATATTTTCCTCTTCAGAGACTACAGCTCTTCTAATATGTGTTGTTGATTGATAATAAGTCGTGTAAGAATAAGAAAATTGCTTTCCACAAAAATATCTTTCAATCAGGAAATAAAATCAGTCTTAATCTGAGACTTAAGAACTTAGCCGCATGATTCGACTTTTCCTGTTTCCTTTGGTATTCAAATAATTTCATGTAGTGACTTATTTAATTAATACTAGGTTTTATCAACATATTTGTAGGTACATAAATTATTTACGTTTTGGAAATAAGATATCCTGTTGTTTAGCAAATATGATTATTTTATCTACAACTCTAATCACAGATAA
Organism: Molanna angustata; assembly: GCA_963576475.1. Lineage (NCBI taxonomy): Eukaryota > Metazoa > Arthropoda > Insecta > Trichoptera > Molannidae > Molanna > Molanna angustata. The sequence goes on from OY754974.1 coordinate 22,245,036, forward strand.
TCGTATTGGCATTTCCTGATTTCAAGATTTCTATAAATATAAGGCAATCTATTATTAAATGGGCAATCGATATATAAATAAGTTGCATTGTTAGACTATTATATAATACCCTTTAAATTACATATCTTTATTTTGAAACAAAAATGATATATGTGGCATACCAAGTGATGATAATTACAAAAAAATATGCGTCAAAAGTTTAGGAATCTACCAATTCAGTATTTCTCGACAGGCGGAACTACCCACGGATAACATTAAAATATAAGTTACAAGTTTTTATACATCGGAATTTAATAAATAAAAACTAAAAATAACCAAGGCCTTTTTAAAACCTTAATGTGTCACGATTTACTCAAGATTTATACCATCTTGAATACTACTAGGTATGCTATCGTATAATTCCGTTACTGCTAAAGTATTTAAACACTACACTTTCCAATTCAATTTTGATAATCAAATGATAATTAATTATAGTTTCTTAGTCAATTTTATTTTTCTTTGCCTTCTCATTACTTATAAACTTACAACGCCAAATAGATCATTTTTTTACATACATGTCTATGAAAATCTGCTAACGAATACCTATATCTGAATTTACATAAGTACAAGAAAGTCTATAGAATCTTAATTCAAGAGTAAAAAATTGTAATAAGAAAGTAGAACCAAAAATAGCATTTTTCAGAACAAGCTACTTTTATATTTTTTTCGTATGAAAATGTGTACAATAATTAGGTATGTCTTCATATTACGATAACTCAACATACGAATATATTATATAGTTAGTTACACTTTAATGAAAGCTAATGAAAATATAAAGTGACTGCCTAGTGCCTTACGTGTCTTTCATCTCATTTTTCGTCAAGAACTCATGACTAAAAACTTAGACTACTAAATCCACCAGGGGAATAGAAGGTTGGAACAATTCGGATGTCTAAAAATCATTTAAATTAAATACTTTAAGACGTACCTATATATTGTCTAGTACCACTAATGAAGATTGAAGGCCTGCAGCATGGTCTACAGTTGTTGATTTAGCGCACATAACCTTCAATCAGTAGCGAGACAACTTAAAATTATCTCTTAAATAGTGTCTTACTAATCTAATATTGTTTTTTCCGCCAGACCAACTGAGCATCATCATCTCTATGGTATGATCGTATCGCTTATTCTAATCTATATTGGACCCACAATTGTATGAAGTTAATCAATTCGATGCAATCAATCTGGTAACAACAAAAAGCTTATCTTTCTTGTACAATCTTGTGTTTTTCTTAAAAAAAACATATTGATCTTGAGTCAGTCACTAGCATCTATAAATAAGCCGAATTGGTACCTATTGTTTTAAGCAAAAGTTTGCAACGTATTGCATCCATCAATTTCAGTACTGTAAGTTTATTAGACGCAACAACTATATTACTCACACGTTGTGTCATGTTAACACCACGTAGTATGTATATGTGTTATCCAATATTAAAATAAGTCAATTGGGTACGTATAATTAGTTAATACATACATATTTGGTTACTTAACGGGAGCGTAAATCTTCATTAAAAATGTCATAGTAAATTAACGCAAATTCGACCCACCGCATTTTATATATTTCTTCGTTATTTTTTAATTTTATACTGTAGTAAAACTCGTTAGTTTTTTTAGTATGAAACGAGGCAGTTTCTCACCCTCGTAATAATAATAAAGCGATAGCTGAAAATTTATTCGTCAATTTCATGTTACGTCGTTAATTATATTTAATAGTGGTGCTAACAGAATATCACCCCCTATTCTTTCACAAACCCCATTATTTTTACTTCTCAATTAAAAACGTAGGTATTCATAAATGCTTACATTGAAAATGCAATAACTTGGGTAGCAATAAATTGCTTTTTATTGAAGTACATAATTCCATGATATAAAATTAAATTTTTATTCCGAAAAATGTACTGTTTAATTGAGTTTTCATTTAAATTTAAATTATTAAACTTCCATTAATTCTTTAATATTAGGTATAATAGTCTAGGTAATTAATGAATATAAAATATTGTAAGACACTATGTAAAACAAAAACAACATTTATATTTGGATCCTCTCACAGATCCAAACTGAAAATCTTTGTCTCCTTTGTTGTGACCTTTAGTTCAGGATTCAGACATCTTCCTAACTATGCAACAAAGGCTGACTAATATACCATTTATTATTTCATTTTCTATACACACTATCAAATTTAACAATTGTTTGTTTCATGCAACTTGGTGTAATTGTTTAAGTACAATTTATATCAAAGTATGACGATACAATTTATACCGTTTCACAATAGATTATGTATTTGAATTTTTGAATATTTGAACTTTTCTGTATAAAACAACTACGTTTGACATTATGTGTTTGACGTTGGTAGTATGAATTTAAGCAATTTGACCTGATGTGAAATTTTTTTATATTCTTCGTTTCAACGTGAAGAAAACTTTTTCCTAAAAAGAAAATTATGTCCTCAATTTTTATTAAAATTTACATGTTAGCCATCATTTAATATTTGTATAATAATTATTTGATGCAAGAGCAAATAAAATAAATATTATGAATGCCTTAATTAACCCCTGATGGACTTAGGTTAAACGCTTCTGTTGATAAACAAGATGTATTTTATCTTCGTGTTATTAACAATGATAAAGAGGATTAAAATGTGTGTACTTGGTATCAAATGACTGATAACGCACCACTGATCAAACTCATAAAAATCGGCTAAAACAAAGCTTTCGTCTAATTACCTCACATGTAACATTCAGTCATAAATAATGTAGAAGCAGTTCCTCGCTGTGTATTTCAGCAATATCTTCCGCTTCTCATATTTTATTTTTTTCTACAGAGAATACCTAACTCACTGTTTGCCTTTTCAAATCACGATAAAGAGAATTGTCAAAGCTGTTGTGCGTTAATACTTCTTCGGACGGCCATGGCCTCCATCAATCCTCGCCTCCAACTCCTTCTGTAGCCCTCCATTCTGCCAATTTGGCCGCATTCTTTTTGACTTCATCCTCCCATCGCAGACTGGGTATACCAACTTTTCTTCGTCGGATCTTTCGCTCGGATGTCCCTCGAAGATCCTCTTGGGTAACCATGATGTCGGTATTCTATGTACAGTCTCAGTCTGCTCAGTCTAGCATTTATAGAGAGCCTATGAGCCTTAACGATGTTAAATATTTCATCATTGTATCATATTCTCCATCTTCCACGGATCCCAATATTAATACAACTCGAAATTTTAGTACAGGCAACTGTCCCGTATGAAATCGTTTCGTCGAAACAATCCAGCCTTCATCTAGATTGCCTTCATCTCCATCTGCAATCAAATCTCTCCTAAAATAAACTTTTCCCAAGAATTTTCGGAAATCAATAGACTATTGACCTATTAAAATATGTATGCACAAAAATTCTTTCATTTTCCTTTTCCTTGCCTCTTGGGGGGCAAGTCTGGCCAACCGGCGGGATCAAAACCATCCATGTTTACCCATATCATTGGATATAATTATCTCATGGAGTCCTAAATATCTTAAGATGTCATAGATAATTATATCCATGATATGGGAAAAAATGGATTATTTTGATTCCGCCTGTTGACCAGACTTACCCCCCAGTTCACCATCCTTTTTCTCTTTGATCCAATATAAGTATCTCATTATTCATAGCCTAAATATGTATATTTGAATTTTTATCGAATATTTTATGATCAATGATTTATGCCGGAAGTCGACGATATTTGTTGACAAACTTTGCATCTCAATAGTAACGAAGATACAATATGTATTTATAGGAAAACCAGGAAATGCACGGAACGGTAAACGTTACGCAAGCGCGTAAAGTGACAACTTAAACCAGCCAATGATAGGTTGTAAACCCTGTAGATGTAGGTGCTTGATATCCCGGTTTCGGTGGTTTTCCTATAAATATATATTCCAACTTCGTCTCTAATGAGATAAAATATATTTGTATAATTTATTTTCTAAGCGAAAATGTGTTTTTGCTTGATCCATTGTCGCAGCCTATAGATAGATATATTTTTATAATTAAAAAATATTTTCTATAAAAAAATAAATATAAAAAGTAATCGCTAAGAAGGTAAACTACATACACTTTTAACTTTCGTTCTAATCGATAATATTTTAATGTCCGAGGTTGTGTAGTATGGACTTAAAACGTCCGCACGGAATCGATACTCAACCCAAGGAACTACATAAACCAATCATTAAATATTGAATATTTAGTTACCTATAGAGACATATAATAATATATATTTCTTTGTGTGTGCATATCACACACTATTACCCGCATCGTGCCTTAGTATTGGCGTTCGGCAAATAATATTAATAATAATAGGTAGAGTGTTTTATGTTTTTAAACGTACATAAGTCTCATATCAACGTATGGTTTTATCTTAGTACACGCTCGGCTACTGCCGCAGTTAGTTGTTTTTCTAGTCGGAGAAAAAATCTAACTAAATTAAAAGACGCCCGTCACCAACAACTACCACGCCGTAATAATGTATCGCAAACGTCGAAATATTTGAGTGTTGGATGAAAATATTGTTCATCTTGTGATTGTGCAAGTGTCGGACGACCTTATAAATGCAACAGAGATCCGTCCTAGACGGCTAATGTCATCATACTGAATCAATAAATTTGTGATTAAATATATATATTTTTTTTGTTCGTGAAATGCACCGAGGATATTTTTCGATTAGTACGAGCTGTTACGTGTGTGTCGCAAAAACGTTTTGTTGTGTTACGAAATCGGCCGTTTTGTGAATTTATCAATTCAATTATGTCTTATGATATGGCGGTTAAATACTATCTAGAAAAGTTTCGACACCCGTCGCACAAAACACGCCAATGTTGAAAGATTGTTCGATTCTGAAAAAAAAAATTCGATTAAAGTGTTATGTAATAAAGTTACATTGTTTTTATTATTGATGATTTAATAATTATCTGCACTGTGTTTGTTGAATGAGTGATTGCAGCGTTTGATCATAGAAGATAGCGCAACATGACGGCAACATTCTGCTATGTATGTAACTCTTCTTTTTTTCTATTATTCAAATAAATTTTACAAATATCTGATTTTACAAATCGAAGATTTAAAATTACAAATAGTAAATAAATTACACATTTTTAGGTTGAAAAAATGACGTGTTTCTTTATTCGATGCGACGGTTTATACATACCTGTGTACATACATAGATGCATTTAGTATTCAAAGTAAAAAAACAATATTTTTTTTATAAAATTCAAGTCAAATATCTCTTGAAATATACTCGATAATTTATGGTTAAGTTCTTCAACAAACTTATTCCTATCTTATAATACAAACTACTTATATCACAAAGAATAACGCTTGTGCGAATTATTCCGTCGTTGTGTATTCTCCATTATGCAATATAGATAAATCGATATTAGATATTAAGCTGGTTGGTTTAGTATATATTCCAGATTGTAGAAAAATTTAATTAATTATTTATCTATTTGTTTTAAATGTATTCACAAAACAATACAATGAAAAAGTAGGTATGTAATTATTGTACGGTTTACATTATTTATCTTTCCTTGCATCAATCACATGTATGACTTAAAACTTTATTTTTTAAATAAGCAGAACACGTTTCATATTGTAAGTAGTAAATATGTAATCATCATAATAGATACTAATCATACTACAAATAAAAACTATAAATTATGTATTGATGGAAGCTTTTTCAATAAAAAATATATTTTTTCGTTTATTTATTTAAATATATGAATTACATTCAATACCTACATGTTATAAAAAAAACTAATTAATATTTCCTTTCCTGATTTAAGCTGGAAGCTTATGTTTAGGAAAGCAGCAGCTCTTTACTTAGACAATAAAAATACTTAACTAAAATAAATAATTAATTAACAATTATAAAAAAACAAATTTTTCAAATCCAAAAGCAGTACAAAAAGAATTTACATTTCGAATCAAGGAAAAATAACATAAATAAATTAAAACATATTTGGCCACAGAATTTTTTTTCATTATTTATTTTACTAAAAATCTTCACAAGTTCTTTATTCACTCTTCCAAAATTAATCTTGAATTGATTAATTTTTATGAATAGAAAAACTTCCAGCAATAAACAACAATAGAGGTATTATGAAGTCATATAATATTTTACAATATATTCTATTTTTTACCCGACGACAGTTTCGGCTTATAAGGCCATACTCAACTAGTGTTCAACCGTATAAGTATTAATCGGTAGTAGCGTCTAGTCCCAGCTCTTCTTTTCTGCATTCTTAGGTTAGGTTTAAGTTTGTTTATAACAATTATAGCGACTCGCGCGAGCGAGTTGCTTTATAAATTGAATTGTAAATTATAATAAATTAAATTAACATTTTTTATTTCATAGTTCGCATTTAATATAAAATTTCACAGCTCATTTGACTCCATACTACGAGATCTCAACCAATCAGAGAGCCAACCGGAAACAGAATGCGGAATGGTAAATGCGGATTGTAGACGCTAGTTTAATCGGTCACCGAAAGACAAATAAAAAACATTGCAGTTAGAATATATTAGTTCATATTTCTCCTCTCATTATGGAGTTCTACAAATTAGATGCCGTCTCGTTCGACAGATTGAAGATTGAAGATATGTAAAATGACTAAGCATACCCATGTGGAAATGAAGATGAGGATTGAAGAACACAGAAGTTTCAATAATATTTTTAAAGAATTAAATCTCACACAGCGTCTCTGGGATTGTTATTAATATGTGAATGTTTATTTTGTACTTCATTTGCCTTATAATATGTACAATGGCGGGTTTATTGCCACAAGGCAATTTATTACAACCAACCAAAGTAACGTGAGACCATAAATAGTGTAGTGGTATGTCCATTAAATTTATAACAAAAAGATAAACACGTCATATTATTAAGTGTAAAATCACAGCAACAGTTGTGAGATGTGAGAGAGTATAACATTAATTATAAATTATAATAAAAGTATAATATCAATTATACTTTTGGTCTAGTTTCAGATACATAAATTCAAATCTATAATGTTTACAAAGTGAGGTGTTTTGAAACAATGAAAAGCGATAAGGGAACAGACCAACTCATATACGTATGTATATACTTAAATGTAATATAAACCTATTCATATTGATGTACCTACGTATTGAAATAATTCGTGTTATACTTTAGCACATGTACTAATAACATTTTCGTTAAAACTCGTTTTAGCCAACTAAACCTCGCACTACGTAAACCACGTATTAGGCACTAATTCGTGGTTTAGTGGGTTCTTACTAATAATGTAAAAATGTACAAGGACTAAGTAAACCATGGAATACGGAATGAATGTTGTGTGAACGCAGCCATTTAACGGGAATTTCGGAATTTTTCTTTACTTTATGCTATTTTTTGTTCATTCTCTATGACTATATTAGCCGTCATCTATGACATCTATCGAGAATCATCGTAGATCGTATTTCTATGTTTGTCATTGTTTGTTTACTGCATGTTTGATGGTTTACTGTTTATGTATCGTCACGTTTTGGTTGAATTCCCAATGATTTATCTTATTACAACATTACTTATTACATTTATTTTAAAACAATAATTGTCAATGGAAAATAAATATCTTCATTTATTTGCCTTCTTCCAAATAAATCTACGATATATCTAACTCCTGCCTTTGAAAATCTGTACTTTCTTCTAAAATTATTGTCGTCGTAATCAACAAACGGATTACAACGCACCTATGAACACACCTTATAAATTTCTATTTCGGTCTATTTGACTTTTGACAGCTTACGAATTCACTATTGCTATTCCACCACTAAACTAGGGTACCGGATGGTTTAGCGTTACCATGGTGATATAAACCATGGAATAAAATAGAAGTTTTAAAACTTGGTTATTAGTAAGATTTTTGGCCGTTAGGTTTTAGTCACTCTATTCCATAGTTCAACCTCGCTACTTTTTCGTTATTAGTACCGCCGTAGATGTAGGAAAATATACAATATTTTAAATAAGTCGCTGACAGAGCGGGCAACGCACCAGTGGACTAGAGTTCGAATCCCTCCCTGCTTCGACCGATTTCGTTCGCCTATAGCACAAGCATTTATGCTTTGTTAGGGTGGAATGATATATTATATTCTTCCCTGTGTATTGAAAGATTATCATTGTAATATACGATGAAATAATGAATTAATATTAAATATATAACCTACTTGTTAGTTGTCCGGAATGTAGTAGATTTCTTTATTCTTTAAATAAACTTATTTCAAAGTACCTACACATCGCAAATAATGCAGTAATAATTGTTCCTAAGTGGCTGAAAGATAGGTAGGTACCTTCTTTTTTTGTTGATTAGTATTTTCATTAAAAGACAATTGTGTATCTTATAACCCTGGGGGCAAGTCTGGTCAACCGGCGAAATCAAAACCATCCATGTTTACCCATATCATGAATAAAATTATCTTATGGAGTTCTATAATATCTTAAGATATGGGTAAACATGGATGGTTTTGATACCACCTGTTCACCAGACTTACCCCCCCTGGTATAATGTTGAAAGAGTCGTCTCTCGCACAATTCAATAAAAAAATTGAATTTGAAATATAACTTCTTAATCTTTTTGATATGACTCAAATATAATTCTTTGATAAACACAGCAGCACGATTGTGCGACGATCTTTAGAATTCTGATTTTCCACCCGATTTACAACCCGGGTATTTTTTAGATCCGAATTCATATTTTCATGAGCAGTTTGCAAATCCTCCCCAACGCCGCGCAGTGTGTTTCTTCGGAAGAGTAGGTATAATGGAACCGAATCCTTACAGCCGGTGTCCGCGTTGTCATGAAAAAAAAATGTTTTACAATAATTATAAATCACAAAATTTCAAATCAAAGTTGTATCGATTGTTAAAATGTGAAAAATTTAAATCAAATGTGTAGAAATGTGTAAACTGGATAGAACATGAGTCGACCTTCTTGGCCTAGTTGGTTATGATCCAAAGGTCCCAGGTTATGATTCCCGGTGGAGACACAGTTTTTAATTGTTTTTTTTTTCAGTTTGATCTGTGTCTCCAGAATGTGCCAACTTGTAATCGGGTGCGTGTTAAAATAATATTTGACATAGTACCTCAAGTACCTGTTAGTTTTCCGAGAAGTGGTATAAAATTGAATATGTCCGTTGTGAAAAACCTTAATCGTACGTAGTTATTATAGTAACACACTTTACTTATCTGACAACAAAACGTACGAGTGTCGATGTGTGATATGTAGGTATGTGTATTCTTCCATTGTCTCTGATTTAAATGTTCTATTATTATTGTCAAACCTCTCTTTTTGTATAAAAATCGTGTTTATTATAAAATAAATAGTAGGAGAGTTATTTAGTTTTTTGTTTAATTACATTATAAATAAATTTATATACTATATTATGATATTAACTATCGTAAAACTGTTGCGTTACCTCATCAAAAATATTAAAATACAATCAAATGCAGAGTTATACAATGATGAAAAAAAGCTATGGATAAACAAAAAAGCAATAGAAAACGGGCAATTCGAAACAACCAGAAAAGTTAAAAAAGTCACCAGAAAACATCTTAATTTCGCTTGGTTGGCAGATGTGCCAATCATCCTCCACCTAAAATTGTCAAAGCATAATATGCCGATACCTGCAGTAGGTATGTATGTAGTAACTCAATGAAATTATTATGGAATTCGAAATATTTTTTCTTAATCTTTTTGATATTGCTCAATACAATTGTTTTGCAATTATAAATCTAAACATGAAGCAATAATATCAAGTAATATAATTGATAGTTTCTTAATCACTTATCAGACATTTTGAGGAAGCGCCATCTTTATCTTGGCTCGACATTAGATACCGTGATGTTTAAAGGAACCAATGCGTTGAAAATTTCTTCATTGTATATTTTTTGCACTACCACAATACAATAAAATATTGTTTTATAAACCTCTAATCAATTAAGTATAAATTTTATTAAAATGATTCGTTTCAAAATAAACTTCAGGTTGGTGTTTCAAAGTAAATTTCATTTAAAAAAAATAACTTTACTCGTATTATTTCATATTATGCACTTGGTGTTTTATTTATCATTTAATTGGACTTTTATAATAAAGTTTTTTTTATATTTTGTTTACAATTATGTGAAGTCAAATTATATTTTTTAAGAAGTGTATTTTTTATATTTAAGATTATTAATTAACTTAATTTCATTTCTTGTGGTGTCAATACAAATGTCTTTTTGGGATTAGCAGCGAATAAGATTTAAGGACATATTGTTCAAATTAAATCATTTTGTAGTAAATACGTGAGTAAAATACTAATTTTTATTTCTCATTATTTACAGGTTACCACAGCTTGCCGTGTCAGTGAAGATATTGTGCCTCCTGATGGTAAGTTTTAACTTATTTCTATGAATATTTTTATTTAAATAATCTTATATGATCATTTTAATCATTAAAATTAATAACGAATGAGTTATTTGATACGACCGGTTTCGAAGTGACCGATTTCGAAGCGACCGCTTCTTCAAAAACAGATATAGTAGATATGAAATTGTTTAAAATGTACCACAAAGTAAACTCCTAAAGTACAATATCCATCCATCTATCATAAGCTCGGCAACTTTGGGTGATCCCAAAAGTCTTTTCCCTTTTTTGCCTTTCCTGTGTCCATTGATTTCCAATTTCTGACTTACCAAATGGATATATCAGCGCTGACATAGACATAGATATAATTAATCCTACATAATAAAAAAATAATCAGTGTTAATAATCGTTACGTTTACAAGTTATTCCGACAAGTATAAAAAAATTAAATTATTATTTTTAAAGTATACGTATCTTATACCAAGCTTCCAACTATGGTTAGTTGTCCAGATAGACAGGTGTTATTCCAATCGGCAGACGATCATAATGCCGGAGTCAAATTTATTCCGATATAATATTCAAATCTCCTTTTTTTATTCGGCTGTCTATTAATATGTACAAATGACATTCAGCCAACATGATCATTTATTCAATATTAATGCAAATTTAATGGCATTCGACATTAGAATCTTTTAAATGAATCTATTAAAAGATGAAATTGCGGGATGAATATGATAAAAATTTCGTGGTGGGCTCGCGTCTCAATTTGGCCTTCGTCAAATATTATCAACACCGGTCAGGAATTTGGCATTACATAACTCCGGGTGTATAAAACTAAATGTTTGCTGAACAGACTCGTGCTGAATTATGTCGTAGAAATGTGCCATGTTATTAGTGGTATCCCACAGAATAAATTATTTCTACAGATCTTGGTCACTTGTCCAGTGCCCTACATATGAAAATCTATAGAATTCTACATATCTCAGTCAATTGTCTGGTGCCCTTTCTACATTCGAAGATTTGGTCACTTATCTACTACCGTACATATGAAGATTTGGAATTTTATAGATCTTGGTCACTTTTATGATTCTCTACATAATATGTATACTATCCGGAATTCCATACATCATGGTAGGTTGCCTTGTACCCTATGAATGAAAATCTGAAATTCCAAAGATTTTGGCTACTCAAAATGACCTATTCTAAGGAACCCAACAAAACAGAATGTTAAATTCTGATTTAAAACAGCATCTTATTATGTATATTTATTTACATTTATGTGTTTTATATTTATATGACCTGAACCATTGACACACCCGCCTACCATTAACGAAATCTACTCCGTATTTTCAATAATGTGTCACAAAAGAGGCTAAAATTGTATGTGATTGCTCACAAAATATCGTTTTTAAAATAAGTTCAAGTGAATTACAAAACCTCTATAAAAATGTTGTTTCAATCGACATATCGATTCATATTAATAGTTTGATACACGTTGAATAGTATTTTAAACAAGGAAAACGTCATTGATTTGATAAATTCATAAATTGATTTCAAATGACATCATGATAATCTTAATGTCGCTCAGTAGATTTATTTGCAAACATCGCACATAAAAAATATAGCTAACATCGTGTGAAATATCTCTCGTCTAACATTAATTTGTGTTATAAGAGCGTTGTGTATTGCGAATTTGTATTTTTATTTGAAAGTAGTGATATTATGTCCACGTTTCATATTACAAATGATGAGGTACTAAGCAAAATTAAAGAAACCAGGCATATGTTAAACATATCGAAATGGCGTGAAAATTGGATAGGCCATGCATTGCGACACGAGCATCTCATTCATATCTTCTTGGAAGTAGTGGTTGAGAGAACAACTGGCAGAGAGCGTCCACACCTGGAATTTCATGATATAGGTGTGCGAGGACATAAAGTGTATCTTTTTCACAGAGTTGAAGACTGTCGCTGAAGACCAAACAGAACAGAGTGGAGGAAGAGATTCGTCGCTTTGCTGCCAACCAATCCTCAAGATTGAAATAAAAAAGAAATCGAGAACATATACATACATTCATTCATCATTCATCCTCATACATTCTCTAAACTAGGCTAAAATTCTCGGTGAACGAAATCGGTCGAAGAACTCACATCCTCTGGATTACTTATCCAGCACGCTGGTCATTCTGCCACCGACCCATCTAAATTTTTCATTAACATTGAATAATAACATTGAATTTAAATTGGTTCTTACTATACTCGTTTTCGTATGTGATTAAGTGTTGTTGCATTAACAACGAGTAGCCATGATGGTATTAAAGTTTGATATAGTCATTTACTCCGATGAAATGGCTGTGTTAAGATCATAAACATTAAAAGTCAAACTGTTTTTCAGTATGGTGTAATGAGCTATTAAATATCGTTCTAAATAAGTCAATTACTATACTTTATGCGATTCTATAAATCAACAAATTAAGTGGCGTACCATCACTTCTTGCCATTAAACATCGTCTGTTACGCCTCCGAGCTGTTTTCTTCTTGTTTAAGTGTCTTTTTCTTACTCAACAAACTTGAATGTGTACATCAATTTTTGTGGCCCGATCTTTTATATGCGTGAGAAATGTTTGAATAAATTCATTTTACGACATCGTGGACAACGTAAATCTTTCAGATATTTACTTTTTCTCCAATTTTAGATAGTAGTTGATGCATAGTGGTAAGTCGTTTGACTTTTGAGCGGGCATCCTGGGTCCGATTCCCAGCAGAGGAGAAATTTATTAAAACATATTCAAAAATCAAAGTTAGGTAATAATGGTTTTAATAATTTCTCAAATACGTGAAGGTATCTTCATAGATAATAGTTACCTACGAATTGAAAAACCTTATCTACATAGGTAGATATTGAAGGAACTCATTTATGAATTATTTCAGAATTTCAAAGGAAGTAACATACTATAAATGTATTAAATTTAATTCTAGTAGATTTCTGATTTATCTTTATTCCTGATGACGAAAGAACGATATGCAGGTACTTATGAATAAGAAATATACAGAAAGGATTGCAACATCAAAAAATACGTAATATATTCGTTTTTAAAAGAGGCTTGTTTTCTTTTAGAAAAAATGACACTTACTAACACCTATTTTAAATTGTTCACCCATTAAAGTTAGGAAGTTACAGTACTCATCTTATGTACTATTATAATAAATATAAATAACATACGTTCAGTTTCCGTGATGTTTAGGTACATACATAAGTAAAGTGATCTACAGTGTTGCATTTCATTTCACCGCAAAATTCTCTGCAACAAAACCACAGAACTAATTCAAAACCCTAACATATTATTAGATACATATGATAGAATGGAACTAAAGTCATAATAAACAATGAAAAAAAAACTATTTATTTAAACGCGGGGCATCCGTCAAACCGTCTACAGAATATCTTTTTCAACATATTACGCATAAAAGTTGATTCTTCAGTATAAGAAATTTCTGACAATATTTAGATGATCATCTGGCGTTCCGCAAGGTTTGCGCTTGGACCCACTGTTATTTTATATTTACACATACAATACCAACTAAATAATTTTACACGTTTGGTTGAATTCTTCTCTAAAGATATTTACGAATCTATTTTCAAATAAAGTAATCCGAAACTTGCTTATACATCACACAAACTTCAGATCAAAAGCGTATTGTTATAATGCTCGACCCACAGTAAATAATGACATATTATAATGAAGATATACTTGTATGCCCACGGTTATAGTAGGTATCTATGGCACATTAATGTCCTAAAAAATACGGCCAAACCTCACGTAAATTATGGTCAATTCTAGATTATTTTCAGACATTTGGTAAGTTTTGTCAATACTCTCAATATCCTCCGCTTCTCGTTTTTTTTCGTAGCCCTCCGTGGTCCAATTTATCATGCAGATTTTGTTATCGCGAGGAACGATCCGCAAAACGTTCTATTTTTGATTTATTTTATTTTGAATGTCAATATTCGTAGCTCAGTCATAATGATATCTGACTACTGAGCCAAAAATCAAAAGTTTCGATTCCCGGTAGAGACACAAGCCTTGATTATGTTTTCAGGTGGGAGCAGACTCCACCCACCTGACGAAGGGAACGGTTGTTCTCTTAACATGTTGTGAAACAAAGTAAAGAAAAGTGATATAAAACAAAGTATTTCATTTTTATATAAAATGTATGTTAACTAAGAAATCATTAATTTTTTTGTACCGTAAGTTCCTTGTTTTAAAATGGTACCACAAATGTTTTGATCAATCGGTAGCTACATTAGTTATTCGATAATACCTTTATATTAGTATATGCACGCTATAAAAATGCTTGTGTTGCACAACCCAAAACCGTTAGACAGTGGTCACTTGTTTTCTGTTTACAAACATAAAAATCTCAACAGATAAAGCGTAAAGAACTTTATCATGTTTAAAAAAATGATGTTCTATAATAAATCTAAATAAGATTTATTCCCTCAACACGACGGCAAAATTTCGTCAAATATTCCTACACATGAATAATAAATGCGGTCTGTCATAAGATTTAACATTTTAATCTGTGAGGCAACGGCTCAGAATAGTGCTTCTACTCTTTTCTTTTATCGTTATCCAGTTAATCGAAATACAACAGGCAAAATAACATCTTACATAGTTCAGCAATGAGGTTCACCACCCATTTTAAGTGAAGCCTTTTTAGGTGGGTCGAGACTTGTGTGCGGGAATACACATGTGTGTTTCCTCGTTTAATTAATCGTTTGAGTTAATTCATCATCATCGGCCTGACTGCGTCTAGAGTTGAACAAAGGCCTTCCAACTCCCTCCCTACTCCTAATACATTCTGACCACCGTAGCAGAGGGCGTCCAACAATTTTCCTTCCCTGCCTTAATTTAAAGTTGTAATAATGATTGATTCTGATCGTCCCTCTCTTATTGTGTTCAGGTGGTGATCTGTGGTGCCGTGTCTTCTGTGGTACGGAACGAACGACTGTACAGTCATTGTTCCCACAAATATGTCAAGATATACCCCAACGGATCAGTCATGGCCACAGACGACAGCGAATTCGACCAGTATCGTAAGTACCTACATACTTTTTTGTGTTTAGTGGCAATTCACCCTAGGTTGAGTGCTTCGATTAAAATATTTATATTTGTATTTTTTTTATTTTAATCATTTTGCACACATTACATACTATATGCACAATGCTTATTCCCGTATGGCAATATCTTCCAACCAACCATATCCATTTAGTCTGGTAAAATGTGTTTATGTTATGTAGGTACCCACCAATGTATATGAATAAAATAATTATATAAGCAAAGAATAATAAAAAAGAAGGGAGAGTAAAGGAGGGGACAAGGATATAATAGACAAATTTAAGTATTATGTCTAGGGAAATGATGCTTCAGATTTTGAAAGCGGGAAGTGTTAATGAAATTATTCTAATTTGCGATGGGATGTGATTCCAAAGTCGGGCTGCTTGTACGGAGAAAAATGTGATGAGAAATGAAATATCTTCTATTATTTACTCAATAATATCCAATTGTTGGAAAACAATGCGTTATATATTTTTTTAAATAATATATTCTATGGTTAGAATTGAATTATTCCTGTCTTTCTCCATCGCATTCAATATCTATTTCTGTACTCTTCAAATCAACACCCGATTGACGATAAATATTACGTTTTTTTAACAAACTTTGTATCTCAATATAGACGAAACTGCAACATAGGATAACCGAGAAATCAAGCAACTATAAGACTTACGATTTGACTTCGGCTGGTTCACGTGATCACTTACGTGACACTTCATGGGTTCGATCCTCAGCAGAGAAAATCTATTTTTATGCATTTTCATTCATTCATATTTTTATGCATTTCTTACGCAAAATATTGCTTCTCTTGACTGGAAACACCAGTTAATTGCCAAATGACAATAAACTCGTCACTTGCGCGGGGTGCAACGAAGGGTTTATTATTTTTATTATAATAAGGACAATTATGTATTTTATTGAATACCCTTATCTATTCAAAAAAAGCTTATATAATGGGTTGTGCGGTATTTTTATATGACTTGAAAATAAAATAAAAACACTATCGCCATCTATGAGAATGACAACGAAAATATTGACTCCCACCAGAGTATAAAAAATCTAAGGTTTGGGTATAAATATGCGATCATAAAAAATATTAAATTAAAATAGAGTTTATGAATGATTTAATATATATTTTATTACCAACTTATAGATATATAAATATGAATATTATGAGATTTTGTTTTTGACATAATTATATAAAGTTAAATTACGCTTTGTAAAAACGGGTAATTAGATTCTATCATCATTTGTTTATCACCAACTACATAATACTATTATGATGGTCAAGGTTAAATAAATCACGATTTTGTGACATCACTTACTAATATTTGCAAACCGCTAATGTTTCTGTAAATTATATAATGTTTTCATATAATTCCTTGTAGCAAGCTCATATACATCCTCATACATTCCCTATACTGAGCATAAATAATTGTGCTATAGGTGAACGAAATCGGTCGAGACAGGATTCGAAATCGCGACCACTGGATTACTAGCCCAGCGCGCTAACCGCTCTAACACCACCCATCTTATATTGTGTTTCGGAAATATAATATGTAGGGAATTTCGTTAGAAAAGATGTTAAATATTGATAGGAAGTACATATAATACGAATACATAGCATACACGTGACGGGTTCAAGTTGTTTTACGACAACTAAGTATACCAATACGATTATAAAAAAATCCTTCAAGCAACAATTAGAAATACATGAGGCACCGGTTTATAAATGTTCTTCCACCCTTTCAGTCTTTGATTTCGGGTATCCTGTAAGAGTTCATAGGGATGCTGTGATGGTATGAATGAAAGAATTACATGATAATTCCATTTTTCAACTAGTTACATTGACACCTTGTAAACAAATCATTCCTTATTTGCAATTATTAAATATTTTTATTTGTGTAATACATAAAAATATTTTATTTGATTTAGGAACCGTGTGATTCATATTAATTACACCAAAATGGTTAACTAGTCTCTTTCTATGGCTCTGAAATAAAAATCGCGTCAGAGATTGGATATTATGACAGGTATTAGGGCGGACATTGGGACTGGGTTGATCTGTTTTGTGTGTGCCCATATGTTTGTTGAGGTAATGATTGTGAGTGCAAAAAGTTGAGACAATTGCATGCAATTATGTTTCATTATTGCATATAATTGTTATTAAAAATTGTAAACTGCTAGCCTTAGAACAGGGTTTCCTAGTTGGGTAGCAGTCATCTACTTTTTGTTGTCATTATAAATATGGTGTGATAAAAGGTAAATAAATAATAATCTAAATCTAAAATTTCATAACGTTGTTGGTAAGTATTGTTAGGTATGTATGTAGCATGCACAAGTTTATAGTTCTGTATTATTTAATGTCAACCAGCCTCTATTAGGCACACATAACTCATACATAAGTTATACCACGACATAACTGAGCTTTCTTCGTGCATATGACGTCATAGTTCACTGACCACTTATGATACGTTTTTCTCTCGTATAAACACTGAAAAATGATTCCGCGTCACAAAGAGTCAGACATGGCAAACGTTTAGTTTCGATTTAAAAGAAATATTTTATTTTTAAAAAATATGTTTCCTAATTAAATTATATCTAATAATACCTGATTTCTTCTTCCTCCCCTTATCTCTTTATCCTTTTGTTCTCTCTTCTCTTCTGTAATATTTCTCAATACCATTACACCACACATTCTCCTACACTTACTCGTTCACAATACACGCAGCCCGGCTGTGGAACCAATTACCCAATGGTATGAGAAGCTCCTAGCTTGATGGTTTTTCCAGAAGCTTGCTTCTGAAGTCACATGGCTACTGAGGTTCCGAGGCTGAGGTTTCGAGTTGGCTACTGAGGTTATGATGTTATATTTTTATTTTCATGTAAATGTTTATTTTTTTAGATATTTATAATATTTAAAGTTGCTAAAAAAAAAAAAAAGTTGTTTAAAGTTGTTTACTTTACAAGTTTATTTACTTCTAGCAACTATAAATATTATAAGTAGAAATTGTCTACGGGAAATAAGTGTAAATGTACCTACATATAAAACGAATATATTTATTATTAATTTTTATCATTTTTATTTTGTTATAGTACACACTGTATTATATATTTCACATTAACTCTGGTTGGTTGAAAGAAATTGGCGTTTGGCAATAAGTCCGCTGGTGTACAAATCATATGTGCAGAAAGTAATAGAACTGTTTGCTATAGGTACCTAACTACAAACTCGGACCTACAAAGTACACACACTGTTATCATTCTTAATACCAGGGGGGCAAGTCTGGTTCGACCGGCGAAATCAAAACCCTAGTGATTACCCATATCATGGATATGATTGTCGTATGGAGTTCTATGACATCTAAAGATATAATAGAACTCCATATAATAATTATATCCATGATATGGGTAATCACGAGGGTTTTGATTTCGCCGATTGAACCAGACTTGCCCCCCAGATTGGTTTGAAGAAATGGGCGAATGACAATTGACAATACATCCGTCAGTGTACAGTGTACATATTATATGTATTAACATGTGCAAGTCCGGATTACACAATTTAAATATATGAAAGATTTTGTACACCTGTCAGAATGTAGGTACGTACATTGTGTGTATCGCTAATCGCATGTGTGTTGTATTTTCGCTATCGCTAGGGGGCGGTAGGGTGAGGTCAGTAATGAAATTGGAGCCATGCCTATTGTTCCCAGACTTCCTGACGCAAATATTATAACAATATTAAAAACCAAACTGCATACATCATCTTATTTATATTATTCATACTTACAATCGTGATTTGATCTGAGACTCGACTGAATAAAAATATGAATGGCGGTGCATGGATGTGACCACATCCATGCTCTGTCAGTTCAGTATTCCCATGATATACTATTTCTGATTTGTACAAATAACAAATAAAAATGACAAGATACCTACATACACAATATGTAGGTATATGCATATATTGATGACTCCAATTCACTTTTTTAATAGATTAGTTTATGTACTTTAGATACTTTTTAAAAATTCAAATAAGTACAACATACAATGTCTCCTGTGAAATATTATAATAATACGTACACTGCTAGCCCTAGAATAGGTATACCTAGTTGGGCAGCAGTTATCTATTTTTGAAGCATATGTAAATGGTGTGATAAGAAAATTTAACAAAAATCCAGCACAAACAAGTCTTGGCCTCCTCAAGCACTCGTCGCCACTCCATCCCATCGGTCATCCTTCTATGCCAGTTAGTCAATTGATGTCATCGTATATATGATACAGTTCATCAGAAAATCTAATTCTCCCGTTTTTTGGCCCTTAGATTCGGCGCAATATTTTCTCTACAATGCATCCAACTTAATCCTTGACTATGTTTCGCAGGAATAGGAGAGGACGGGTCTAATAATATTTATATGTACAATGTACTTACATTAGTTTCATCCATTTCATATTCATAGTTTATTTTAATATTTTACACATTTTAAATATTCGTGCATGATAGACTTACAACGTGACAAGTGATGTTTATCAACAAATTGATATGTAAATTTTATTGCATTTATTTTACGACATTGCTCAAGTGTAACATACAATATTTTGTTTTATAAAATTCAAAACATTTCTGATAAACACTATTTATTTCTATATACATAATAGGTAACAGTGCAAATTCTTTGCTTAAATTTAAAAATAACAATTTTTGACGGAAAGAGTGACTTGTCTCCCGAAACAAGTAAAATTTTTTTAAATAATTCATCCATTGTATTTTTATATTTGCAGTGAGTCAAACAAAAATTTACACATTTAAGTAATTTAGGAAGACCACAAATATCGTCAAATCCATTCTTACTTTGAAATCTTGCTTTTTTTCTTCATGGTCACAATCCTGGGATTGATTTGCATCAAGCACTCCATCTCTCCACAAATCTCTGTTATCCGTCAGCCTTTTCATCTCTTGGTAGCTGCCACAGCGCACATCACTAATCACCTGGTCCATATAACTGTATCTAGGGCGACCTCTATAGTTTTGTCTCTCCGTCATTCCTACGGCGATCGCAACAATTAGACTCGGATGCCTGATGTTATGGCCAATCTATTTGGATCATTATTGGGCAACTCTCGTTAGGAGTTGTCTCTATTCTCCAACTCTGCTCAGAACCACGTTGTATGGAATATGGTCTTACCAATACATCATAGCCATGCGCCGTGCTGATAGTTCACGTTTCACTGCCATACAGCAGCACACTTCAGACAAAAGTTTTAATCAAGTTGTTTCGTTTCTCCGACTATGCTCAGTACCACTTCGTTTGGAATATGGTCTAACAAATAGATCCTAGTCATGCGCGTGTAACATCACATTTCGAAGGCAGCCAGACGTCCAGATTCTCTCCGGCTGATAATCCACATTTCGCTGGTATCAATTTTAGGAGATTCAAATATCAGATATATTGTTGAAGGAAACTCTTACCTGTTGAACTCTACCTATTATTTCTACCTTTGATTCATATTGAGATATTCTACTGCCCAGATATACAAATTCTTTGACTTGCTTTATTGTGGCGTCACCCAGAAAAATATTTGCGGTCACCTCTTCTCTTCCAGCAACCATGCACTTTGTTTTATCTTTTTTTGATTTTCATGTTATATTTGGATTTTCAGATAGATTATTATATAAATTCACAGTAAATATTTATTTTCTGTGATTATAAATTGTTTTCAGATAGTGTTTTTGTTCCTTAATTCGATTAAAATGAAATTATTTAAACGCTGAATGAAACCTCTGTGCATAATTTATTTCGAAAACTGTTCTTCAAAAAAAATAGACGCTACAATATTAGTAGTTTGTGAACATTTCAAATAAAATATATTAAGGATTCAATTAATGCTATGACCGAAAAAAAATAAAAACAAAAACATGTTGCTATTTCAATGATCGTGTTAAATCGTCATCAAGCATATTATCATATGTATATCAAAGTTGCCATTCGCCCAATAAAAAATGCGTTAATAATATTCTTGCACTAGAACCAATTTTCATTTATTCGGCTACACGTGTTTCGGATAATTAAGACCTTGTAACGATTTTTGATATACAAATCTACGTATCGATGGCGTTGTGGTTTGATATTTTTATATCATATATGTTTTTTTTTATAAATTCTATTTATCAATATAAATCACCAAGATCAGTGAACTAAAAATTAATTTGTATTTTAGCGATTGACAATGTGTTTATTCTGTAGAACTTAATAATTATGTAGGTATGTACATAAGTAATCCGTTTTTAGAACAAACGATGTTCTTTGGTCCTTAGGAGGAGAAACGGTCGCCCTAATATAAGAGATGAAATCGTAGCACTTTTAATATTTTATTTTTATTTTTTACCTACCAAACTATATTAACAATGTTCGTTGATTTTGATGCTGGTAATTCAGTTTGAATTTTCGCCTCTGAGGATGATAGTGTAACCATCCAAAGCGCTTAGGCTCATTATAACGTGGATTAAAACTGCGTCATTATAATTGTAATAATTCCAAATATAATGAGCATTCCTTGAGAATTTTGAGTTACCGTCTCTCTGTGCAGATATATTTTTACACGTCAAATACGAGTTGAAAGTACTTTCAAGTTGAAATAATATTATTTAAGAAAGTATATAATGTCGGTTACGGTCAAATCATATGTCAAATATGGTGATAAATCAAACACATGTGGGTCCGTATTTTTATTGTTTACGAATAATGCATTGTATTTATTTCATTTCCCTATAAAAATTGTAAAAGTACAATTATTTTTACATGGTGTCGGTCATAATTTCAGTACAAGAACTGTGTCCAAAATAATACAAGAACACAATAAATTCGCTAGTATCTATAGATGTTTGATTTACGCGAATCTCTAAATAATTACAAAAATGAGTGTATAATTATAAAATAATAAATAATTACGAATATTAGTTAGATATTACAAAATAATTAATAATTACCAAATAACTGTATATAGGTACCTATACATACATATATACCATCACGGCATATCGATGCGTGCGGGTGATATCGTGCGGTGCGGGTGTGCATTACCTTATAACATTTTAGACGGGTGGTGGGCGAGAGGTTAGCGCGCTGTGTTAGTAATCCAGTGGTCGCAAGTTCGAATCCTGCCACGACCGATTTCGTTTACCTAATTGCACAAGTATTTATGCTTAATTTAGGGAATGTATATATATACTTGATACAAGGATATATTCATTATTTTTTAAGGAAGCACTACACATGCGTGTTTGCCAGCACACTATTCTCACTAGTGTTTATGTACTCATTCTTTGATAATATGAGTAGGTATGACTTTTTAAAGTAGGAAACGTAGAAATCAGGTGATCAAGTGTATTTAATATTTCGATAAATTGCGTGGAAAAAATCATAGAATCTAAAATATTTGGTACCAATTTTTAAAGATATGATATTGATACTTTAAAAAAATTAGATTAAAAGGAAAACTAAATCATCGTTATTTTTTTTTGTTGAAATAAAAAATGCATATTGTTCATCTAATAAGTACCTATATTTTTAGTTTTATAAAATAAATCAATCAATCATTATGTCATTTTACAAAATATAGCTCACCTTTTTTCCATACGATTGATCATAATAAATATTTTATATAAGTATTATATAATGTCTCCTTAGAAGCAATCAATAACAACGCGTTATTTATAAAATAATATTTACGTCCTTCCAGATCGCCGGAATAAACTTAAACTCGTATCCCATTCACATCACGTCCCTCGTTTTCCAAAATAGGGGGGCCGACCCTCCAAAAAATTAAGTTAAACCCAATTCGACGTAATGATACGTTTGCAAAACGCATATTCCGCCGTCATTCAGATGTGCAAACATAAAATGTTGGAATAAATGAAGACGTTCTAAGGAGAGACAGAGAGATTGGGGGTAGAGACCTCGGAGGATGGAACCTCTCCTTTGATTTATACTCTGCGCTTTGTGAGACCACTTTTTAATGAGGCTTCAGCCCTTTAAGGAACTGGTGATTCGAAACGCTTTGCATACCATCAGTCAAAAATATATTTGAAAATATTGCTCAGCGAGAGAATTGAGGCATTTTAAAAATGCTCAAATATTTTATGATGTCATTAGACAACGGCTGTTCAGCCCATACACTTCCTTTTTATTTTAACCGTAGGAATCATATGTTTTAAATTGCATAGAAAGATAAATCGAATACCTATATGTTTTTTTAATGAATTCACATGCAAAAATACTATACGTCATGTATTTTATATATCTTCTCCGGCAACTAACAGGTACTATGCCAAGTATTACTATGGTACTATGCCAAGTATTACTATGGTACTATGCAAAGTATTACTATGGTACTATGCCAAGTATTACTATGGTACTATGCCAGATGGATTGTGGGAGAGAGAATCTCAGAACGTATAATAATGTTTCTACCAAAATAAATTAGCTATTTCGTTGTTCAAAGTTGTGAGATCCTCATTACATTAATTTACTTGCATTACTTTATAGTCCAATGCAATAATTATAAAATAAATTAAATTAATAAACCCCCGCATGGTGTTTCAAATTCAAGTTTTAAAATTGTAATTTTCTTGGCGTTAATAAAGGTTTATTACATTTTCCTATGTTAATTTTAATACTCATTTAGATGCCCACAGCTCCAAAAATGGGGCGGTTATCAATTCCCAAACTTGTGAAATAAATAAATAAACAAATTTATAATCCTTTCCAAGAGATACTCAGAGGTCTTTAAACACAAAAATTGACATAAACGCACCCAAAAACAAGTTGCCACATACTGGTGACTTACGATATTAATTTATCGTCTCACTGATCCAGACTGAAAACACAATGAAAAACTTATGAAAACACACAATGAAAACACAGTGAAAAAATTTAAATGGAATTCCATTAAGAACTGGCGATCAAAAAGGTAAATCTAAATAAATTAATTTTAACAATGAAAAACTGTGTATCTAAAATGCTTAAAAGAATTGAGAACTTCATGCAGTCATCGCTTCATTTATACTCTTGTACAATTCTTGTCAATTCGTTACTTGAATATTTTTTGAACATCTTATATTACTCGTTTCGGAACTATTTTTTGAACCCTCAATACATTCTTTTAAACCTATTCTAATTACAATACTCATTTTTTTTGTTACAAAAAAAAATATTTAATAGGTAAATAATTTACAACGAATTTATTTTTTTCGAAATATTATGAGGAAACACAAATGAGGAAAGGAATTCATAAACTAAACTAAAAATGTACTATAAATATATCAGGTATGGATATAAGCCATTGAATGAAACAGGTTCATCTAGTTGGACGTCCAATGAGACAATATAAAAATAATACAGAATTTTGTGTTCTTATTTTAACTAGTTGCATGTAACACATGAGATCCAACTGTCGACAGCGATAGTATGTATAGTTGAAGAATAAGTACCAAACCCATAAATACAAATTATTTATTATTTTATGATATTTAGTTTTCTATACAACACATGTACCTAGGTAGTCAAGATAGGATAGTATGGAGGTCAGACTTTTTTTCCTACCCGGAATATGAAAACAGCATGATTGTATAGTTATATTGTATGTTTAGAGATGAAGTATCAAACTATTAAGTCTTCTTTGATATTGTGTATAGGTGACTACCATTCAAATTGTATGAAGCGATGTCGTCACTAAATTCAATTTTTATAAAAATTGTTAAAAAAAAATTGAGATGTACTACTACAATGTTAATATTTTTTATATAAAATTAATTTATCTAGTTGGGGTGTTTCGGCTTTTTTCGATATTTTAAAAAAAATGGAAATATAGGCTGTTAAATGCATAAATTTATCATAAAAAAATACTTTTCTTAATAAAAAATGTTTGAGAAACCCTGGAATTTTTTTGAAAAAACCGATTTGAGATTTTGTATTCGTCTATGTTTGTACCAATTTTCAGCGTTCTTGCTTTTATGGTTTCTGAGATATATGGAAAAATAAAATAAAAATTCAAAATTTGATAACCCCTGACTAAAACAAAAATTCAAAATTCCGAGTATAAAAGTTTTGTTGGCCTGTAACTGTTTATATATTCTGAAATTTTAGGCCCTATCAATTGAGCGGATCAACAGTTATAAGGAGGGGACGGACACACACACACACACAGACACACGAAATGTTCTACTCCGAATTCTGAGTAAATCCGTGTACGGAACATATATGCTGCGAAGCCTCTAAGTTGGTGTTTTTTGACTTCAAAGTTGGAAAAGCCGTGAAAAAAGTAGACCTCTCCATACAATTCTCGCGTATTCTGGCTTGAAACATTGTCGATATGTTAAGAGAACAAAGTTCTCCTGAACAAATCGACAGTTGGATTATGTATCCTCCTGGAGCATTTTGCTAGTACCTACCAGCTTAGAATATATATATTATACAGATACCTAGTCAGCGCAATGAAAGTATGACAACTAAAACTAAGTACAATGTTCTGACTTTCACTCGCCCGGACGTCAATACAGTCATAGAACACATAGTAGTACACGTAAAATCTCTTTTCTATGCAGTACCTATACGTACACCTACCGCCTCACACACACATGTAAATAAAACTTGTCATAATTTATATTGCACGCGACTTCTGTACCTTATAATTCTATGCCTACCAGCTTATTTTAAACTGTCCAATTTGTACTATTGTTGCATTATTCCCATATTGTTATTCTGTATTTTGTATGGATTTAAATGAATAAATTAATATACGCCATAAATGGCTTAAATTTAACTTCATAACAATTTGATTACATTCATTATTGCATTTTCTATTACAAATGTCAAATAAAGCAAAGTAGCAATTTTTCATTTTGCTCTCCCCAACTGCCCTACTTAAACCATGTAGGTAAAACGATTCATTCAGAAACTACAACCTTAAAAAAGATTGGTGGGTTCCCGACCAACTTAAATAGAGTCATTAAATTTTATAATAATGCCATATTACGTTTTGCGGGAAAACATTTAAGCGTTTTAAAAAATCGCCCTATAAATCACACGACAGTAATATAGAACGATAAAATATGATGAATTAACTTTGTGAATTTTTAAAAGGTTAACCGCAAAAATCCTATTTTGGAGTTAATAAAAATTGAAGATAATTATTTTTCGGGTTGGTAGTCTCTTGTCTACGTTCTACTTACTCCTTTAAATGGCAAATGGCGCCTAGACTACAACCCAATAAACCACATAATTGGGATTATAATATGTATACATCTTCTACAGAGCTAAAGAATATCTGAAGACCGAGTGAAGTGGAGAAAAAGATGCATCGCTTTGCTACCAGCCAATATCCAAGATTGAATCAGAAAAAAAAGAGTCTTTATCAAAATATACATATAAAAGTAAGCACGATACTTGCAGGTATCTCCATACACCAGCCTCGTCATACCTTAAAAGACAATATTCAAAATGGGTGGTGAATCTCAAAGCTGAACTATGCGAGTCGTTATAAAATGAATATATCAATCGTTATAGTCTCTTGTATTTATAACTACCCGGCTTTTACTGGACGCCAAAAAACAATGATCGGTGATAGAGTAGAGTGGAAGCACTATTCATGGCCGGTTTCTTATAGCAACGGTGCTTGTTCATAATTTTATAATCATATGTATTTCATTCTATTTTTGCGTTGCAATTGCGTTAAGGTTTTTTTTTATAACAAACAAAGAAAAATACAGATTAAATTCAAACATTTGAAAAAAAAATACAGATGTTTTACAACAGTTTCGATTTTTTTTGGTTGGGATATACTTCGTATTTAGAGATTACCAACTTAGTAAAGTACATTTTAGTTTTTATAATATCAAACCAAGCCATTTTTCCACTTTTTACACAAATTCCATCGGTTGTATGAAAATATTTTTTTTTTCAACTTTTTGATTAAATTTTTAATGGAGAAAATGTAACGTTCATTTTTAAATATGAATACGTTAAAGTTTTTAAATAGGAAAACATAATGGGTTTTGGCTAAACCCAACAATGCCCACCATTGTAGGTATATGTACCTATATGTAATAGACCACACAGTTTCATTTTATTAACGCGCTGTATAGTTCCTGAACGGTAGTAGTATCATAATTGGGTATTGGATAGCCCATAAAGGCTGCAACTGACTTATAAACATAAAGGTAATCCACGAATATTATTCTTAAACATGAATAGATGCAATGTGTACAAAATACAATAATAGAAATAGTACCTACGTATAAAAACTTATTTAAAAAGTATATTTACGACGTTTGAAGATTTGTTTACATAAATATATAGGTAATCGACTCTATATCTTCAAACAGGAATTGTTCTTAGTCTCAGATATTGCCACTCCTATGTGTGACGTTAGAAATCGCCTTATCGGTTGCTCTTATCAAGTCGTCCATGTGACAACCTTCGTCCAATTCTGGACATGACAACAAATGATCGTCATCCTGCACTGTCCCACAATAACACACAGAGATAAATTAGTAGAACACTTTCTCGAACATTCTCCTAAAAAAACATACAGCTCATACTTCGAGATATTTTATTGCTCCCATATAGAAAGAAAAATGTTTATAGGTGCTCGGCGAACGCTAGGATCGCTCAGTTTGACAATGGTCGATAAATGCCTTAACATAAAAGGACCACACTGGATTTGAAGAGGTGTCCAATATAAACATTGAATAGATGGTGGCTATCATATCAAATCAATAAATCGTATACATAGTAAAAAAATATTATAACTACACAAACACTACACACATTTTTTATTAATATTTTTCAAATTGATTATTTCATTTTGGTCTATACAAATGACAGTTATACATAAATAATTATAATCATTCAACTCGCTACTAGGATCCTAACAAAATATACATATTCCGAGTATCATTTTAAGTGGAAATTAAATGTATTTTAATGACATCCGTGTATGTGTCGTCAATGGAAATACGCCATTTTATAATTTGTTTTTTTTTACTATGAAATCATTATTAATATCAAAATCATTTCAATAATTGTTTATGATGGAATTCTTAATTCTTATATCAATTGTGTCCTGTAGAATTTTTATATTTGATTTTTAAAAACGTATTTATGAAGTAATAAAATGTGAGGCACCGGCTTAGAATAGTGCTTCCATTCTTTTAAATCATTGTTTTCGAGTGTCCCGCACCGGCTTAGAATAGTGCTTCCATTCTTTTAAATCATTGTTTTCGAGTGTCCCGTAAGAGCCGGGTAATCGAAAATACAACATGCAACAATAACATCTCACATAGTTCAGCAATGAGGTTCACCACCCATTCTGAATGTAGTGCCTTTTTTGGTGAAACGAGACTGGTGTGTGGGTATACATAGATGTGTTGTTCTCCGTTTTATACTGCACACCCGCACACCTTTCGCTGGTTACCCCACATTGTGGGATATGCCGTGATGGTATGAATGAATGAATGAATAAAATATGGATTTATTGCCACAAAGTTCCAAAATTAAAAAAAAAATAATACATAAGACTAAACGTTTTTTTTTAATTATGAAATCCGACAAATAGGAATATCTGTTTGAATAATTTTTTTAATTGACAAATTCAACCAATTAAGTTTAGTTTGTCGATCGACAATTCTTGATAGAACTCCATTGTACGTTGATATGTTATAAAAAATATAAAAATACTTGGTAATTGTTCTATTGTGTTTATTTGATTATTGACGCGTTTCGTGCAAAGCACATCGTCAGAATAATGCTCTACAAGACTGAGACTAGTGGTTATATACAAAATTTACCTGGCAGGTGTATAAAAATGTTGGTTTTTGAACGGTTGAAAAGAAGTTATATAATGCAAATGAATCTTATAACATTATAACATATCAATTCAACCAATAGAACAACACCACAACGAAATATTACTCATATCTTCAGTAAACTTTTTCAAATGTAAATCATATAATATTAACTTTATATCAAAATGAAAATCATACTATTTGATATAATTTCATTGATTTTTAAATGTTACGTGTTTTGTTCTGATTACATTACTTAGACTTTTATAAAAGTGTTGGTTTTTTAAATCAAATAATATGCTGATTCTACAAAATCCATGCTATCAAAATTTATAAAATTAAAACAGATGCGTACCTACCTATATTTAAAAAAAATAGTTCCCTCTCACGATTATGAACTTTTCCTCGGTATCATTCTTAGTTAATTTTAACTTGTGAAATTGGTATTTTCGTGTAAATATTACACACTGCCAGAATTTAACGCAGTACCCTGGAAAATATTTATGATTTTAACGGTTCGTTTAATTTTATAGGAAGATATTTGCCGCGTTAGTCTCTGGGGGTGGGTTTTCGTCAGAACATCCCAAGTAGGATGTCCTGCCCTGTGACTAAAACAAGGTTGTCACCAACACATTTTTATTTATTTATTTGTTCTTTTTTGTTTTCAATTATTCATGACTGGGTTGTTGGCATAAATATATCTCTTCAAACTAACCCAAGCCATGCGAAGTCTCCACTAGAAAAATATGCACATACATGCATACATACATACCATCACGCCATGTCCCTCACGGGGTAGGCAGAGAGAACCGAAAGCCACATTTTTCTATCTTGACACACATTCATCGCCTCATCAACATTCATACATCGTCTTATACACGTTCGTCTGTTGTTCACGCTTCTTACATTTCCATCTTTCAGAATATAGTTTACATGGTCGTGCCATCCTTTTCTTGGGCTCCCCCGACCGCTTATTCCATTCCTGTCAGCTTTGTATATTTTCTTCGTCAGGCGTTCATTATTCATTCTCTCCAAGTGGCCAAACCATCTCAATGTGTAAACTTTCATTGTGTTAATTACATCTTTCTTCATCTTACATTCTTTCCTTGTATCTTCATTTCGAACTCTGTCATACATCGTTCTGTTACAAATTCTTCTAAGCCATCTCATTTCAACTGCATTTATTCTGCTTTCGTGCGACTTCTGCCATGTCCAGGTCTCACTTGCATACGTCAGGGTTGGCACTACGATTGCGTTATGAATGGCAACTTTAGCATCTTTTGATATGTTGCGATCATTCATAACTGGTCTAAGTGCTCCATTCACTCTGTTTCCTGCCATAACTCTTCTTTCAATATCCTTATCAGGCCGTCCATTCCGTTGGAACATACTACCCAGATAGACATACTTGTTCAAGCCATTCACTCTCTACTTTTATTTGACACACTGTTCTGCTTTCACTCTTTTCAAAGACCATTACCTTCGATTTGCTGGCATTCATTCTAAGTCCATTTTCTAAAATATGTAACAATAGTAAAACGTGCCAAAGAAAAAATGCAACGATGAAAAAAGGAAGAATGGACGAAGATAGAGATAACACGCTGAAAGATTTTTCCTAGTTGCAGATATTGATAAATTTTGCAAATATTTTTTTTTATTTATTTATTTAGAGAATACAACAGCTATAATACATAATATAAAATGTTATATAGATTCACGTTTTATGGCGCCAATTATAGTATTCTTCGTTCTATTAACAGAAACATAAGTATATAATATATAAGTAAGAAACAGGAAATGGAATAGGAATGGATCCAGGAATAGAAAGGAAAATGGAGAAAGGAAGTGACAATAGTTCTGTAGATTTTGGTTACGCTGAAACCCCCAGACTCAACGGCACCCTCTAACACTTCTGGAAGGGCAATGGAAAGGTATTGATTCCACAAGAAGAATACTATCTACTTTATTGTTTAAAATTTTATGTAGAAAACAAAGATCGATTATTTGTCTTCTAGTTTCGAGAGATTTGATTTTGTAGGTAGTGTTATAATGCTTGTATGTAGGAATCAAAGTGTATGTACTCTATTGCAATAATTTAGATTCTTTATACATTTTCTTTGTAACTTTTCTATGTTATTTATGTGGATGGTGTAGTTTGGATTCCAAACGGTGGAACCAAATTCCAGAACCTTCTAATATTTGGCAAAATCTACCAAATCAACAAGAAACAGGACAAGTCATAACCAAAAGTATCCAGAACATAACCAAAAACTCGTGATCTAGTAGAAAAGAAAACAATTTATTTAGTGAAATCTTCAAAATAAACGTTTTTTTCGTGTCGCCTGAAAAATAAATTGAGTTCCACTGACTTATTCTGTTTCTTTATTAATCGATTCAACTATTTTTTTGATTCTGTCAATCCTCCGAAAATGAATCATTTTTTTTATTTTCAACATAAATATGTACAAAAGAACTCACTAACCAAATTTGGTTGGTATATTATATTCAATCAAATTTAATCATTTCAATAATACATTTGCGTGTGGCATGCATTACATAAAACTTCACCTTTGCGATTAGCTTTAGGTACCTACTTTAGCAGTCTATGAAACTACATAATGTATAAATTTCACCCCTGCATTCAGTTCACCGTTGGGCATTGTGCGGTTTGACAAATTGTGCGTTTTCTACGGTCGGATGATTCCTTTGAAACTCTTCGTCCGCGGGATAGGACTTAGGAAGATCTCTGCCATGAAACACACTGCATGGATTCGCGCGGATCAGACACGCCGCGGAACCGACACAATGCATAGCTGACCAAGTGTCATCGTGCCAATTTATTGCTATGATTCATTGCGTATTAAGTATGGGGTCGTCAAAGATAGGTGGTGTGATTATGTTGGACTATTATCATACGGCACATTATATTGGGGGACTTTTGGAGTCTAGTCGCCTCTTCCGAAACATTAACCTGGTCGCATTTCCTGTACAATATATTACGATTGTTTCATATTCATGTTTCCTTTCAATTGCTATGCCCTAATCCGCTGCCATAAAGTCGGACGAGAGATGACTTTTAAACACACGACATTCTTTTGACTAAGATGTACAAAGTGACACGCGTTTTGAAAAATACAAAATATACAACACATCTATTTAGTGATGGTGAATTTCGTTCCTTCCTTTTACTTCCTAAAGGGCTAAAGTCTATTTCCACTTGTTGAAATTATCTTTCATGTCGAAAACCTTCGACATATACTTTTATGTCGAAAATCGCATATAATAAAAAAAATATCTGTTTGAACGAATGTCTGTTGGTAATAATAATTTCAATCATTTATTGTGAACGAATCGTCGAAATCTGCAACAATAATAATATCTATAAAAACATTCGTGTGATATTTTAATAAATTTGTTTTAGTACGATTCACTTTATTTCAAACCACAAATGAGTTTTTTGTTGAATGAATATGTATTGAAGAAGGAGTGGTTGTTTCAAAACCGTTCAAATCAAATAAATCTAGTGTTTTTAACAGTGATTTGTAATTATGCGAAAAATTTTCTATACAAATGATGTTTTCTAATTTCATCGTTATCGAACCTTAAAATTTCGTAAAATTGTCTACGGTTCCTGTTGCAAATCACCCTAACGATAGAGAAAATCACTCCGAAATCTGTTACAATTTTTGTAAAACCAAGTGTTCGATACAAAGATTACTTTTTTTATAATATATCGTAAATTTCTCTTAAAATATTATATTTTTTATCGTTATATAAAATGTAACTTAAAGGTGTATTCAGGCAAATAAAACTAATAAATAAGTTAACCATTTCTATTACGTATTTATTATAGGAATTATCTATCGCAAGTTTGGATAATTTATCTATAATCAGTTAAAGTTATCCTCTTTTTTAACACCGATGCCACCAAACTTCATAAGCCCTTTCGCCATGGAAGGGGATGATTTATATACCATCCAAACAAAAAGACACAAATTTGTAATCTGCGCACCCACGTGATGGGTTCAATTTGTTTTACTATAGCTATAGGTACATACAGAGAATTCATAAATGCTAAAATATTATTCGCTTGGCCTAAATTATAGCATATTATGAAATTATAATTAAGTATACATAAATAGCGATACACTATAGGAATGTTTATACATAGATACTAGATAGAATATATACCTATTAGGTACCTACATACTAGTACATATTAAATTTAAAAAAGATAAATTTCGTATTTAATTATTAATTAACGAGATAAGACGCTATATTAAATTTAATATTGTGTATGCATGTTGCTATACAAGATATTATTTTATTGTTTAAACAATATTATTAAATCAAATACATAACACGCGTCCGTAAACAAATCAATAAAATCTTTTAATTACTATCTTTGACTAATTAATCAAGGTATAAATCATATTAACATTGGTTAAGTGTCACATAATATACCTACTCCAAAAATAGACTATGAAACTACTGATATGTTTCCATTATTTGACATTTATTTTTAAAAATATGATACATTTTAAAAGAAACGTATACCTACTTAAATACCATTTTTAACAACATAATTTACAGAGCAAAATACTGCATCCATCCATTCAACTAATACAAGTACGCGTTTTACAATAAAAAAGAGGATTCAAATAGTCAGTAATTGTAGGAGAAAGGAATAAGATTTGAGCCGTCAAATAAAAATTTTAAATTTGATATTTGTATTACAGTATTTTAGCAAAATATTATTTTTTTATTGTATTT
Organism: Molanna angustata; assembly: GCA_963576475.1. Taxonomy (NCBI): domain Eukaryota; kingdom Metazoa; phylum Arthropoda; class Insecta; order Trichoptera; family Molannidae; genus Molanna; species Molanna angustata. The sequence goes on from OY754974.1 coordinate 22,279,192, forward strand.
TATTGGTTTTTAATAATGGATTAATTTTAAAAACTTACCTGATTCAAAATTGCCTAGTAGGTTAGTATTCTTAATTTACCGATTTTATAGTCTGGATGTTAGTCTTGTATATCAGACCAAACATTACTCTTAGACGCCGAAGAAAGACTGAATGCGAAGATAAAGATTTTTTCACACAAGTAGGTAGGCATTACTGAGTGTCGAATATTGGAGATGATTTTTTTTTCATTTTTTATCCATCACATTCCAGTACAACATAAATTATCGTTCAATCACAGTAGCAACCAGATGTAGGTATCTGAGACACCCGACTTTATATTATATTCTCGATACTTAATAATATTTATAACCTTTAATAACAGGGCGGTATCCAATATTGTGGTAATTAGGGAGCCCTCACTACGTGATGTAATAAGATTTTCCCTGTGAAATGGGTTTCACCACTTCTTTCGCAAAGTGCTTTTATTAATTCTAACATCTTCATCCTGCCAACTGATTGGATAGAACCGTAAGTGGATGCTATGCACCCTATACATGTACAAGCAAAAGTACGAAGCTGCCCTGCAATGCTGCCAATTCATAAGCAAAAATATTCAGTGGTTATGAAAAAAATCAGTAAATTAATCCATTTATAATTGTGTTCCCGATATCTACATTATCTCCGCCCCCTTCCACTAACAAAATTTGTGTCTATCCCGCTCAGGAACCGCTCATTTAAAAATAGCCGCTCATTCTAATTCGCATTATTATTCGACATAATTTTATCTACATATAACAGCATGAGAATATTATGTGAAAAATTAAACTCTGTTATTAAGAAAAATTGTCTTTTTAAGCAATCGTTTAAATATTTACGTAACGACTAGAATTTTGAGACAAAGCAAAGCTTTTGAGCCCAGAACAATTACCTATAGACATGACATAAGCAATTTTGTGCCACCAAAATTTGGCGGCAATGGTTCGAAATGAAAATTTAAACTAATCAACATCAAAAAGTAGGTACCTACGTGTTATTTACAAAAGGATTTAAATTTCGAAAATCAAATTTCTACTGCTATATAAATGTGTCATAAATATCCGATTTATATTTAAACATTGCATGTGTTTGGGACACGCCCGTTCCACCGCACTCTGTGTACCAATCCCCTGGCCTAAAATCGTAGCTCAAGTCAGATCCGTATATTCCGTACACTGTGCTTTTGAAATTATTCGTCGGTTAATTCAACTGTTTTAAATAATACTCTACTTTTGCTATTTCGAAACATGTAGTTCTAAATGAATACTTTATTATAAAGTATTTTAGGGCATTATCAAACCAATATTTTGAAAACAAAATCATTCTTCCGGATATGAAACATAATTTATTGTAATTACTTGTGGATATTTTACGTAGTAGAATTCCATTTTAAATTATATTAAAAATAAAACAATATATTTTAGATTCTACGTATATTTTTTAATTTGTCGATAGCTATTTCTCCTTGTTAGGGCATTTTCAAAACTATGACGGCGCGCGGCGTGGAGTTTCTGTTGGGCTATATAGGTAGAGGGTTGAGCTAACAGTTTTTTTTATTGGTCAGTATCCGCAAACAAAGTATTAAGATGAAGATGCCCTAACATGGCGAAATAGCTATCGAAGAATTAAAAAATATACGTAGAATCTAAAATATATTGTTTTATTTTTAATATAATTTATTGTATCTACATATTCTGTTAACTGTGAATTATTTTAAATTATTTTCATTAACTTTATCATTCTAAATACATAAATTAGATAAACTTGATTATCTAGTTGAAATATACCAAATTAAATTTAATAAAACGTTCAAACATACATAAATACAAAATTATTTGAATATAATACAAGATAGTTTCATTGGGTCATGAAATGAAAATCGTCGAGGTTACTATATATAATTTTAAGGTTATTCCGTTTTAATGATAACGTAGATATTTTTTTCTATGGTTTCAATACCTTCACTTTGCATAGATATAAATAATTAAACTTTAACCTTAATCTGAATCATAGATTACGGTTCACTTAGATTGTATAACATGGTTACTTATTATGCCGTGAATAAATTACATATCTAAATCTCAAAGCAAAACCGTATGTTTAATGGTATTCAGTATAGATAACATTGTGCCCTTTAATATAAACTCGAAAACGAAATAAACTCAATTATCTTTATCCAAAATATTCTGAAATTTGGAATGGTTAAGCATGAAAAACATGCGCAATCAATTAAAATAATCTGACCATTTTGACAACGCCATTTTTTCCTATCATACATTTTTATGAGAACACTTTAAATGTGGTCCCATTTTGTATGAATACCTACGAGTTTGCTTTTAAATTATTCTTGGCACCTCGATATTCGCAGGGTTACCACCATCTTTCCGTTCGGAAGCATATTTTTATTTTAAGAGGGTGACTGCTGCCAACGTACCTATTTTTTTCAATTTTAATTTGCATCATTACTACAAAACGAATCATTTTGAAAAAAGAACCTATTGGATATTAAACATTTGAAACATTTAAAAAAAATAATAACATTTTGAAAAAAGAACCTATTGGATATTATTGGATATTAACAAAGAAAAATATACCTTAACTTTTTAATTATGTTCTGTATACGAGTATACAGAACATAATTAAATCGTATATTCTTGTGAAAATTATAAGCATACCCCAATTTTTGACATGTATCTTAAATTTCTAAAAAACTATAAGGTATAGAGCATTATATTTTTTTTTATTAATTAAAGAAAATTGAAATATCTGGAAAAATACGATGTAACATTGCATTAACGCATCAGTTTAAGTTAATAAACCAAATAAACTTTTATTTCGCAATGATGCTGAATGGAAAATAAATGTTTTTTAGGTTTATTTACCAAACCTGAAGCATTAGTGCAACGTCACATCATATTTTTCTAGATATTTTTGTGTTCTTTAATTTAAAAAAAAATGTTGAACTACGATTTATAGTTTATTAAAAATATAAGATAAACGTTGAAAATCGGGGTATGCCATTATTTTTCTACAAGAATTTATACAGAATATTATCAGAATATTATCGATTTGATAAGAAATAATGATGGCATATCAAATTGAAAAATAGGTACGTTAGCAGCAGCCCCCCCCCCCCCCTTAATAATCATGTAAATTTTTTTTTTTCTGTATAATATTCCAATAAAATCATACTAAATAAACCCCAAATTCGTTTCTTAAGGGAATGTTTGATGATGTACACCAATTTGTACATCATCAAACATTCCATAAACTATGCATGAATATGTCCTTGCAACAAGTACGTAAACATACTCATACATTCCATAAATTAAGCATAAATGCTTCATTTTTATTAAAAAAAAATGTCGTTTATTTTATTCATCTTGCTTGTGTTTTTAACATTATATTATCACAACCCTTGTTGATGACTTTAAAGGTATACAGGTAGTAACATGCGCCATCAAGGTGTTAATGCAACCACAAAGATTAATCGCTGTTATTTGTTGGAAAGAAATATGAATTTCACATGTATATTTACGAAATTTAATAATTATTCATTTCAGTTGCTGAGAACTAGTTAAAATTGTATAGTTGATTTTATAATAAGTACTTTGAACACATTTGCATATCATGATGACGTTATTATATTATCAATAATAAGGACATCATTTATTCAAGTATTGGTATCCACGCCAAAAGACAAAGTCATTTTGATTTATTGATCAAAAACTTGTATAAAAATATCGTCATTACTGCATATTCCAAAATATGAGGCAATCAGCGACTGCTGTAAAGGTGTACATTACCATTTGAAAATAATCACGACACGTGCGTGTTACTCCATACACCAGTCAGGTCACCTGGAAATTGAAAATCCTGGAAATTATTTTAATGTGGATATTTTAATCGGAATCAACAGTTTGTTTTATTTGATGAAATGGTCGCGAATTTTATTTTTAAATCAAAAAATGTTTACACTAACCACTACTCACACCTTTTACAAGACGATATAACATTTTAGGCTTTTTTATATTTCGAATCTGATATCTTGGTACATAATTTTGGAGAGTTTGTTACTGAATGGTTGATTCTGAGAAGGAGAGAAGAGTCAGAGAGGTACCTACTTGACGTCTGTTCTGAGATAATATTTGCACTCAGAAAGAAATACTTTCATACTCCCTCAAACAGCCCTCTCTACACTTATCTATACTCATAACCACACCCACACAATAACACTTTTTTGTTGTTTTTTATGTTTATTTTAAGATTTGTTGAATCTTATTACTTTTATTACCTTGAAAATCGTCATATTCGTATATACTACATAATTAATGTAACTAATAATTATTGTAACAGTCTTTCGCCTAATAAATTCCATTGTAGGCACTTGTTTAAGGATTTCAATAAAACGAATCCTTTTTAATAATATCGTTTCTTTTTGTCAACAGACCTCCTCGAAATATCAGCAGTAAACATCAATGTGGATTTATTAATATACGGCAAGAAAGCTGGAAGGTTTCTATGCTTCAACCGCAAATGGAAACTAGTTGGAATACGATTGGTAAGATATATATTTTTATTAAACTTCCATTTATTTATGTTTTCTTCATCCCGATAACTTTTATAAATAGTTATTCAAGTGAAACAATCGTAGTGCTAATAAACAATATTATAATGTGATGATAATAATAAAAATCAAGTTATCATGTTGTTTTATAAATTTATTACAACGCCACAAAGTTCTATATAAAAAATGTATAATAATATTTTTTTTTTCTTTATATTGTTTTATTTGCATGGCTATAATATTAATGAAACAAAAATGTGTTTTGAACATTCAAATGTTGTTAGTTTTTTATTTACGAATAATCTCTAATATATTATTTAGTTCTTACACTTGACACATGTATGTAATTGAAATGATATTAAGATATTCGATGTATCATAATAATATAAGTAATTATATAATGTTGTTTGTGTCAGTAAAAATATATTTATTTAATACATATTATAAAAAAATATTTAGACACAAATAATTAAAAAATATAAATGACTTAAATCTCTATATGCCCCAGGACAGGTCTTGCCTAGTGGGGCGTTACACACTCAACCTAAATATGTAAAAACGTTTGTGTATTAATAATAAATAAATAAATGACGCCATGACTTATCAGCATTTTATATATTTACATATTGTCGAACCTTACCAATGTTTTTGTACTCTACTGGATTTTGTAATAAATAAATAAAAAAAACAAAATATAAACAAAATTACGGAACATCAGTAAAAAATCATTCATAATAAAAGTAAAAACATGTAGCAATTTTTGCGATATAACACTCTTAGAATCAGCGAATTTCATTTAGATGTATTACATTAGAAATATTAAGATTTCTCATTGTAAAAAAAGTCTTCCATTCAAGGTGTATTCCATCAAGTCACAAAATTCACAACCCACATAGTGATGACACATTTCTTTGTCATTTTTGTTACAGAGTGGATGATAGCGACGAAGCGAAAATGATGATATTTATAACCTAGTAAAACAATAGAACCCTTAAATGTATTTGCTAGATATATTTTTATATTTAATTTCTTTGTCCAATAACTAAAAAAGTGTCCAATAGTCCAATATCTGTACATTTTTACATATGAATCATTTTTTTAATTTTTTTAACTGGCATATATTATAGAAAACAATTATCTTTATTAAAAAAATAAATAAATTCTTTTAAACAATTTCTTTATTTCAACGGAAAATTTTGTTTGGTTTGATTTTAATGTGCAATTAAAGTGAAAAAATACCTTAAGTGTCCAATAACTATATGGTTTGCCCTACTTAGTTTAGATCTCTCTGAAATGCTTGTGTAAAAAAAGGGAGTACTTATAGTTACGATGCATAAAAACATAACATACAAAATACATAAAATCAACAATATTATAATAATCTTAAAAAAGCTTAAAAATAAACTTAATTATACCCCATGATTATATTGAGAATGGTTTTATTTTTTTTACCTAACTGTTCATGGTTTGACTTTCTTATATCCTTTGGAAGTTCATTGAAAAAAATGATATTTGGTCTTCAACAGGTATATTGTACCCACATTAACAAAAATATAATTTTTTTTTCTTACAGTAAGAGTACTAATTTGTTCTTATTTTTCCATAGCGGCGAGAAGAAGCTCAAAAGCGACGTCGGTGTTTATTCCAAGAGAACATGACGGAATCAGCGTTCACGAATTATGCGTCGACGCTGAACCCCAAGATGTCCATCTGGTTCAACAAGCAAGGGACCCAGACGGGGATACACAGGCAAAACGAATCCGGCAAACAAGATTGTACCAAACTACTAAAGAAGGGTCTGCAGTATTCCATCACCGAACACAACAACCGCGTGGCGGGCGCAGACTCGGAGTCACGGGGGAACCACTGGAAGAGGTCGAACAGACCGCTGAGGCCCAAGCAATGGAAACCAGACAAACTGCGCCACGCGCACTCCAGGCACTTGGCACGCAAGAAGAAGCCATATGACAGCGTAACCACATAAGCGGTCCAATATCTTCGGTGTACTCACGATGTCTAAGAATACTATGCAGTGATCGCCAATTTGTGCTTTATTCGTTTTTTTATTCGCTTCGCCCGAGAGATGCGATGCGCGAATAGGACCCGAAGGAGACTTTTACTGTGAAAGTACTTCCAGGTAATAATGGTGATGTCAATGTTGTGTATCTGCGGAACAAGTGCGCTTATGTTTCAGATGGGGATGATTATATCCCCTGTGCGTAGTAACATCGGTGCCTAATGCAATCCTTAGACTCGCCTAGTTGCATAATGTTATATGAAAATACGCTTATATACATATAGGAAACTTGTGCAGTTTATTATGTACCTACTCTTGTTTTAACGATATTATAATTTAAAAGGACTCTCTGTATAGGAGACGCTAACTTATTATTGATGATGTATATTATTACGCAGTATTATCCATATGTTTACACACGAGGGCGTCGCGTCGATAGGAGCGCTGCGCTTTCTTGTAAGTTTGTTGTTAACGAGCGGGTATGGAGTATATTATTTGTTTCGTGTGGATTGTGAAATTCCACACAGCCAGGCCCCGCCACACACCGCTTACCAACAGCTCAGTTTGTTTACTCTTCATATGAGAAATGTGTCGAACATGAGTGAATATTATTATTTTTTATGTCGATGGTGTTCATTAATGTATTATACGCGGAATAGAGAACCATAACTGACTTACAAAGAGATAAACAAACACTACTTATCTGATAAATTATTTATAACAATATCAATCACAACACCTGATTTCTAAAATGACAAAACGATCTAAAAAATGCACCATTTAATCATTACATTAAAATATGCAAATTTTACCAGTTGTCTCAATATTGAATGCAGTAATTTTTATAACATATTTATTTTATCTGCACTCAAACTCTTCTGTGGGACTTTTTTTAAGTAATTTATACAAACAATAAGAATATAGTATAATAAATTTGATGTATTAGATTTTCGTAATATGCCTATTATAAATTAAATGTGTCTGGCCTGAATATTTAATGTTATCGTAATTTAGTTCTTAAAGAAGCATAAATAATAAATTCGTGCTTTCTAATAAAGAACAACAATAATGGATATTGTATAATATGAAATATTAATGTATTATAATACTGCCATGGACTTCGAACATGTGACCCAAAATTTGTATACAGTATAGGTATCGACAAATATCTTGACAATTTTCGACTGAGTGCGGGACGGCTTGTACATTTACCAAGCAAGCAAAATAATATTGTGCTTTGCGCAGCCCACGTGATTAGTTCAATATGTTTGTCGATAACTCTGCCTACATTTGTTTTTTTTACATAATATGCACTGAGCACAATACAGAAAAGCATAATAATATATATGTATACCTAATTCATATATTTTTTTATAAATTTTATTTGTTATTTTTTTAAAAAAACCTTATTTATTACCTTTTTTCACTTAAATATTGTAACACTGAAGAAGAACGATGTAACGCAATATATATGTAAATCCAAAATGTTCTATATATTCGTAAAAAAATCACTAATATTACTAAAGCAATAAAATAATAATTAACGAAATGTTGACATAATATGTTATATAAAATTAACATTATTGTAATAATTTAGTGGTGTTTAATATTTAAACTATGTATATTAATATATTTATTATTTTTCTTACGAGCTAAAGCTCATCATGTATATTTTGTTAGTTACACCCTTCAAAACTTTGACAATAATTAAATAAATTCAACAAACGCCCGTTGATTCGTTGAAATAATGCTATTTTGCTACTAATATTGTCCAACATAAGTACAGAGACTTTCCATGTTATCAGTCCCGATGAATAATTAGTACTACAAATATTTGAGCGTGCCTTTCGTGGTAGTGAAATATATCAATACCTACTTTTTCTTTTTTAAGTGGTGATCGTACTTATATTTAAAACACCAGCACATCAACAATATGTTTTTTTTAATTAAAAAGCAATTGGATTTTTTCTGCGTGTATAATAACGAATAAAACAATCATAAAAATTTCTTTTAGATGACGGATTTGTGAATAAATTATGTTTTTATTGTTTGATACAGGCACGTTTTATTTTATTTCATTTTATTTATTCAAGGTTCAAAAAAGTTTTTAAGGTTTCACGAAACCAAAATTGTAACACTAATTACTGAGGTACGGTCTTACAAAAAAAACAACGAAATTTACCATATAGGTATGTGTACAAAAATATAAAATACATAAGGATACAAAAAAAAGTAATCAATATTAATTTAGCAAATAAATAGATGCATACAAGCTAGGACAGGACAATTGATTGGAATGGGAATATTAGGAAAAGAAAACCAGTCTCAAAAAATTCTAAAAAAGACCTTTTTTGTTATAATTATTTTTTAAAAGACTTTTTGATATAATTATACAAGAATTGCTATGCCAAATGCAATAAAGGGGAGAAATAATTCACAATTCGGGAAAAATCAATGCTTCTTCTTTTTCTTTGCCTTATCCCACTTTAGATAGGGTCGGGAAAAATCAATGCTAATTTTAATTAAAATACGTTCATCACATTAAAAAAAAGACTTGTTTTGCTGTATTTGGCACTCTGAAATGCACTCTCAAAGTTCTATAGGTACTCAATTTTCTGCGAGTATAATAATAATGGTAACCTTGTATACATATTTCTGATATCTTCGTTTTAAATTCAGACTTGTACCTTATTGTACCGTTTTATGATTTCATTTTTGTGGTTGCTTGTTCAACGGTGACATTTCGCTTGTTTCATATATAAATTTACATGTGTTTAAGATCTGTGCCATAATGCGTTTGGCGAAATTAAATTATAAAGAAATAATAATATAATTAAATGTTTTTGTAACTTGTATTCATTATTATATAAATGTATGTATAAAATAGTAATTGTAATGAGATATATGTAATTATGGAATATATAAAAAAAATGTACTTGTAAACATTCCGAGTCTGAGAACACAATTTCTAAAATTGGAAAACATGTCGAAAATAAATCAAGAAAGGAGAACAGCTAAAAATATGTTTTATTTTTTTATATTCTGTTCCCATTTATGTACGAAACAAATAAATCAAAACCCTTTTCAAAGATTTCTTCACATATAAAATTTGTAATCGATTTTTTACTGCATGCATTAAATTACTTAATAAATTTTCCCTTATTTTTAAAATGTATATTATTATAATAATTTTATTAACGCTCAGCCAGAAAGCTTTTCTTACTTTTTATCAAATACAAAGATGCTCATTATTTTACCAAAGGAATCTAACAGTTTTAACTGTTAAGTTTCAGTGCTCTAACTGGTCTGGAAGTCAGTTAAAAATCGATTACGATATTTCAGTACAGACAGACAGACAAGTGAAGTTAAAAAAAGGGTGTTATAAATACAACTGAAATTTACCAAATGCTCCAAATAATTAAGTTCTACTAAATGTGATATTTTTTTATATTCATATATTTATCTATGACATTGTGGTTAATTGCCGGTGCCATTTTTTTTAATTTTCAGTAGAAAAAATAATGAAAAAAAAAACTTCTTGCAAACTTCTAAAGAAAATGAACGATGCACATAATATGTTAAAAGATAATTGCGTGTCCTGTTTAATAGAAACATGATTGACAAATTATATCCACTTTACGTACAAATCTTACTATTTTATCACCTATTTCAACGATGACAAATTAAATCTCGAGTCCAAAATCCTCAGTATCTCATTTCATTTTAAAAAAAAATATTTCATTGCTTTGTCGGGAAGTATGTACCTATGATAAACATTTTTAATTACAATTCATAAGTCATATACTAGTAGGTACATATGGTATATAATTTTAATGTATATAGTTTGCAGTTGTTACGTACCAATTCACATTCATTATTCCAGTCGCAATAGTTATATGACTTCAAAGAACAATTCAAAGATTAGAAACAATAATTATAATCAGTAATATTTATACTTTCTCTGTATCTAAGTCCAAGTAGTCTCAAAGTAACGAACAGATTATCACTTTAGAAACAATCAAAATTTATAATGTTATTTCGAAAGAAAGTATAATTCAATTCAAATTTGTCCCACGAATTTATGAACCATATATTACGGTGGTCGGCTAGTACAGTCAAAAGATAACAGCAAATTTATTGAGAATAATGAGTCGAACCAGGACTGCGTGATTTTATATCAGAAGTTAATGCATACCGCTGGGACTGTATAAAAATGTACACATCATTTATTCTGTGTACATATTTACCGATAACATCGAACGACACCTTTCGTTTCAGTTCGGTGGCTTATTTGTATATCGCAGATAAAATCACCTGTACACCAATGGACCGGACGAATCACGGTGTTTCGAATATAATAAAGACACCCCACAAAGCCCTTTCACCAATATCTGATGAAAAAACAGGGAGATGAAAATACTTTAAAATTGAGTTGTGCTTGTTCCCAGAGTTCTCACAAAAAATCCCAAAAGAATAAATATAGATTTTGTTTCAGACGAAACAAAACTCCCACAGGGTCCCGGTTTCGATTCCCGGTGGAGACATGATTTTTAAGTCTCAGTCTCGATCTTTAACTGAGAATGTGGTCAGATGTTAGCAAATATTTAACATAATCCCCAAAAACAACGCAATTCGAAAATATACCTATATGGTTACGAAATAAATATGTGTGAATTTAATTGGCCAAGATGAGATAATTTAACCTGAATCTTATTTAACTGATTAATCTCTCATTTCCGAGTGGAAACATATCAGTATGAAGAAAAATAAATATGTACATATCACAAACCAACAATCTATAAACATGACAAACGCAAAAATTCTTCGTATACACTATCATCAAAATTTGGTGACAATCAATATAGGTACCGTTGGAATATTTTACGAATAGTTCGAAATATAAATTGAGACAGTACTCAACACTAATATCAAAAAGTACATATTGTTAACAAAGGGATGTAAATGTCGAAAAGCAAATACTATTACTGCCTTATAAATGTGTTATTTATATCCGATTTATATTTAAAAATTAAATATGTTTGAGATACCCTTGTTCCACTTCAAATGTTTTAATCCCCCTGGCGTAAAATCGCAGCTTATGTCAGCTTTGTATATTCTTTACTTTATGGTACATATATTATTTATTTTAATTATTTTTAAATAGATAACCCACCTAAAATTATTGTCTTTCATTCTGATTAGTACAAATTTTTCGTATTACTTACCTACTTTCCTTATGTTCACGCTTCTTACATAAATAGAGATGTTTCGTATCATCATGAATGGATGATGGGTGCTAGCGCTGGATTAGTAATCCAAAAATAACGACTGGGTTGTGGCCAACATAAACTCCTCACTACCAAGTCACTTAACAAAGTATTAAAATTTGTATGAAAAAAAATCAGCATTTTCAAATAATGAGTTTTGACATAAATATTTTATGATGAAAATTTCATATTTCTTTAATGCCATTTTATGAAAGTGATGTACCTTTTTAGCAATTTGAAAATTAAAATACAAAATTGTAAGATTCCTGAGCTTGGGGACACTTGGAAATATTTGACGGTTACAAAAATTGAAAACCACTGATCAGATATCCTTAAAAATCTAATGGAGTCTAAGCGAGTATTCGACATACAAATGTGCAAAATTGGAACAAAATCGAATGAGTAATCGAATACGCCGTACACAGTACATAGCATAAAGTACACAGCACACATACACCATACACAGATACATGAAATTTTCAGAAAAGATATATGAAAAGAAAAGAGATTTCTGATACTAGTTGATAATCAATACCTCAAAAATTGCGAATGCATAACTACCTACTATATCCCATTGGGTTTGTGAGGAATAAATAATTAGTCTTTCAATTGAGCCGATGTAAAATGAAGTTATTCAAAATCTTGCTGATTATACTTCAAAATACGAACTAAAAAAATCGGTAGTCTGAGCGGTAACCGAATCTTGCTATTAAGAAGACCGAATAAACTCCAAAATATTACAAATAATAATTCCAACCCTGTTTGAGTGCCACAAATCATATGAATGTGTCGCCCTCCCGCGGTCCGCCACTAACTATTAAACAATGAGCAGACAAACCACGAAACTGGAAACTCTTTTCAAATTATCAATTGTATTATGATATTAAATTTTTATATATATTATATTGTGTAAAGGTGGCTGAGGGGAATGTAAAACTCCCGTGGTCCCCCGCAGGTAAACCATTCAACATTTCTAATCGGTTAGAGGAATTTTATTATGTAACTTCATTTTTGTTTATTCATAAATGCATTAATACTCACCGACCAACGACATCTTTCACGTCTTGAAGCAACGTACCCACCAGATGAAGAACGAATCAGATAAAAGTAAAAATACATTAAGTTGACCATATTTGAATAGCGTCAATGGTAGGTAAAAAAATTAAAAAAGTATATATTTTACGACTTCCGTGGCACAGTTGGTAATCCGTTTGGTTTCTGTGCGGGCGTTGGGTTCGATTCCCAGTAGAGGAGAAATTTATTTAAATTAATTTCTCACGCAAATATTGCTTCACTGGGCTAGAAACACTGGTTATTTGGAATAAATTGATATATGGCAAAAAATTTCGCCACTTGCGCAAGATTATTATTATTATTATTATTATGTATTTTACTCTTCTCTACTACAGAATAGTGGAAAGATATGATATCAATATTTTAAAGCATTTTTGGTGTGTCTCAACAGGTGCGAGTAAAATTAATACAATCGTACCTACAAGTCTTTTAAAAAACAGTAAGACTTAAAAAAACATTAAAAACTTCTAGACTACAAATAACTGATCATAGCATCGAAGAAAAGGAGTCAATCGAAGGACGCAGTTGCAATATCGTGCAAGAAAGTTTAAATAAATAATTTACTTTCTATCTTATTGTTTCTAAGGACAAAAACGACAAAATATCACCACTAAAACTATCCAAAGTCTATTTTATTTTATAATCTTATATACAATGTTTTGATATAAATAAAGTAACATCTAATTTCCGACTAAAGTGATTTAAAATAATAAAGAGTTAGAAAAAAACCAAACCGACATACGGTACTGAGAAGTATACAAGATAGTGATTTCGAAAGCAAACTGAAATAAGACAAATTCAAAAAACATCCTTAAATATTGGAACAGGAGGAAAATTGATTTTTAAGGACTTTAGTCCATTCAAGATTGTCGAATTAGGTAGGGGTGTGTTATAATAGATTCTACAATAAAAAACACACTTTTTCTACAAACTAAAAAAATAATGAGTATTTTAAATCAAACAAATGATTTAGTCTACATATATATTTTTTCCTGAATCCAGGACGACCGTTTCAGCTTATTAGGCCCTTATCAACTGGTCAGGATTCAGGAAAAAATATATATGTAGACCAAATCATTTGTTTGATTTAAAATACCCATTATTATTCTACATATTCAACACCGTCAGTATTGACAAAATTAAAAAAAAAACGAAAAAAATTATGGGAAACTGATGTTCATCACGTTATCTCTTCACCCATCTAATATACAATAAAAAACATAGCTACTTATTTATTTATAAATACAAATAAGTGAACTCGTAATTATTTTATATTTTATTTATTACTTATCACAATCGGTTTCAAAGCCACCGCTTCTTCATCAGCACGAATGACTCTCTTTAGAAAAGCGAATCAATTTGTTTTGTTAGATTTTTCAAACTCTAATTGTTTTTAATATATCATACGTTATATATGGCTAGCGTGATATTCTTCCTTTTCTTCGTAAATCCTGTCGGGTCTCCCCGACGTTGTCGATTACTCTGAAAAAACTCTCACAGGTCATGTACATAGCTGCTTCCTGCCGAACCCTCTAAGCCCTCATTTTCCCATTTATGATCAAGCAATAAATACAATAATAAAAATATATACCTATTTTAGCACAAATTTATATTTTATTTTTATTTTATCGTACTTCTCGGGCAGCTAACTGGTAGGTACTATGACAAACATCAATTTTACACGCACCCAATAACAAGTTGCCACATTCTGGAGACACATTCTCACCGATCCAAACTGAAAATACAATTATAAACTATGTCTCCACAGGGAATCGAACCCGAGACCCTTGGATAAGCTGTCAAATACCTAACTAACTGAGCCCCGAAAGTCGACGATAAAACCGACAAAGTTTAGAAAAAAGGCGATAATTCGTTTCTTCCGGTAGGTTGATTTCATTACCTATAGACTGCCCCATTTTACTTGAGCACATAGGCCTCTATGTTCCACCGAACTACGAGAGATGTAGAGCCGCTCGTACAGATGTGATTGCACGCAACACTCTGGTACAAATCTCCATAATATTAAATAGTTTAAAAGTTGAATCTGATGTCTTCGTTCGGAGCGTTGAAAGATTCAATGCATGTATAGAATTTTATAACGAACCTGTGTCGCACTGTAACTGGCTTAAAGCTTAAATCCAGTCATCTACAGGGCTTATGACTTGTCATCGTTTCGTCTCTGATAAGTTGATAGCTCCTGACTGAAACTAAATTCAAAATTCTGAGGATAAAAGTTTTGTAGGCCTATAACTATTTAAATATTCTGAAATTTTGGGATCTGTAAATTGAGCGGATCATAAGTTATAAGGGGACACACACACAGACAGACACACAGACACACTAAATGTTCTACTCCGAATTCTGAGTAAATCCGTATATGGAACATATATGCTGCGAAGCCTCTAAGTTGGTGTTTTTTGACTTCAAAATGTAGACCGTGCATACAAATCTCGCGTATCCTGGCTTGAAACTTTGTCGATATGTTAAGAGAACAAAGTTCTCTTGATCGACAGTTGGAAAAACTATGAATTTTCTCCATAATATTACATGATGTTTTTATAATTTAATGGCATACTCTACCATATTTATTTCTTTCAAAAAAAAATATTTTTATGTTTTGTTTAAAATAGATGTATTAATTTTACATATGTATTTACATCTAAATAAAGTTTACTACTACTAATATCTAGAACTAATCTCAGGAATACAAATAAGTTTCGTCGCGAAGTTCTGAATATGATACACTCTTAATCTTCCTCCCTCTTACCTCATAATTTCCTATTCCTCACATATGTTTGTGTGTTGTTATTATTTTCAATTTTTGATGGAACGCTTTTTTTGGCTGTTTAATTATATCATAATATCTTAGTTGAAATATCAAAGGTATAAATAATCTGTTGGCTTCCTTAAATATAATAAAAAATATACCTGGTCGAGTGTCACCCCTGAACAATCATCGGCCACTGTTAGTGTTTGTACAAGGAGGAATTAGAGTCCATTAGAACACGGAGGTACATACATTGAGTGAAGAGTGTTGGTTGGGACAAGTGGCATGTTTGCCCCGAGAGTGTACCATCCGGACATGGCTAGCCATCGTGACCGAGAAACAACTTAATGGAACCTAGAGGGAGCTATCGAATATCAAAAGGAGAGCGACACGGGAGACATTGTTCAAACATACACTACGTACCTATTATATTGACGCACATTGTCATTAAGACAAAAAAAATACAAAAGAGTCTCTAGTCTCCGGAATATGGACAAGTACCAAAAACAGTCGTTCTTTAGAACTACTCCATAAAAAGATGTTTGTTATTATACCTATAGGTAGGTACAAATCGGTAAAACATTTTTAATATACAGAGTCAAGTTCTCGATAAACAACTTGAAAAAATACGTGGACTGCGCAAATCACCAATTTGAGTTTGATTGGTCGGCAGTTGTCCAAATAGATCTGTTTTTCACATTTTATTTAATTTTATTTTATATAATTTCTCGAGCAACTTACTGGTAGGTACTATGTCAAATATTAATTTAACACGCACCCAATAACAAGTTGCCACATTCTGGAGACTTACGATATTTATCATCTCACAGATCCAGACAGAAAACACAATTAAAAATTGTTTTTTTTTTCGGGAATGTTCTCTCAGTGTACGTATATTAAGAGTTTTTCGTAGGTACTATGAATTCCAACCATATTCATTCAATAATATATTTTTTGGTAAAATTAAATGGCGATGCCAAAAATACACGCGAGTTTAAATTCATTAGAACACAGTGTGACATACCTATAATTTAATCGGACAGTTTTAGAAAATCTTGTATAGTATACTAAATAGAAGAAGAAGCATCCACAGATCAAAATTAAGATGATTCGTATGTTGGGAGATGGTCCTGTGATCTATGCAGGTGACTAACTGACGTCGCAGGACAACTGATAGGATGAGATGCCGACGTTTACTTAAAGAGGCCGAGACTCAATCTAGGTTATAGTCTGTGGTGCCACAGATGTATGTCTCTCTCCCTCCTCCTTAGCTTTTATCCCACATGGTGGAGGAGTCAGCTCTCCTTACTGCGCTCCTCCACTTCGCTCTATCCTGAAAATTGTCCTCGGAGACATTACATGCCCACATATCCTCCGCCACCGAGCTCTTCCATCGTCTTTTGGGACGCCCTTTTGGTCTTTTGCCATGAACTCGATCTATGGTTAATTACTATTAAATTATATTTTTACAGGCCGATCGTTTCGGATGAATAGACAGATTCTAATCAAATGATAAACATAGAAACAAGCATTCTTTGTGAATTTGTTCGTAAGGGCCTAATTGGCCGAACGAATAGGAAATGAATATATATATATTTTTTTTTATTAATTTCCATAATACAATATAAAGTAAAATATAAAACATTGTTCATGAAATATATAAATGGAATTTATTACCTCACTAGGCAAAGCCTGTTCTGAGGTAATACTAGGCAATAAGTAAGCAGAAATTTCAGCTACGTGAATTCTTAATATCTAAGGCACAAAAAAAATATAAAAAATACAAATAATAAAGTACAAAAGTACACATTTTAAGTCATAAAAAAAATATAAAAAAGTACATATAAAATACAATTGTAGGTACATGAAAAAAATTATTAGGTGTCTTTGTGTTTTTGTTAATGTGAGGGTGTGTTTGCGTGTGTGGATATGTGTAAAAGGGTATATGAAAAAGATTTTGATTGTAAATTATATTAAAATTATCTTAGGACAAACGTTAAGTCTCTCTCTGACTCTTCCCTGCCTCTCCGAATCAACCAATCAGTAACCAGCTTTCCAAAATTATGCCCACTCGGCTGTACTAAGTCCAAGATATCAGACATAACCATATTATATATTCTGGGTGCTAAAAATGTGTAGTGTCTCTGGGCAAAAGTAGTCTGTGTATGAGTCGGTTGCAGCAAATGTCTATTTCTTGTATTAAAAGTAAGGGTGTATTGTGGTTTATATATTGCTGGGTTTTTATATAGTTGGATGACTATTGTTCTAATATAGAGTTGTCTAACATCAAGGAACTTGAATTCCGAAAAAAGCTGATTTGATGGATATCTGAAAGGTTTTCGACAAATGACCCGGAGTAGTGATTTTTGCGCGGTTGAGATGGGAAATAGGTTGGTCTTAGCTAAACCACCCCAACCCATAATCCCATAAGAGACTGACGTTTGTCCAAGAGCATAATACAACACTTTGAACGTATTTAGGTCGAAAATTTCTCTTATATTTCTAAAAACATATATCAGTTGGCGAATTTTTTTCGCAGTTATCTCCACATGTGTTGTCCATCGAAGATTTCTGTCAATTGTTATGCCAAGATATTTATAACTACTAAGTCTAAGTAGTTTGGGGCATATATAATATGGTACAAATATCGGTATGTTTGATTTTAAAAAAGTTTCAAAAATGATGTTCTACAATATAAATAAAAATAATTCTAGTTTCAGAGATAACCGCTCCCTCATCAGACGAATTCACAACTATTTTTGTTTCACACATCAGCTTTCAATAAACGAGTTGTGCTATGTGAATTCGTATTAGCAATATCATGGTTAATACCCAATAAATTAAATAGTTCGTTTGATGTTAATTGATTGCTTGTGTATGTATGCATTTCATCATTAATGCACCTGATTTTATGCAGACAAAATAATTCCTACAATTTTTTGTTAATTTCAAAGAATGATTTTATCACATCATATACGTTAACTTGACAGAAAACAAAAGAATGATTATTTGCAATTTAAAAATATTCACGTGCCATTTGTATTTTTGATGACATGTGTCAAATGTATTTTTGGAAATCCCAATCAGATAACAAACGTGGACATACTCACGACATTTTTGTTATTTAGAATTTTAAAATAAATTTAAATACATTTTACCTGCTGACCAATCACAAATTATTTTATATGTATATACCTACCGTGGATCGGTCTAATATATGCATACCATCTCGGCATATCCCACAATGTGAGGGTAACCAGCGACAGGTTTATTATATTCTTTTATTATTTTTAATAATATTTTCAAAAAAATCCATTGTTTTGACCAGTGCCTGTCTCACTAGTATTAAAGAAAAAAACAGAAATTACAGAAATAAGATTTAATTTAATTTTACCGCAAACGCGACTCCAATTTCTGCGATCGCATTACACGACTCCCTTAGAAAATTTTACTATTCATATATATATATTTACTATTAATAAATTTCATAGATACGACGTTCAGTAATAAATGAAATAAAAGCAGCAAATATTTTACTTTACAAATAATTTACCTAATTACTTGTGATAATAATAATATAATAGTGTAAGAGCCCGCGACTGTCAGTCATTTTGTATAGTGACCCATACAAAATTTATTCTTACATACGCCATAGTATAAAGGCTGATTTTTTTCTGTAAAGGGATACCACAGTAAGGAACAACAATTGGATAATATAAACCTTGTAATAATATGAGTTATGGCATTAACCTAAATTAACTAAAAATTAATTAGTTAAATATAAAATTTATAAAGTTTCTAATATAATTAGTTTACAGCTTTCTAATTTAATAGAAATACAGCTTTCTAATTTAATTAGTATCCGAGATATGACTCTTCATCAATAACTACCCCCAACCCCTTTACATCTTATAATTGACTTTATTTAAGCACACAATAACATACTTTGACCCTTTCATAGAAAACCATTTTAAGAAATTTCGATAAAATGAGTTTTTGGTTTATCAATAAGAACTTAAAATTGTGCCTATTTCAATACGCAATTTTTCATCATTTTAAGTTAAGTATGGAAAAACAACATATCTATTACAAACTTTAATAGAAGTATCTAGATGCTAAATTTCAAATTCATATCACGTCTATTTTCCGAGATATTCTAAAAAACTTTCAACTCCAAAAAATCTTCCTTAATGGAAGGTTTTGTTATTAAAGCTGATTGATTTCCAAATATCACTTCTCTACGATTAGCCGTTTGGGCTGTGCGTTGATGAATGAGTATATCAGTCAGTCAGTCAGTCAGGACACTTTGCTTTATAGATATTTATATTGACTGTGACATACGTATCATTGAACTTACCAAGTATGTGATTGTGGAGAGGTGGAAACGTTGGATCACGTTTTCATGGAGTGTCCAATACACGATAAATTCGACTTTTATGCCAAGCTGCGTGTCCCTCTGCCTGTAAATATGTCGCATCTTCTCTCCCTAAATTCGACTAAAGTTCACTCAATTATATCAAAATTTCTTAATTTAAATGCAATAAATCTTTAAGAGATATTCTCATATAACAAATTGATTTCCTTTTAAATATACACATATTCGTTTCGTCATGGCACAAATCACCCTCCTTATAGGGTGGGTTGCCTTATATATAAAAAGAAAAAAAACTTACCAAGTATTATTGCTGTCCACTGCGGGTATATTTGGAAAGACCACGGACAATTGTTTTTATTCTATGTGTTATTTTCTATATAAATATTGTACTTATGTGCCCGAGCGCTATGTTTTATTTTTTATTTATTTTTATCTATTGTAATTAAGGGGGGGGACTGCTGCCAACGTACCTATTTTTCAATTTGATATAGCATCATTATTTCTTATCAAATCGTTTTGAAAAAAATAATTTAGATAGTTTGGGTATTAGTAAATATAAATATATCTTTACTTTTTGACAACGTTCTGTATAAATTATTGTAGAAAAATAATGGCACACATCGATTTTCAACGTTTATCTTATATTTTTAATAAAATATAAGGCGTAGTTCAACATATCTTTTTTTAAATTAAAGAAGACAAAAATATCTAGAAAAATATGATGTGACGTTGCATTAATGCTTCAGGTTTAGTAAATAAACCTAAAAAACATTTATTTTACATTCAGCGTCATTGCGAAATAAAAGTTTTTTTATTCACTTAACCTGATGCATTAATGCAACGTTACATCGTATTTTTCCAGATATTTTGATCTTCTTTAATTTATAAAAAAATATAATGCACTATACCTTAAAGTTCAAAAATCGGGGTATGCTTATTATTTTCCTACAAGAATACATACAGAACATAATTAAAAAGTTAAGGTATATTTTTCTTATTTAATATCCAAACCAACTATGTTATTTTTTTCAAAATGATTCGTTTTGTAGTAATGATGTAAATTCAAATTGAAAAAATAGGTACGTTGGCAGCAGTCCCCCTCTTAACAAAAGAATCTTATAATTGGATTACCCACAGACGGTCCTTGTGGGATTTTTGTGTGCACAATTGCTTTTTTATGTATATATGTATTGTATATTACCGTGTACTAAATCTTAAATAAATAAAATTGCTGTTGAAAAATTATGGAATCATAATTTTCTACTATTCCATAGTTGTGGGGTGTAAAAACATATTTTTACATAAATTTATTTCAATTCCTTCTTCCTGTTGATTTATATTCCTTAAGCAATAGATGATTCTAATTGAATTGAAGAAAATGATGTTAGGTATATCTATTTAAGCTATCGAGAATTATTCAAATTATTATGAATCCAGGAAATACCTCAAATATCATGCATTAGCAAGCTGGAACGCTTTTTTATTCAAGCCGTCAACGAATTCGGAATCCAGTGGCGTTGCACGAATTTTGAAAAAAATTAAACATGATTTCAAATTATTAACGACAATATATTATCCAAACTAGTTTTCAAGGTAGTAATAGAATCAAAGATTTATTTGATTTGATTTGGGAAGCATGTGATTCATATTAACTACACCAACATAGTTAACTAGTCTCTTTCTATGGTTCTGTAATAAAAATCGCGTCTGAAATTGGATTTATGACAGGTGCTATGGTAGACTTTAGGACCTGTTTAGTGTTTAATCTATTTTGTGTGACCCCATAATGTTTGTTGAGGTAATGAGTACCTATTTAGTGTGGAACGGGAACAATCACCTGGTTCAGTATTGCAAATAATTGTCAGTAAAAATTGTAAACTACTAGCCCTAGAACAGGATTTCCTAGTTGGGCAGCAGTAATCTACTTATTGTTGTGATTATAAAAATGGTGTGATAAAAGGTAAATAAATGAAAAAATAAATATAGAATTTGAAACATGGATGTTTGATATTGCCTAATGACAATAAGCCCGCCAGTGTACAGGAAGTTAAAATAAATAATATTTATTTATTTATATTTTTGTACATATTGCCGTTAGGCAAATTCTTCCAACCTACCAAATTAAAAAGTATGACACAATTAGGTAAATATGTACATCATCAAAAGAACGAAAAGCAAAAAAAAAAATAAAGAAAAGATACATTACACTAAAATAAAAACATTCAATAATAATTAATTATATTTTTACTCATTTTTTGTTGTAATGTAATTGTTTAAGGATCGTCATCTGTGGACAAACGTAAATAGTCTTTTTTGTATATTTCATACTGTATGTTTTATTTTGTTGTAATTTGAGATGGAAGAAGAAGAGACTTAGTCGACGCATTATTTGGAATCAGGCTATTTCATAGTCTTGCTGATTGTACTTCGAACGACGAGCTGAGAAATATGAGAAATATTCAATGATAATAAAAAGATAAGTATTTTTTTCTAAAACAACGAATTAATTGAGTTATTTAATTTAAAAAAACGGACGCCAACATTTTTTTATTTGTTAGATCAAATCAGAAAAATAAACGCAATACACATAAAAAATTACCATAAAATTTAAAAATATTTTATTTTTATTTTTCATTAAAATTTAAAAAACAACACAAAATGGAAATATTCCATAGTCAAGATGTGAAATATATATGTTTTATGAAATAGTATTATTTTTATTCATATACATATAAGATATACTTAGATGAGAGCTTCGATTGTAAATGCTACAAAAATAATTTTAAAATATCAATTTTGTATTAAGAAAAATACATGTGTTGCTACGTCCCTGAGTTTCAGTAGTTTGTAACTGCTAAATCATATCAATTCAACACGATCATCATATAATTGAATTCACGGACAGGTGCTAGGACTAATGCGCCCAGTAATGGATTCCGTTTTGTTTTTTTTTATCAGTGACAGACGGTTTTGATATAAATTTAGGCACAGACGAACACAACATACAACCCCATTGTCTAAAGTAAACCCTAATAAAATTCTCACATTATATACCATTAAAGCAAACCATATTTAGCACCTCACAGATATACATACATAATATAATGTAATGCGTAGGTATGTTTGTCTCAACAAAGACTTCTGACGCAATTATATGTACATATTTTTTTATAATACTTCAGCGAAACTTTGTGCCTAAGAAGGTGTATTTATTATTCCATACTGTTTATTGTTTCAAATTATCGTATGAGATTATCAATTGGTACCTACTTACTTATTTTGTCAGCGAGAATTTTATTTTCCTTAATTGTATTGATATTTAAGGCGACAACATAACCTTAAATTACAGGCGATAAGCGATTGGTAATAGGTAGATATTATAAAAAAAAAAATTTGCAAAAATAACAACGGATTTCAAGACCTATTCCTATTTTATATTTTCATATATACATGTTTTCTATGAATGCGTGTACGTGTTCTATGTGAATTACTAATATATAATAGTCTGTAATTGGATCAATTTATATGTAATTTTTTTATATAAAAAAAATTATACAGCTGTTGACTATTTATAAAAATAAATAAAAAATATATATATGTATATATATTGAAAAAATATTAGTGCAGTTAATTATATATAAAATGATCTAATTTTTCTTTTTGAAAAAGGATGCGTAAGACAAACGATCACTCAGGTTGAGATAATTTGACTATGTACAAAGGATAAGACAAAAATAAGACGACTCTACTGTCCAAGAGAAAATAAGGAGATAGGAGAAAACTAGGGAGACTCAGACTGAGAAATGATTTGAGCGAAGAAGAAGAAGACAAACGAATATTATTTGTACCTAATTATTATTGTGATCAGACTATTACCAACTTGTGGTACGCTCTTAAAAGCTTTGTGTTCTGTTGATATAAAAATACACTCATTTAAATAATTCAAAACGTTTTTACCCTAAATTAAAGATTTTATATTGGCAATCAAATTTGTAATCTTGTATTTGCATTGCTTATTTAACATCCTTTTGACGATGTTCATTTTTATTATTAATGATCGAAACACGTCCGACAAAGAACTTACACGATTCATAGAAGATGAAAATGTGAAAAAGTCAAAATTGGCGCGCGAGCGAATAAAAATTACATCTCACCGTCGGTCGTCGTTCGCCAAATTTTAATGTTTCGGAATACGAAAAATGAACGATAAAAGTTTTATTGTTTTTGAAAAAGGTTTACACGAAACGAGACATGAAATGATCAGATAAGAGCGAAAAATATCAATTACAAATAATATACCCCTGCCCCCTGAACGGTTTTAATTATTTTCAATTCTCGAGAAGCGGGATAAAATCGAGATATAAATAATATACACACGCTCGAGCACTGACAAATCGAAAAAATATGATTACATTGTGTTGCCATATCTGGCCCTTGCCTCGGAGCCCGCCCTCGGAGGGTGGCCGTAAATTAAAAGACTAATGGGTAATTTGTTGCAGCCCTGGCGATAAATGCCAACGTCAGGTATGGCCGAGGAGCAACAGATGCAACGCAAGCAGGGTCATCAAAGTTTTTTTTATTTAAACATAAATTGTGTGACAAATCAATCGATTCATAAATGTAAATTATCTCATCATCTCGATGCGAAAGCCATAATTTCCTGTACATGCACACTGCACATATCCTCATTATTCTACGTCATTAAATGTCATTTTTTACGCGAACAATGCGCAATTTCATATTTATTTTGAGAATAATTATATAAACGGGTTAAACGACGCCGTTTAAGACATTCTTCAAACCCTATAAATATTCCGCGTAATTCATTTATTGCTAATTACCGCGTAACAAAAGTTTTATATGGTTATATATTTATTGGAAATATGCGTCCGTACTTAGATTATAACATAATAATTCTATGCGTCTGTAAATGTTTTCCGTAGGTATAGATTTGAAATAATTTTTGATTTTGAGAAAGTATTCTTGTAAGCTATTTTGTCACATATGTATTTTTACACTTAACAAAAGAAAATTCGGCGTAGTTTTTAGTAAAAAAATAACACGCTGCTGTCATCACACGTAATAAATTGATCGAAATATAATTAAAAATAATTTTTAAAATTACTCTCAAAACATTCAATAAACACAAAAGAAGTTAATTTAATCGTATTATAACTTGCTTTCGTGCTTAAAAATATGACCATATTATATTTATTTAACAATTTTATGTAAACAAATTTGACATTTATTCAAATCATGGGGAAAATATTGTGTATTGCCATAAATAATAATTCAAAAATGTACCGCAAGCCAGCCTAACGGCGACAAATACTAATAAGTGCATTTACGAACTCGACAGCGCTTAGTGACTACGAATTGTCGTCACGGGCGTAAACATGGCGAGAAGAGCGGCGATACGTTGTCGGATCTCGACTTTTTTACTGACTTGGCCTGCAGAGTTAAAAGTCTACTAAATGGGCATACCTAGTTATGCCATTATTTATTTATTTATTTTATTAACGGCGTTTGCCATTTACAAGAATAATTCAAAAGATACAAAATATAGTACATAATGTGTGATAATGTATATATAAAAAAAACAAACATATCCAATCAATAAAACATGAAAATAAAGCAAGACAAATCAATACAAAGAAAAACTTATAAAAAATACATATAAAAATACATACAAATAAAATTTAACCAAAAAATAAAGAGAAAACAAATGAAAGTAGGTATAAAATGAACAAATAAACATTATAGGTAAAGTATGTAGGTATGAATAATGAAGAATAAAATTAAACACGATCAGTGGAATTTAACCCGTAGGGTATTTCTGTGATTATTTATATTGCCTATAAACAGATCCATATTCATTGACTAGCATATTCATTGCTCAACCTCTGAATTCTGTTCAGTGCAGAATTGTGATGCGCTAGTGTGCAGGAATTGTCACAATAAAATTGGTTAGTATCGCGAGTACCCACACGCGGTACATGAAAGTTGATGCCAAGTTTGAAACAAAACTTCGGTTTCACTTAGTTTAAAGAATTTGATTATATTTTGTTATAAATATTTCCTGTCACCATGTGTATGTGCCGATAGGGAATTTCTTCCTACTGTCCAGTGGGGCTTGGTTGCAGTCATAGGGGTCTAGCCAGTTAAGTTGGGGGTGGCCGCAGCCCCATCCTAGGTGTTTGGACAAAAAGACGGTGTCCCCTTCAATTATTACCTAAGGAATAGCAGGGTTGACGTCTCAAGGCCTCGCTCGCCGGTGACTTGTCACACTTCAAGGTTCAGCTACAGAGTCATCATATCTGGTGTGACACCCCTCACATCCGTGAAGAAGATAGGACTTAACCAAGCATCAGATGAATGATGGCTCATTTTAGATTCGCTAACACAAACAATGAGGAGTGGACAGAAACCTTCCGCCGCAGGACCCCACGATTGAGGTTGGCCTCTTAGGGGAAGTGGTATGCCTGATATAAGTTCCTTGAGTCTTCCGACGAGCAGCCGCTCCGGGGATGAACAGAGCTTAGAGCTCTAAAACGTTGCCAATGGAGTGGGGTAGAAGACTGCTTAATCCTTTCGATTGCCCAGTGTTTTGAACTAAGAAATCCAAAAATATTGAGAAAATTTTTATAAACTTTTCAGTTTCAAGAGTCGAAAGGCAAATTCTTCCATCTGACAAAAGCATAAAAATATGGTGAAAAATATTTTTCATTGATTTTTTTCATTTGCTGGGAGGGTTCGCAATTTGCTCGGGGAAATATGAATTCGGATGTTAAAAGGACCCGGGTTGTAAGAAGGTGGAAACAGAATTTGGAAGATTGTTAATAAAAGAGTTCGAGAAGCGACTGGTTCGTGTATGTTGATGGTTTACTGTGAACGAGCAATGAGTAGAAGAGGGACCAGGAACCAGGAACCAGGAACCAGGATCGCAGTAATGATCAAATAATATTTCACATTGATACTCATATTATTTATGGATGAATATATACATGAGAATGACACAGTTTGTACGGAATGTTAAACCATAATATAGACGCCGGCACGTCAACAACCTTCTCGCAATATTCCTGTATATTCAGTTTCTAATGTTGGCACTAACATAACATTATTATTTTTATTATTTGTCCGGAGATTATTGCACTAGGTACCAACACAACGGGGTGATCACTGGCGGAGATAATTCGGGACCTTATTTTGATATGTCGCAGAGAAAACGACAAAAGGTTTATTTTAGTAAATAATAAAGATGTAATCTAAACGAAATAAAATAAATTTCACCAGGTGATTTTATTTACAGCAAGATAATATTCTCCGTGAACATAATCCAATATTGTAAGGACACAAAAAAACCTTATTGAATCAATTGAGCGTATCAATGTTAACAAAATCGTAGCTTTTGTGTACTTAAATATAATTTAAATTTAAAGTAGGTTGGTAGATACTTGGTTTTGTTCGCTTTGAATGTTGACGCGTTTCTTGCAAGGCATATCGTCAGAATAATAAAACAAAACAGAATTATCGATCGATTAATTGAATTTATAGATTACTAGCGAAACCCGACAATCTTCGTATGGCCTATGTATAATTAAAAGTGGTCTATCTTTATGTATTTTAATAAGTATTTAAAATTATAATTTCGTCCCTACCTTCCCTTCAGTCCCTACCTTCCCTTCAATAACTCCCGTACCTTCAGTACCTCCCGCCCTTTCATTGCCTCCTGTCTTTTCAGTGCCGCCGTCCCTTTAGTACCTCCCGCCTCTTCAGTGCCTCCCGTCCCTTTGCACTGAAAAAATGTCAATTTGGTGTAATCTTAAAATATCATGACGTAAGTATAAAATAGGTGTGGTCTCCTAAAATAATGAAATAATCATTTAATATTACGCTATCATTGAAATGTGTAAGCTGTAATCGAATTATTTGAGTAAATAACGAAGTATTATGATGCTCATCATATTAAAAATTGATCACATTAAATAATAGTTTCCTTTCTCAAATAATATCATTATGGAAAAGAAAATAGTCCACTGTCCTATAAATTTACGTGATATTCATAAATAAGATTATAATCATAAAAAACAGTGACGAGTCACCGTATTTACAAATATTTCACAGTTTATTATGAAGAAATGTCACTGAAAATACGATGAAGTCCCCTAATTTAGTGTGATAAAATGATGTGAAATTTTTAAGGTATGGAACATTCATTTATAGTAGTCATATTATTTTATGTGAAACATACGAAAATAATTTTACAGAATCTTCTTATTTTCAGAGTAAGCATCAAATTTTAATATAAATCATACTATTTTGAATGAATTCTACTATAATACGATTACAGAATCTCACGTAAGAGGAATCATATCATTTTGTGTGCTTCCTACAAAAATATGATGACAGCACACCGTCCAATATTGTCATTTGCTCATCGTTCATTCAATCTGTCATTCATTTGTTCGTCATGGTGCAGGGTGGTTGTCGACTCGGTCTCGCAGTCTCGCTACAAAACTTCAGTGACGGACAGACAGACGGACCAGAAAGTTGAGATTGTGTTTTATTTTTAGGTAATCTAGTTCAATCTTGTAAAAACAATTGTACAGTGCAAGTAAGAGGACATAATTGCATTGAAAAAAAAATGCTAAACTACACCTAGTAACTTTCGATCTACGCTCCATTATATCGACATTGTCTATTCTTGTAATACCTATGGTCGTATTACAAGAGTTATTTGAGAAAAATGTAAGAAAAAGGTAAGGTCCCGTACTGCGAGAATACTGCTTACAAAACCTCAACTTTTTCTTACATTATTCTTAAATAACTCCCGTAATACGACTCCTAATCCCTGCCCGGAGTAAGAGGATGTAATGATAAATAGT
Source organism: Molanna angustata (assembly GCA_963576475.1). Classification (NCBI taxonomy): domain Eukaryota; kingdom Metazoa; phylum Arthropoda; class Insecta; order Trichoptera; family Molannidae; genus Molanna; species Molanna angustata. Next base: position 22,308,163 of record OY754974.1, read on the forward strand.
ACGTAAAACAAAAGGAAATGATAGAGATAGTAGAAAAATAATTGGACCTATTATTTTTCTACTATCTAATATATATAGAAATAATATTTACACTATGGAAATTCATTTTTAAAAAATATTAAAATAACAATATAACTTTGTTTATTTCCACTTACTTATTTTTATTCCACAATAAGTTTCAAGAACTACCGTTCTCTTCTTCAGGTAGGTTTAAACTGGTGTAAAGCTAACTGGTTAAGCAAGGTCAGTATGTTGATGGTTAGAAGAATCATATATTTTGGGAGAAGCTGATCAAGGCCCGTGTATACCCTGGGAATACAGATGTATACAAATATGCACACAAAATTACCTTCTAATGTATGAAACACGAAAAAATATTGTAAAATTTCGAATATTTTTTCTTGAAGAAAAGGCAAAATTTAGATGTGTTTTTTTATAACAAGAATAGTTATTAAAATATTAAATTGGTAAAAAACTCAGCCGGTAGATTTTCATATTCTCTTCCGATTGAAGTAAAAATCTACTTCATATGCCTTGTAGTATTTTAGTTACAATAAAAAAAATATAAAAAGGGTTTTACTAAAACTAATTTTACAAGATAAGTTCTAATTTCAAATTCCAATTTCAATTTTTTTGCAATTTTTAGGAGCGCATACCGTACATACAATCATACATCAGGGGCGAGACTAGAACCTTCGGACTAGGAAAACCCTGGAAGAATATTGGGTAATGTCGAAAATTTAATGTTTTTTTAACATCGTTGTTCATTTCAGTGGCCATGAAAAATATTTTTAAAATCACATTCCAAAATAATATTTACATTTGTGGCATGTAAAGCATCGTATCTACAAATTGTTTAATTTTTGATCTAGTAGTATGGTTGCAATAAAACAAATAAATAAATATTAGTTCTTGAATTTCTTAACATAATTTTGATAGTCAAGCCAAGATTTTAGGCTTCTATAAGCAATTTGCGGCATTCATACTTGATTTCAAGTCCCATTTACTTGGGTCTGCTCTCCTAGCCTTCGCATTCTCCAAGTCCTGCGCGTCCTTTGAACCAACCTTTGCCTCCTTTAGATCTCTGGATATTGTGAACATCCAAGTGTTCAATGGTCTATCTGGTCTTCTGGGCCCCACCTCTACGTCCATCGTTCCTTGTATGATATTTACAGATTTTAATTATTTTCAAATATTGGTTTAATTCAGATACACGAAAAATTTACTAAACATAATTAATGTTTATTCTTACTTCATTATTTACTTACTACTTACCTACCTACATATTTTTTGTGTTTTTTTTTTGCAGTATTTTTTTTGTAATCACATACGGGTAGGTACCTATAGCTAGAATATGCATTAAATTCCACTCAAATGAAATCATTCATAAACTCTACAACATAAGCACTTAAAAATGTAAATATCATTTTATCTCTTCATCTAGTCAATCTGTGCATTCAAAAAAATAATAGTTTGTGGCATACATAGCCCCAAGCCCCTAGTCTGATAATAGATTCAATTTTCGCATTTGCAAATTACAATAAATTTCGACATGTCCCCATTTTATGGGGGGGGCGCAAATAATTTATTAGATGCAAAAAAGTGAGACCACGCGCCGATTTCTTTATTCTATTCCTGATACAATTATATTGTAGGGAGAACGGTATAATATTATATGGAGTTTAAAACACAATACCTTTACAGTCATGTACCTAAACATCTGCCCTTAACCCCAAAAACACGAGGTTCATAAATTTCAAGATGTGGAAATACGGCATATACAATATTATTAAGTAGGTCTATGTCACTCAAATACTATCCCCGCAAATGTTGGATATTCAATATGCAGATGCATAAGAAAAGTATCATATTCATTAGTTCATGCCATCACGGCATAACCCACAATGTGGGGTAACCAGCGATAGGTGTGCGGGTTTATGTACATTACCTAATAAAAGGAAGCATGGTGTCATGTACATGCGTGTATCCCAAAACACTAGAACCAAGATTCAGATTGGTGGTGAACCTCATTGTTGAACTATATGATATACAACAGGCAAAAAATATTATAAAAGATCCTAGTCTGTTGAAAATAGGTACGATTTGCAAAATTGAATAACTTTTTTGTTAACTAATATAATAATTATTTCCCAGTATATAATTTCAATGCGCAATGAGAGGAAAATATAAAAAAAATATACCTTTTAAATCCTTGGATAAACAAGGTGCTCAATTAATTCTTTAACGATTAATTTGAAAATTGAACACTAAGAATTTCGTTTTGCATTTCCAACAATCAAAGGTTATTTTATTGAATTAAGTTTATATATTTTAAAATACATTATAGGTACGATAATATTTTTTTTAATATTTCCAAAATACAATGAATATATAAAAAACATGGAATCAAGTAATTCTATTCAAAACTGATTGCTTTATTCAAGTATCTATAAAACATCAACAAAAAAATCGTACGAAATAACAAATTTATTCGTGTATTTTTGTAAAACTTTTACTCTTTTGTTAACATGTTAAATATCAATTTAGTTTTGACAGACGTATCGGGGGTCTCTTCCAAACAGATGACAAAATTAACAAGAACCGATTTACGAGGTAATATATTCCTTGAATTCAACAATATATTTATTTATATAGAAATTTCACTGAATGGAAATGGTCATTTCGCAGTCGAAAAATTGTAATAAATGAAGAGGATTGAATTATACGAAATAATATATTGTATTGTTACCAACAATATTTTGATCAGGGTACACTTAAGGTAGGCGCGCATGGAAGCTAATTTCATCGGCCGATTAATTATCGGTGAGCTACAACATACGAATTACATGTAAGAGCGCGCATGAAAGCCAACAGAATCGGCCGATTTAAAATCTGTGACGAGACACAAAAAAATCGGACGATCGAGATCGGCCGATTTTTTGTAACCGATACTGTTGTAAGAGAGGGCGCGCATGGCGCATGCTCACCGATAATTTAATCGTCCAAGCGCAGTAGATCGAGAAGTACGGTGTCAGTGTTGCCAAACGAAATGTAGAAAACATGGATGAAATAAATATTGATTCCGAACAATTAATTATATATGTTGAAGCACGTCCTTCATTGTATGATAAAAAATTAAGCGAAATATTAATAACTGGTTGAGAACTGAACATAATAAAAGAACTGAATTGGGTAAGTTATTAGTTATTACTTAATTGATTAGTAGTTACATAGGTAATTTAATAAATATTCCACTTAATGAATAAAAAAATCCATGTTTCTAATCATATGTATATTAAAACTTGTGAATATACATATTGTATTTTAAATATGTGAATGTTGACCGCCGTGTTATTTCCAATCGTACGATTCTATAAGCTTCCATGCGCGCTAGAACAGACTTCACGATTTTGTTATAAGAATAATAATAAACACTTTCGTTGCACCCTGTGCAAATGGCGAGTTGAATGACATTTGACCAGTATTTCTATCCTTGAGAACAATAATTGCGTGATGTCTAAAATGAGATAAATTTCTCCTTTGCTGGGGGTAAAAGTTAGTTTATTGTGTATTCATATTTAATCACATTTTTCAAATCAATTATATTGTTCAATATATGATTTTTTTATACTACTTATTATTTTTTGTGCTGAACATTTTCGCGTTAGATGTCAATTGTGACAGCTCATTCGATCTTGGTATCGTGAGCTGTGGTGTAAGGTCTAGTAAAATTTCTCCGGCGGTCGATGCCAAGTCGGGAAGTCGGTGAACATTGAGGTTGCGCGCGCATTGCACGTTCAAATGCGCAGACGCGAATTAAAAGTATTAAAGTCACTACAAGATCATTTGTACATTTACATAAATCCAGACTTCATACCTTACTCAAACTATCATTTAAAATACGATTAAATTCGCAGTTTGAGGTACTCTGATCAATTCAACCCCTTGGTGATTGATTCAGTCTAGAAACCATGATCGTTAGCATAGTACTTAGGTATCTGTATCTACCCCTATTTAAATATATGTCGGGGTATCACAATATTATTATAATAGGAATTGCAACCCCAATAAACCCCTTATCTAGCGGGTTTGTCTACTTAACACAAAGTTCATCGATATTAATCCCATATTACCGATAACCCCAACCATGCTTTGAAATGAACTTCACAAATAAATAAGGTACTTTTAGGGACTTGCCGATAAACATTTTCATTATTATTTGCAAACATGCTTTCAATACTCACGATACTTAGTTGATACGTTTCAAAGTCCAAAAAACATTTATGTTAAAAGATTTGTTTTTTTTTTTCAATTATTGAAATTATAACAATCTTCAAATATGTATGACGTGTATGTCAATTGCGCCAGTTGTAAAAAAAGAGGTCCCAATATCAATCGATTAAGAGAAAAATTATAATATATGATAAGTTAGACGATGTCGATTTCTATTTTTTACTCCTCACTAACCCAAAGGGATATTGTGGGGAGCTATGTTTTCGCAATTTTTAAGGCTATTTTTTATTGCAGATTATTAACTAGTATCATTCTGAGATTGTATTCTGAAATTTTCGTCACAATGTATATATGTGTGTGTGTGTGTGTGCTATGTGCTGCGTGCTGTGTGCTATGTACGGCGTGTTTATTTTACTTTATCGATTATAGACTAAAGTACACATTCGATTCTTTTCAAATTTTGCAAATATGTATATCTTATACTCACATTGACCCCATTAGATTTTGAAGGAGATCTGAATAGTGCTTTTTAATTTTTTTAAACGTCAAATATTTTGAAGTGACCCCAAGCTCAGGAAACTTAAAATTTGATATTTTTATTTTCAAATTCGTAAAAAGACACATCAATTTCATAAAATGGCATTGAAGAATTAACAAGTTTTCATAATAAAATATTAAAATTATAAAATAATTGGCCAAACTCATTTCATGAAAATTTTCAATACAAAATTTGAATACTTTATGGAATGACTTTTTAGTGAGGAGTTTAGCGTTGGCCACAACCCACTCGTTTTTTATTTAGAAATACATAAAGGTGATATAGGAAAGATTAATTTTTCGTTTTAAAGAAATGTATAAGTATAAACGTAATAATTTTTAAAAATCATGCACGATTGTGTGTCGACAAAGCTAAGTCTGCTTTTTTAAAAATCTCACACATCGCCAAGGCAAAATGGGGTTTACAGTTTCGAGTCTCTTGTCTTTTCTATAAGGCAGTTTACCTCGGCATTGCTTGCTATGCGGCTGGCTGTTGGTCTCACGCTTGTGAGCTTCAACATATACGTAGAATTTTGCTCTCAGGTCAAAGATTCGCTCTTATAGCTTTGTCCAAAGCATATGGTACGAGTCCTACCGAAGCTTTGCCTATATTGACGGGCATGACACCCTTGGATCTGGATATGCAGCGTAGAGGTGCTATTTTCAATCTAATGCGGGGTCGTTCTTCTGTAATTGGAAATGTTCTTCTTTTCCCTCCTGAGGGCCGAGTGTCACGCAGTGATCTTGAAAGAAGTGTTTTCGAAAATTTGCTGAATATCTGGCAGTCCCGTTGGATGGCTTGCTCAGTGGGAAGAATATCGTTTTTATTTTTTCCTGACGTGAGGACTCGACTTAAATCTTCTTGGGTTGTCCCCGACTTCTGGACATCTCAATTTTTCACAGGACACGGAAATTTCAAGAGTTATCTTCACCGATTTAATATTGCCCCCTCCGCCTCATGTCAGTTCTGTCAGTGCCCAGACCAAACTTCGGAACATATCCTGTGGGAGTGTTGCCACCCAATGGTGTCCTCTTTTAGATCGGAGCTCCTCGTTGCTGTCCGTGGGCCTCTTCAAGGTCCCATTGGTCACGCGGATTTTGTAATCTCGAAGAACAATTTTAAAGCCTTTAAAAAGTTTTGTCATAGTTATGGTGCTTTACTATTGTTAGATTCCCAGTAGGTTATTTTTTTTTACAGAGATCTTGCTCATACCCCTGATATTTCTCATTTATAAGATCTGAAGTCCCCGAGTGTGAATCCTCCATTCACATTCGTCGATTTTTCTTTTGCACTATGGTGCCGAGATTACTAATCTAGAGGGCTCCATGAGCTACTTTTCGTGCTATGCATTTTTTTTCTTGTCGCTCACTTAGCGTTCTGTGAAGGGGCCGTTTATAGTCCCCATATGCAGAGCGGGTGGTGGTAAAAAAAAAAAAAAAACGTAATAATTTCAAATGACATAAAAATGTTAGTCTTCATTTGAGCATTTTTATCAACCATATTTTATTTTAATATTTTATTAATTTTTAAATCATTGACGTAAGTATATACCAGATTTGTATAATTAATTTTACTGGAGTAGGTATTATGATGTTATCTAGACAGTGAGAAATAATTTGGTAAGAAACCTTTTGAGCAATAAATTAATACTTATATTGTTCGTGACTAAAATGTTTAATTGAATTTATCTGAATGTCAATGTGAAATTGAAATTTATTGTTTATCGACATCGATAATAATTAACTCGTAAAGTTGATTAAATAACACAAATTTATTGTACAGAATCTGTAGATAAATCGAATGATTGGAAAATGTAGAGCTCTAAATGAAAAAATTATAAATAGATAAATTTTGGCCAACGAAATAATAATTGTAATAATGAAAACTTCCTTGCACTCTGCACAAGATTTTTTTATTCGTGAGAAAGAATTTTAAATTGTAAATTATTTTTTTCTGCTGGGAATCGAAATGGGGACGCTGCCACAGAAGCCAAACGGCTAACCAACTACGGCGGACGCCATAGGTATATATAAAAATGTGTCAGCTAAAAATTAAAATCTTTTAGATAAATATTTGATTAGGTACCTACAATATTTATAACTCATATTAATAAATTGAGGTAAATAATCGTATAGATGGGTGGTGGCGGAACGGTTAGCGCGCTGGGTGAGTAATACAGAGGTCGCGAGATCGAATCCTGCCACGACCGATTTCGTTCACCTATAGTACAAGCATTTATGCTTAGTTTAGGTAAAATATGAGGATGTATATGTACTTTTTTCAAGGATATATTCACTATTTAAAAAAAATGATAAAAAAACACTATTTGCGCAGAACGCAAATTTGTGTATTTTCGCTTCGTTGGAATACATGCGAATCGCCCCCCTTCTCGGCGAAATGGCTCGAGATATTTGGCGACAACTAACACATAACATCAATAATTAGAAGTTGAAACCAAAAATGTTTCAAGGATAAATGGTTTTAGACTAATTCATAAGGTAAAATATATATACAATACAAAACACATCATACCTACCATACGAGAATTAGAATTAGAAAAATATTTGTAAATTTAATTAAAAAATTATGTTAACTGAACACTACATAAATAAACACAACACACCATTTCATTTCTACTTTTTTATTTGTTAAAAATATGAAAACTTGTTGAAGGCTGTTTCTCGCTAAAAATGAATATAAATATACTTAATTAAATATACGAAAAAAAGGAAAACACAAGTAATACTTTTTGTTTAAAAAAAGGTTATTATATTGGAAACCATGTTTGTTAATACATCGATTAGACACAATCAGCTTCCCATTAGCCCACATAACATATAAATTAGTATAATTATCATTATCGACATAGTAAAGTTTGGGGTAAACATTATCTTAATGAACGACATGCTCTAATCGTTAACTTTTATTGTATTAATGTGTATAGGTACCAAACTTTCATTATATATCTAACATCTATTGAAAGCTTACAAACTGTTTTTTTCATTTTTATTGACAAACATTTTTTCAACATCTCAATAGAGACGAAGTTGGGATATTGTAGAAGAACCAGGAACTCGAGGCACCTACAGGGCTTGCGACCTGTCATCGGCTGGTTTACGTGATCACTTTATGCGCTTGCGCAACGTTCACCAATTATGCCTTCTTATTGAGTTCCCTTATCGATGTAATTTTTTTGAAAACTATATATTTGAATAGTGTGTAACAATTTACCTGAAAATAATGCATTATTACAATTGCCATCTATGGAGTAACGGAGAAATCTTTTTGTAACGCCATCTATTGAGAAATTGAGAAATCAATTTTTATTTGTAAACGATGAAAGCAACAGTCCTTATAAATGAGATGACGGTGTCACACACAGATGTCACCCCTGAACTGCGCCAGAAATATTATTTCATTTTTGACTTGTTTACCTACTTGTACCAATGTGTATGCAAATCGAATATTCTTTTTTAATTGCATATACGCAAACATTGGATTTTTTTCCCTTTCGGGAGTCAAATGTTATTTTTATTGACAAACATTTTTCCAACATCTCAATAGAGATGAAGTTGATTACGTAAACCAGCCCATGACAGGTCGTAAGCCCTGTAGGTGCCTCGAGTTCCTGGTTCTTCTACAATATCCCAACTTCGTGTCTATTGAGAAAAAAAAATTGTCAATAAAAATAACATTTGACTCCCGAAAGGGAAAAAAATCCAATGTTTTCGTATATAGGTACAATTAAAATGAATATTCGATTGTTTTTTTCATATAAATAATATATGGGGGGGTATAAGGAATTCACAATCAGTGATCATATGTATTTTTGGTCAGCTTTTATGTGTAATATTTATTTTGTGTATTAATAATAAAAAAATGTAAAAGAATAAAATTATTTTTGTTAGGTATATCTCGATAGTAGCACCCACCTATCGGGTTCAAAACCATAGGTATAAATTAAGAAAATTTCAATGTAATCGGTTGCGCGGTTTCGGATATTAGAGTGAAGAAAATCTTGACAAGAGATTTTTTAAATAAACTAGTTGCATGTAACACATGAGATCCAATAAAATTGTCGATAGCGATAGTATGTATAGTTGAAGAATACGTACCAAACTTATAAACCAATAAATCCAAATTATTGAATAGATATTTTGTTTTCTATACAAAACGATGGTTTAGAGATCAGTCCTTTTTTCATACCTAGAATATGAAAACAGCATGATGGTATGTATGTATTTTTGGAGATTAAGTATCAAACTATCAAGAGTGTCCGTAAATATTGTGTACCTACTTAGTGTTTACTGCCATACAAATTGTATGAAACGATGTCGTCACTAAATTCAATTGTTAAAAATAGTTTGAGTAGTAGGTACTACTATAAATTATCAAATCAGGGTGTTTCGGCATAATTCGATAAAAAAATGTAAATAAAGGCAGTGAAACACATAAATTTATCATTACAAATGTTTTTCTTAAGAAAATATGTTTGACAAACTCTTTTTTTTAAATATTCTATTTTCAAAACTGTCACATTACTTTATTTATATATGCAGATGATTTTCATTTTTTTTTCGTTAATTTTACCATTCTTTAATGCATAAATAAGTAAATAATTAAACAAACTAGTAAATACATAAATAAATAAATAAACAAGCAATTAAATCTACAAATAAAATATACCTATATAATAAATAAATATTTTTTCCTTGGGTTATCTCTATTGTATCCTGACCATTGATTCGTTAGTTCATTCCGTTATAACGTTCGAAACTTCAGCTACATGATTGATACCAATATTTTACGTTTTTTGCAATTTAATATAAATATTATTGTTATTTTTTTTAAATTCCATTCACAGGTATCGCCCTTCAATGAGTATCGTTAGAATGTTTTTTAACAGATTTTTAATAATCTCAATAGAGACGAAGTTGGAATATTTACTATAGGAGAACCGGGAAATCATGCGCATAATGCAATAATAAAAATATTCGATCGTTAGAATGGTTCAAAACACATTGCAAATATTTCTATATATTTCATTCTTTTGTAAATAAATTATTCATTGCAAATAAATATGCCTTTTTGATCTCTTTTTTTCAGCCTGTATTTTATGTATAATAAGAGTACTTAAGTAGGTATATAATGATCCTGGATCAACTGCAGCGATAATTCTGGGTTATCAGATGTGGGTTGATGCATCTTTTAACGATGCAAATTAGTTAAAAAAGGTACCGCATTACACTAATGTGAATATCGGTAACTCTTGTCATTTTTAACCCCTTAACTACACACCACTGTATCATAATACTACTTATATTATTTAGAATATGTTGTTATCTATCACTTTTGAATATTTACTGATTTTTTTTTCGTCACAATACTCAAAGAGGGCTCAAATCGATTATTATGTTCTTAACATTATTATAATTATCAGAGTCCTTTTACAATTCGTTGTTGATTCTGGGGGGCAAGTCTGGTTCAACCGGCGAAATCAAAACCCTCGTGATTACCCATATCATGGATATAATTAACACATGGAGTCCTACGACATCTAAAGATATTATAGTTATCCATATAATAATTATATCCATGATATGGGTAATCGCGAGGGTTTTGATTTCGCCGGTTGGACCAGACTTACCCCCCTGTTCTCCTCAAAAACCACCTTCCACTGGCGCTAAGTGTTTTATTTTATTTATTTTTGAGACACTCACAGATAAATTCTTGATACAATACATTAAATACAGGGAGCAGCAGAAATAAATCCCGAATTTGCCACTTTGCTAGTGGTAGTACCGAATTTGCTAGTGGTAGTAGGCGGGTCCGGACTGGTTCCATAGTGCAGTTCTGGTGTTGCAATTGTCAGTCGCAAAGTCGAAGTGAATTATTTACAGGGCGTTTAATCTAACTACGAGGTGACATGCCGTGGCCAGCTCGTTCACCCGATCTTGCTGCTGGCGACTTCATTCTATGGGGCTACTTAAAGAGTAAAGTCTACAAAAACAAACCGAGGACAACCGACGAACTTAAAGCTGCTATCCGACACGAAATCGCGGAAATTCCACAAGAGATTACGACGAGAGTAATGCGCAATTTCCGAATGAGGCTTCAGTCGTGTATAATAGACAATGACGGTCGCCATTTAAGTGATATTATTTTTAAGTAACTGAAACTTTAATCATTTAGATATTATGTTTACAATAAATGGCAATGATAATTCTTATTATGGTATAAAAAAGTTTGACTAAAATCTATTACGTTTTTTTTTAATAGCCCTTCAAATTGGGGAGTTATTTCTGCCGCTGTATATTGATTAATACAACATTTCATGAAAACTCTCCAATTAAGAGTGGCTGCAGCATACTCTCATAATATTGAAAAACGAGTGGGTTGTGGCTAACGCTATACCTACTTCTCACTACCTAGTCACTCTACGAAGTATTCAAATTTTGTATGGAAATTTTCCAGCCTCTTAGTAAAATATAGTATGTATTATTTATGATTAAATATTTTATATTGAAAACACAATAATTCTTCAACGCCGTCTCATGAAAGTGATGTGTCTTTTTTAGCAATTGGAATAGAAAAATATCAAATTTATTTTTTATGTCTTTGGAGTCTCTTTGAAATATTTGACAGTTGCCAAGAATGAGAAGCACTGAGCAGATATCCTTCAAGATATAATGGGGTCTAAATGAGTATTAGACATACAAATTGACAAAATTTGAAAAGAATCGAATGAGTATTTTAGTCTTTAATCGATAATGATGGGTCTAATTTGTACCTATGTCTAATTTGTATGAGACATACAAATTTACAAAATTTGAAAAGTATCGAATAAGTATTTTAGTCTTTAATCGATAATGATAATGATGTTAAATCGATTTTAAATGGGTCGATGGCAGAACGGTTAACGCATTGGATTAGTAATCCAGTGGTTGCGAGTTCGAATCCTGCCTCGACCGATTTCGTTCACCTATATCACAAGCATTTATGCTTATTTTAGGGAACGTAGGAAGATGTATATGTACTTGTTTAACAAGGACATATTCAATTAAAAAAAAGTAGAATATACACGCCATACATAGTACATACTACACATCACAAACAAACATATGCATTGTGAATCAGCATAATACTTAATATAATATTGTGATAAGAGAGAAAATAATTTGAAATGACATAAACTTCAGAACATGTATCGAAAAGTTTGCTGAAATTCGACCATATAGTCGTTACACAATTCCAGCGCCAAATTACGTTAATTTGATTATAATTTTGTAGATGCAAAGAGTTAACTTCTCCATATGATTCAGTATAAGAGCAAGCGTGAAATAAGTGTTTTAATATAAATTTTATGATAAAATATCGCCGTTTATTACATGTATTTTGGGGATATGAAAATTATTCTCATCAGATACTCAAGCTTTGTGCAATGCCCGCGAGTGTCGTTTAATCATAATATTACCTTTTAATATAGGTACGTCTTTAGCGTTACCTTTAGTGGTATATTATTTGTAAACTTCTGATTTTCTTTATTTTTAAGATAAAATTTTGTTGGTTTGTTCATCTACCACATTTGTGCTGCTATCTTTCAATTTAACATTTTCATATCTATACAATCAGAGTACGTGTTAAAATTTAAGATTTTATCCATGTATAGGTAAATTTCTCCGAAACAAGGTGGGTTGGTATCAATATTTCATCGCGCAATCTTTGTGTTCCTGAAAAATTGGAAAACCAACGAAGAAATAGATGTTTGTTAAAAAAAAATCATTATATATAATTCTTCTAACTTTATCATTTTATATTCTGAAAAATAATTAAAATACAATAATTTCAACATGGGTTTAAAAATATTTCTATAGACACACATCTATTTATAGTATGTTTGCAGAGTTACTCTTGTTAATATTGCCGTGCAGAGGGTGTCTTTATGAGGAGCTCGACTACTGGGATCGAACCAGTTGATCGGCTAAATACTTCTGCGTGTTCTTTAACCATGCACGACTGTAACCGACAATAGAATTGGGTATTTAAATAGACATATAAATAAGAACTCAAAGATTAAAACTTACTGGATTTATTCACAAAGTTATTAACACAATGATACTGGTATTACGCGAAGATTATAAATATTAAAACTCAATAAATTTAAACGACTACAGGAACGTGGCTGGGTCGTAACGAATTCCGGTCAGGGGAGAAGCTGGTAGGCAGGAACGAACTTGAATGCCGATAAACGGTCCGTCGCATCTATTATAGCTGGCGTGACGTCACCGATTGTGCGCGCGCCGATTTTCCGAAATGTGATAGGTCTTGCCATACACTCCCTCACCAGTCCGGAAGACGGTACAACTATGGCCTCTGAATCCCTGAGTCTCTGTAACATAAAAATAAAAAAATTCAAAGTATTTGTTTTTAAAGTATACATAACTCTTATTGTTCTAAGTGTATGCTAGACATCTTACATTATTGTTAAATTATGTCTGCATCATTAAGTTTATCAAAGCTAATTGTTCCATAATTACTGATAACTAATTCTGTTATCTAAAATACAAACAAATATTGGTTAAAAATACAAACTTTACGATAACTTTACATTACTTATTGTGGACAAAATCATTCCTTAATTGAATGTATGTTTGTTCAAAATATTTTAAATAAACACTAAAACAAAACTATAATAATAAACTTTAAGTTTTAACGCTACTCTGAATATATTGAGTGCTTATGAAAATAATACAAAGTGCAGAAAAAGAAATAATAACTTTAAGTACATCGCTACTCTATTAATATTGAGTGCTTGTGCAATTGACATTACCTGAAAATAACAATATGTGCGTGAGTCAGTTCACTATTAAATAAGAATGCACTTTTGTTGGTATATGGAATGTGTCCTTATGGTATAATTTTGTTTACAAATAATACAATTAAATATGACACTTGATATAGATTAAATTTTTACATACTTAGGTATTTAAGGAGCTGTGCATTATTACATTCTTTTTTTATTTAAAAAAACTATAAATACACATTTTATTTTAAATTCTACTTCTTAATACTCATAATGAAAATAGAAACTTGTTACATAATATATATTCAAATTAGTTAATAAGCTATATAGAGTGGTAAGGCTAAATTATCATAAAATAGAACATTTTCACTCTTAAAAAGGATAAATAATCTTTGCAATGTCTATACATATCAAATATGTTTCTTTTATATTAGGAAAATTTTATATATTAATTATTTAATTTGAGTTACTGATTTCAAAGAAAATTGCTCCAAAACATTCTTAATAAATAGATAAATTGGACGTTTTGATAAACGTCACGTTTGTGCTTTTATGCTTACAAGCTACTTACATGAATCGTTTTTTTTACATAAGTATATACGTCATTTACAAATGAATAATTTTAGTTTCTGTAGCAAAATCGTGCTGGAAAATGAACTCTTCTTCCTGCCTTAGTCACAGTGTGGGGTTGCCGGAGAGAAGATCTTAAACAAGTGGCATCATGATTCTGCGATGGTGTCATCTGGCTTTGCTGTGTGAGCGTTGTTTGATGATTACTCGTCTCTGTAGAGGGGTTGAGGTCATCGTTTATGAAGAATGCTGGCTTCAATCGATCCATTGAGATTTTCTTCGGTTTTTCGTTAATAATGATTATTGCAGTTTTTTCATCCATCTCTTGCACCTTGTAGGGTCCGTCATAGGGTCGTTGAAGAGGTCTGCGGACTGCGTCATTTCGCAAGAAAACGTACTGGGCATCTTTCATTTGTCTGTGTATGAACGTCTTCGTCTTGTTGTTATTGGAGTTTGGGATGGGACGAAGTTCTGACATCATCTTCTGCAACTTGTGTCCATACGTGTCAGGTTCCTCTGTGGGTGAGCTTTCAAAAAAATCACCAGGCAGCCTGAGGGTGGCTCCATAGGTCATCTGTGCCGGTGTAAATTCTGAGCCTTCTTTGATTGCTGAACGAAGACCAAGCAGTACCAGTGGTAGGGCGTTCGTCCAGGAGGTATTGTTAATCGTCATCAATGATGTCTTTAAGGTACGATGCCATCTCTCTATAATTCCGTTGCACTGAGGATGGTAAGCAGTAGTTCTCTGATGTCTTACGCCAAGTTTGCTGGTTAACTTGTTGAATAAGTTGCTTTCGAATTGACGACCCTGATCTGTAGTGATTGAAGAGGGTACGCCGAAACGGGCGATCCAATTTAGCATCAAAGCGTCAGCGACGGTTTCTGCTGTCATGTCTTTAAGGGGAACTGCTTCTGGCCATCTGGTGTATCTATCTATGATTGTTAGCAGGTATGTGTATTCTTTTGAAGGAGGAATGGGGCCAACCAGGTCCAAATGAATATTTTTGAATCTCCCATCTGGTGCTTTAAACTGCTGTAACGGTGTAATGGTGTGACGGTGTACTTTAGATGCTTGGCAGTCAATACAATTTCTTATTACATCTTTTACAGTCTTTTCCATGCCAGGCCAAACATATCTCTGCTTCAATATTTTAAATGTTGCGTTGCTGCCGGAATGACTTACTTTATGGAGTGTTAAAATGACTTCCTTTCTCATTGACTCGGGAACAAATGGTCGTATTACGTTCGTCGAGAAATCGCACCATAACATTTTATTGGTGCCAGGTACCAAAATTTTCTTTAATTGCAGTGATGATTTTTCATGCATTTCCATCATTACACTTTCCTTCTCCTGCTCTTGCGCCATTCGCTGATAATCAATATGTGATGTGATTTGTATTTCAGCAACTCGAGATAATGTGTCTGCGACAATATTGTCCTCGCCGGGAATGTGTTTAATGCTTATAGAAAATTGGCTGATAAAGTCGAGTTGTCTTTCCTGTCTTGGTGAGTTTACTTTATTTTTTGTGAAGGCGAATATTAGTGGCTTGTGATCTGTGAAGATAGTGAAGTTTCTACCCTCTAATTGTTGTCTGAAATATTTCACTGCTTCGTAAATAGCTGTCAGCTCTCTGTCATAAGTACTATATTTTAACTGTGGATTATTGAATTTTCTTGAGAAAAAAGATATGGGTTGCCATGCTCCATTTTTCATTTGCTGCAAGGAGGCACCCATTGCTGTATCGGAGGCGTCGACCATAATTGATATTTCGGCTGTGGGGTCAATATGTACTAAAAGCGACGCTTGTACCAGGTCGTTTTTACATTTTTCAAAGGCCTTGGTTAACTCTTCTGTCCATTGAATTTTCCTTTTGTCGTTTTTTGTATAACCTTTTAACTGATCAAAAAGTATCTTTTGGGTCCCAGCTGCGTTTTGTAGGTACTTCCTGTAAAAATTTATCATCCCCAAAAATCTTCGAAGACCTTTTGCGTTGGTTGGAGGTTCAATTTTGGTTATCGCTTCAACTCTTTCCTTGATTGGGGAACTTCCATTCTTGTTAATCTTATAGCCAAGGAATTCAATTTCTTCTTCTCCTAATTTACATTTGTTTAGGTTGATAATTAGACCATTTTTAGATAGCCTTTCGAACAATAAGTCTAGGTGTTTTTCGTGCTCTTCCATGTTTTTGGAGGCAACCAGGATGTCGTCAATATAAGTGAATACGAATTCCAAATCTCTGGTAATATTATGAAGGTACCTTTGGAAACTCTGAGCTGCGTTAGAAAGTCCGAATTGCATTACTAGAAATTCAAATAATCCAAATGGGGTTATGATAGCGGTCTTTGGAATGTCTTCTTCTTCTACTCGTACTTGGTGGTAAGCTCTGGTTAAATCTATTTTGCTGAAGATCTTCGCATCGTGAAGTTTATGTGCGAAATCTTGTAGTTGAGGTATTGGATACTTGTCAGGTTTGGTAATTGAATTCAGTCTGCGATAATCACCGCACGGACGCCAATTTCCATCCGATTTCCTGACCATATGTAGGGCGCTGGACCAGTTGCTTTTGGATGGTCGGCAAATGCCTTGTTCGACCATATAAGAGAATTCCTTTTTAGCAATCTCCAATTGCAGTGGATTGAGTCTCCTGACTTTGGCTGTGACTGGAGGTCCCTTCGTCTGGATGTGGTGAGTAACGTTGTGTTCTATGCGCTTTGGGTTCAAATCTGCGCGAGTGATATTTGGGTACTTCTCAATTATTTTGTAAAATTTTGATGTGGAATGAACCGTGGCAATATTCATTATACTGGTTTTGTAGACGATCCCTCTAGTTGACATTCCTGTAGCTTTGTCAATCAATGTTTTCCTTTTAATATCCACTAAAACGTCGTAATATTCCAAAAAATCAGCTCCTATTATGGGTTTTGTGACATCTGCGATGATAAACTTCCATTTGTGACTCCTTCGTAGTCCCAAATTCAGGTTGATTATTTTGTGCCCATAACTAGGTATTACAGTACCATTTGCTGCATAGAGTGGAGTGACGATGCTATCTGTTGAAATTATTGATTTGTCATTTCTGAAATATCTAGGTATTACTGAGATTTCAGCTCCAGTGTCTACGAGATATCTAATTCCTGTTACTAATTCTGTAATGAAGAGACGATGTTTCAACTGCGACTGGGACGTCTCGCACACCTGCCGCAATTTTAGTTTTCCTGATCGTTGAATTTACATGGTGCTATGCAGTTAAATGCTTTTGTTCCGAATTTTTGGTGTAGATGGCAAATGTCTTCTCTTCTATAATTGTTGTTTTGCTTCACGTTGTTGTTATTACTCTTTCTGTTGTCATAGTAATTTTTCTGATTCCTATTTTGGTGATTATTATTGTAGTTTTGGTATCGATTCCTGCTTGGAGAACGTGATCTTGAACGATTCCTCCAATTATTATTATGTTGAGGTCTTGACTGTGTTCTTGATTGTCTATGATCAATTTCCAATCTGACGATCTTGTCTGTCAATAGTTGAATTTGTTGCTGCAAGCTGTGAAGTAAGCTGTTAGTGACTAAATCACTCTGGTGAGCTTGACTACTTGCTGATGTGGATGGTGAATTAATGGACTGAATTTCTGTTCTTTCGTTTACTTCCAAGATCCGATCGGCCGTTTGCGCGAGTATGCTGATGTCGTTTGTAATTATTGCCGAGATTATTTCCTGTACTCTATGTGGTAATCTTTCGATCCAAAGTCTTTTAAGAAGTGCATCATTCGCTAAGGTTGGTCCTGCAAGGCTCTGCATGTGACGAAGTAAATGTGAAGGCTTCCTATCACCAAGCTGTACTCCATGTAGAAGTTGAGAAAGTCTTTTCTCTTCAGATTCCTGAAGGCGGTTTAATAAGGTTTCTTTCAAATGTTGGTATTTATCCTTTGTTGGTGGGTATTGGATGACGTCAGCCACACATGAGATTGTATCGGGGTCCAGTACTCCCAAGATGTGTTGATATTTTGTTTCGTCTTTGGTGATCCTTGCAGAATTGAACTGGGCTTCCACCGTTATAAACCATAGGTAGATTTTGTCCTTCCATACTGTGGGTAATTTTATGTTCGCTGCGAAAATTTCGTTTCTTGATTCATCTGATGTTTGTTGATATGAAGCTCTGTCAAATGTATTCGTGTTGTCCTTGTTCTCCGTTGCCATGATTACAATTCAAATTAAAAGATGAGAATATTTTTTTAAAGTTACCACTGTTCAAAGCTTGCTTGACTTTTGAAACATAAATGTGAGAAAATTTAAAATTGTTATGCTTTGAATTTTTGGAAAAGAAAAAAAAAAATTAATCCAATTTTGCTACTAAATGTTTTGTTTAAAATTTGATGCACTACCTATATTCTTTTTAAAATTATTAAAGTATAATTTTTTTAAAAAAAAAATGAATATCGATAAAACTTTTGTATAAATAAATAAAATTTTTGAATAACAATAAAATTTATTTGTAAAACTTAAGTATTTTGTTCAAATTATTCGCGAAAAAATATTTTTACGATTATTTTTTTAAAGTTGGAATTTTCTAAGTCCCATATGTATATTATTTATGATTAAATTAATAAATGGAAATTATCGTTTTTTATTATCTGTACACATAATTGATCTTAATTTCTTGCTATATTATTAAATGGTTACAGTCAAATAATAATAAAATATTTTAATAATCGTTCTGAAAATACAGTTCATTAATATTTGCACAACATTAAAAATATATACGGAGTATTGTACTGCGCTATTTCCGTTTAGCTTAACTGCGTATAATTAAAAGGGCGGGTTTTTTTGTATCTTTTTTTCCACTGACAGTAGCTACTAGTATTTATTTTTGCGGCGTATATTATTTGGTGAGAATAATAATAATAATACTGCTCGCACTATGCGACGACGATTTGTCGCTAGGCGAATTCGACTATCGTCTATGTTTATATTATAAATTCAATTTTCAACACCAAAATAATTAGGTATTGTTCAAACTAAATAAAAATTTCACTTAATTTAATGTAAAATAAAAATGTTACAATGATTATTGATGTTTTTAATCAAATAAAAATTAAATTAAGTTAGTTTTACGATTTAAATTTGAATTTAGCAATTTTTATTTCAGTAGGTATTCAAAAAAACAAATTATACTTTACTGCAACGGCTTTTTTAAATGAATTTAAAATAAGAATGACACACTAAATAGAAACAATATTACTTAGCTTGTTGAATTTTTTTTTAATCTTTTCTCTGGTTTTTGCTCCTTTTATTTCACATTTAGTTTTTCATCCAAGTTTGATTATCGTTTTGTTCCCTCTTTTTTTTACAATAGTTACAGCTTTCAATCAAAATGATTGGGTTTTTGCTTTTTTTCTCCAATTCGATGTTTCATATGAAAGAAAAAACACAAGTAATTAGTACATATAATTACGATAGTGTAATTTGTAATTTGTGAGAACACTATTTTTTACAAAAAGAAACTGATTTTATGTTACAATTGGTCACAATGAAGATTTACAAGTTATTTAAAAATTGTAAGAATAAGAATGTTAAAATGATTTCTTTCAATTTTTTTTAAAAAAACACTGATTTTTCTTTTTTAAATTGTTAAAATGTTTGTGCGAACTGCACCAAATTCACACAATATTACTTCTTTTAGAATGTTAAAATATTACAATAAAATACGATTAAAATGCGATAAAATAAAATAATAGTTGTTCATACAACAATTTTTTTAAAAAAATAAATACCATAAGGTATGACATGTACTAAATTTTAATATTACGAAGATTTATTATAAAAAAAATTAACGCTTAATCACGGGGCCTTTTGCGTTGGAAAAATTTAAATTATTGTCAAAATTTACACATACCTTTCACGGTATTTGGCTGTCCGTGATGATCCAAATCCGTCCCTGCCACCGTTTCGAGAGAATAATTACACTTATTTATTGCCTACCCAATTCTACTGTCCGCGATGTATATAAAAACGAACGGAAAAAAATAGAGCGTACTACTATGAGGAAAAAAAATAACTAATGACCATACCAATGTTATTTACCAATGTTATAAATGACTTTAAAGAAATGATGTAATTTGGAGGAATAATATGTAACAAAACAATTTTCTACTAAAATATGCTAAAAATTCAAACAAAAATACATTAAAATCGTCGTGAGTCACCAATGTTACTATTGCCGTGCAGAGGGTGTCTTTATGAGGAGCTCGACTACTGGGATCGAACCAGTTGATCGGCTAAATACTTCTGCGTGTTCTTTAACCATGCACGACTGTAACCGACAATAGAATTGGGTATTTAAATAGACATATAAATAAGAACTCAAAGATTAAAACTTACTGGATTTATTCACAAAGTTATTAACACAATGATACTGGTATTACGCGAAGATTATAAATATTAAAACTCAATAAATTTAAACGACTACAGGAACGTGGCTGGGTCGTAACGAATTCCGGTCAAGGGAGAAGCTGGTAGGCAGGAACGAACTTGAATGCCGATAAACGGTCCGTCGCATCTATTATAGCTGGCGTGACGTCACCGATTGTGCGCGCGCCGATTTTCCGAAATGTGATAGGTCTTGCCATACTCTCGTATTAACATGGTAACCTACTTATAAAAAATATTTCTAGACACTCATCTCCCTATTTATAGTATGTTTGCAGAGTTACTCTCATATTAACATGATTACCAACTTATAAAAAATATTTCTAGACACACATCTATTTATAGTATGTTTGCAGAGTTACTCTCATATTAACATGGTTACCTACTTATAAAAAATATTTCTAGACACTCATCTACCTATTTATAGTATGTTTGCAGAGTTACTCTCATTTTAAAATGATTACCTACTTATAAAAACATATTTCTAGACACACATCTATTTATAGTATGTTTGAAGAGTTACTCTCATATTAAAATGATTACCTACTTATAAAAAATATTTCTAGACACACATCTATTCAAAGTATGTTTGCAGAGTTACTCTCATAACCTACTTATAAAAAATATTTCTAGACACACATATATTTATAGTATGTTTGTAGAGTTACTATCATATTAACATTATCATATTAACTTATAATGTTATCATATTATCATATTAACTTATAATGTTAACATGAGAGTATACCTACTTATAAAAACAATCATTCGATAATAGTAATATTTGTTTTATTAGATATTATATTCGATATAATATGTTTAATTTAATTCATTTTGTACGAACAAACATCGAATTTGTAACCCGAAAAGAGGTTGACCATATGATTATTTGTATCTTAACACAGACAATTTATGAATATTTTCTTCTTAAGAGAAACCGAAAAAAATATTCTATAATTTTTTTTTACTTCGTTTTTGTTGAGACATAATATGTTGTATAGTCACACATCAGCATTGTTAAATTATCTATGTATTGAAATAAATTCCGCGCAAAAATTTAAAGACAACGTCAATATGAGATATTCCATATTCTACATCAGATAGACTGAGAGAGTGAGATGTATAAATTGATAGAGAAGGCAAAAGAAGACCTTCTGGTTTAAGGTAGATGGGTATGTGGTTATAGGGTGGGTAGGGATACATTTATTGATTGGCTATTTAACATTTAATAAGACGCAATCTCAGTCATTTGGCACGCTTCCTCAGGTGCAATCGCGCCATCAGCCACCATACATCCAACATCATATAGTATAGACATCGTGCCCCAATTTGCTACAATACCTTGCTTACAGGTGAAGCAATGCCGGACCCCACACCATCAAACTTAAAAATTATTCATATATTTTATACATAACCGATTTTGGTTCAATAAATAGAATTTTTCTACAAGACAAATTGAGTCGAAAACTTCTCCAACACAGGCGGGTTTATTTTCATATTTTTATTTTATTTTATTTTATTTATTATGATCAGGTAGGGGTACTTTTTACTATTTTTTTAAAGTCATTTGTATAATTATTTTTATTTGGTATTTTTTTTATTTCGATCCTGATTGTTTTTACTTGTACTACTATTTCACGCTCTTACTCTCGCGCACCACACACAAACATATACATATACACAACATACAATCCTACTCCCTGTTTCCCTTCTTCCTCGTTTCTCGCTAACTATCTCGTTTTCTCCTTCAATTTTTGTTGCACTTAAAATAAGGATATATTTTGTATAATTATATTCAAAGGTTAGTCAAAATAGGTACATACTCTTTTTTGTGAAATAAAATATGTATCACTATTTCTTTATTATGTAGCAGGTACATGTACACCTTTTGAAAAATAAACAAAAAAATTACATACAGTTTATATATTATACATGAACCTCTTACTGAATTCATCATTATCATTATCAGTGGCTCCACAGCCCTTTGCAAGCCTTGACCTCCTCAGGCATTCCTCGCCATCTTCCTCTATCCATGCACTTGATCCTCCAGTACTCGTACACATCATACTTACAGATCATAGGGTCTAGTAATAGATCATAGACTTGACACTTGACAGATCATAGACTTGACACAAAAAATCGTGATATCCCATAAGTAGTCACAATATTTTTGTGACAAGTTGTATGATATCAAAATTCCGAAGCGTTTTGCATGGCTCATACTAGACCCCCAAAAACCGACATGATATAAGTACCAACACAAAGAATTGTGATATCCCACGATTTGTCGCATTTTTTTATGACAACTGGTAGGATATGGACAGCCCTGCACTAACAGAACTGCCCCCCTAGACAACGTGTCATTTAGCTCAAGAAAAGAAACAAGAAAAGATAACTCAATGTATGGATGTGACAGTTGTACTGGCAACTGTCGGCCTTCGTGGCTCAGTTGGTTGGGTAACTAACTGTTGATCAAAAGTTCCCGAGTTCGATTCCCGGTGGAGACACAGTTTTTAATTGTGTTTTCAGTCTGGATCTGTGAGACGATTAATATCGCAAGTCTCCAGAATGTGGCAACATGTTATTGGGTGCGTGTTTAATTAATATTTGACATAGTACCTGTTAGTTGCCCGAGAAGCAATATTAAATTAAATAAATAAACTGTCAGATCCATACATTGAGATATCTTTACTTGAGCTAAATGACACGTTGTCTAAGGGGGCTGATTAATTACAATATACCTACCACGATTATCCACCATGCAGTCAGCACCATTTTATTACAACAATACACGCACATAGACAGAATATCACTCGCTAGTCTGTCATCTCCATAATATTGGGAATGAATATTCTCATTTAGGTGACATTTTTACGCTGTCCAAACATAACTATAAAAGGAAGATATACCTACACATTTATGAGAGTAACAACATTTTATGTTTCCATACATCTATTTTTTTTTTTTAATTTGGAATTTTTTGTTTTACTGTTAATGGTTTGCTTTTTTTTGCCAAGTGTATATGCCGTTTATGCCGTTTATTAATAAATAATTATCAAAATTCCGAAACATTTAGCATAGCCCATACTAGACCCTCAATATGCAATCAAAAGTAGGTACCTGTAGTATTTAAATTCTGTGTGTTGGGATCAGTATTGCTCAAGTGTTTCCCGCTCGAGTCCCCCGCGGCTGTAATGGGGCAATTTCTTTTCTGGCGCTTGCCGCGTGTCGGGAGGTCCGCATTCATACATAATCAGATCATTTTATTTTCATTTTACAACAATCTACCCTCGGGCACCTCAATTATCGCCGCTGATCACATCGTTACTATTGAAAAGAGAAAGACAGACTACCGTCATACTAAAATAACGCTTGTCCAAATGTCACAATGTTTATTAGAGTCGAAAGGGCTGGGCGTCTTGTTACCTCTTCATCCCGATATAATTTCGTCGGCCTTGGTGGCTCAGTAAGTATAATATCTGACTCCCAAACCAAAGGTCCTGGGTTCCTTTCGCAGTATGAGCAAAGTTTTTTTATGGTGAGATTAACGTCATTAGTCCCCAAAATATGACAACGAACGAACAAGTCTTCAGAATGTGTCAATTCGCTATGGGTTTCTGTAAAATTAATATTTAACATATAAAAACAATACAAAATAAAAACAAACTAGCATTAAAAAAATAATAGAGCATGTATAGTTGTAGCCAATCATCTTGAACTTTTTGTCGAGAAGGGGGGCGATTTGCACGTAATCCAACGAAGCAAATAAAAGACACAAATTTGCGCTGTACGCAACCAGAAGCTCGTTCATGATGTTTAGCGAAAATTATAACGATTTGCGTCGCTTTTATAACGAAACTGATTAAAACGTTTTAAGTGCTTTTAGGTATCACGATAGAAGCCCAATTTATAAAGGCATAGATAAAACAAAGGGAAATGCAAATACGCCGGTGAAAAAAAACGCAGTTATCGAACGCAAATTGTCAATTTTAAATAAAAAACTGACAAACCCGATTATTGTTTAATCATGCAATTATAATATCGGACCTATCAATCAATTTCACTTTAGGCTACCTTACATAGTAATCGCTTAAGCTTAGGTAGTTTCCATCGTATCTATGTATTGGTTTTCACCAGTCCGAAACTACTTTATAGGTAGGAAAATAATATGAACAGATATACGAATTAAAGATGATTTATCAGAACTAATACGGGCTTCTTTCGGTTCTTCTAACCATGTGTTCTTTGCCTGCCCGTTGGTCTCGGATAGAGGTATGTACGGAGAAGTGGTGAAAATAGAAAGACCCTTTAATATGGAGCATCTGTTGGCGATTGGCTCACGACATGTAATATTAGAAATCGCTAAATTCATCTCCACCACCGGTATAAAGATATAGCTGATTGTAGGAAGCCTTTCACTCGACCATTAGAAGGTGACTGACGCATTTAATGTTTTATTGGAAATTCTTTAATTGCTTGTACATATGCTTCCCTTTTACAATCATTTAATGTAAACCCCTATTTCTCTGAGATCTAATGGAATTCTGTTTTTACTCTTCTTTTCAACAGTAAATATATTATGATCTAAATTGTACAGCACAAATCCGCCTCTATTGGTGGCTGTGCCTTATTAAAAAAATAGAATTCATACATTTTATTAACATCTTTATAATCATGGATTATATTCTTTATATCATAGATTATTGAGAAATAAGAAGATATGCTTATCTGTCTGGCTTATTTTCGGATAATTTAGCGATATACAAGAGAACATTGTTGGAAAATTTTGATGCTCATTTTCTATGATGTCTATTGTATACTTAGGACGATGTCTAATGTTATATTTAGGATGATGTCTATTGTTATACTTAGGATAGTATATATTGTTATACTTGGGATGATGTCTAATTTTATACTAAGGATGATGTCTATTGTTATATTTAGGATAATGTGTAATGATATATATGTATGTACTAAGGATGATATCTATTATTATACATTAGATGATGTCTAATGGTTGGTTAATTCAACAATGTTTCGTATGCCCGAAAAGTATTTATGTTGTTTCATTTTATTATTTTATTTATTAATACAAGTTTGTCTATTTACTGAGATATAAAAGTGTTTAGAATAATCTCAAATTTTTAATCATTTTAATATTGTTTTGAACTAAGATAGAATATCTATAAGACTGATTTGTTGCTGTTGATTGTTTTGATTTTGATTATCTTCATAATGTATTTGTATTGTGTATAATGGCATAAAGCCGTAAAAGATTTAATAAATAAATGAATATTCGAGTACGTTATGTTTTACAAAAAAATGGTAAATGAGAACGTAATAGTCAAATTAGTACACTTCTTGCGTTATTTATATAACAACTACATTTAAAAATGTTTTTAATAAGATACCTTACACAAGTAAAAAGTCATCATTTAATCAAAAACAATAATATGTACAAATTCAATTTAAAAAGTCTTTATTATACGAGAGATTTTCGGTCAAGGCTGCAAAGCTGTGAAGAAACGATCACCAAACATTCCATTGTAAATAAAAAACCATTAAATAAATTATTTTCTGACATTATAATAAATGCATTTGCCTATGAATTATAAATTATTCGTTGTGATGCACCAGGCGGTTCTCAGAGATCATAGAAACCATTTTAAACACATAGTAAGTACAAACTTGTACACACCTATAATGTTGACATAATATAGAAAACATATTTGTTTTTAAAAATCACACTTGACAAAAATAAAATTAGGTTTTTCAAAGATTACGTTTTATTCTTTTTAAAGATAATCAAATTTTAAAATGAGTTGACCTACACCATTTTTGATTAAATTGGGCACTTTTTCAATTATTTTTTTAAATTATCAAATGTTAGATATAATAAAAAAAATATTTTTCCACGTTGATCAGAATAGGAATTATTGATCAGAAGCATCGAACAATGGGGTGAAATTGGAGAAGAAATATTCATTATCAAAAACGTGTTACTTTCATAATCATATTAAGTTAAACTGATTTTATGTTAATGAGATTTCATTAACCTATTGCACAAGCATATGCTTAATTTAGGGAATGAATGAGTATGCACAAGTATTTTTTTTATATATTTTTTTCATTCATTGAAAAAAATATATAAAAAAGGAGTTTATTTACTATTAAAAGTTTTATGTACGCAGCCAAACCGAACAGTTATAATAACTAAACTTTGGTTACTTATTACAAAAGTTTGGTTAAAATATCGGTTGACAAACAGTTATTATAATCAACCTTTTTTCAGTGCATTTTTCTTCAATGGCGCTACAGCCATCCAAGTCTTCTAACCTTTCTTCTTCCACCTGGATGTCCAAACAGAGCACTTTTTTGGTATTCGCTGTGGTGGGATTCTCTGTACATGTCCGGTCCGGCCTCAGAGAGCCTGAGAGTGCACATTTAAGCAAAATAATTAATTCTAAATCATCTACTTCAATTACGTATAGAATTTCGTTGAAAAATTTACAAAACAAATTTGCATTATTATACAATAATCAATTCTAGATTGCCGTTATCAATTGAAATTGATCTATAACGGGTCATTTTTCAGAACGTTGATTGTAGGAAAATCATTAAAATATTATCCTCAATCGAGTCTGCAAAAATGTGTGGGTAGGTAATAATATCATCATTGAAACGAAACAGCGCCCCTAGACAACGTATTATTTAGCTCAAGAAAAGAAAAAAAATAGCTAAATGACACGTTGTCTAGGCACCCAGGTTGCATATCTAACTAATTAGATATTTTATAAGAGCATATTGCTTTTCTAAGAATCTACGGGGCTATTTGTAAAGGTTGTGTGTGGAGAATCAGGATCAGAATCATAAGCTGTACCAGCTTTATGATGATGTCGACATCACGGGAGGATTGGGAGACTCAGATGCCTTGTACACGTTGAAAAAATGAGTGAGCAACGCCCGCTAAAAGATTCCTTCACCACAGACCAGAGGGTGTGAGGCGTAAAGGGAGACCAGAACTGAGATGGATGAACGGGCGTGGTTATTTGGAGACTGGAGCCGCTGACAGATCGGAATGGCGAATACTTCTTTTGGAGGCCAGGTCCAACCTTGGGAAGTGGAGCCGATAATGATAATGATGACGATGATATTTGCATTTCAAAACATAATATATGTTATCATTGATAACATCGTCCAGTCCCTTTTACTTTTCAAAACAAGTTCACAACTTCTAGTAGGAAGGAGTAAAAAAATTCGCGACTTGTGATTGAGAAAAAAATAATTTCCTCGTGAATCACCAAAACGAATCGATTCGTCGAAAGACACGCCCGTATGCATGTTTTTATATCCCATATAAATTATTATCCCAAGTTTTATAACAAATGAGATGATAAAACCCATCTCATCAAATCAACATGTTTCGCTTCCAGTTTTACATACCCGACAGACCGTATTAGATCATAGTGAGCCCATTAATACACTATTGATTTATTACTTATCACAATGGATCCGATACTAATTTCATGTATGAATAATGACAGTATATGAATAATGACAGTATCGTGAGTCGACAACAAACTTGCTTACCGATATTTATTTATTTATTTGACTACACTAATCAATACATATACAGATTTGTATGTTATTTTATATTTATTTATTTATTTTATTTCAAATCCTTACATAGTTAGGTACATAGCATATAAATATAACTTAAATATTTTAAAATATATGCAAGGATCTCACTAAGGCTAAGCCTGTATGTGGGAATTATATTCGAATAGGATACAGTAAAATCTATACAATATATTGGTATATATACATATTTTTTTATTATTTTTTTTATTACATACGCAGTTGCGTCAGCCACCAAGACTCAGATTCACCGTGGTATTCGATAGGGGTAAAAAATGAGAATTGTGTTTTCGAAACATGAAGAATCATGAGCCATTCCCAAAAGATCCACAACATTTAACATAGCTACAATATCCAATTAATAAAATGTGGGTGTGCGTGATTGTTTTCCTGGGGGGCAAGTCTGGTCAACCAGCGGAATCAATACCATACATTTTTACCCATATCATGGATATAATTATCTTATTAACATGGATGGTTTTGATTCCGTCGGTTGACCAGACTCGCCCCCCAGGTCTCCCCGACTTTGGGGATCACTGATGAGAAGGCATTTCTATCCGCTGCCATCAGGAACAATTCGCCACTCACGAATCACGAAGAGTGTTTATTCTCACAATAATAATACTAATTGTCTCTAATCAGTATCCATAAAACCAAAGTGAACAGGGCACGTAATTAATGAAATTGTTTAAATAAACGTTTTGGAGTTACATTGGTCTTTGCAAAAAATGGAATAAATTAAAAGATTTTGAAATTTTTATTAATGTACGACTGACAACATTGTACGATGGGTAGAGCCCAAAAAAACACTATTTCGTTGCCTTAAAATTAAGAGAAACCGCCAAAATGAAGGGAGGAACAGCTGGAATTCAGCATCTCAAGTGTACATTTCTGAATAAAACACAGATCCACGATCAACATACATACATACATACATACATACATACATACCATCACGCCATGTCTCTTACGGGGTAGGCAGAGAGAACCGAACGCCATATCTTTCTATCCTGGCACACATTCATCGCCTCGTCAACATTCATGCATCGTCTTATACATGTTCGTCTATTGTACATGCTTCTAACATTTCCGTCGTTCAATAATTTAATAGAATAATAATTTAATTAGTTAATTATAGACTGCATCATTAACTGCGTTTAAATGAATATATCAACGTCTTAGTTTACATAACTATATCGTTAGTGTGAATACAACTTTTTTTTCGTTAATTCATTTCCACTTGTATAGTTAAACGTAAACATTGCCAGGTGTCATATAATATAATAACAAATTACTGGGAACCTACCTACTAACATTGAACAAAGTAATAAGTTAAATAATCTTACTAGCAATATTATTTATGTTACATTAACGCCAAACGCGGAAACTAAACTCAAAGTTAAAGACTACAAATTATGATTTAACGCTCAGTTCACCATCACGACTTATATCTTAATATTATTGTTGACTCCCACCAGACTCAAATGAGTAAAATGAGTTAATAGCTTATTAGTAAACAGCTCATGAATAATCATGAGTACCTACTTCACAATAAACATATCTGGGAAAAAGAATTTCCAACTGCCAAAATTCCATCTTAAAAACTTTTATGTCAATCATTGTTTTATTTTACTATTAAATAATGCTGCTAAAATGAATTACTTCATAGGAAATACATAAGAATAGAAATCATCACCATTATATCCTACACCTCAATCCCAGTTCATCGGGGTGGGCCTCTTTGATTTGCGACATCAGTCGCCATGATTTGCGACTCTGCCCCCCTAGACAACGTGTCATTTAGCTCAAGAAAAGATAACTCAATGTATGGAAGTGATAGATGCCAGTCACGTGACAACTGTCACTTCCATACATTGATTTATCTTTTCTTGTTTCTTTTCCTGTGGAACACCTTGCGCCACCAATGGGCCTACTCAGCGTGTAAATTTAGCGATGGAAAAGAAAAGTCAATGTATGGAAGTGACATTTGTCAGTCACGTGACAAATATCAATTTCATAGATTGACTTATCTTTATGTTTTGTTTTGCCTCTTCCTCGTGGCTTTGAGGGAACACCAAGCACAGTTCTGACATAGTAGTTGTCCATCACTCGCATGACGTGGTCATAGCATCGTCGTCTGCCCATCCATGATATGAAAAGAAATGAGAATTCGAAAATATATAGTGAGAAAAATTAAATATATATTATGGATTTGATGGAAATTCACTCAAGATAGATTGCTTCGAGAAAAATATGAGTAAAATTAATATTCTGATTATTTTAACAAAGCTTATTGATAAGAGTAGACTGAGATTCCAAATATCGATATCAATATTTGGAATCACATCGATATTATACGAAATGTTCAATTACAGAATTCTATAAGTTGAAAACAGCCGTCACATTTGAAAAAATTATTAAATAATGAAACTGATTCGAATAGTAGATGAAATTGAATATTTCACTCATTCTACCTCAAATTGTCTATGATGTAAACAAAAATATATAAAAACTAATAAATTGTAAGTGTATAGGTACATGATTATTATTTTAGGCCCGAAGGATATACGGAGAAAGTTGTAATTAATAGGACCAATTCCAAGACCTTTAGAACTAGGATGCAAATTTGATGTCATAAATCTATTTCTTATTGATCGATGAAATAATAATGAAGGCAGGTGATGTCTTGGACTAAAGTATCCACATAGTCGATCACAGCAGCATATTTCATAATTTGATTTACCGCATTTCGAAGCCGACTAAATACTCATATTATAAAACATTATTCAGTATCCGTCCTACACAGGAAATAAATACTAAAATTTAGAAAATAAATTAACGCCATTTCTTTAGTCTTATTCTGTGTCGCATATTATTAAAGACACAATATTCGTCATTTGAAAAGGGTAAATTAATAACGATCCTGTATTCGACTAATGTTTTAGCTTTTGCACAGTTTAACTTAATAAATATGAGAATAAAGAATGTACCTACTCATCCTTGAAAAATATTCAAAAAATACATTCGTTCCTACTGGAGGTAGCGGATTACTCTATCCTTGAAAAAATGCGGCTTTTATTTTATTTTTATTTAATTCATTTATTTAAAATCTTGTTTTTTAACAATATTACAAATAAATTCACAAAACACATAATGATATACCTACTATGGTAAAATTGTTGCATTACCTCATCAAAACGATTAAAACCTTGTGCTTGATGACGGAATCATTTGAGATTAGATAATAGGTACAATTAATGCATATATAATAGGTAAAAATAAATCAAAAAACAAATATACATAAAAAAACAATAGAAAACGGGAAAACAAAAAGTATTTTTATAAAATTTTACTCAAAAGTTTACTATTAAAGAGATCTTTAGTATGATGTGAATATCATAGTTCTGTTCATTTTACATTATTCTTGCCTAAAGTGAACTAAAAGATTAACTTTTTAAATCTCCTAATATGTACACTAAATTTTTGGCTGGAATCACTGACATAATAATATTATGATAGTTTCTATGACGTATTTTAACCCAATAAAAGTCCAAGAAATTTTATTCAAATTCGTTGTTTGTTCTTTATGCCGTTTTTGTTGTGCCGAGAATGCTTATCTTAAATATTAAAAGTTCTGGCTATTACAGTCCACACATACGGAAAGGATAGAGAATAGAATATTTGCACATGGAATGAAACCATTTAATTTATTTATTTATCAATTTGACATAGAATTTGAAATAAGTATTGCAATACAATATAATACACTTACTAGAAATATTGTATGTGCGTGTTACTGATAGATTTAAGTGTATAATAGCAATGGTACAGTGAACACGTCACTAGGAAGTAATAAGTTTTAGTGAAGTTGGTGGCAATTGTGTAATTTGATTGCATAATATTTGAAATGTCTTTGGCCGTGTGTAGTTTGCAACTTAGGGATATTAATTGTATTGGTGCTAGATGATCTTGTCGTTTTTGGGGGCTGTGTATTGTGTAAAATAGGTAAATTGTGTTTAAATTGATATAATAGTGCAGATCTCGTTTATAATATTGTAGCAGTGTCTTGACTTCCAGAGTTTTGAAAATTACTGTGGAGCTTGTTCTCTATGGCACTTCAATATGATTTTAATTATTGATTGTGATAACGTATTAGCTTCAAATGGAAATAAATTGAAAATTAAAAAAAACTGCTGCTTTATATAGCTAACTTCAGACAGATATAAAGTCTAATTTGTCGCAATAGATAGAACACAGTCAGGCCATAAATAATTGACGCTTGTCAACAAGATATGCGTCGGCGACTCAGTCGCATATTACGACCGTTTAACATCACCGTTTATCACAAGTTCATAAGATGTTTTCCACGCAATATTGATGAACACGGTTTCATCATCGGATCGCGTTTACCTTTAAATATTATTGACTAATGGACATCATTCGATTGACAATCTAAATTCTCTGAATTTTAATGTATTATGTTATGCACGAAAGAAAGAAAATAAAAACATCTTTATACGTCGCAGCTATACTTTTGTGGCACATTTTAACTAATAAATTAAAATTACAAATTACTTTGTTTACACCACTAGTGAGTATTTAGATATAGTTAACTAGTTGCGGAGCTGACCCGCTCCCTCATCAGAACAAACTAATACTAGTATTAGTTTGTTCTGATGAGGGAGCGGGTCAGCTCCGCAACTAGTTAACTATATCTAAATACTCACTAGTGGTGTAAACAAAGCAATTTGTAATTTTAATTTAAAATAAAAACAGTTGAAAAGAAACTAAATCTAATTTTGTCATGTATAGGTTTTTCCAAAACTGAAGATTTTTTACATAGATTCTTTATGATAAAAGTATAAAGACGCATACAGATATGAAAAATGATTTGATTTGATCAACGTAGAATAATAAAGAATAGATCTAACTCAAACGACTCATTCAGATTTAACACTTAAAATACAGTATTATTGAATAAATAAATTAATTTAAAATTTTGTGTCGAAGTATATTTCTACAATAGCGCATGTATCAAATAAGGCCTAGAAAACATAATAAAATAATATAATACCTGATTTCTTCTTCCTCTCCTTATCCTTTTATTTTTCTTATTATATTCAATCTTTTTTGGCCTATCCATTTTTACTTTTATCTGACATCTTTTTTTTATTTTTGTAATGTCTTTATCTCATTACCATAGTACAGATTTTATTGTATATTTACATTAACTCTAATTGATTGAAAGAAAACAAATTATATGCACAAGATGTTGCAAATATATAAATAAAAATAATGCAATGGAAAGTCCTCTTTCTATAATTTGATCAGTCAAAAGGGAAACATAACCGCATTTTAATTCAAATTATATAATATTAGTTCATTTCCCGCAGAGAAATTTTCTCGAATATTAAAATCAGCTAGATCTCGTAGGTACTTGAGGCACTTGCTGCATAGACAGAAGTATCATCTTATCCAAAACATCCTGAAGGGAAAGGAAGTAGGTTACCGAGGACCTGGCAGACATCTTGACTGACAATGTTTCCAGTAGGCCAACGCTGAAGACTTAAGGACATCGTTTCAATTTTATATCGCATAAAATTTACTTCATCATTCTAAAGCTGTTTTCCTGTTTAGTTTCTCATAATTAAAATTAATAGTATTATAATGACTTCTAAATAGATCATTTATCAACAATATTTTCATTGGCCTTCAATGATTCAAATGATCTTAAGTAGAGATCTAATCAGACAAAGACCAAATAAACTAAAGAAATATATCACCTTTCATGAGTGCGCGGAGGTTAGGATTATTAACAGTACCTACAATAATATCAAACTGACATCCTATTTCCATATCTTTAATCTGAAATAATCATAATATAAGCTGACCGTTAACTATATATGTTATTTTTATTATTACACTCTTATAGTGCAAATATTGTTATGGTAAAGGGATAATATTATGTATTTATAATTCATTATAAAAGTTTATACAATGCATTAGCAATAATTCTTATTGATAATTCTTATTAGTAATAAAAATTGTATCGCTTGTTCACGAGGATTTGTATTAGAGATATCACGGTAAGTAAATTACTCCACAAAGCCCTCTTTGCAGGGTGAATTGTCAATCAAAAAAAATCATTCATACGCATTTATTTATACCATATGTTATTTTGGCGTAGGTAGAAAGAACCAAGCGCAACACACATTTTTCTTTCCAAAAAAATTTTGTCTCCTTCATGTCAATGTACTTATATAGGTTTTATAAATTTTTTTTTTTTTCATGAAAGACCTACATTGATAATAACTTATCTTGGCATGAACAGATCTCACATGTCAGCAAATCCACTTACTTTGCCATTCACTCACTTAATAAACTCAAGAATTTCCTTCCACTTCACTGTAAAATAACCTTAGCTCAATCACTTTTCAATGTTTGCATCCGTTTTATCCACGGGCGTCCACTTCGATCTGCTGAACGTGCTTTACTATCTATCCCTATTCATAGTTCTGAATTTTTTAGCTCTTCATTTGAAGTGCATTCAGCTAGACTATGGAATAGCCTAAGTCCTGATATTGCGTCGTCTATCTCACTAAACATCTTCAAGAAAAGGCTAAAGCAAAAATATTTATCTGACAATACCTGATTACATTTTCCTCTCTTCTTCCTTTCCTTATCCTTTAGTCTTCCTATCATTGCTATGAATTGTCCTTATATACTATCTTCTTTGTTTTAATTTTTACTTTTCTTCTGCTATTTTTTATTTATTTTGTAATGTGATTAACTGATTGCCATAGTACACATTATTTTGTATATTTAACATTTACTCTGGTTGGTTGGAAGAAATTGCTACAGGCAATAAGCCCGCCAGTGTACTAATTATATGTACAAGAAGACTAAAATAAATAAGTAAATAAATATAATTTGAGCTTTTTTTCTTCTTCTACATTCTGGCCATTTATTCCCATTATGTGGGGTCGGCCCTCCTCGTCCTCATTTGTCTCTTTCCCTCCTGTCCATCTCCTTCGTATAAGTCTGCCTCCCGCAACTCTTTTCTGATGGTGGATTTCCACGTTTTCGGCGGTCTGCCTGGTCTTCTGACCTGCACTTGGATGTCCATCTGGTCGCCTTATGACGTGTCCATACCATCTCAATCTGCTCTCGAGCAACTTATCGGTGATCGAAGCCACGCCAAAACTTCCTCGGACCATGGATATTCCACTCTCTGTCCACCATAGTCATGTCCCCCGCTCATCTAGGCATTCTCATTTCAGCTGCGTGAATGCTCTGTTGGTGGCTCTTCTTTAAAACCCAGCATTAGGCGGATGGCATGACAGGTCTCATGACAGTTTTATAAACCTGACCTTTTATTTTGATGGGCTTTCTACGATCACAGAGTAGGGGAGAAAACAAGACAATATACTCCATTCAAAATATCATCCACATAGTCATGTCCAAAGTGCGCTTCTATAAACAAACCAATATCGAGTGCCCTTTAAAATTTTAACAGATCCATTCAATGTTGCACTCAGCGTATGTCAGCAATTTCAGGGCACAATCTCAGTCATATGTTATACTTGTATCATATTATGTTCATTTGTCTGACAAAATAATGTATTGCAACTATTTTTATCCGAGAACCTGGGTCAAATTATTAATTAATTGAAAAAAATAGCTCTTACTCGAAAAAATTATCTTTAACATTCAGCTAAACTTTGAAGTAGGTACCTACCTACCGCGAGTCTATTCTCTGAGAATGATTTGTCCGTTCCTCCCAATCCTGGACCAAATAAACTGTGGCTTTCAGAGAGATGTCAAATATTTAATTTGGTTTATCATTATATACATAGAAGATCATTCAATTTCATTTTGACCTTTAATTGTCCAATTATTACTAGCTTTTATACGCACTCTTTGTTCTTTCTTAGAACATAGCCAAACAATGCGAAAATTCTCTTTGTACATCGCGTTGTGAATAGTGTTTTCTAAATGTCTAGCTCTTGAAGTATGAAAAGGTTTGGACATCTATGGATTTCTAAGCATTCGTCTTAAGCCCCACGTCTTTAAGATAACAACAGTGTTTCTTTCTAGCACTAGAGAGGCGGACGGAAGGACTACTATCTAGGGTCAAGCAACGATATATGTACACGATATTCGATAAATAAAAATATATTGTTTGAACCTATAACAATATTAATTATGAGCAACCTCGATTTATACTTCCTTGTTGAATAATATAGTGTCTACCTTGCCTGTCGGTGAATAAGAGGAGAGGTATGTTGGTACTGAGAAATCTCGAAATAAAAAAATGATGTTATCAATAACTGTGTTTGTCTTTTGAATCACCAACACACATTATATTATTAAGGCTATGGGAAAACTATCAGAATCAGTGATGAGCTACACGAGGCCCGCGGACAGAATGCAATAAAATTTATTAGTACTTAGGTACTTATGTATTTTTTTGTAAATGAATGTGTCATTGGAAGACTGAAATTTCGAGACATTTAGACCCATATTCGAGATATTTTACACCTTGATAATCGACACCAACTCTGTACCGGATGTGGATCATGGATCTATGGATCACTGAATTTCTTAAATTTTTATCATGTACACAAAACACCGATCTGCTGAACGTACAACACTATTCATCTCTATTCAAAATACTGAATTTCTCAGCTCTGTGTTCGAAGTACAAATTCTTCTTCTTTCATTAGGCCCAGGTCCTGTTTTATGCTGCATTTTCAGCCTCCTGTGATGTGGACTGCCAACTATCTCGCCATCTTTTTGGTGGGCGTCCTCGTGGTCTAGACCCCTCCGGTACGTTGTCTCTGGCTATCTTTGGGATCCTATCTTCGGACATGCGGCTGACGTGTTCGTTCCAGTACTTTCTTCTTTGGCGCCCCCATCTTACGATGTCCTCAGCTTCGCAAATTCTTCGGATCTCTGTATTTCTGACTCTATCACGAAGATTTGCCAGCTATGCATCGCAGTATTTTCACTGGTGCGCATAAGTTGTTTGGTACGGACCGTATCAGCTCTGTATTCAATGGCGTATGTTAGGATAGGTCTGACGCATGTTTTGTATATCCTCATTTTGCCCTTGGTGCTCATGTGTGTGTTCTTCCATATAGTTTCCCTCAGACAGCCCAAGATTGCTGCGGCCTTGTGTGCTTGCTGTACAATCAGCAAAATTATGAAATAGCCTGTCTGGATATTGCGTCGTCTAACTCGCTTTGTATTTTCAAGAAAAAACTAAACAAGTAATATTTATCACTGAACACCTGATCCTAATTTCCTCTCCTTGTCCTTACTCCATCCTTTTTTTTGCAATTAAGTTTTTAATTTTATATGTTTTAATTGTTATCTTAGTATTATATATTTTGTCTATGTTTTTTTTTTGCTTTCATTCTTCTGTCGTTGAACATACACAATTTTGTCATACTATGAAATCTGGTTGGTTGCCTGATGGCAATAAGTCCGCCAGTGTACATTATATTTGTTTATATTATGTACAGAAAGATAAATAAATAAAACAGCTGTTAAAAAGCGATCCATGAAAAACATACAAATAAAATATTGTCATTGCGACCCATCGAACAAATAAATTATTCCTGCCTGTTTAGTTCCAAGATACCTCATTGAAGTTCAAAAAGTTCCAGTACCTTTTCTTGTGTTGTACCCATCAATATAGTCCGTTATCATACATCGGATGTGTGATTTACCACTAATCAGATATAGGTATAGCTCACTTCCCATGCAGGCAGTGTCTCTACGGGGGTAATTGATTCAAGAGGATGATCATTTGTCACTTCTATCTGCCGTCATTATAATACCAACCAACACCTTCCATGGATAAGATACAAACCTTATACACCATCCTCCGCCTCACTTGACTTATATCTATAGAAGAAATAAGATCTCAGATCCGATATTAATGAAATGGTGTTGACCTTCAATATATAAAAAGGATATCGATTAAGTATCTATATATTCAATAATATTATGTATACATTCATACCATCAAGCAGTGTCTATAACACAACTATTTTCAGCCATTCTACGACTGTTGGTTTTTCAGTATGGAGAAACACAAATTGAAAAAACACCCCCTTTTAATTTCACCCCTACCACCCTGTTCGATGCCATACACCACGACATCATAATGTGCATGCAATTTAGTCTTGTACTAACGCTACGTTCAATAATAACCCTTTCTTCATCCAAGGTTATTTTTTTAAAATAAAAAAAAAAAAAAATTATTTATGTATTTATTTAATCTTCTTTTACATATAATTAGTACACTGGCGGGCTCATTGCATAATGGCAATTTCTTCCAACCAACCAGAGTAAATGTTAAATATACAATATTAATAATATTTTTAATATATGAATATTTATTTATCTGCACGCAAAATCCATAGCATGAATTTATAAACCACATAAAAATTATTAAATAAATAAAATATTGTGTGAAAGAAAAACATATAGCTAGGTACTGATCGAACTGTGAATTATATTCATTCATTCATTCATTCACTCCATCACGTCATGTCCCACAATGTTGTGTAACCAGCGACAGGTGTACGGGTGTGCATTGCCTTATAAAAGGGATCACAACACATGCGTATACGCCCACATACCAATCTTATCTCACCTAAATTCACAATGGGTGATGAACATCATTGCTGAACTGTGAGAAGTAATTATTGCCTGTTGTATTTTGGATTACCCGGCTCGTAAAGGACACTCAAAAACAATAATAGAAAATATTGGAACCACTATTCTAAGCCGGTGCCTCACAGCTGTTATTTAGATTAGACTTAAGACGTATTATTGGTTGTAACAGAAGGTCGAGATTTTTTGCACAATGCACACTCATTATTTTTCGAATTTTTAACTCAGGGTGGTTGAAAGAAATAGTCGATTGGCAATAGACCAGCAGTGTATGTAAAATATAATAAATGAAATTTTAATATTATTTTAAAAAAAATTGTGGAAGTTTGTGGAACACAGAGGAAGTTCATAATTATTATAAATTAAATACAAAAATTTATAAAAAAATGAATGTAAAATTTAATGGCCTTTGCGTTTTCGCTAAGCTCTGCTAGCATCATCTACTAGCATATCTAATAATTTTATTATATAAATAAATTGAACTCCCCTGAAGCGCAGAATTGAATAGGTAAATCATTGTACGATATTTCACAACTGATTTTTTGAATTGGATCAATAGGGAACTCAATAAAAAGACATAATTGGTTGAACGTTGCGCAAGCGTATAAAGTAATCACGTAAATCAGCCGATGACAGATCGTAAGCCCTGTAGGTGTCTTGAATTCCTGGTTCTCCTAAAATATTCCAACTTCGTCTCTTCTATTGAGATGTTAAAATTTTGTCATAAAAAATGAAGGGTTATCATTCCAACATTTCACCAGACTTGCTCCACAGGTATTATCATCATAACTCCATCTATTACCACTCCACTATTTACCATCTTTGGTTTCCTTTAATTTTTTTTTTAATTTCAAGTTTAAATATATTTCTTTTATAATATGACTTTTTATCATTTTAGTTTTAAAAACATGATAAAATTGTACCAGTTAAGCTAAATCAATTTTGTATTGGAATATTTAATCTGATATCAAAGAAAGCAGAGAGGCACCGGCGTAAAATAGTGTTTCCACTCTTTTCTCCACTGTTTTCGAGTGTTTTACAGACAAAGTAACATCTCACATACTTCGGCAATGAGGCTCACCACCCATTCTGAGAAGAGACTGGTGTATGGGTATACACGCATGTGTAATGCTTCCGTTTATAATGTTATGCACACCCGCACACCTGTCGCTGGTTACCTCTCACTGTGGGATATGCCGTGATGGTGTGTGTATATATGTACAAATAACAAACCAGTCATACGATTCAACAGATTTATATATGTATCGATTGAAACTGTGTAGACCTAGTAGTAAATATCTTGTATCGGGAAATATGAAATTGTTTTGAAACTCAATAAAGGAAAAGAGGAAATGAAATAGCTTCAACGTCGAGGTAAACTGGCGATGTCGCAATCGCAGTTTATTTCATAAAGCAAATGTCCCGGGTTCGAACACCAAACAAACATATATAACATTTTTCATTTTCATTCATTTGGGTAGTTCAAGTGATACACAAATATTGTTTTTTTATTTGGGTATATAAAATTACACAATATATAACAAAATCACATAGTTGGTACTCTCTCGATTGAGAATAAAACTTTTGTTCGAAAGAAGAGAGGATTATTGTAATCACATATAGAAGAAAAATTTAACTTATAAGATCTATGTATTGCCAAAAATATGCCCTTTTTAAGCTATTTTAATATATTTTTTTATTTAATTCTCTCGTGAAAGTGGGTAGGTCTTTGTAAAATAATATTCCCCTATATGACAGTAATTTCACTAGCGTCTACAATCCGCATTCACCATTCCGCATTATGTTTCCGGTTGGCTCTCTGATTGGGTGAGATCTCGTAGTATTATGTCAAATGAGCTGTGAAATTTTATATTAAATGCGAAAATTTTAGAAACATGTATAAATTAAATTTATAATAATCTTTAGTACAATTTATAAAGCAACTCGCTCACGCGAGTCGCTATTATTTTATAAACCAACTTAAACCTAACCTAAGAATGCAGAAAACCCTATCTACTGTAATCTCTGTGCTTCTTGGTATGTTGATTTTTTTTCCTTGCACCCTGTGCAAGTGGCGAGTTTATTGCCGTATGGCAATTTCTTCCAAGTAACCAGTGTTTCCAACCCAGAGAAGGAAATTTAAATAAATTTCTCCTCTGCTGGGAATCGAACCCAGGATGCCCGCACAGAAACCGAACGGCTTTCCAACTGTGCCACAGCGGCCGGCAGATTTTGAATTTTCTTCTAGTTTTTCCTGTTTCACTAGAAAAACATAGAGTACATATAATTATATAATTATTTAGTAATTTATTATATTTTTAAAATAAACATGATTATAACCTAAATTTTTCCACATTTTCTCCTAATTCCTTTAAATAAGCTCCCTCCTTCACATTAGTAATTACTCTTTCCTCACTTTCTATTTTATATGTTTTTTTTATAACTCGTTTATATAATTTTTGTTATTCTCATATATTATGCTACTCAACATGTTATTTTATATTATTTTATTTTTTTTTTTTAATCTGACGCAAACATTCTTGGCATGTAATTAATTTCAACAGCGCCAATATAACCACACAATTGTACAAAGCTATATGTAGTTTTCTCTATAATGAATACTTAAATAAATTATACTCATTTCTAGAGATCTGTAATGATGTGTGTTGTATTGATATTGTCTCGAGAACACGCAGACAAGTCTAGAAATTAGACTTGGCGTGACTCACAATTGTTTTTTTCTTGGTATCTATTTTCAATAAATTAAAAATTATTTTCAAAAAAATTGAACCTACGATACAGGTGAGAGCGGCTGCGTGCTGAGGCGCGGCCTCATTGATATTTTGCAGCTCTCAGGGGCGGAAACAGATATATCTACTCATATAGGCGTTAGTCGCTAGAAAATGAATGTATGTAAAGACTAGTGCGTACATTTGAAAGTGCAAATGATTGCTTCAGTAGGTTCAAAACCATTTAATCTTTTGTAGAATATCCCTTAAGCGTAGTTAAACTAATCGCAAAACAAATCGCTACACACATAGGTACCTACCAAATGAAATGCACAGAACCGCATCTACAGTTTTCGGAGCCAGGCGCACTAAATTCAAAGGGAACTCCCTTCCCTTGAATATCATATTTATTTATTTTGACAAGGAAACAATTTTCTTATCCTTATATTTGGCGCCCCAAATCTCTTTGTGCCTGGTGCTACTGCACCATTTGAAAATATTGCGGATCCGTTCCTGAGAATGCAGGAGCGAAACAGGGGCCAACCTTAAAGCCATTCTTATAGAGGCGCTCCGCTACGTTCGTTAACACAAAACTAATTGGTAAAAAATAATATTAACAAATATGTTTTTCAATCCATTCGTCTGATCAAATAAAAACAAGAAAAAGGAATTTGTATTTTCATTTTACCAAGACCTGAGAATTGTTTAATACCTACATAAATTATTGAACATTACTTATATACGATTATAATAATTATGTAATGCCGTGCACCGCGCAAGTGGCAGATTTATTGTCAAATGACAATCTTCGGGTGACATTCATTGCTTACTATGCAAAGAACTAATTAGTTTCCACTATTTCTCAATAGATGGTATGTACAATGTATACAAAAAAGCAAACTATAATAATAAATAAGAAGGTAATATTTAAAATTAAAATACATCACATTTTGTCAAATCAAATTAAATTGCCAATTTATAACTGAGGTCTTCACTGTCAAAATGAAAAAAATACATAAAACCGTATATATAAAATAGTACGCATTGATTATACTGAAAATTGACAAGTGCATAAAGTGTTAGTAATATTCTGGTAGAATTATGAATATTTAACATGTCTAGTTAAATGTCGGTACACAAAATTATTGGCTTCTCAATACCGTCAATAATCGACATTTTATATTGTTTTCACGTTAACGAACATCTTATTTACGATGATAATAATACATTCCCTAATATTATCAAATCTGGTATCATGCGAGTCTGTCGTTAACAAAATGTCCGTGACTGCTCAATGTTTTTTTAATGCTCATAACTTGGCTAATAATAAAAAACATATTAACTTTGGAAGCTTTTATAAAAAAATGATATTTTTAACGAAACTTGATCTTGGCATCAAAATTACGAATTCGACAATATAAATGCAATTTTAGAATACATATAGACAAATACAAAAACGAAGAATCTCCTAAAAAACACGAAAATGAAAATTTACCGACCCATCGCGTGAATTTCCATCAGAGACAGCGTACGAAACTATAAAACTCGGAGAATCTGTAATACATATATATGTAATAAGATGTTGTGTGATATATAAAACGATTAGGTTTTGGCCACGGTATACTCCTCACTACTAAGTCACTCCACAAAGTATGTAATTATTCAAATTTTGTATGGAAAATTTTCAGCACTTTCATGGAATGAGTTTGTTAAATTATTTTTTAATGAAATTTTAATAATTATAAAGGGTGGTTAAATTTCAAGGGCCGATGTTGATTTCGAATTAAACACAAATTAATTAGGAAATTATTGACATTTCTTTTTATTGTGATAATATTGGTATGGTTCAATTATGTATGGAACAATATATCGGCCAAAAGGCCGCCGCGGCCGCGGCGGCACACCTCCATCCGATGGTCCAAATTTTCGATGACGCTGAGGCATAATTGAGGTTCTATGTCGTTAATGTGCCGAATTATCTCATCCTTTAGCTCTTAAGTTGTTGCTGGCTTATCGACGTACACCTTTTCTTTCAAATAACCCCAAAGAAAGAAGTCCAACGGTGTCAAACCACATGATCTGGGCGGCCAATTGACATCGCCGCGACGTGAGATTATTCGGCCATCAAATTTTTCGTGCAGAAGAGCCATTGTTTCGTTAGCTGTGTGGCAAGTGGCACCGTCCTGTTGAAACCACATATCGTCCACATCCATATCTTCCAATTCGGGCCATAAAAAGTTCGTTATCATCTCACGATAGCGAACACCATTCACAGTAACTGCCTGACCGGTCTCATTTTGGAAAAAATACGGCCCGATGATGCCGCCAGCCCATAAACCGCACCAAACAGTCACTCTTTGTGGATGCATTGGTTTTTCGACAGTCACTCTTGGATTATCATTCGCCCAAATGCGGCAATTCTGCTTATTGACGAATCCACTGAGGTGAAAATGTGCCTCATCACTGAAGATGATTTTCTTCGAAAATTGATCATCCACTGTTACCATTTCTTGCCACCATTCTGACCTTTCTGAACCATGTATCTTTCCATGGTTCAAATTGAGTTAGTCTGAAATTGAGAAATGTCAAATGAAATGCAGAAAATAACGTGACGTTTAGGTGTGGTTTACATTGAACATCGGCCCTTTAAATTTAACCACCCGTTACAATGCCATTTTACGAAAATGATGTGCCTTTTAGCAATTTTTTAGTAAAAATATCAATTTTTAAGTTACCTGAGCTTGAGGTCACTTTGAAATATTTGACATTTAAATAATGAGAAACACTGATCAGATATCCTTCAAAATATAATGGGGTCTAAGCGAGTATTAGATATACCTACAAATTTGCAAAATTTGAAAGTAATTGAATGAGTACTTTAGTATGACAAAGTCATCTTGCTTTAATTACTGATTTAATTTAGTCTATAATTGATAAAGAAGAATAAACAAGCCGTACATAGCATATAGTACAAAGCACATAGTACACAGCACACACACACACAGATACATTGTGATGAAACTTTCAGAATACAATCTCAGAATGATACTAGTTGATAATCTGAAACAAAAATTAACCTTAAAATTTGCTAATTCACACTATATCCTTAAGGGATAGGGAGGAGTGA
Source organism: Molanna angustata (assembly GCA_963576475.1). NCBI lineage: Eukaryota > Metazoa > Arthropoda > Insecta > Trichoptera > Molannidae > Molanna > Molanna angustata. Next base: position 22,352,910 of record OY754974.1, read on the forward strand.
AAAGGAGATCCTAAATATAATTAGCAATAGTAGTAAAACTATTGATAACAGCTAAAACATTAAGAAACTTTTTAATGGTCCAGGACGACGATCAAAAAAAGTTACAACAGGTGGACGCCACTGCGCAGGTTAAAGATCTAAAGAAGAAGAAGAATATGAACAAGTTTCCTAATAAATACGTCAGAAGTTTCAAACGAATCGAACTTGATAATCAAATATTTTTCTGTATGTAATTAATTTATATTTGAGTAGGTATCCTATTTGAAGAACGGGAATTCATAATTTAGCAAATGCATGGATAAAATAATACTGCGGTCTTTAGTGCGTTCTGACACCTTCTCAGAATATTTCCTTTCGTCTTATTTAACTGTGAAACTCTCAAGTAAAGACAAACATCAATTTTATTTTATTGTTCAGATTCCCAACTAAAACAATATAATTTGCTTTGTCTATTGAATTTCCTGTCACTTTGAAGGTAACTATTGATCAAACCAAAGTGACCTTATTAAAACAGTATTCATATACATTATAAGCATTCCATGGACAGATATGGTTACCAATACTGAAGTGTTGCGAAGAGCTGCCATGGGAAGGGAATTTTTGTCCAATATAAAAATAAGACACATTCTCTGTAACAATAAATACGGTCTTCTGCACCTCATCATGAAAGGATAAATTGAGGATAGCCGCTGTGTGAGTAGGAGCCAGATGTCTTGGCTGAGAAACATCAGGGAATGGATCAGAGTCTGGAGAATACCTACTTAGTGTTATTTATAAACGTGGTTCAAATATTGAACCCGTAGCTGCGCCTTGTCAAAGAGTTCCGACCCACGATATCACAAATAAATTAACTTATTATTTTTATTGTATCTGTTTATTCGAATATACCAGTGTTGATCACGTAAGTTCTTTTATTTGAAACCTTTCATCACTATAAACAATATACATTTTATCAATTATTTAATGAACTGACATAAGCAATATCATATTGTGAGGTAGATTTTTTAAATTAAATATAATCCTTTTTGAACACGCAAATATGTAATTGTAATATAATCCAAATTGGTGACCCCGACGTGATTTAAAAAAAAACTTTTTTTTTTAATTAATATTTTATTTGAATGTGGAATAAGACTATGAACCGGATTTCAACCATCATTCAAGGAATTTTCATATATTATAACACTGTTTAATGTTTAAGAATGCCGTTGAACGAAAATGATCCATTGAAAAAAATGTCTTTTCCATATAAATCGATACCTAGCCACGGCCTGCCTCTTCGGTCTGCTGAAGATTTAAGTTCTTCTTTTGAAGACCAATCCGCTATACTGCGGAAATGCCTAAGTGACGATGTTGTTTCCTTCGATGGTGCTACAGCCCAAATCGAGCGTTGACCTTTTTCAACTTCTGCTTTCAACTACTTTTTTCCTCCGCTTCTACTCTACAGCAGGAGCTGTGCAGCATCTCTCTTTATGTCATCCTCCCATCTTTATCTAGGTGTCCAAATCTTTCTCCTACTTCCGGGTGTCCAACCATGTTTTGTTTTACATACTATTGTACCAAATTTACTTTAGACATCTCGTTTCTTGAGTAGGTTAAAAGAGATTGCCTTATGAGTATAAACCTGATTTTGTACACATTTTGTACATAAACTAAATAATTTTTAATTATTATTAGGTAAGTAACTTTGTAGCGCCATTAATTATTTATTTTTTTATTCATCTTTCTGTACCTACATAATATATACAAATATATTGTTCACTGGCGGGATTATTGCCATTAGGCAATTTCTTCCAACTAGCCAGATTACAAAGTATAACAAAATTGTGTATGTACAACAACAAAATAATAAGAGTAAAAGAAAACAAAGAAAATATATATAACACTAAGATACTATTTAAACAAAAAAAAATACTTCATACCAAATTTTTTTTTTTTTTAAATGAATATGTCCTTGTTAAACAGTACATATACATCTTTCTAAGATAGGGTAAGGACATTATATTTTTTTTTTTATAACACAATACGCGACTTATATTGAAGATGAAAACTTTGTTGAACGTTGAATTACGTACTAAATTAAAAACAAAGTAGCGTATACAAAGTTATAATGTTATTTTTTAGGAGGGTGACAGTAATCCAGTGATGGCGAGTTCGATCCCCGCCTCGACCAATTTCGTTTGCCTACAGCATAAGCACTTATGCCTACTTTAGGAATTGTATGGGGATGTATATGAAATTTTCTGGACATATTCTTTATATTAAAAAAATAATAATGTTTGTTTACTTGGCTTATTGAAAATTGAAACAGCAATAGTTAATAGTTTGATCCTCCTGCTTCGTGTAGGTAATGGACCCCACAGGCACAAAATATCGGCATCTTTAGACGGTGATATTTCCTTCTTCGGAGTCTGATAGCTGATGGTTCATGATAGGAAACCCATCATTTGCCGGCCCCCAACGACCAACGACCAATTATCCCAACCTCACCCTATCTAAAAGCTTTCTCACCATCACAAATGGAGCTTTATGCGCTATTAAACGGAATCTATCCGATTGGCGATACGGATTTAATGCGTAATAAAATTGTAACGTTTTTTTGGACTAAAACACAGAAGATTTTTTTGTAGATTTCTCACTTTTTGTATTGATTTGAACTATGAATTCAATCATTTCTACTGACATAAAGTAAAGTAAGTATGAAATAATATTTGTGTCTCATTTTATTATAGTTAGATTTCTGAGAAGTGGGTCCGGATTACAGAGAGATAACGAGTTTCGACATAAGTTTTTGATTCACTTTCTTCCAATTTATGTAGAAAAATATTATCTTCCAATTTATACCTATACAAAAATATAATTCAGTCAGAATTTCTTCCAATTTATATACAAAAATATTATTATTCAGAATTAGTAGCTATTCAGAAAAATTTCTTCTAATATTATTCAGTCAAAATTTCTTTCAATTTATATACAAAAATATTACTCAATCATAATTTCTTCCAATTTATATACAAAAATATTATTTAGTCAGAATTTCTTCCAATTTATTTACAAAAATATTAAACAGGCAGAATTTCTTCCAATTTACATACAAAAATATATTTCAGTCAGAATTATCAGTTGGTAGAATATGTCGAAAGTACTTTCATTTGACTAATGGGATCGTAAGACGGTGAGAAAAGATCAATTATTATTATTTATTCAGTTTTTTAACTGCAAATCGATCAACGGTATGTTCCCATAAGACAATTTCTTCCAAGCAACCCAGGAACGTGATGGCATATGTAAATCTGCTACATTATACAGTACATATGTAGCTAAGTTTTTATTTTCATTAATATTTGTATGGATTGAGATAACGATATCATCACTTAGTTTATTATATACCTATTCCAAAATCAAATTATTTTTGAATAGGTATGTCATAAAGGTTTGGCAAAGGAACATGTTTGCTAAACGGTTCCTAAGAAACCTTCCGTAATACGAGCCATAATCCTTAACCATAGAATGTGGCGATCTGGGTGTAGATAGATTAATCACAACCATATTGATGAGTTACACAGATGTACTCAGCGATATAATGTTGTATGAAGATAGGTAGGAACCTTCGAGAGTGGTGCTTCTTTTTTTAAACGCTTTCAATTATAATTACCGAGAGATGAGACGATGAATTGGTACGGCCTTTATCTATTATAATATATCCACGGTTTTTAAAAGATTTTTAAAAGGTCCGCACTTGTTGTTTTTAGTTTCCTTTTGTTCAATGTGGCACGCCCGGGGGGCGCAACGTCCAATTAAAAACAGCCCTTTCAATGAAGCCGTTCAGATCTAAAACATAATATCTTATATACCTAGTATTGTGATTTAGATAATTCTTAATATCTCTATCTAATATCTTATATAGTATCATGATTTGGATAATAAATTGTTTTCATTTCGCAAATTTTATTATTTGATTATTATAATAAAGATACATTAAAATAATTTGTAATATTATTTATTTTTATTATAGCGACTCCTATATACTGTAATCGTTCTTCAACGAGTATTCTTAGAATCGTATTACTTAATTTATATAATCCAATGTACAACAGATTTTTTAATCTTTAGGTACGCAATAAATAGGTAAACGATTTCAATAATAAGTGCGATGTCACAAATATATCAATCGACTACGAAACATATTATGAATTTATTTGTATTTTAATACAAACGCACGATAGTAGGTATGTGTTATCAAATTCCTTCCCCCTTCACATTCCTTCCTTGTTATATATTAAAGGCAAAATGTAATTGGGGCACTACATTATTTACTTAAGGTTATGTTATCTAGTTAATTTATATTAAGTAGTTGTACCTGTTTGTTGTCAAATAAATAACATAAAAAAATGGCCAAACAATTGCATTCAAACTAAACAAGCTTCTTTAAACCCGTTTACTTAAATACATATTTAATTTTAGTATGTAGTTTAAAATTTAACAAATGATACATCTGGAGTTGCTGTTAAAAAGTGCCCCCAATTTATTCCACTCTTTTATAAAAGACAAAATAAGATTCTCTAAACAAAATAAAGAAAAAAATGTAATTTGTATTCTACAAGATAATAATATAATTTCACTTGCCGTAGAATTTAATGACCTATCTATGTAGACCTTCATACCTGCCTTCTTTTAAAATATAATTTCAATTCAGTAATCTTGGAAAACTAGTATGTACTGTATAATATGTCCCCTTTTGTATGTCATACAAGATTTTTTGTTTGTTTTTTTTTTAACATTATTACAATTAGGAGAGCACAAAAAATAGGAGTTAGTGGTTAATGTTAATTTATGCAGTTTACAGTTTTCAAAATAGAGTTTGTTTTTTTTTTTTTTTTACTGGTAATTAACCCTAGAGAGAGTGCTTTTTGCTAATTTTTTTGAAATTAAGATATTAGTTATTTGACAGAAGAAGTTTAGTAATATGTTTGTTAATTTAAAATTTTGAATAGACATCATATATGACATATTGATTGGGAATATGCAAGTTATTTTAACCAGATTAAAATTAAACGAATTGTTGGAAAATATTCGGTTGAAACAAATGAAAAATAAATGATCAAGAGTTTGTTTAAATATGAAAATCTGTCTTGAAAGCAAATTTGAATATTATATTTGTTTTTTATCACAGAAAGCTTTTGGTTTTTGAAAGTAGACAGAATAAATATTTAAATATGGAACAAATATATTGGCATATCTTTCTCCCTTCCCACCCCTCCTCATCAGCTGAACTGACTGAGGGAGTCACGTCAGTTGGGATAGATTTATTACATCATCAGGTTACTCGTCAAATTAATATTGCCGTTTAGGTTAATTCCCATTAATAATAACATTAGATACCTTACTTTAATAGAGACCCACCGCTCTCTTGAGGATAATAAAAATACCTATTCACTTGGTCCCATAACTACCCATTCAATTTACTTTGTGCAGTTTGTTTTTATTTTTAATCAATTTTATATTGCTTTAGTAGATTTGTCTGCATACAGCTAATATTATTTTTTTTGATAAACTTTTCAACATCTCAATAGAGACGAAGCTGGAATATTATAAAAGAACCAGGAACTCAAGGCACCTACAGGGCTTACGACCTGTCATTGGCTGGTTTACGTGATCACTTTATGCGTTTGCGCAACATTTACCAATTATGCCTTCTTTTTTAGTTCCAATGTTCACGTATATGCAGTTAAAAAAATATTCGATTTAATATTATTTTATTATATTCCTTGTAGGTAATTGATCAAACGTCGAATAGTGGCCGCAAACAGGTGCTACTTTGGGTTGCAGATGCACATGAAATCTCGTCTCCTCACCAGAAAAACTAAAATCCTTCCCTATAAGACTGGGCAATTACTAAAACTGATGAAAGAGCCCTGGAAACGTCTGAGAGAAAAGTACTGAGAAGGATCTCCGGCCCTATTTGTGACAACGGATGGTGGCGTATCAGATACAACCACTGCACAAGGATCCCACCATCTTGAGTGAAATAAAAATCGGAAGACTCAGATGGGCAGGACACATACAGAGAATGAGCGCAGAGGACGTCCCAAGACGAATTATGAATGGTGCACGCAGACGAAGAAGAATTGGAATGTCCGAAGCTTCGATGGCTGGACGGAGTAGTGAAGGATGCAAACAATATCGGCATCCATGACTGGCGTAATGCATCATAAGACCGACACTCATGTAGACGGGCTCTGCAGGAAGCTAAGACCCGACCTGGGTTGTAGAGCCACAGATGATGATGATGTAGGTAATTGATAATTCTGTGGCGCTTACCAATAATATGCATCTTCTCGACGCGACGTTAGATAATAGACTGCAGTTAGATAATACACTACAGTTATATAAAAGACTACAGTTAGAAGTACAAAGAACTTAATTCAAAATAAAAATATTAAAAGGTTTCTTTTGTCAGACAAGACGATTGATAACCAAATAAATCAGTCAATAAAATAATATGAAACGGTTTCCATCACAATAGTCTTCTTTAAGTGGCTAGACCGACAGATATCTTAATTACTCAATCCTAAACTAATTGGTGCCCCTTGGCGATCCAACCCCTCTCTTTACCTACATACCTATATGTATTACTTTGCCTAGTCTCCACTTACTTGCATCGTCGGGACAGTTGATATCCTCGTCTCATAGTTCATATAATTCATATTATCTGGACTATATTGTTGACAAAATTTTTTTTTTCGGTAAATTAATCACTTAATTAACAAAGTGATTTTGAATTTTTTTTTATAATCGTGGGGATAGCTTAGTTATCGTCAAACATGATCATATCGAGATGTTTTGCAGACACGTAATCAAACTTACCAAGAAAAAAAAAACAAATATATGTTTTTGCGCACCCACGTGATTTTTTTTTATATGTTTGGAGATACCTACATTATTTTATTTAAAAATATCCTTTTTAGAAGTATAATGATATCTGATGTTGATTCAGTAGTAAATATTTCTATGTTGATACAGAAGAAAAAATATTTATATATGCATATTGTAAATTCTCGTCGTATTTAGAAAAAAAATCATTTTTATTATTTCCAATTTGTTGACATCATTATTTTCAAATTGGTAAAAAGACACATCAGTTTCATAAAATAACATTAAAAAAGTAAAAGTAAGTAAAGTTTTAAGTTAAATTTAAGTTAAGTTAAGTTTTAATAATTTAAAATTAGTTTAATAATAAAATAAGTTAAGTTTAAATTTTTAAATTTTAATAATACAAGTTTAATTAATTTTTTATAATAAAAAGAGTAATTAAACAAACTCATTTCATAAAAATGCTGAAAATTTTCCATACGAAATTTGAATACTTTATTTTATTTATTTATTTATTTATTTAACATATAATTTTACAAATACAAATCAAGATATAAATTCACTAGTAATAACATTCTTACATATTTTTCCTTGCATTGCCTCATCAAAAAGATTACAATCTTGTGCTACTTTATGAAATGATTTTTAGTGAGGAGTTAAGCGTTGGCCTAAACCCACTCTTTTTTTTAATGTACCTACCTACCACAAAGTGAACTCTGAAAATATTATTTTTATATTACTATTTATCATAATCATTTTATTGCATACATTTCTTTTTCTAACTATTTACTATACGTAGTTTGTTATTATATATAAATAATAACAATAATAAAATACTACAAAAAAAATACGTTTTACATAATGGGGGAGACTTCAGCCGCATTTTGGAACAAAATACGTTTTACATAATGGGGGAGACTTCAGCCGCATTTTGGAACAAAATACGTTTTACATAATGGGGGAGACTTCAGCCGCATTTTGGAACAAAATACGTTTTACATAATAGGGGAGACTTCAGCCGCATTTTGGAACAAAATACGTTTTACATAATGGGGGAGACTTCAGCCGCATTTTGGAACAAAATACGTTTTACATAATGGGGGAGACTTCAGCCGCATTTTGGAACAAAATAAAATAAATAAATTAAATTACAATAAACCCGCCAGTATACAATTTGCACGGTAATATATATTAATAAATAAAAAATTATACTTTTATTTTTTTTTTAAGTACCTATATGAATCGTTAGTAATATTAGATTCTTCCCATAGTTGATAGTTCCCTTAAGCGTGTGCCATCATCGTGTTGGTGTCGGGTTAAACGGAGACAAGCGTCTCTAATGATTCTATTAGTCAGTCACAGTCGGCACTCTTCTATCTCTCACTAACTTTAGGTTCATATCCCGGGGCGGACAATAAGTTACGGTGCAACGGCGGTTTGTTAAACTGCTGTTCCTTTTAATATTAAAATGGCACCTTCAAATCGTTTTAATCATTTCTATCTATCTATCACAACCCCCACAGATTTACCGTCTAGTCTTTTACAACAGTAATTGGTAGGTAGGTACATATTCCTGGACAATTAGTGAAACAAGATGAATACGGTATTTCCACCCAACTAAACTATTTGGCTACTGTCATATTTTAACCATACATACTTCTGTAAATAGTATCCAAAATTTTGTTATTATTATTTACCTATTTATTTTTTTCGCACCATATTTACAGACAATGACAACAACAAGTAGATTTCTGCTGTTCAACTAAGAAATCCTGCATTATAAATGTACGATTTGGCTGTGTATAAATAACCAAATGTTCAGTGAAGATTAAGTTAGGTATAACGTATGCTTTCAGTACTCTAGTTTTTCGAGCAAGCAAATCTATTGAGTTTTTTTTGTTACCGACCGCCGTGGCACAGTTGGTAAGCCGTTCGGTTTCTGTGCGGGCGTCCTAGGTTCGATTCCCAGCAGAGGAAAAATTTATTTCTCAAGCTAATATTGCATCTCTGGGCTGGAAACGCTGGTTAGTTGGAAGAAATTGCCATACATCAATAAACTCGCCACTTGCGCAGGGTGCAAGGAAATGTTCATTATTATTATTATCATTACATTTGTGAAAATGTTTCATTTTAAACCACAGCGATATTGATGATTTTTACATAGTTAATAACCGAACTGCTGAACCTTTCAAACTCGAAAGAACGAGTAACTGAACCTGGTGTGTGTTAAATATATGGATTATATCTGCTATTATACAGAGTTAAAGAGGATCGCTGAAGACCGAGCATAGTGGAGGAAGGGATGCATCGCTTATATAGCTATCAACCAAGATTGAAACTAGAGAGTAAAATCAATGTCCATTATCGATTTCGATTTTAGAATCAAATAATACGAGTAAACCCAAGCCTCGTTCAGCCCTACTTCAAATATGTGAATGGTCTAGAAGATGACAAAGGTTATGATGGCGCTGGGGTCGCTCGACTGACCAGGTGCACCAAGGTATATTATATTCATATCATATACTAATACCGTCAGCTAATTGGGCCGCAGTTTGAATCCTAGTTGAAGTCATCAGCTTCGCTTGGAATAAGTTCACTAGCGCGATTAGTGGTTTGGGACAGGGCCATTTGAGATTGTATCAAATCAATCCAAAACAGCTGGAGCGTAAGCGGAGCCTGTCAAAAGGAACCCCAAATTGGATGGCAAAAGTACTAACAATAAATTACCAGTTATCTCTATTCTAGCGCCGTAGACCAAACATTATATGACAATAATAAGTTCTGTTATATTACGCATGTCCTCGAAGTTTATTTTCAGGTAGCTCGTCCAAGGATTCTCCAAGCCGCGGGATAAAAAGACCAGTAAGGATTACTACACACAACACCTGGGGTTGAACTACACGATCATTGGTTAAAGGACGAAGGAAAGGAGGAGCCGGCAGCTGAAGAAGGTAGGCGCTGCCAGAGGACCAGAAAGATGCTGTCTTGAGGATAAGGAAGGCGCTGCCTGAGAAGAAGGAAGGTGTCAGAGGATCACATGAGGCCGACGGGGAGCAAACGCTCCGCTTTCGTCATGCTGAGCTTGTGGTGACTGAAGAAGAAGAGAAAGTAAGGTAAGTGGATTTGCCTAGCTTTATAGTACATGATTACATAATATACTTTATATATGTTCATACACTAAACAAAATATTAGATAATATTTCTAAATATTATAAAATTGTTTATCAAATGTTTGAAATATGAACCAATTATTGTTGTGAAGTCATCTTGGAAATTCCAGTTTAGAATCACACGATGTGTCACTGACAATCCATTTGTATCTGCACTATGAAATATAAACATGCTTGTTTGGTATTTAATATCATTATGATAATATCAATGAATTCTGAGGTTTGCATAGGTTTGCATATCAATATTTATCGTCATCGTTCATTTGATGATATATGCATATAATAATATTTAATATACAATGTTATTTGGTATATTATGTAGGGCAAGAATCACAAAAATAATCTTTCAGATCTACACTATACCGATTACATAAATTGTACTATATGAGATGTAAGAAATCGAATATTTTTATTATTACATATGCGCAAACATTGGATTTTTTTCCCTGTCGGGAGTCAAAGATATTTTTTAACAGATTTTTAATTATCTCAATAGAGTGACTTCTATGCGAAAAATGCATTGTCACCTCAGATATAAGAATTGTAGCTTTCATTGTTTACAAAAAACCAATTCTCTCAATAGATGGCGTTACAACAAAATAAATAAAAAAATAATAAGATTGTTGTTCATAATTTCACACATAGATGGCTGTAGTAAAAATTCCTTATTTTCAAGCGAAAAGAATTTCAGTATTACAATATATAGAACTTTCAAAATTGAATTAATAGGGATCTCATTAAAAAGGCATAATTGGTGAACGTTGCGCAAGCGCATAAAGTGATCACGTAAACCAGCCGATGACAGGTCGTAAGCCCTGTAGGTGCCTTGATTTCCCGGTTCTCCTACAATAAATATTCCAACTTCGTCTCTATTGAGATAATTAAAAATCTGTTAAAAAATATGAGATGTAAGATTTTATAAATAAATAAATGTAGGTAGATATATCGAATTCCTTGCATAATTTAATGTATCATACTTCATGAATCTCCAAATACTCCATCAAAACCTAATTATGACTGAATGTTCCGATAATTATAAGATAAAAAATTGATTACCTATTTTGATTCCACAATATTGAGTCTGATCTAAACTAAATTTGAAAAAAAATATGAAATTAGATTAGAATGATAATTTAATTTTTATTAATAACATTTCAAACTTTGTTACTAAAATTTAAATGATCATATCATGAAATATGACAAGGACTCAAGAATAATTATGAGACTTGGACACAAACTAATATTTGAGATACATTTATACAAGTTCCTCATTGTGAAATGATTTCCTCAAATATGAGTATACGGAATCCTATCAAAAATATTATATAAAGCAGGGCAAGGCCAAATTTAATGACAAAGAGGCTGTTTCAGAAATTTAAAAGGAACGGCGCGGAGGGCCGCTAAAGTAAAATACTAATTTTGCTCATTATAAACTTCATTGAAAATCTCAATTGGGAAATTTTACGAATATAGAGAAAAAAAAATATTTTTACTATTTTATTTGTATAAGTAATTCGTTTTGTAAAAATGATGATGCAAAAAAAAAATTCCGCTGATTATTCCCAATAAAAAAATTCCATTCAACGAGTAAATTTGATTTAGTTTATTAATTGTAAGTAATTCAAAAAAGTTCCGCGATGCGAGGAAATTTTGTTTTTTTTTTTAATTTATCTAGATACCCCGAAGACCGATGGCCAAGAATAGTGTTGGCTTGGAGACCGAGAACGACAGTCAGAGGTGTTGGAAGACCGCCAATGAGATGGAGAGATGACATCAGCCGTTATGCTGGTGCCAATTGGTTGCTCAGAGCACAGGATAGAGTGGCGTGGAAGGAGATGGAGGAGGCCTTCGTCCAGGAGTGGACGGGATTGGGCTGAGAAGAAGAAGAAGAAGAAATAAAAAGGTTCCGCGATGCGAGGAAATTTTGGTTTTCTTTAATTTATTAGGATAAATCAAATAAAAAAGTTCCGCGATGCGAGGAAATTTTGGTTTTCTTCAATTTATTTCGATAAATCAAATAAAAAAGTTCCGCGATGCGAGGAAATTTTGATTTTCTTTAATTTATTTCGATAAATCAAATCAAAAAATGGCACTCAGCGAGAATTTTTCAGTGTTTCTTTGTTTATTTCGATAAATTATGTCCATGTAGCGAGAAAATGTCAGTTTTCTTGCCTTTATTTCGACATTAAAATTAACAAATCCGCGCATTGAGAAAGATTTTGATATTGCTCGCGGGCCGGATTGAAACTGATTTAGTAAAAATGGCGAGTAACCATTCAAATAAAGAGTATTTATCTTCTTCTTCGTCTTCCTCATTTTGTAGATCTATGATCTGTTTCTACAGGTCCTGGGACGAGGATGTCCATCTCTTTGGCAGACTTTCTGGATTCATCCTCTCTAAATGATATATCCAGTATCGTCTCCTTTGCCTGCTCCACCTTACAATATCCTCCACATCGCAGGTTCTGCGGATCTCCTCATTGGGAATTCTGTATCTGAGGGTTCTGCCCAAGATAGGTCTTAGCGTCTTCATGTCTGTTGTTCTGAGTAGCTGTTTTGTTCTCACCGTGTCATTATAGGTATTTATATGACAAATAATTTAATTAATTCGAAATCTACGATTTCATTATTTATAAACTACCTGCTTTGTTACTTCAGTCAATAAAGGATATACCTTATAAAATGGAGGTAAAATCCATAATTAACTACAGATGAAAGTCACATTTGCTTTCTCTGTATCATCATTATTCAGTTTTCTATATAGGTTCCCTTATATAAATTTTTACTCAACAAATAGGTTCTGATAAAATAATATTCGCATATAAATAAAAGTGAAATGACAAAGCCGTGACATTTTCTTTGACAGGAATGCATCAAGATTGATATCTTTTCTCAATTAAAGTTTATCATATAAATTTATATACAGAGTTACCAGCAGAACAATAAACGTTTTCCTTATAAAATTTTGATTCCTAATGGCACGTACCAGTTGAGGTATTCAAATAATTGCACTGATTTAAATCTTAAAGTTTACTCAACTATATAGTGCACCTTCAATTATGGCAGTCATAGTTCAAATACCTACCACATGACAAATCAACACTTACCTGTGTGAATGTCGAGTAATTCTATGTATGTATATAAGGTGTACATTGCAAATAACAGGATTGCCACAAAAATATTGCTAAAATAATTTATTTTATAAGTATAAATCATGCGTTTGAATCCCAATAAATACATAACTTTTTTCAATCTAAGTTATTAAGCATCTTACAAACAATAGCCTCTTATAAAAATCTTTCATCAAAATCATTATTCCAATGAAATTCCAAAGGATATAAGAGTCAAATTATGAACAGCTAAATACAAAAAAAATATTGCAGAAGAGGTTAATGTAATCATGAGTTATAGTTTAATTTGTTATTTTTAAATAAAATAAAATAAATTAAAACAAATAACTTTGTTTACTTCTACTACTGTAAACACCTTTAATTTATGAAAGGGGTTATAACGTTTTCGAGCGTGTGCTCATCCTCAGTAACCACTTATTACTAACTTAAAACTAATGACAGACTACTTAACTATGTTGGCGGGCGGACGGAGGAAGAAGGTTATTTGTTATTTGTTATTTGTTATTTGTAAACAAAGTTATTTGTTTTAATTTATTTTATTTTATTTAAAATGAACTTCTACAAAGTTTCTCACGAAAAATTCGAAGAATTGTTATTTTTATACTTTTTTATGAATAAAATAATGTTGACTTTATGTATTTTGTATTTGTATGAATATTTATTTATATGTATAAAATAAATACATTTTCTTACACCTAGTATAAACAAAAAAATATAAACAATGTTGGAAAAAAAACAAACAAATTTACATAGTACCTACCTATGACTTATAAATAAACAAGAAAATATTCCAAAATCCATACACAGAAAACACAGGAAGAACACAAAAATATTTTTCTCTTTATGTATTCAATACCTAGGCGACGAAAAGCGGTAAAACCAGATGCTTCCTTCACACATTCTGTCAAATCATTGAAACCTTTGTAATACACATTATTTTGTGTTCCTGCCAGGTTAGTCTGAGACAGTCTAAAGTCCCTCCGATTTGTGTGTTGTTGTTTTTTTTTTATGTAAATGAATCGTAACTATTTGTACTCCTTTCTCAGCACAAGCAGTTTATGGTTTTTGAGAAAAAAATAAGCAAGAGCGATATACAGAAAATGACCAATAACTGATGAATTCAAATACATACTTGGTATATCTTGGAGGGAAGGACTGTCCGAAGTGGAGGAAGAATGAAACCAAAGAAGAAGATTCGACATTAAAAAGATTTACGAATGATTGCCATATTTTATCAATTTAATATAAATACCATTGTGGCACATCCCTGTTTGCACCCATGATGGTTTAGTAGCTTGCATTACCCTGAATGTTTAGGTACAGTGCACTTACAGCTCAGTCAAACCCGTGCATAACGAATACGTGAAAGAATTCCATAACAACACATACATTTACGACAGTTTACTACAATATATATGTATTCATATCATATACTAACAAGTATCCACTAACCCACAGTATTCATTAAAACAGTATTGTTATTAAAAAATATTGCATTTCATCACAGGTGCCACAGACAACAATTTTTGATAAGTTTCATTATTCGCAGGAGACAAACTTCTGTTTTATCACAGTATGACATAAAATAAAAAACTCAAGTTTTTGTTACACGCTTATTTTTTAAAAACAATAATCAATATCAGTTTATCAAAGACCACAGATAGGGGTCTTTGATTTCGTGGAAGGAAGTATTTATTATTATTAATAACAGCGGTAAGAGTTATAACAATTTTTTTGTGTTTTTTTTATTATACGTCATTATTCCCCTTAAATTGTCCGTCGGTAAATTCAACGATTAAAAAAATATCACATCACATTCAACAAATATAAAAATCATAATTTCTTAAGATTTTTATACTGAATTGATACCCTTTTTCCCGTTGTAGTTATCGGTAAATTACTTAAGAAATCAATTGGGCTGGGCATAACACAAATTTGGATTATTTAGTTGATGAAAATTTTCGAGTCATTTGTCGGAACATTTTCGTGTTATTTAATTTTTTAAAACAACGTTTAGTCAATCTTTTAATATTTATCTGAATTAATCAATTTCATGCGACTTTGCATCAAACATCCGGAAACGATTCATTTGATTAGATTAACCATTTACGACATCACATTGTGTTTATAATATTAATGATTCCGTGAGAATACCTTTAACGTATGTCAGAATAATAATTATTATTACGAAGTAGGTATTTGTAATTTGAAGGATAACTCCATAATATTTTCTTTATGTTTCATAGATGTATTACGTTTACGATTGCATTTCTCAGAAATACAATATTGTGCATCTCTGACATACATCAACAAATCGTATCTCGTAAATATTTATTAATAACAAGTTATTTAAATATTATTCGCGCCCTGCGCATTACAAAATAATATCTAGATGTTTTTTATAATCGACGAAAGTGACAACCCCGTCTAGTGTCAAGATACCAAACGAATTGCAAACGAATTTGACGACATCTTCCACCCACCCCACAAAATGCTAAGTTCCCTTTACCCAATTAGGATAGTCGAGGCAGAGGACTTCAGTGTTGAATCCACGTGAAAAGAAAGATGGGCAAAATGAAAGATGAAAGATTATACTAATGCATCTGTATAAAAAATGTTATTATACTGTAAATTTCCCGGAAATAAAATAAAATAAATAAATGGGCCAACGTGTACGTACAGAACAACCACCTAATTGTGGACCCAACAACCCGAGACCTGGAGACCTGGTACCTGAATTCGACCTGCCACGTAAAATATAGGTACAGCAAAATAGGGTAAGAACGTAACAAGGTTACTGTAACTTCTTGCTCTGGAGATGGGGAAAGAGGGAGAACCCAGACTGTGAATGTGGAGCTGAGCAGTCAGTAAAGCACATGGTGCAAGACAGCCAGGTCAGGAAATTTAGCGGCACCCTCCAGGATATCCACGACGCGAAACCGGAGGCGGTGGAATTGGCGGTGGGTTGAAAGAACTTGATCCACGGCTGTAAAACTCTGACGCTTCACATATGGCTGAAGACTATGAAAAGGATACAAATACCAGAGCCACACGAAAAGTAAGTAAAGTACGTAAAGGAATTACATGTTTTTTGGCAATAGGTTATGTCTCAATAAAGTGCATACAATCAAATTTAATTAAACCAACTTCTTTCAAATAAACACGAAAGATTACGAAATAAATAAAAGAATATCATAAGAGACCGAAAACTCAAAAGATTGCATGCATTAGGTACTCCAAAAAGAACTATTTTTGTCTAATCTAATGAAAATGTTCCAGATGATATTAAACAAGTTGAAGAGTTCCTACCAGTTCTAGCACCCGTGGTCGGATTGTGGTCAGACCAAAAAGGATAAGAAAATAAAAATTTTAAAATGGACACTGCGTAGGTATATGTATAACGGCAGGTGCAAGTTTGTTATTTATTCTGCACAAACATAATACGTTTCTTGTTGACACAGAAAACCTTTATATGCAATTGCGCCGAAGGAAAGTGTAATTAATTTTATTGGAATAATAATTAAACGTGCCGCGCAATAAAGGACAACATTCCACAAAGCGATGACAAAGACATAAAAATTAATTAATTGAAAAAAATCTGGACATGAAATGACACAGAGGCACTAAAATATTAAGCTTGGCGCCTTCCTCGGCAAACGGCAATAAAGTTTTGCATTAATATATTGTAGGTATCAAGGTAGAACACAAATGGTCATATAAATTAATTAAAACCATGTAAACATTAAATATTTATTAATGTTTAAATGTTTCCGAATCATAAAAGTATCCGTTTTAAACAATATGTGAGCAGGAGTAAAGTAGATAACAGTTGCAATACGATCAACGGTTCTTAATAAACTTTGGATATATTTTGTAACAACGTTTTTATCAACACGAGAATCGAGATATGGATTTTCCAAACAATTTCAACTTGAAATACTTGTTTAGTTGTTCGTTCAATTGATAAAAAAATAGAATAAAATAAAAAGGAGACAACTCATATTTACAATTCGAAATAAATTTTCCTAATGGGAAATAGATAAAAAATACTTCATTTAAGAAAAACTTCAACAATTTATTTTAAACCTAATCTGAGAATTTGTATCGGATTGATCAATTTCTAAGACGAGAAAAAGGAATATATTATTATCTAATGAATTTGAAAAAAAACGTCACTCCACAAATAATTCAAATTTTGTATGGAAAATTTTCAGCACTTATTTTTTATTTAAATACCTATTTTTATTATGAAAACTTGATAGTTCTTTAATGCCATTTTATTGAGTGATATGCCTTTTTAACAAGTTGTAAATAAAAATATCAAATCATGAGTTTCCTGAGATTGGGTTACTTTGAAATATTTGACAGTTAAAAAAAAATATTAGCACTTATTTATTTATTTATTTATTTATTTATTTATTTATTTATTTATTTATACATCTTCTTGTACATAATATAAACAAATATAATTGTACACTGGCGGGCTTATTGCCATTAGGCAATTTCTTCCAACCAACCAGATTACAAAGTATGACAACATTGTGTATGTACAACAGCAAATATAAAAGAGTAAAAGAAATCAAATAAAATACGTATAACACTTAAATACTATTAAACAAAAAAAAATTATAATTCATAGCAATAAAAAGGATATGGTAAGGACAGGAGAGGAAATCGGGATCAGGTGTTCAAGGATAAATATTCCTTCTTTAGTTTATTCTTGAAAATACTAAGTGAGTTAGACGACGCAATATCCGGACTAAGGCTATTCCATAATCTTGATGATTGTACTTCGAACGAAGAGCTGAGAAATTCTGTATTATGGATAGGTATGGATAGTGTTGTATGTTCAGCAGATCGGAGTGGAAGTCCATGATTGGATAAATAAGTGAATTTGCTTTTTAGGTACTGTGGTAGGTTTGGGTTCGAGAGAATATTGTACAATAGTGACAAAATGTGTATATTGCGCCGCCGCACTGGCGTATCCTGGGCCAACAAAGAAGATTGCGATATTATCAGATATTCTTCAAAATAAATGGGGTCTAAGTGACTATTAGATATACAAATTTGCAAAATTTGAATAGAATCAAATGAGTACTTTAGTTTATACGCCGTACATAGCACATAGCACACAGATACATTGTGATGAAACTTTCAGAATACAATCTCAGCATGATGCTAGTTGATAATCTGCAATAAAAAATAGCCTTAAAAATTGCGAGATCATAACTCCCCACTATATCCCTTTGGGGTAATGAAGAATAAAAATTTGCAACAAAATGTGAAAATGTTACACAAAGTTCATTTCCATGAGTAACAATTTGAGGCATTTCATTTCTAACAGATATGTAAATATTATGACACTAAAAAACGACTTTAGGCCAGGTGATAATATATAAAATGAAGTGGAACGAGGGTATCCCAAAGACATCCTCTGCTTAAATATAAATCCGATATTAATGACACATTCATTATATGTGTAGTAGTAAATTTCAATCCCTTTGTAACATTTGCTTTTTGATATTAGAATTGAGAACTGTTTCAATTTTCATTCCAAACCATTCGGAAAATACTCAAATACGTTAATATTAATTGCCAATTCACTTTTTTCGTGTCTATAAATTACACTTATTTTACGCCGTTTTTACTAAAGAATTTTAAACAACGAGTAAGTATTGACTTTTACTAAAATGCCTATAAAGGCATCTGAGAGATCGCTATGAACTCGCGGAAATTACATCTGTAAACATGTATATAAAATAATGTAAATATCGAAATTCAATAAACGGAAGCCGCTTTTTATCTGACAACTCTCATCTTTTCTCAATTTATTTTTTTTAATTTTGACGGTATCTTTTTGTAGTCTCGTACAATGTGATTGCATATTGACGTCATGGTATTTATTTACTGCGAAAGAGTACAAGTGATAAATAAAATGCTTATTACATAATCACAATTTGTTAGACAACATCTTAACTAGATCTCTATCTCTGTTTATAAATTCGTCTCATCAATGGAAACCAATAAAGAAAATGAATTGCAGTGGTTTGATTATAGATTTAATTATCTATTACTTGACTTGTTATTCATAAAGTTGTCACTCTGACAATCTATTTTATCGGTGTGATGTAGCAATATTTCATTTTTTCATAATGAAGAACAATCGACTAATTTAAATGATTACAAAAGGTCTACAAACGATATGTGTTTGGCGCCTATAGAAGTTCAATTACGTATCTGAAATCTGATGATCTTTCCATCTTGTTTCCATAATAACCCGTTCACACTTTCATTCATACTTGCATGGTCTAAACTGAAGGTCCCAACAAAATAAATAATACTCTCAATACACGTATATAACACTTATACACAATGCACGCCGCCCGATTGTGGAAGCAACTGCCCGACTTTATCAGAAATGCTCTTAGCATAGGGATCTTCAAAGAGCGTCTGAATTCACGCTTTTCATTCAAAAAGCACCCTCGGTATTACACAATCTTTGTCTTATGACTATCGAACTATACGTTTTCGGAAAAAGTACCACGCAAATGAATTCTATGTGCTTTGACTTTTATACGAAGCATTATTTCAAAATTTTCTACACACCATAAATCCAAACGTAACATATTTGTTGATATGTTACGATCCACATTTTATAAAATATTTTTATTTGTTTTTTTGGCTATTATGTAAGTATCTATAACTACAGTACTGGAGATAAAAATATTGATCACAATCCACATGCCTATTATTAACAATCCGTCACATGGGAAATACCGTGTAGCTCTCAGATGATTTTGAAGTAATCTCTAAAAAAATATTTTATAGCAAGGTACAATGTTTTCTTAGTAGTACATTAATTTATGGTTAATATAAACAATTTCCTTGTAAACATTACTATTTATTATTAAATTATTTGATGTTATATCTTTATTATCATCGCGGTGTTTCTATTTATGTTCTTGTATTCAAATAGATAATGTATAATAAATACCTAATTAATAATTTTATATCTCAATTAATTCTAAGAAAATGTATTCAAGTCATTTAGCATTATTATTTCAAAAATTCCCCTATTAATTGAGGTTTCAAGTTCATATTATCATTTAAATATTATTAAATATTCATACAAACAAAATATAAATCTATTCCGTGAAAACTGTGCTCGATATCCGCTCAAAGCCGCGAAGAAGAGGCAGACCACTGGCGACATGGTGGAAGAGTATTGGGAGGGAACTGGTGGCACAAGGTGTCCCACTGGAGACAAATCAGAGTCACAGATCATGGCGACTGTTGACTAGGAGACCCGACCCCGGAAGAAATTAAATAGAGGAGCAGGAAATGATGACAAATAATACAAAAGCTTACGATACCAGCAAATCCGGGTTCAAATTCCGCCCCAACAAACTTCATTGCAAGCATTCAAACACCTCATATTAGCAAGTTCAAAAAAATCTGTATGTAGTAGACTTTACACAATGTCCGTAATAACAACATAGATTTGTATGATTTCGTATTATACGTATAATTTGTATGTATTCGTATTATGTATGTATGTCTTGATAACTGGAGTAGAATGGATCAAATGGCATTTAACTGCATTAAAAGGAAACTCTGAGAGCTGTGTTAGTTATTCACATAAAGGCATTTCCCATGTTACTTTCAAGACAATAAATGTGATCTTGTATCGAATGAATCGTCATCGTTTTAATATCATCAACAAGTCACCGGAGATATCCGTTGCCACATTTTGACATTTATAATAAAATATTTAGATCCATAATCAGGCAATACGGAAACTAATAGACATTAGTTTAATCTAAAATTTGGCGAACTTGACTCAAGATAGAAATCGGTTATCAGTAAATCGCAATTTTATATTTTGGCAATAATAGATAGGTATGTAATGGATTTTGTATTGTATTTAGTATTCCGTGGGAAATACATGTCATTATCAATGAATACTTAGTATGCGTGCAAGCAATAATCGATTAATTCAAGAGAATTATAAACGAAAAACACCGAAACACTATAAGTAAATAATTTAATTTTGTATAAAAAATACATACATTGTTATAGTACATAACAAACTTTTTTAACAATTTTTGTAAAAATTAAATTTAGTGACGACGTCGATTCATACAATTTGTATGGCAGCATACACAATAGCTATATACGGGGATCATCAATAGTTTGATACCTAATTAATCTCCATACATACAACTATCAAGCTGTTTACATATTCTGACTGACCTCCACACTATCCTATCCTGACATACAAGTTTTGTATACAAAACAAAATATTGAATAATTTGGATTTAAGGATAATATTTTTTTGGTATTCTTCAACTATACATACAATCGTAATCGACAGTTGGATTTTATGTGTTACATGCAACTAGTTGAAAAGAAAGACGTACAGATCCAAAGTAAAATGATCTGCTACATACTTTAACACCAATGCCAAGTTCTAGCCGGAAATCAAGAGAGCTATGCAACTGGCCATCGTCAATCCGCACTCATCAAAGAATTACATTTGGAAGACGTGCATTTTATTGCATTTTCTAAAAGTGGACCATGTCAAAATCGGGGTCACTTACCTGGAGGACGCGATCTTCCCTCCATGACGCCTGTCGATTGGGACACGTGGACAGGCCATCCGGTATAGTCAAACTCTTGTCCACGATAAGGTGACGTCATCGATTACTTAGATGGCCCGATTAAGAGTCGGAAGTGCATGCAAATTAAAAACGAGTGGGTTGTGGCCAACGCTAAACTCCTCACAAACAAGTCACTCTATAAAGTAATCAAATGTTGTATGGAAAATATTCAGCATTTTCATGAAATGAGTTTTATACATTGATTTTTATTTATACAATTTAATACAATATTTTATTATGAAAACTTGATAACTCTTCAATGCACTTTTATGAAAGTGATGTTCCTTATTAGCAATTTGAAAATAAAAATTTCAAATTTTAATTTTCCTAAACTTGGGGTCACTTTGTAATATTTGACAGTTAAAAAAATGAGAAACACTTTTCAGATATCTTTCAAAATGTAATGGGGTCTAAGCGAGTATTAGATATACATATTTGCAAAATTTGAAAATAATTGAAAGAGTACTTTAGTCTATAATCGATAAAGTAAAATAAACACGCTGTACATGGCACACAGCACACAGCTACATTGTGATGAAACTTCCAGAATACAATCTCAGCATGTTACTAGTTAATAATCCGCAATAAAAAAACACCCTTAAAAATTGTGAAATCATAACTCCCCACTATATCCCCTTGGGTTGGTGAGGAGTACAAAACATATATGTATTGATATAGCGAGATCTGCAAATCCTATGCAGTAAACAAGAAACTTAACCGATGGCAGAAATTTTTTCGTTAGCTTAGAATTGCAATGGATTGTATCATCACGCAAATAGCAAATGCCAATGTTGAAATTTATAACAAATGCCAATGTTGAAATTTATAACAAATGCCAATGTTGAAATTTATAACAAATGCCAATGTTGAAATTTATAACAAATGCCAATGTTGAAATTTATAACAAATGCCAATGTTGAAATTTATAACAAATGCCAATTTTGAAATACTTTTTTGCAATTATTTTACCCAATGGTAAAATAATTACCAAAAAGTATTTCTTGGTGGAAACTGATATTTTTAAATACCCTCTAAAAATAATAAATTTTAAACTAGAAGGTTCCTATCAACATATTTATAACGAAGACTTTGTAACTTAAAAGATAAAAAGATGATATAAAATAACAAAAAGTGCTTCATAATTCTAAAAGTGTGTACCTCATCAATCATTAAGTAATTAAGCAGAATCATCACGCATAGGCGGTACCAAGATCATGGCTCAATTCAAGAACCTCAAAACCAGCGACGGATTTAGGATACAAATGTAATATTTTAATATTATCTAAAAAAAGAGCTCAAAAATAAAAAAAGGACTTTAATTTAATATAGAATATCTACAATTTATTGATATGGGTATTATCAATAAAATGATTAAGGCTAACTTATCTACATAATATATTAATTAAAACCTTAATATACAACAGATCAAAATATAATTGAGAATAGATATATTTAATCCTCAAGTCTTAAAAATGGACAAAACTAACCAATTGGAGTTTTGATTCACTCAAAAATGATCATCATGTGAAATAATTTCATAATATACTTAGGTACTACAATATTTACCTACACAAGTCACTTTTGAACGCGTCGTGGAAACCACTTGTATGTATTGTTTCGATCGTTGTTGAATGGTGTATATGGGATTTTACGCCAGACATCAATTCCCTTTCTCTCTGTCATTTCAATCTCAAAGATTATGTTGCAGCAAAGCCTTGAAACTTTTCTTCCATTCCACTGTAGCCCATATCGTCGCACAGATCCTCAAGATACTCCCGGCGAAGGCACCCTACCAAGCGAGTTTTAGTGACTATGTCTCTTGACTAGAGAAAATCTAAGTGTTTCAGACCGTTTGCAATAGGAGACTGGCTGGTAATTTAATGATAAAAATAATAATAAACACTTCCTTGCACCCTGCGCAGGTGGCGAGTTTATAGACATGTGGCGATTTCTTCCAACAAACTAGTTTTTCCAGCCCAGAATACCAACATTAGCGTGAGAAATTAATTTTAATACATTTGTCCTCTGCTCCTATCCATTAATTAATCTCATTTGGTACTAGGTATTATAATAATTGGTATTGGTATTATGTATAATAGTTTTTCTGTAGGTACCTACTTCTGAGAACTGCTCTGTTCAATGTGATAATTAATTATACACGATGCATTTGTTTCCCAATTTTACAATACTCGTTCAGGGGATGAATAATGATAATTGGTTGAGAAATAATATTCTCAAAGTCTACCACGAAATTAAAACGTCTCTTTTGCCTCCCAAAATCCTTTGTAAAATCATTTACCAACTCGTTGCTTTTGATGTCTTTTTTCCTCTCTGAAAGGTTTTACTATATTAATTATTCAATGTTAAATGTTAATGCGCAGTTAAATATCCCTTTCGAGATTTCCTTACATAATTATTCAAGACATTATTTAATGTTCTCAAATATGTGTATGATAAATTTTATATGTATCCACATATGTATAAATAATTATTACTCCCATTGAAGATCAATTTATTGCGTATTATTTTGCTAACGTTACTTTTTGTAAAATAATTTATATCATACGCATTTTTAGTAAAGTGAGTTATTATTAAGTGATTTTCCCAGATATTGCATTCCGTCAGCATTTTCATAACTATGCAGAAAGTGACAAAAATGTGAACAAAAATCGTATATTTATTCAACTTGTATACATTTTATTGTAAAAAGTATTTGTTTATAATAAAATGATTTACAATATATACCTACCTAGTGTATTCCAATGTCGACTTGTTCAAGAGAATTCATTTCTCTTATCATATCGACATAGTTTCAAGCTAAGATACGCGAGACTTGTATGCCAGGTCTATATTTTTCACGGCTTTTGCAACTATATATTTTTATCTCATTGGTTTATAAATATTTTTATTTGAGTAGGTAAAACAGGTCTTGCGAAATGAAATACAAATCTCGATAAAAAATAGATATAACTAAATTGATTGGCGATAACAGAGAAACCATGAATTAATTTTAATTAAAAATTTGAAATATTGAATTATCAAAATACCAATTTGGTTTTATCTAATCTATCAAATATCTATTATCTATTTCGAAATAGTTTACAAAATATAATATTATTTTTGGACTGGTAATATATCAAAACATTACGATAAGATACAAACATTTTTTTCATTTTATAATCATGTTTATTTAATTTTTATTCAACTGGTGTATCATATGATACACGTGTAATAACAAACTAGCACATCAATTATTGTACCTACTAGGTTTTTTTTATCAAACTGAATTGAGTATTAATAAATAATAAACAATTTCTTGCACACTGCGCAAGCTGCGAGTTTTTTGCTAAACGTGAAATGCCATCCAACTAACCAGTGTTTCCTGCCTAGAGAAGCAATATTTGTGTGAGAAATGAATTTGAATTAATTCTGCTGTGAATCGAACCCAGAACGCCCACACGTTAACCAAACGGCTTACTAACTGTGCCAAGGCACAGTTTCGTCATTTAATTGATTAGAGCCTAGTCAGCCGATACTGTCGTCCTGATACAAGGAAAATATATATGTAGAACCATAATATTTTTTTTATTTAAAAAAAAAAACAAGTATAATGGAATTCTATCGTCAGCATTGACAATAAATTAATTATTGTAATTTTGATAGCCAAATATCTCGTATTTTCACGCCATATACATATAGTTGGAAGATATTCACGTTTAATTTATATCCATCGAGTTGTAGTAGATTATCGACATTTGAATTACCAATCGATAGAAACGTTCGTCTTTTGACCATCGAAATACTTTTATTTAATTGAATATTTTTATTATTGCATATGCGCAAACATTGGATTTTTTTCCCTGTCGGGAGTCAAAGATATTTTTTAACAGATTTTTAATTATCTCAATAGAGACGAAGTTGGGACTTTTATTTAATATCTAATAATTAGAGACGTGAATGCTTCGCGTTTGCGATAAAGCCGATTTTATTCGCGATTTCTGCACCTTTTTCGCATCTAACGCAAATTCTCATATTTTGAAAAATAGCACCAAAATTTGGCTACTTCAGGACATTTAAATAGCGATAATAAAAAGGCAGAATTATATAATAATTATTGAAACTCAAATTTCTGCGAGTGAGATCTTCGCAGTTTTATGTATAAGGTTTTGTATAATTATGTCATCTTTTTATAGTTTATTTTTACTGTTTTTTTTTGTTTTAATAAGTCTCCCAAGTAAAATAAAATAAAATAAAGTAGATACACAAGACAACATGACTATAAGAATTCGTTGACAATATAAATAAAATATATTATCTGGACACTGTACGCTAATGTCGATTCATATAGGTTCTATCTTCATATAATACTGTTTTGGCAGACAGAAGATTAAACTTATAAAAAACAACCTGGCTACGATGGGGATTCTTAATTTTGAATCTAAATAAATTTGAATGAAAAAAGCATATTAGCATTTAGAGTGAAAAAAGTACTTGCGAATCTAAGTCATGTGTTGATTTCTCTTAATTTAAATTCCTTTATAGAAAATAACACCGCTTTTAATAGTAAAAATAACACCCTTTTTCCAAAATAAAGCGAATAGTTCAGTTCTCTAATAATAATTCACACACGAATGAGCTATTTTATATGTCGGGATTCAACTGTTGTATAAAATAGCTGATTTACATGTCGACCGCTTCTTTTTTGGGACTGATTACAACTAATGATAAAATTACTTATTAAATAAATAAATAAAATAGAACAATAATGGTTTGAACAAAGTGAGTTACACAAAAATTGTAAATTATGCCATAAAGCCAATTCTGAAAAAAATCATGTTTATGTATACCTATTGATAAAGTGTATGGATAATTCTAAAAGGCTGTAAAAGTTTCTTATCACAGCTAAGGAAAAATCATTTGTGACCTTTTGAGTTTGACCCATTTTATTTTTAAACCTATCGAATACCATAAAGTTTTTTTTCAAATATTCACAGTGAGGTTTTCCTAATATTTTGGCGATATCTTGCTTCTTCGTTGAGGTTTATCCTTTGCTCCGCATTCCTCCTTACCTACTGCCGTTCGCCGTCTTTCTGGAATATTCTTCATACTGTTGATTGGACGACGAAAGCAGAGCTTCCTGTTTGGCTGGGAAGCTGTCAGAATTCGCGCCGATATAATTTTCAAAAATAGTTGGTATATGAAATATACGCAAACTCTTACGAATTTCATCTTATGTACAATATAAGTAACGGTCTTGTATACTATCATTCATAAGTCAAAGAACTTCGCAATTCAGATTGGTTGTTTATACCTAAATCTCCATTGGAATAGACTATTTTTCCAAGTTGTGCTCCGGCTTAACCGGCTGGAAACTGTTTTTATCCGCATATTATAAAGAGCCATGAATTGTGAGAGAAATGAATTTTAATAAATTTCTCCTCTGCTGGGAATCGAGCCCAGGACGCCCGCACAGAAGCCAAACGGCTTACCAACTGTACCATGGCGGTCGGCACAGTTTCATTTTCATTAATTTATTTTAATGACTTAATTATGCTTTTACTTTGTTTAATGCGATCACCTGAAATTTGTTCAAGTTTTAAATTATAATCATAATTGTGTTGGTATTTTCATCCTGTATTGAATTGTTTTAGTGAATTCATGTTATAATCTAGTTTAATTGTGTACGAAGTGTATTTAAGTGTAATTAATCGCCAATACTGATAGCTGTTAAACTCTAAAAGACTTATGTGGCGGCCATTTTTTTTATTTCACCTTTCGGCCTGTCTAAGAGGAAAACGAACGAATCCCGAAGGCCTTGGATATACCAAGAAGTTTCACGATTACTTCCTTCCAACTCGATATTAGGTATAAAACAACTTATTTTACGCCTTTCACAATATTATGTAAACAGTCGGAGAGAGACCACACAAGAATACACTCAACTAATATATATTTACAGTTATTTACATTATTTTAAAGAGGACTAGAAAAATATTGAGGAAAACGGGTGTCAAATTACATGTACGTGTATTAAGTATAATAACACCTAAAAGAATACCAAAAAACGTAATTTCAGTCATTTATTATACCTACGACTATATAAATAACACTCGGTGCATTAACGACACCAATAATACTATAGTTTATTGTAAAGAAATATCGTCTAACTTATATTATTGTTAGAAATAATATTCATCTCAAGGTAAGTCGCCTAAAATAGAAGTCTTGAATGGAAATACGAGAGATCAAATCAAATACATTTTTACTCCTTACTAACCCAAGGGGATATAGTGGGGAGTTACGATTTCGCAGTTTTTAAGGCTTTTTTTTTATTGCCGATTATCATTCTGAGATTGTATTCTGAAAGTTTCATCACAATATATCTGTGTGTGTGTGCTGCTTGTTGTGGTGTGCTATGTACGGCGTGTTTATTTTACTTTATCGATTATAGACTAAAGTACTCGTTCGATTCTTTTCAAATTTTGCAAATTTGTGTATCTGATACCCACTTAGACCCCATTAGATTTTGAAGGATATCTGAATAGTGCTTCTCTATATTTTTAACTATCAAATATTTCAAAGTGACCCCAAGCTCCCAGGAAATTTAAAATTTGAAATTTTTATTTTCAAATTGGTAAAAAGGCACATCACTTTCATAAAATGGCATTGAAGAGCTATCAAGTTTTCGTGATAAAATATTTAAATAAAAAAAAAATTTATCAAACTCATGAAAATATTGAATATTTTCCATACAAAATTTGAATACTTTATAGAATGACTTGTTAGTGAGGAGTTTAACGTTGGCCACAACCCACTCGTTTTTATTTGTGTACATAACAAAAATAAGCTTAAGAGGGCATTTAACGCTAAATCTAGTGAGTGAAAATATTATTGGTAGGTATATTGAATCTGCCTAATGCACTATGAAGTTACGTATTAGTAAGGGTTAGCTATCGCGTGCGTTATAAAGGATTTCTACGTGATATAAATTATCAGAAGCCCATTTTTTTATTATTTTATGAACAAACCTGACTTGAAAGAAAAAACTTTATCGGTCATTCGCTTTGATTATATGCACTCTTTAAGCACATAAAAGATTTATTTCTCTACGACACATAGTTATTGAGTTATTTTAATTTTATACTGTAAAAAATAATATTCTTAATTTTTTTTTAGACGAACTCATGCTGAATTTAAAAATTGTGTGACGAACTTTCACTAGAGAAATGTTGAAAATACTTATGGTATTATTTTTAGAAACACATGGTTTAACATATTCGAGAAATTTGATTTAAAATTGGACTATTTAGGTTCATTATGCTCCTTTAATTCATTCAAGAAAGAATTAACCTAAATATTAACAATAGTCTTTCAGATAGAAAACGTAACAAATGATCAGAGAGAGGACTAAGCTTAACGACGTTGTTCATATGATCGATGATCTATGTAAATATCGATGATGATATATGATCGATGGACTAAACGTACCCTGGAGTGGCGACCAAGTGTTGGCCGTACAAAACCCAAGATGGTCACAAGCAAGATGGTCTGCCGAAATAAAGCGAGTGAATGAGGGTCGATGGCACAGATTGACGATGGATAGAGAAGCATGATGGTCGAAAGGGAAGGCTAAAGAGTTGGCACTCTGTGATCCAGAAGACGTCAATGTATGGTGTCTTCCTTGATGAAACATGTTTTGACACGGTTCTTGAATGTAGTATGGAGCCAAGTCGTTCAGAGCCTTAAACACCATCAGGCATACCTTATAGTCTACTCGTTCTGGACATTTCAACCAATGTAGTTCGTTACGAAGAGGTGTTATGTGAAATGTTTTGTCAGCTACATATATCAACCTCGCAGCTGCGTTGAAAACTATTTGTAAACTATCAAGCTGATACTTTGGCAAACCCGCATAAATAACGTAATCCAGCCTTGACACAACAAAAGAAATATATAAGCGTTTTAGCTTCGTTTTTGGGCAAGCTCCGGCGGATACGTTTCTATTGTCTCAGATGAAAGACACAAGACCTAACAATTTTTGAGATTTGCAAGTCCAGCGATAGTTCGTTGTCCAAGTGGACGCCTATGTCTAAATTATGTATTTTGATTGTAGGTATATTATGTTGTTGTTTTACTGTTTTAATTGAAAAGGTACATAATATAACTGCAGAATTTTTGCTCGAGGCTTCAAGTTACTTTGGTTGATTGGAAGAGTCCTTTATGGCTATTAACCAATCTATGCACTTTGGTGTAAAAAAAATTGGTAAATAGTTTCATACATGAAATATATCATTCTTCTTCTTCTTTTTATCTTATATGGCATTCTACCCAATTATTAGAAAGATTTCTGCCAGTATATTAATGTTATTAAATTATTTTGAGATTTGATGTTATTACATTATATTATATTGAATCCATTAAGGCGAAGAAGTTTTGCAACGTGTAAATAAACATGCAGGGAATTCAAAAGCAGAAGACATGTGTAGTGGAAATATATCATTAGTTAGCAAGAAAATAACGAATTCAGACTAGTCTTATATAAATTGATTTAATTTTTTTCAATGAAATAAAATTTCTTCAATGTGGCTAAGTATAATATATTAGAGGAGTTGACAATCGGGCGTGGGCATGTCAAAACCATTGTATGCCTAATTTCATCATGACAAACATGCTCGCTAAAATATGCAGCAGTAGGTAGTCATTGTATTTAAATAGTTTAAAAAACATGGATTTTGCAACTCTTTCCATTCTTACAACATCCAATATGGAGAGCATAACCGTATTTTCTTACCCATAGCCAAATGTATAATAACCAACATTAATTTATTAGACATTTAAATTAATGGTGTCATCGGAAATTCTATTATATTATTCTTGAAACCATATCTACTTCTAATGTGTTATGGGTTCCACTATTATTAATTTTTGCCTTCTCGAAACTAGGACAGTTTTCAAAAACAGTATAGTTTCGTTCATGTTCATCCATACCATCACGGCACGTTCCACAATGTGGGGTAACTGGCGACGGGTTTTCGGGTGTGCCTTGACTTATAAAAGGAAGCACGACACATGCATGTCTTCCCAAAAACCTGTTTCGTGTCACGTGAAAGGGCAAAATTTAGAACGGGTGGAAATCCTCATTACTAAACTATATGAGATGTTATTATTTTTTTCAAATCTTAATTCTACCAATTCTTACAGAACCTAACACAAATATGGGATATTATAAGATAGAAAAATCAACGTAATTTATATATTCATAACATGTGGGTAAACATCATTGTAAGCTGCGCAGGAGTAGCAATATACTAGACCCTTAGATCTATAGAATAGAATAAAATTAATGTAAGTATATACTTATTTATCTACAAAGGGATAGAAAACCTTTTTTCAGGGTGTGATTATTTTTAGGTATTAGGTATCTATGAGTAGGTATTAGGTATCTATGTTTTATAGAATATCAGGTTCATTTCTACAATGCCTAACTTAAATCATTTTTTACAAATCAAAAAAATTATTAACACATTAATATTTTTTTATTGACATTTTTTTAAAATATCATTTGAATCCCGACAGGGAAAAATCTAATGTTTGCGTATATGCAATTAAAAAATATTCCATTTTCTTCTATTTGACCATATTAAAACATAAGATAAATTTACAAAATATAATATGATTTTTACTAAAATAACATTTTTACGTTAGGCAACTCATCAAAAAGATTAAAATCTTGCGTTTGATCGGGGGATCACGTGATATTAATACAAATACAAAAAAAAATTAAACAAAACCAGTAGTAAACAAAATACGGAAACAAAACTCAAAACAAATAATTAAAAACAAAAAAAACTAAGCAATTCAAACAATTTAGGTCATTATATCAAAATAAATAAAAAATAAATCATATACCAGTAAATACATAAGTACCTACACCAATTTTGATTGTAAAATGCATTTCTAGTTTTTGTTTGAACTTTTTTATTGGAGGCAAGGTTGCAATGTAGACGATTCCTTGAGGAGGCCAAGGCCCATCCTGGGCTGTGGAGCCACTGATGATGATGATGATAATATACTGCACTGCATGATTGTATACATGAATGAGTTTGACAACAAAATATTATTGGTCAAAATTGTACCAGTTATCTCAAACGTTATTCAAATAATTTGTATCATTATTCGAAAGTTGGTTACCCCAGCACCGACATCGGCATAAATTTAATGATAGATAATTTTCCTACAATTCTATTCAATAATCTGACCCATAATGCCAACCTTCTGGTAAAGAACAAAGGTATGTAAATAAAGAAGCTAACACCGATATAATTTATCTATAAATGAAATTCATATTCATTTTATATTAACCACGAAACCGTGTATAAATTTGAAAATTACACCTCTGGGTGTATTCTAAAAAAAATAAATTCATAAGGAGCTTGTTAGCTGGAAATTTATTCACTTGATTTTCTATGTTTCTTGGAATTATGTACTTGTGCTTATTACAGATTTAAGCTTAACTATTATGTGTGTGTAAATTGTACGTCCATTGTAATAATAAGGCCATAAATTAATATCTTTACCGACACTCAAGTATTCAGCACACAACAAAACTTTTATCTTTATTATGTACCTATATCAAAGAAATCTACATAAATAAACAGATATAAACTAGTTGCATGTAACACATGAGATCCAACTGTCGATAGCGATAGTATGTATAGTTGAAGAATAAGTACCAAACTATAATCCCATAAATACAAATTATTTAATATTTTAAGATATTTGATTTTCTATACAACACATGTACCTACATATGTATGTATGTCAAGATAGGATAGTATGGAGGTCAGTCCTTTGATCCTACCCAGAATATGAAAACAGAATGATGGTATGTATGTATGTTTGGAGATTAGTATCAAACAATTAAGTCTTCTTAGATATTGTGAGTAGGCTATTTCCATACAAATTGTATGAAACAATGTCGTCACTAAATTCAATTTTTATAAAAATTGTTGAAAAAAATTTGCAATGTGCTAATACAATGTTCACATTTTTTATAGAAAATTAAATTATCTAGTTGGGGTGTTTCGTCTTTTTTCGATATTTTAAAAAAAATGGATATATAGGCAGTTAAACTCATAAATTTATCATAAAAAAAATATTTTTCTTAATAAAAAATATTTAAGAAACCCTGAAATTTTTTTAAAAAACTGATTTGATATTTTGTATTTTTCTATGTTTGTACCAATTTTCAGCGTTCTAGCGTTTATGGTTTCTGAGATATATGGAAAAATAAAATAAAAATTCAAAAGTTGATAACCCCTGACTGAAACAAAAATTCAAAATTCCGAGTATAAAAGTTTTGTAGGCCTGTAACTGTTTATATATTCTGAAATTTTAGGCTCTTTAAATTGAGCGGATCAAAAGTTATAAGGGGGGGACGGACACACACACAGACACACAGACACACAGACACACACACACACACACACACACACACACACACACACACACACACACACACACACACACACACACACACACACACACACACACACACAGACACACAAAACTCACATAAAATGTTCTACTCCGAATTCTGAGTAAATCCATGTATGGGAACATATATGCTGCGAGGCCTCTAGTTGGTGTTATTAGCATGCAAAAAGTCCACTACACCATACAAAATTTTCCTTCGTACACGCATCTTGGCTTAATCCAACTGTCTATTTGTTCAGGAGAACTTTGTTCTCTTAACATATCGACAATGTATCAAGCCAGAATACGCGAGAATTGTATGGAGAGGTCTACTTTTTTCATGGCTTTTCCAACTTTGAAGTCAAAAAACACCAACTTAGAGGCTTCGCAGCATATATGTTCCATACACGGATTTACTCAGAATTCGGAGTAGAACATTTCGTGTGTCTGTGTGTGTGTGTGTGTGTGTGTCTGTGTGTGTGTGTGTGTCTGTGTGTCCGTCCCCCCCTTATAACTTTTGATCCGCTCAATTTACAGAGCCTAAAATTTCAAAATATATAAACAGTTACAGGCCTACAAAACTTTTATACTCGGAATTTTGAATTTTTGTTTCAGTCAGGGGTTATCAACTTTTGAATTTTTATTTTATTTTTCCATATATCTCAGAAACCATAAACGGTAGAACGCTGAAAATTGGTACAAACATAGACAAATACAAAATCTCAAATTAGTTTTTTCAAAAAAATTCCAGGGTTTCTCAAACATTTTTTATTAAGAAAAATATTTTTTTTATGATAAATTTATGAGTTTAACTGCCTATATTTCCAAAACTTTTACAATTATCGAAAAAAGCCGAAACACCCCAACTAGATAATTTAATTTTCTATAAAAAATATAAACATTGTAGTAGAAGATCTCAATTTTTTTTTAACAATTTTTTTAAAAATTGAATTTAGTGACGACATCGCTTCATACATTTTGTATGGCAGTCGCCTATACACAATATGTAAGAAGACTTAATAGTTTGTTACTTCATCTCCAAACATACATACATACCATCATGCAATTTGCATATTCTGGGTAGGAAAAAGGATCTTCTTCCATACTATCCTATCTTGACATACATACCTATATATGTTGTATAGAAAACAAAATATCTGAAAATATTCAATAATTTGTATCTATGGGTTTATAGTTTGGTACATATTCTTCAACTATACATACTATCGCTATCGACAGTTGGATCTCATGTGTTACATGCAACTAGTATACCTAGTTATGAAAAAAAAAATATACAAAAAGTAACATCAATTTAAAAAAAAGAGAAAAGATACATAAAAAATAATCCAACTGTCGATTTGTTCAGGAGAACTTTGTTCTCTTAACATATCGACAATGTATCAAGCCAGAATACGCGAGAATTGTATGGAGAGGTCTACTTTTTTCATGGCTTTTCCAACTTTGAAGTCAAAAAACACCAACTTAGAGGCTTCGCAGCATATATGTTCCATACACGGATTTACTCAGAATTCGGAGTAGAACATTTCGTGTGTCTGTGTGTGTGTGTGTCTGTGTGTGTGTGTGTGTGTCTGTGTGTCCGTCCCCCCCTTATAACTTTTGATCCGCTCAATTTACAGAGCCTAAAATTTCAGAATATATAAACAGTTACAGGCCTACAAAACTTTTATACTCGGAATTTTGAATTTTTGTTTCAGTCAGGGGTTATCAACTTTTGAATTTTTATTTTATTTTTCCATATATCTCAGAAACCATAAACGCTAGAACGCTGAAAATTGGTACAAACATAGACAAATACAAAATCTCAAATTAGTTTTTTCAAAAAAATTCCAGGGTTTCTCAAACATTTTTTATTAAGAAAAATATTTTTTTTATGATAAATTTATGAGTTTAACTGCCTATATTTCCAAAACTTTTACAATTATCGAAAAAAGCCGAAACACCCCAACTAGATAATTTAATTTTCTATAAAAAATATTAACATTGTAGTAGAAGATCTCAATTTTTTTTTAACAATTTTTTTAAAAATTGAATTTAGTGACGACATCGCTTCATACATTTTGTATGGCAGTCGCCTATACACAATATGTAAGAAGACTTAATAGTTTGATACTTCATCTCCAAACATACATACATACCATCATGCTATTTGCATATTCTGGGTAGGAAAAAGGATCTTCCTCCATACTATCCTATCTTGACATACATACCTACATATGTTGTATAGAAAACAAAATATCTGAAAATATTCAATAATTTGTATCTATGGGTTTATAGTTTGGTACATATTCTTCAACTATACATACTATCGCTATCGACAGTTGGATCTCATGTGTTACATGCAACTAGTCAAATACAATTCGTTTATCCAACTGTCGATTTGTTCAGGAGAACTTTGTTCTCTTAACATATCGACAATGTATCAAGCCAGAATACGCGAGAATTGTATGGAGAGGTCTACTTTTTTCACGGCTTTTCCAACTTTGAAGTCAAAAAACACCAACTTAGAGGCTTCGCAGCATATATGTTCTATACACGGATTTACTCAGAATTCGGAGTAGAACATTTCGTGTGTCTGTGTGTGTGTGTGTCTGTGTGTGTGTGTGTGTGTGTGTCTGTGTGTCCGTCCCCCCCTTATAACTTTTGATCCGCTCAATTTACAGAGCCTAAAATTTCAGAATATATAAACAGTTACAGGCCTACAAAACTTTTATACTCGGAATTTTGAATTTTTGTTTCAGTCAGGGGTTATCAACTTTTGAATTTTTATTTTATTTTTCCCTATATCTCAGAAACCATAAAAGCTAGAACGCTGAAAATTGGTATAAACATAGACAAATACAAAATCTCAAATTGGTTTTTTCAAAAAAATTCCAGGGTTTCTCAAACATTTTTTATTAAGAAAAGTATTTTTTTTATGATAAATTTATGAGTTTAACTGCCTATATTTCCATTTTTTTTTAAAATATCGAAAAAAGCCGAAACACCCCAACTAGACCATTTAATTTTATATAAAAAATATTAACATTGTAGCAGTACATCTCAAATTTTTTAAAACAATTTTTATGAAAATTGAATTTAGTGACGACATCGCTTCATACAATTTGTATGGTAGTCACCTATACACAATATCAAAGAAGACTTAATAGTTTGATACTTCATCTCTAAACATACAATATACATATACCATCATGCTGTTTTCATATTCCGGGTAGGAAAAAAAGACTGACCTCCATACTATCCTATCTTGACTACCTAGGTACATGTGTTGTATAGAAAACTAAATATCATAAAATAATAAATAATTTGTATTTATGGGTTTGGTACTTATTCTTCAACTATACATACTATCGCTGTCGACAGTTGGATCTCATGTGTTACATGCAACTAGTACAATAATACGCAAATCCTTCATAAAATTGATGAGTTTCATGATTTCTCGTGATTTCTCGTGATTCCCATCATCAAATCTCTTGGCTTTGTTCAGATGGAATCACCCCAGAAGTAATTACTTTCTAATGAAAAGAAATCACCGAATTCGGACGACGTCAGCAGTAGCGGAATCGCTCATAGAAGCCGAAAATCTTGGCTTGCCTAGCAATATTATGTTAAGAAATTCAAGACCTTATATTTTTTACTATTTTATTTACTTTATTTACTTTATTTACTTTATTTACTTTATTTACTTTATTTACTTTATTTACTTTATTTACTTTATTTACTTTATTTACTGTATTTACTTTATTTACTTTATTTACTTTATTTACTTTATTTACTTTATTTACTTTATTTACTATATTTACTTAATTTACTTTATTTACTTTATTTACTTTTGTGGCAGCCCATCTCTATGGCCACAAAATGCCTCGATTCGTATTGGCACCGAGCCCGCTCTCCCACTCTCATTCAGACTTGACTAGCCCAGCTCGCAGGACGTTTGCCATGAACGCTTCCTCAACATCAATCCGCGGTTAATACATATTTAAATAGTCTTTAAAAGAATGTACAAAAATTAGTCACAATAAATTATATTCAGTAAGTGATCTTTCATTAATAAGTAATCAGTTGCTACCCAAGTATATCTATTGGTAAGGAAGTATTTTATATTATCAATTATTTCAATGAACACGCAAATATATCCTTCCGATATATTCTATTCTAATATAATATAACCAATATATATTATATAATCCAGACATAAATACTTCCTGCCAAACTTTATTTACTTTATTTAAGATTTGGTACACGGTTAACATACAATATACATACATAAACATAATATCAATTATGATAAATCGACCGTACACACAAAAATCCCACAAGGCATAGCCTGTCTGTGGGTATACCAATTAAAAAAATATTCAAAATTATTTCGTTAATAACATGAGTTTTTTTAAAAAATAAAATAGAGCAAATTGCTTAGGCAGAAACAAATGCAAAAAATTGCAAGCATACATTACAAGATTAAAAACTAAACCGTGTATAGATACGATGCTTTACAGGGGCACAAATCTAAATATTATTTTGGCATGTGATTTTAAAAATATGTTTTAAAAACATAAAATTTTCGACATTTCCCTATATTTTTTTTCAGGGTTTGCGTAGTCCGAAAGTCCTAAGCACGCCCCTGACGACTTGGTAAAGAATTATTGCTGATTTTACATTTTTTTAAGATTTTGTCATAGATCCCCAACATCAGATCTTGACCGAATTTAAATGGGACCAATCGGAAAATACCTACCCTCTTTCTAATGAAAATAGAATAATCGTAATCGAACAACGTGGTAAAAATTAATCGCTGAACATTGACAACCTCCTCCGTTATGAAAGTCGGTTCAAAAAATACAATAAATATTTATATAACATATGAAATGTATATTAAATACCAGTTATGAGGCTGTGGTAGGCTATATAGTATATTTTGAAAATAATTTCCTTAATACCCTCAAAAGATACGTCTTTGAAATAAGGAACAGTTTGTATGTACATATTTATTCTATTGCATGAGTTTTTTTTTAATTTTTAATTTGTTTAATACTTTTCTTGTAAAATTAGTTTTATTAAAACCCTATTTTATTATTTTATTGTAAGTAACTAAAAAACTACAAGGTCTATGAAGTATATTTTTACTTCAATCGAAAGAGAATATGAAAATCTACCGGCTGAGTTTTTTATTATCCTTGCTTTTTAAAAAGAACCTCTAAATTTTACCTATTAAAATGTTGTATATCACATATCTGGTGATATACAATATTTTTTCGTGTTTCATACATTAGAAGGTAATTTAGTGTGTATTTTTGCGTACATCCATATACATACCCAGGGTGTACAAGGGCGTTAAGAGGGTGACTGCTGCCAACGTACCTATTTTTTCAATTTGATATACCATCATTATTACTAAACGAATCATTTTGAAAAAAATAACCTAGTTATTTTTTATATTAATAAAGAGAAATATACCTTAACTTTTTGATTATGTTTTGTATATATTCTTGTAAAAAAATAATAAGCATACCCCGATTTTAGACATTTATCTTAAATTTCTAAGAAAATATAAGGTATAGAGCAATATTTTTTTTATAGATTAAAGAAGAACGAAATACCTGGAAAAATATGATATGACGTTGCATTAATGCATCAGGTTAAGTAAATAAACCAAAAAAACTTTTATTACGCAATGGCGCTGAATGGAAAATAAATGTTTTTTTAGGTTTATTTACTAAACCTAAAGCATTAATGCAACGTCACATCATATTTTCTAGATATTTTTGTCTTCTTTAATTTAAAAAAAGTATATTACTCTACGCCTTATAGTTTATTAAAAATATAAGATAAACGTTGAAAATCGGGGTATGCCATTATTTTTCTACAAGAATTTATACAGAACATTATCAAAAAGTTAATACCCAAAGTATCTAAATTATTTTTTCAAAATGATTTGATAAGAAATAATGATGGTATATCAAATTGAAAAATAGGTACGTTGGCAGCAGTCCCCCCCCTTAAGTCTGCTGCATGTTTTTACTCGTTTATTAGGTTCTGCAACCACATACGTAGGCATATGTCAAACTGGAATTATGACATGTATGTTGTACTAAAATAAATATATCCTGAATTGAAAATTGTATACTTTATATATTATTTCAATAAAATATGGCTATCTGCTTGAAAATATGTCAGATATGCTAGCGCCATCTATTAATAAGTAGTGTACTACTAACGAACGTAATTTACGCATGTATGTAAATAAAAATTATGCACATCATTGAATTGAATTTAATATTATGTAGGTATGTGGTTCCATCCAATATTCTATGTCCAATGAAAATATTTTACACCTATGTACAGCGCCAACGTATCATTTTGATTTGAATAAGGACATTGACTTGATTATAATGTATATAATTTTATTAGTACGAGAAGGTCCCATGTTTATTGTTAATGGCGCGGTATGGCTTTTTATAAAATCCAAGATAACATCGGCTGGATAAGCATTGATAATATAAAATAAGTAGGTATAAGATATAGGTGCTTAAATATGTAATATACAAAGGTAATAAGTAATTTGTTTACCTTGTCTGTTACCCATAATCATAAAATCAGAAGACGCACCTATGTACAGTTTGCTGTTTATATAAATAACGTTATTTGCCTAATGATATGTTATTATTTAAAGCTAACTTTTATTAAAATAAAAAATCCTCGTGTATGTAAATATTACGATCCATATGAAGAAATCTGCAAAATAAATATAAAAATAAATATAATTGTTAATACCATCACGAAAAAAAAACCTGTCAAGGTAGAATGATCTAAGCAAGAGCTTTAAAATACTTACTAGTAATATAAATATCACAACTTAATCAAAGAGAACACACTATTTAAAGTTTTCTTCGCGTTAAAATGAAGAATAAAAAATATTTCGCATCGGTCCGTAGATTGTTTACATTCATACTGCCAATGCCAAACACATAATGTCAAACACAGGTATTTTATATGACAAACAAATTCAATTACAGAACATATACGTACATAATCTATTGTGAAACGATATAAAGTATTTGTATGAAATACAAAATTGTTCAATTCTATCAAATTAAACCAACAGTTTTAACATGCATTGTTCTTCTGAAACTTTCAGAGTACTAACTGGTCGGAAAGTTATATAGTTAAAAATCAATTGAAAATTCCAGTACGGACAGACAGGAGAAGTTAAATAAAAGCGTATAAAAAGAGCAAATAATATAGCATTAAGTTATGAGGTGGTATCACAGTAGTATTAAGTATGTTCCCCTCTGGAAACTGTCACCAAAAAACAAAACATGAACAACATTTGCTTTAGTCAATGACAAGAGTTTGTACTGCTCGGCACTGTCGTATATTTTAAGCTAGAAAAAGTGTCTACTGATTGTGCAAAAATTATAACAAAAAGAGATGGAGTAATGACGAATGACGATATACCTACTTTTTTGGGTTTGAATCAGCCGTACACGTAAATTAAGTAGGTACCTAACCTACCTATTTTTTATAAGAGTGATGATATAATTTTCATATATGTATATTTATTCAATTGAATGAATAATTTAAATACAATGGTATAAAAATTACAAATGTACAAAATTACAATAAAAATTTCTATTCAATTTATACCCAATTACATTTTTCTTCACACATTTGGAAATTTCACTGCCTCGCTAGATGATGATTATATCACAATGGCGTATTTGAAATAACTTTGTAAGACAGTACTGAACTTTTTCTCTCTCTCCGACGGCACAAATAGAACCTTGATCTCCTGCAAATATCACCTCTATTGCACGCCGCCCTCTTCCAACTCTCCACCTGGAGAAGCTGCGCCTCATCACTCTTAACCTCGTCTTCCCGTCTCTGTCTGGGTCTTCCTACTCTTTTCTGCCACCTGAGTATCTAGTCATTACTTTTTTGGAGATTACTTTTTCACGTGCGTCTGTCGTTCTCTGTACAAAACTAAGCCCATCAGCCCATCTCAGTAGCGTAATATTATGTATTGAGATACTGAGAGCTTGGCTAGCCAGCTAAGTTGTATAGTCTTAAGGTACCAGTTCGCTGCGCGACCGAGACAGGAGACAGAGACAGCAAAGCGATCTCCTCCATACAAAAGTGGTGTCTCGTGGTGTCTCTCTGAGTATCACGTGGTTTCTCTGAGAATCACATGACCGAACAATGTCAGAGTGGTGTCCATACAATTGCAATTGGAACTGGTGTCCATACAATTGCATACAGTCAATTCACGGAATCGGTCTCGCGTATCTGTCGTCGGTCTCGGTCTCCGGTCTCGATCGCGGCGCAAACCGGTAACTTTCACAGTAAAAGTCATGTAACGGTCTCGGTCTCCGGTCTCTGTCTCCTGTCTCGGTCTCCGGTCTCGGTCGCGCAGCGAATTGGTACCTTTACGTTTCTGTCATGAGAAGCGTCATTCTGTTGGATATTACGTCGTTATATTATCCAGATGTCAAATTCCTCACAAAAAATCGTTTCACGTAACAGAAACGTTAACTTTTACAACATGGTACCTACATATATGTTGTACATCATTACGGTGAATGACAATACCTACTGAATAAAGACTAATAATCTTGGAAAGAGATGTTGAATCCTAAAGAAGTCACAACTTTGAACCATTGACACCACGAAGAAAATGAACTCATTGCAATTAACACGGCATTCTCCTGAATTATTACAGATAGATCGTTGTGGTGGCGGTACCTAAAACGTAACCCGTTGAATTGACACGATATAATATATTATGTACAAATGTCGGTTTGTTCATTGACCGTCAGATTGTTGATTACCTCACCGCAAGTCCACCTTCATATGAACAATAATATATGTCAATATCAAACACACAGACAATATGTGGTCGCAATGTTTTGTTACAGAACCGTCCATGTGTCGCTTGATCGGATGGATGGTGTATGGTTTCGAGACATGTGCATTATACAAGTCCAAAGACATAAATGTCAATGTGACAATGACTATAGACCATAATAAATTATACAAATTACTTATACATGTACTTATAATCTGAAAATATTAGGTACACATAAATGTTCTGGAGTACCTCAAGGATCCCACTTCGGT
This sequence comes from Molanna angustata, assembly GCA_963576475.1. NCBI lineage: Eukaryota > Metazoa > Arthropoda > Insecta > Trichoptera > Molannidae > Molanna > Molanna angustata. Next base: position 22,395,357 of record OY754974.1, read on the forward strand.
CCACTACTGTTTAATATATATGTCAACGACATAGGAAATTCTTTTAAATACTCTAATTATTCACTCTTTGCAGACGATATGAAAATTTACAATTGTGTGAAAACTATATCTGATTGTGCAAGACTTCAAGAAGATTTGGATCGACTTGCAGTTTATTGTAGATTAAATTTATTAAAACTGAACACCTCTAAATGTTTCTCAATTTCTTACACTAGAAAAATTAATAAACACACTTTTGATTACATATTAAATGATGAACACATAGTTAAGAAATCTTTGTGACGGGATTTAGGAATATTCTTGGACAGCAAATTAAATTACAGACAACATATAAATAAAATTACAACAGCAGGTTATAAAAAAATTGGTTTTATTTTTAGGATAAGTAAAGATTTCAGAAATCCACAAACATTTAAAATATTATTTAATTCACTAGTCAGAAGTACACTCGAGTTTGGATCTGTTATTTGGAACCCGCAATATCGTGTGCACATTAATAATATAGAAAAAATACAGCGTAAATATTTGAAGAGATTGGCATATCGAAGTATTGTTGCACCTATTCCACTGTCACTAGAATCAAGACGTAAATGCCAAGATATACAATTTCTTTACAACATATTGAACAATATTATTGACCGCCCGGAACTTTTATCGAGTATTGACTTTAACGTACCATTGAGACGCTCCAGACATACTCTCTTCCGACCTAAATTATACAAAACTAATGCCGCGAAAAACTCAACTATAAACAGAATTATAAACACATACATAAAATATGAGAAGTCCCTTAACATAGACCTATTCAGTGACACAAAACATAAACTCGCTCAAAAATTGAAAACAGGAATTTCATAAGATTATCACTTACGCACAACACGCATGCACATACACTTAGGTATACACTGACACACACACACACACCTTCACACATACACACCCTCACACACACACACACATATATATGATTTTGTATCTTGAATATGTATATGACTGTATTTTGAAATAAATTATGATAGTATTGTAAGCTAATAATTGATGTATGGAGATGATAATTGCTATATATATATATATATATATATATATATATATATATATATATATATATATATATATATATATATATATATATATATATATATATATATATATATATATATATATATATATATATATATATATATATATATATATATATATATATATATATATATATATATTTATATATATATATATATATATATATATATATATATATATATATATATATATATATATATATATATATATATATATAGGGAACATGGGTAACAGTGGATCACTATTTTTTTCACAAACTATAACTTGAAAATTAGTGTATATATCAAATAGATTTTCATTTAACTCTTTAGTATGACTCTTTGTTTAAGTGTAAATAAAACATTTACGTTAAAATTCTAGGTAATTTAAGAACTGTGTACGTTTTTTTCTCAAATGGCAAATGATCCACTGTACCCCACACGTGGGTTACAGTGGATCACCCATTGGGATACACTGGATCACAATGGGTTACAGTGGATCATAGTATTTTTTGATAAATAAAATTAATTTCTTCACTCTTTAATGCTTTAATTATCAAAATAACATCAATATATGATATAACACATTATAAAATAAGATGTTTTCAAGTAAAACATTGAAAATAATATAGGCAGGTATATGTTGCTTTACCTACTTTTCCAAAATAGTAAATTTTTGTGCTGCTTTTAGCATTTATATTGATTTCTACCAAAACACGAAGTAAGGCATGTACATAATAATATAAATAACTGTCGTAACAACCTCAGGCTCATTGTTTTCATTTCTCCATTGGTAATCAACCCTTTATCCTCTTAAGGAACGCTGAATCGAGAATCCTCATAGAAAGTTCGCTGTCTTCACTTTCATGTAGAATTTATCTTTTTTTATGGATGCCTCATTCTTAGTGACTTGCGCCATTTTTCAATTTCACGACACTCTATTTCTTTGTCATTCGGGATATCATTACCAATAATTGATTTACCAGTTTGTCTCGGAGCTCTTCCAGTCTTTCTGGGTGCTGCTTTTGGCATGCTACAAAACTTACCTTGGCTTCTATCATAAGCGGTGGCAAAAAGGTCCCCGTAGCATTGATGAAACAGTATGTTGTTAATATGGTGCCTTTTTCTACACTGATGGCTTTATCGACTTGCTTCTGTCCTTTTACTGCAAGGACCTTGGAAGACTTTTGGACGTTAATCGTGCTTGTCCCATCCAGATTGTAAACCCTGTTACCATCTCCAAATATTGGTTCTCGTAACACTGCTTCATGCAATTTATATTATTCAAAAAAATAACGTTAATGCCTGTTGAGAGCAGGTCCTCGGCTTAAACTGCATCCTGGTGTAGAGGCTCAACTTAGGATTGCTTTTTCTAAAATTATGGAGCTATTCTTTCCCACCAAGGTGCTTATTGTGGTATTTTTAAATTATCTATATTCGCCATTTCATATGCTTCGCACCATCATTTCACGAGGTTATAAGCCCGTAAAACATTTGACTCCATTATATAACATAGCCAGCCAACGACAATATTAATATTCCTGCTCCTTTGTAAATATTTAGTGAACATTAGAGATTGGTGATGATCTTACTGCCTCATCAGTAGCTTTGTATTTTGAATATCTCTAACATAGTGAATGGAATATTTTTCAACTTGGAAACAGTTCTTCTTTTTTCTTGATGAATAATATTTGGTCAATGGTACTTTGCATTGATTCTTGGCTATGTTATTCAACTTTTGTTTTGTGTGCTCGATTTCATGGCATATTGACCTAAAAAAACTTATAAGAGCATATTAAATTATTTACAATTATCAATTACATATAAATATAATATTAAATTTACTATTAAATTATGAAAAATTATTAACCAAGTAGTATGGAGTATAGTGGATCATGATCCACTGTTACCCATTTATAAATGATCCACTGTGACCCATCCTGATTTGTATAATACGAATCATAATTGTCAGTTATTACAATAATATTTTAAATAACTTACCAATTCATATCTTGTATATGGATATAACGAGTATATTGACTCACACATTTAGTGCAATTGTTGTTTATTTTTTTTAAATATCATAAATTCATTCACCGTGTTAAAAAAGTATACGTCATTAATTTCACATTTGATCGAAAAACATGTGTATCTTCAACAACAGGTCATCTATCACTGATTAATTGGATGGATAATAATACTAACTAAATTCAAAAAAATAATGAAGAATATTTGACCAATGCAAAAAAATATAATTCGATTGATCCACTGTGTAACATGATCCACTGTGACCCATGTTCCCTATATATATATATATATATATATATATATATATATATATATATATATATATATATATATATATATATATATATATATATATATATATATATATATATATATATATATATATATATATATATATATATATATATATATATATATATATATATATATATATATATATATATATATATATATATATATATATATATATATATATATATATATATATATATATATATATATATATATATATATATATATATATATATATATATATATATATATATATATATATATATATATATATATATATATATATATATATATATATATATATATATATATATATATATATATATATATATATATATATATATATATATATATATATATATATATATATATATATATATATATATATATATATATATATATATATATATATATATATATATATATATATATATATATATATATATATATATATATATATATATATATATATATATATATATATATATATATATATATATATATATATATATATATATATATATATATATATATAATTAAAAGAATTATGCGCCCTTGTTTTTAAAATTAATTACTTGCGGATCCGCAGCGCTGGATCCAGCTGGATTGCTGCAATCCCCAAAAGCTAGACGTACATATTTATATAAACGACATACAAATAAATAAGTATGGAACTGTGAGAAGATTTATTTAACATTTAACAATAATATTCATGCATGAAGAAAATGAGTAAGTATTGGACTTGCATCACATCAAGTTATTATTTTACTCCGTTGAATCCATTCTCTCAGGATCACAGGTCATTTTGCAAATTTTATGAAACACTGTTGTTTCAAAAAGGTGTAACTAATTTGTTCTTATCATTGCAGATGAAATTGCCACATTCATGTTGGTAAATATATTGCAATGTTTTCTATCGTAAACAATACAATAGCTAGGTATATTTTATCATGATTTATAGTGTCATCAATGGATTAAAGCGAATTGCTTGTTGTTCATAGGAATTTGATAAAATAACTGTAACAAAAAGCACATAACTGTATTTCTACTTTTCTTTAATATTATCATCATCAATGGCTCCACAGCCCATTGCGGGCCTTGGCCTCCTCCAGCATTCCTCGCCATCTCCCTCTGTCCTGACATGCTTCCCTCCAGTTCCTTACACCAACAGCCTCCACATCCCGCTGCACGCCATCCAGCCATCGGAGCTTGGGTCTACCAACATTTCGTCTACCTTGTGGGTTTGTGTTCAGGACCCTTTTTGACACTCTTTCATCGCCCATTCTTTCCACGTACCCTGCCCATCGTAGCCTCCCTATTTATATCATCTTTACAATGTTGGGCTCATTATAAAGATTGTAGATCTCATCATTGTGTCGTATTCTCCAAGCTCCGTTTACCTGCACAGGTCCGAATATCCTTCTGCCGTTTACCTGCACAGGTCCGAATATCCTTCTGTTCTTTAGTATTAGATCAATACCAAATATTTTATGTTAACGAGCTGCATTATTTTCAAGTACTAACCTACTAAATTTCATTTTTAAACCTGTGGCCCAGTAGCCACTCTTGACTCTCAAATTCTAATTTTCGTTCAGAACTTACCTACCTGTCGCTTGCGTACATTCAAATTATCTACTATTGGAGGTCGTGGAAAGAACCTCCTCGCAGTGCCCCTGGTAACAGAATTATCCTGGCCAATGTTTCCAGGACATCGGCAAAATTCAACTGTAAGGACTTGGACCGGCAAAGATGTGCGTAAAACCAAAGATAGAAAGCATATTGAAAAAAAAAATATGGGGATTTTTCATCTTATACAATTACATAGATGTTGTTTTGCGGCCTTGTTGAACAATTAAAGAAAACCAAAAAGAAGCAGAAGAACTCTAAACCTTACAAACATTGCACTTAAAAGTGCTGAAGAAACTATAATATTAGTTGTAAGAAAACAATTGAACTAGATAGTTTAATTTCTGCAAAAAAGTACCATTGATACCTGTGTGCGTATTAAGTTTTCAAAAGCCTCAATGTGAACTAACCTAATGGAGATAAAAAGTCTCCGAATTTACAACACGAAGTCTCGAAGACGTTAAAGATGTTCTTCTTGGCCAAAAAATCCGCAAATTAACTATTTAAAAGGATTTGTTACTTCAAAGAAATCCATACCTTAGCGTTTTTTATTACATTATTTAATTTTGGACTATACATAGGTAATTATAAGTACCTATGCTAATTAGAACTCCTATCCAATGAAACGAAGAGGACATTGTTTTAGAAATGTAGATAATTTGATTAGGATCCGAGTTGAATTCAGGTTATTTCGATTCGATCTAAATAAAAAAGTAACATCGGAATCAATCAAAGAATGGATTGACCGGAAATTTAAGCCCGACGGAATGTTAATTAGTACTACCTGTAATATAATGTAGGTCGACATTACCTTATCCCATATATACCTACCTATTTAAAACAATTTCACATCCTAATTTTATCTCCATTAATCCTTAACGACTATTTTTATTATCTATGTACATACTAGGTATACTTATCCAACTGTCGATTTGTTCAAGAGAACTTTGTTCTCTTAACATATCGACAATGTTTAAAGCCAGGATACGCGAGAATTGTATGCAGGGTCTACTTTTTTCACGGCTTTTCCAACTTTGAAGTCAAAAAACACCAATTTGGAGGCTTCGCAGTGTATATGTTCGATATACGGATTTACTCAGAATTTGGAGTAGAACATTTCGTGTGTCTGTGTGTGTGTGTGTGTGTGTGTGTTCCTTCCCCCTCTTTTAACTTTTGATCCGCTCAATATACAGAGCCCAAAATTTCAGAATATATAAATAGTTATAGGTCTACAAAACTTTTGTACTCAGAATTTTGAATTTTTGTTCCAGTCAGGGGTTATCAACTTTTGAATTTTTACTTTATTTTTCCATATATCTCAGAAACCATAAAAGCTAAAATGCTGAAAATTGGTATGAATATAGAAAAAAACAAAATCTCAAATTTGTTTTTTCAAAAAAATTCCAGGGTTTCTCAAACATTTTTTATTAAGAAAAATATTTTTTTTATGATAAATATATGTGTTTACGTTTTTAAAAATATCGAAAAAAGCCGAAACACCCCAACTAGATCATTTAATTTTCTATAAAAAATATTGAAATTGTAGTAGTACATCTCAATTTATATTTAACATTTTTTTTTTTAATTTAATTTACTGATGACATTGCTTCATACAATTTATATGGCAGTCGCCTATACACAATATGTAAGAAGACTTAATAGTTTGATACTTAATCTCCAAACATACATACATACCATCATGCTGTGTTCATATTCCGAGTATGAAAAAAGGACTGACCTCCATACTGTCCTATCTTGACATACATACCTACATGTGTTGTATAAAAAACAAAATATCTTAAAATATTCAATAATTTGGATTTATGGGTTTTTAGTTTGGTACTTATTCTTCAACTATACATACTATCGCTATCGACAGTTGGATCTCATGTGTTACATGCAACTAGTAAATAAATGAACAAATAAATTTAATAAATAGGTAATGAATAAATAATAATGACGAATATACAGGGTGTCCCATAAGTCAACGTATTCCTTTTAAGGGCTGTTATACCAACTCATGACTCGCCAGAATATGCAAATATGACCTTAGTAAAAGTGCCTTAGTTTTCGAGATATTGCCACTTTTACAAAGTGCCCGAAAATCTCCGCCTTCGATAAGTTTTTCGAGTGCCATATTTACACATTTCAATATTTTGGAATTCTTATTTATGTTTTACAATCTTTAATAACTCAGCTGTTGATCACAATCCAAAATAATAATAAAACTTTTTTTTTGGCGGAAAAAAAAATAATTATGGCCAGGGTTATGAATTTTTAAAAATATATTACACAACTTTGATTGTTCACACTGAAAAAAAAAATGTATGACGCTAACCTGGCATATTGTTGTTAAAGTTGCGCAATTATTGTTATTTCCAAAATAGTATAACAATTACTATGTTTTACAGTAAAAAAAATAGATATTGCTATTTTACTGCAAAATGAGCTGATTGTGAAATTATTTCATTTATTTGGGTTTCCGACGTAAACACTTGCTTTTATTTATTAGAGGGAAAAGGATTTATTTTAACTAAATAAATCATTTAAATAATCTAAAGTTAAGTGTTCACACTGAAATTTTGCTTCTTGTTTAGTAAATAAATGATCTCTTTTTAATTATTTTATAATTATAAAAATTAATACCACTACTACAAATTGATAAAACTAACAAATAAAACAACATTAAAAATATCAAAATCAAGACAATAAGTAATGAAACAAATATAACACAGCTAAAATTAAGAACTAGAATTAAAAATCTACATTAAAAACTATAGTTAATAATCATACAAATTTATAGAATTACAAATATTAAAAATAAAATAACTAGAGTATTAGCCACATATGATGAAAACGACTTCCATAAGTACAAAAGACCCAAAACTGTCCTCAAGAGACCACCCCCACCTGAACCCCCACAATAATAGCGATCCGAAAAACTGCCACACCAATCTTCAATATACAAAATTCACCTCGACAACCCCACCCCCTTCATATAAAATATAAATTCATCCCTCCAACCTAAAACCCTTACATCTTCAGTACTAAAATCTCCAAACCACCCAGTCAAGTAACGTCAGATGAAGGAGCAAGGAGTCCTAGACTCGGTACTCTGATGTACAGTAATGACCACAGATAATATAGAAGTAAACTTTCAGTATACTTCAGATGTGTCACTCAATACATAGAAGCTGTAACCGTATAATCCATAAGGTTTCGCACATCTCCGCTATAGGGGCAATGAATACGCGACCGGTCCACGGCAAATTTAAATTTCCATTTTAAAATGTTTCCAGCTTTGAGGAATGGATTCAAGGATAACTTAAATAAAAAAAATACCATTTTTCAATCATTATTTATTAAAAAAAAACACATATGAAAGATTTTATTTTATTTCACTTCGCCGTATTTCACTTGACAATTTATTCAAAACACAACGAAACTTGTCAGCCATCTTGCGAAGAAAATCGAAAAATACAAAAAGTTGGCAATAGATTAACACCATCACCATCAAATGGCGTGATGGTATGTATGTAGATTAACACCGAAAACAACAATAATTTTACAAAATCACACGTGTTATATTTATTATTTGGTTTACTTCAAGATTTTAAAGGATCAAAATGTTTCGCGTCACAACAAACAACAAAACACAACTGAAGTATGCTGAAGGTCTGAAAATTTTACATTGCATTTTCAAAAATACCAACATAAAAATAAAAAAAAATAGCGCCACCTTTGGATATGTGAGCGTAAAGTGAAACCAGTGCTACCAATAGAGTGCCACCGGCGTGGTAATGACCAATGATCAATGACCAATCACTTTATTAGCTAGACGATGTCTAAATTTTTGGAGCTATTAGCAAATTGCAGTATCTTACGACTAGCTACACTTTATATTTCATACTAGCGAAAATAACAAACAGTCGGTAACTATTGAAGTGTCCTACGTTACCGACCGCGAGTAGGGTATGGTGTGACGTGCGCGATGCGAAGCGAACGCGATCAATTGGTTTGATATTTTGACGCGAATTGGAAGCGGTGCCATAGTTTTTTTTTGTAAAGTATAATGTCTGAAACGCGATTCGCGCGCACGTAGGACAGAGCCGCCGCGTCGCCTCGCATCGCTTTGAATTCGCATGTATCCGCTTCGGATCGCTTCGCAATCGCGTTCGCTTTGAATCGCCTACGTAGGATGTCGCGTAACTCAACAACTCATGCTACCATTACTTGACTACGCTGACGTTGCCTACGCTGAGATGCAACTGAAGATCAACTTAACAAACTCGAACGGTTACAAAATGTCTGCATTCGATACGTGTTTGGACTCAGGAAGTTCGACCACGTGTCCAAGAGCAGGCAACGACTGAACTGGTTAAAGATCCGTCACCGAAGAGATTCCCGTGTTCTTTCCCTTTATATATTTTGTATTTTTAATTTCTTATTCATTTCTATTTTATTCCTGTAACTGATTATATTTACCATTGTGGTTGACTGATAGAAATTGCCTGCGGGCAATAAGTCTGACACGTTTTTTATATAATAAAAGTTTTTAATTATTATTATTATTAGGTGATGTATGTAAGTCGAGACGACAATGCGTATATGTAGAATAGGAAAGTGTGGTGTTTGATTCAATATGGTTATATAGTTTTTATAGTTCGATTCAAGTTTTTTCAATTACATTTTTGACAAAGATATACATTGTTAAAGATACGGAGAAAACTTACCACGTTAATAAGTTTTGTTGAATTTGATAGTAATTTATTTTTATCGGACACCTACCTGGATATTAACAAAACACGATGAAAACAGAGTGGATGCCTTTGAAAGAAAAATCTTAAAATGCAGAATATATGTACCTATTAACGACGGTCAAACATGGCGTAAAAGATATAACACCGAGCTCTATGATCTTTACCAGGACATCATCATAGTCATGAGCCATGGGGCAGCAGAACTGGAAGGTGGCAGCCAACGATAGAACAGTATGGAGAAGATTCTTGGACACAGATAGGACCCGTCAAGAGTTTTGACGCTAAGAATAATGATGATGATATTTTTATGTGAATAAATTAATTGATTGTTGGCAATTATTTAATTTTATTTTCTTAAATTTATCTTCATAAATTTGAAAGTAAAATAATTTGTTAATAAAATGAAACATACATAAATGTTTTGAAAATATAGATTTCTTCTTCCTTGCCTCTTTCCAGTTCATCTGGAGCGGCCCTTCTGGTACGACCTTTCCTTTCTTGCCCTTCGGAGACCTTTCCATCTTGCGTCATTTCTCTGGTTAGTTGCTCCTCCCTCAACTCCCTCTTAATATTTGTCCACCAGGTGGCCTGTGTACGGCCTCTAGTTCTGGACTGAGTGCATATGTCCTGTGTGAGTTTAACCATATGATCCTCATTTTGTCTGGTAATGTGTTCGTACCATCGGTGTCTGGCCTTTAGTTTCTCCGGAATAGAGGCGACTCCAAAACTACCTCGGACGTATTCATTTCTAATTCGATCCTCCTTTGTAACACATCTAACTCTATCCCCTTTGAAGGGGTCTCTCATAATTCTTTAATGGTTCCTAAAAATTTCATTTGAAAGCAAGCATTACATACATACCATCACGCCATGTCCCTCGCGGAGTAGGCAGAGAGAACCGAACGCTACTTATTTCTATCTTGACGCATTCATCGCCTCGTCAACATTCATACATTGTCCTATACATATTCATTTGTTGTTCATGCTTCTGACATCTCCGCCTTTCAAAATAGCGTTCCCATGGATATGCCATCCCTTCCTTGGGCGGCCCCGACCTCTCATTCGATTCCTGTCCGCAATGTATATTTTCTTCGTCAGGCGTTCCTCATTCATTCTGCCCATGTGGCTAAACCATCTCAATGCGTTCACTTTCATTATATTAATGACATCTTTCTTTATCTTACATTCTTTCCTTATGTCCTCATTTCTGACCCTCTCATACATCGTCCTATTATATATTCTAATATGACTTTTAAAATACTTAATTCTATAATGGCATGCATTTATAGAATTACCTGTCAATAATGTATAAAGAGGCTCTGGAGGATATCTATTGCAGGTATGTGTACTATTCCATTGTTACAACACATTCCTGGGTTTTCTCCCTTCCATTTCAAATCACCACAATATGTACAAATTATAGACATTCTACCAAAAGTTGATACTGTCTCAGAAATAAATTGCAACTATAGGTTATTATCTATATTGCAACTATAGGAAAAAGCAGAATTTTCCTTTTGTCTCCATGATTCATGTTTCAATGCCACTTCTGTTATTTTATTTTACTTTATTTGGGAATATTAACAATTTACACAGACAATTAGTACAAAAAATAAAGAAAGATTAAATTAGACCAATTTATTTTTTATTCTAAATAAAAATTTCGAACGCGAAAATTGTTTAAGGAAAAATTATTTCACTGGCGATCCGTTGAAGGACGAAAAAAGATGGCGTACAGTAATTATATTATAGATTTTAATTTATTTTGTATATAAAACATGTAGGTATGTATGTCAAGATAGGCTAGTATGGAGGTAAGTCCTTTTTTCCTAACCGGAATATGAAAACAGCATAATGGTATGTATGTATGTTTGGAGATGAAGTATCAAACTACAAACAACATCGGATGACTTCTTTTGGCCCACCTTGTATTAAGTCTTCTGAGATATTGTGTATAGGCGACTGCCATACATATTGTATGAAGCTATGTCATCACTTCATACAATATGTATGTATATTCAATTTATATAAAAATTGTTAAAAAAGCATTAAGATGTACTACTATTATGTTGATATTTTCCAACCTCATCCTCCCATCGCAGCCTGGATCTGCCGACCTTCCTTCTTCCACCCGGATGTCCCTCAAGGATCCTCTTGGGTGCATATATTACCAAAGTTTTAATAATATCGAAAAAAGCCGAAACACCCCAATTAGATAATTTAATTTGCTATGAAAAATATTAACATTGTATTAGTACATCTCAATTTTTTTTAACAATTTTTATAAAAATTGAATTTAGTGACGACATCGCTTCATACAATTTGTATGGCAGTCGCCTATACACAATATTTAAGAAGACTTAATAGTTTGATACTTAATCTCCAAACATACATACATACCATCATGCTGTTTTCATATTCCGAGTATGTGAAAAGGACTGACCTCCATACTGTCCTATCTTACATACCTACATGTGTTGTATAAAAACTAAATATCTTAAAATATTCAATAATTTGAATTTATGGGTTTATAGTTTGATACTTATTCTTCAACTATACAAACTATCGCTATCGACAGTTGGATATCATGTGTTACATGCAACTAGTTTGAATTTATTATAACGTTTGAGCTGTTATATTACCTGAAGCGATAAAATATAATTCCCAGTAATAGATTATGTACCTACAGTCAATTATTTGAATGGTGAATCAATTATATAAGCAAAAAAATGAAAAATCTAAAGACGCCATCAGATGCTAAGTCATCCATTAGGAACTGTTAATAGGTAATCAGCAAAATATATTCTGGTCTTTTTTTATACGATAAACATGAAGGTAGATATTAGGTAATTTATTCATATTATGGGTTTATTTTTATACATTTTAGTAAAACTTAGTATTATTTTTTTAATAAAAACACAAACCATTTAACATAGGTACTTACATAAAAAAATAAAAAAAGATATTTTTTGTAGCAACTTGGATTTATGTTTTTTTAAATGTTATTAACTTTTTCATCAAAAAATATATAAAGATCGTAAAATTGCGATGATTGGGCCACCCAAAATAATTCAATCAGGATCAAATGGAAAAATAAATATAGGAAATTCCAAACAAAGATGGCAAGACTGTGCGCTGAGGGACCTGTCCTACACTACAGGGCAAGTCTCGTTCTTTATAGAGCATTCTATATAGAAAATTTTAAAAATCGAATACCTAAATTGAGGGTTTTTATTCCGCCGTTTAATCGGACTTGCCCCCCTGAGCAGCCTAAGCATGAATAACTAGAGGAGAAAAGCCGTCGATAGAGGGGAATGGCGACTTCTTCTTGTGGATACCATGAATACCTAATAAGGGTTGTAGCACCAATGTTGGATGACATTTAATAAATAGATTTAATTAATCAATGATTTAAGACTATAAATAAATAAAGTGATGGAGAAAAATACTTACATATAAATAGTTTTTTTTCATACAACATATTATTCAAAAATGATATATTCAGAACCATTATACTAACTACATCTGTTGAAATTTGTTAAAATTAATATTAACCTCATACTGATTGTGTGCATGATTAAACGTAACGATACATGCTCGTATAATTTTATATCAGGTAATAGTGAATTTTACTCGACTCACCTTTGTATCGAACGAAGCCTACTATTTCCTGTGAATATTCCGAGATGGCGCTAATATTTTAGGGTATTTCTTTTTTCATTTATTTTATTCAACACTTTTAATACACTGTTATTTCACTTTTCACAATTACTTTGAAACAAGGGTCACATGTCATTATATTTTATACAATTATGCATTAAACATGCACATATTTAAATATCTAACCTATACCATGTACCTTCGTAGGTATATTTTTTACTACCCTCGATTTTCTCAAACTGAAACAATTTTCTTATTGCACTTATCAATTATTATAAATATTCTCATCACATAACTCAAATATAACCAACTAATCATTTCCACTAAAAAAGATTCACCTTTTTAATACTGAAACAAAAAAACTTGGACCCACACATCATACAAAAATTTTGTAAACACATTTTTTTAACTCAGAAGAATTTTCTCACCTGATGAAAAATGAAAATTAAACCACTACACACATTTATTATATTTATTTTTAATCAACCTATGTAGTTGTAACAATTTTGAAATAAGTAACACTATATTGAATTTAAATTATGTTTATTTACCACAGATTATTAACTGCATATTATTGACCACAGTTTTTTTATGACCGTTTTATTTTCGAACAGATCATCAAAAAAACAATCCAAACCATTAAAACACGGAGCTTAATAGCAATTTAATCTTGTCAGATTATTGATATAAATAAATACCTTATACTGAAAACGTATTTTTATTTAAAATGACAAGAGAAGTAATTATTCGTTGGTAATTCAAAATGAGTGAATTCTTTACTAAACAATATTATTATTTGAAACCTTATCGAAAGAAATTGTCGATATTGAAAGATGACGCATAGTTTCAATCAGTATCCATAACTAAATATAGAAATGATGTAATTTAAATGTGTACAAGTATGTACTTATATTATCAATACTAATAGAGTAAAATTAAGTTTATCCATTTGGTTATTGATAATACATCAATTAACATGATTTCTGTTAAAATATACTGACTCAAAATACCAATGTTTCAAAATACACACACGTTCATGGATGAGTGTAGATTTAACTAAATAGAGGTACCTATATCTATTTATTTTTATTTCTTCATTAATTATTAATTATATATACCTACCTAGATTAATCAAACCTTTTTTTCAGAAAGTACATACATTTTTGCACGTATTAACATCATTTCTTTTTACCTGTATAATTATACAGGAAAAGTTGCGCTGTTTCGTTCGCTAAATTCATAAACAATAAAAATAAATTTAACGCTTAAAGGGAAGTTCGTACAGGATTTCGTTTTTAGGTTATAATGCTTCGTCAGTAATATACAGCACAGTGATATTCTACACCTTCCTCTCTTTATTTATCAAAACTAAAATGACATTTATAGAAAAGAACTAAGACTATCCATAATCCATTTTGTCCATAATATGTCCAATTCTGATTCGTTTCAGAGTACGAAGACGTCTAAAATATCGGGCAACCGTGGATAAAAGGATTTTATCCGCAGTCAACTTTTTGAGATTTCTCATATACTAAAATTCCGTATAAAATTTTTAGTCGAATCTGAATAGGGCCTATTGTTGAATAATGGCATATCTACTGTTTACAATTATTGATTCAGACCAAAAATAAAATACTTCGTTTTTAAGAAACATTCCTTATGTCCATTCTTGTATATCTATTTGTTTTACCTTTTGTTAAATTCAACCCAATGCATGCTTCTGAAACGTTGCTTGAGGGATACTAAGTTTTTGATGTCAGTAACCATCCCATTTGTTTATTCCGAACTGCCTCCATTCACCATTGACTCTTCACTTCAAGATTGGCGATCAGTAGTGCACTTATAAATTGCGTGACATTTTGCTACCTTTAAGATATTTTTTTTTAAATTAAATGCTTATTCCGAATTGAATCTATTTTATTGACCTCTTGTAGACAAAATAACATATAGTTTTCGCCAAATACATATAGTATACGTGCAAATCGTCCCCCTTCTCGGCGAAACGGCACAAGATATTTGGCGACAACTATACTTATGTCATTTATTTAACCCATTGTTTTCGAATGTCATTTTGTCCATACAGAATTATAAAAAAAATAATTAAATATATAGAAGCATTTTTGTGTGTTTATTTGAATGCGAGAACAAATTACTGAGGGATAAATGAATGGTAAGTATACAAATACGTACCTACAGGAACAAAAAACTAACTATTTGTAAATAAAACTTTCTACAAAACATGCCCGGCCATCAGATAAACTTCCTTTTAATACGAGGATGTAAAATACTTCCTCGTATTATAAGGCCTTTTACGTTTATGTTACGTTTTTTTTTTGAAGTTCCGTTTTTTTTTTTTAAGTTACGTTTTTTTTTTTTTTGAAGTAGATATCACTTATTCTGAAAAATTCAATACCTATTGAAATTGTATTAAATTAGTACCTATTGGAATCCTCATTATCCTACAGTAATATATAGTTTTTGTTTCAAGCAAATAAATAATTATGTTAAATAAGTGTATAAATTATCATTGGTTTACCTAAATCTGTAGCTTCAATCTGGATCTATAATTTCAGCTGCTATTATTAATTTATTTGTTTGTTTGTGTGTTCGCTCGTTTTTTTATAATTAATTTATTAATTTTTATATCAAACGTCCGAAATGGGCTTATTATAATTATAAAATTAATATATATAGTATTATGAACTACGAAATACATACATTGATACATACATAATGTACCTACTGCAAAAAATTACAAGAAAAAAATTGAACAAAGATTAAGCAAAAAATTAAAAACAATAATTGTAAAATATAAATGAAGAAAAATCAATAAGAACCCAGAAGTAATTCGACATTCAGAAGTCTTTCTTTAATATTAGTAGGTAGGTATATTTAAAATCTTGTATCAAATTTTCCAATCGTTGATCGTTTTTCTACTGTTTTTAATTTTAGTTTACATATGATTTAATCATAATTTATTATTTCAATGGGAAGCGATAATTATAAATTTACTAATCTTAACTTTTTTCTAATTTATACTGGTGAGATTTATTAATTATTTAATATTCCTTCTCGGGCAACAAACACGTACCTACTTTGTCAAATATAAAATCAACACGCACCCAATAACAAGTTGCCACATTTTGGAGACATGCGATATTAATCGTCTCACAGATCCAGACTGAAAACACAATTAAAAACTGTGTCTCCACCGGGAATCGAACCAGGGAACTTTGGATCAGCAGTCAGATACTCAACCAACTGAGCTACGATGGCCGACAAAAAAATAGAAAAAATAGAAATCAAATTATCTACTGAATTATTTTCTAAAGTATTTCTAACTAATGCAACATACAACATTTTTAAAGAGCTTATTGAATTGGAACCTCTTGCGCGCTATATAAACTATATAAAGCACAATAAAACCATAATATCGACATTCCTATAAAAAATAATATGGTGTGTGGTATTTGTTCTTTCTGCCTGCACCTTAAGCGATACTGTATGATGGGATAGATAGAAATGTTATTTAAAAATAATGGATGGTCTTACTTATTATTTGAAATTTGTGTCGAAGCTGATACTTACCCAGTTTTTTGTATGGCCGTAACTAACATTGGATTAAGGGGGGGACTGCTGCCAACGTACCTATTTTTCAATTTGATATACCATCATTATTTCATATCAAATCGTTTTGAAAAAAATAATTTAGATAGTTTGGGTATTAATAAACAAAAATATACCTTATTTTTTTGATAATGTTCTGTATAAATTATTGTAGAAAAATAATGACATACCCCGATTTTCAACGTTTATCTTATATTTTTAATAAATTATAAGGCGTAGAGTAATGTATTTTTTTTTAAATTAAAGAAGGCAAAAATATCTAGAAAAATATGATGTGACGTTGCAGTAATGCTTCTGTTTTAGTAAATAAACCTAAAAAACATTTATTTTCCATTCAGCGCTATTGCGTAATAAACGTTTTTTTTGATTATTTACTTAACCTGATGCATTAATGCAACGTCATATCATATTTTTCCAGGTATTTTGTTCTTCTTTAATTTATAAGCAAAAAATATTGCTCTATACCTTATATTTTTTTAGAAATTTAAGATAAATGTCTAAAATCGGGGTATGCTTATTATTTTCTTACAAGAATATATACAGAACGTAATCAAAAAGTTAAGGTATATTTCTCTTTATTAATATACAAACTAACTAGGTTACTTTTTTCAAAATGTTTCGTTTAGTAATAATGATGGTATATCAAATTGAAAAAATAGGTACGTTGGCAGCAGTCACCCTCTTAAACTAGTATTTTAAATAGTAAGTAAGGCCCAAAATGTATAAAGTGTAAAAAACTGTAGATAGAAGATTAAATGAAAACAAAAACATCTGCCCCCTAGACAACATGTCATTTAGCTCAAGAAATGAAACATGAAATGATAACTAAATGTACGGAAGTGACAGTTGTATGTCACGTGACACCTGTCATTTCCATACATTGAGTTATCTTTTCTTATTTATTTTCTTGAGCTAAATTACACGTTGTCTAGGGGGCAATCACATGAACATGCATGCATAATGCGTAGAAGTAAAATATTCGCAGATCATACATCAGATCATAGAACACACTTTTTCATATGATAGAACCATAGAATTATAATTATAATTCTATGGATAGAACATAGAACACACCTTTAGAACAAAAATGAAAAACAAAAATATTTGATTGTCACTGTCCATTCAGTTCGTACAAACTCATGCTACGTGATCAAAAAATGACAATACCCGCTTGATTTTTTTTTATAATTTTATGGAAAATCTTAAAATGTCTTGGTGTATCTTTTTGAAATCATCACACTTTAAAAGAATAAAACTCTCATATCAAAAGAGTCGATGCGTGTCGAAATCCATTTCACTCCTCACTACTCCGAGGGGAATTATGAATTCGCAATTTTAAAGGTTATTTTTTTTATTGCAGATTATCGACTAATAGGTATCATGCCGAGATTGTATTCTAAAAGTTTCATCACAATGTATCTGTGTGTGTATTTATTCTACTTTATCGATTATAAACTAAAGTACTTATTCGATTCTTTTCTAATTTTGCAAATTTGTATATCTAATACCCGCTTAGACCCCATTATATTTTTATGGATATCTTATCAGTACTTCTTATTTTTTTAACTGTCATATATTTCAGTGACCCCAAGCTCAAGAAACTTGAAATTTGATATTTTTATTTTCAAATTGTTTAAAAGGTACATCATTTTCATAAAATAGCTTTGAAGATTCTAAAGTTATAAAATATAATGTATAAATCCCCAGCATAATATTTTATAAAATAATACGTAAGTATATTTATTTATTTATTCAATTATATGTGGATTATATATTTTTTAATTCGTTTCAATCAATAACTAGAACGCTTTGAGGGTTAAATATTCTGCATATCGCTTCCTTTGCGACCAGTTAGTAACTTAGGCAAATAAAAAATGGACTTTTTAATGTTTTATTGTGTTATTTTTCATTTTTTCGTAATTTTAGTTATAAATTTTGCCATGAATGAAACTTCAAAATATATACTTTTGTAAGCAAATATTTGTTTATTTAAATGTCAGAAATGCGTTTTTATACGAATAATATTAGATTATATTTTAATTCTATGCGAATAATATATATTTTCAAGTATAACTTAGAGTTTGTGAAAAACACTGTGAATACTTAATTTAGTTTTAATGTTTCCATACAAAATTTCCTTAAAATTTTCCATACAAATTTGAATACTTTGTGAAGTGACTTGGTAGTGAGTATAACATTGGCCCAACACACTAGTTTTGATTGAAATTAATTTTTTTTACTCTATATTATTATGGAATGCAATCATCAAATAATTTGAAAATTATGAATAAAATTGTTATAAATATATACGTTTGAGTTGTTCAGTCCAGAAGAATTATTTTTATAAATGGCAACTCAACTCGCTGCTAACATAGCAACATTAACTCCTATATGCCAATGTGCTTGATTTTGATATGTCAATTTGTCAATGTCAAATTTTAAATTATTTGACGGCTTTTTTGTATGATTATTTAAAACTGATACTATATTTCGCTATCATTATTAAATCCCACGAAAGCCTTAATATATTCTATATTTTGCGTATATCAGAATTTAGTATAACTAATCGTTTGTATTCGTATTGAATTTTGCTAGTTTGTATCCATGGTAAAAAAATAACAATGAAAAGAAAAAAAACATGCTTGATCGAAATTTTAGATTCTAATACATCGTCAAGCATTTTGGAATCTGCAAGTAAGAAAACCAAAATGCCTTCGCCCAAAGAATGGCTCACAACTTTGCAAAATGCAGAAAAGACATCCATATTACAAGATAAGATTAAAAAAGTACATTACAAATTCAACGACAACACAGAAATGGTGGAAGAATACAACATCGATACGTCGGTTGTATTGAGAAGGGCTTGGAAAAAAACTGGTAAACTTGGTGAAGAAAAACAATGGGAAATTGAAATTGGAGATCCCGAACCTCAAGTTAATACAAATGATGAAATTCCCTTACGTGAGAGTAGTGATCAAGTAATTCATTACATTCAATATTATTTTCAAACTGACATCCTAAATTTAGCACTTTCAGGCATAACTCTAAGCGGTTTACTAAGAGAAAAACTAGTATTGATTTTGAGAATCAATTTTAACAGTAAATTTCAGTTCTATAACTCCTTACAATTTTCTCCTTTTGATACCTACATTTTAGTGCTGGGTACATAAGTTTTAAAGCTCTTCGAACTTTTTATATTCTTTCGAATTCAATTATTTATATGCTTTTAAACAGATCTGTAGTGGTGAGAAAAATATCAGTCTGATTAATCAGAACATATTCTACATAATTTTACCATTAAGTTTTCCTGAATTCTGCTGCTTGCCTATCAAATTATGTGCATGCAACTATACAATTATGATTTAGCACATTTGTTTATCTGATTAAAGCCAACAATGATGAGACGAAATACAAGAGTCAATCTGGAATGGCGAATTAGAAACCTGCCCTATCCGATTGAAACATACTCTGTCGCTGCAAACTCCGAGGAGAACTGCATCATCGTGAGAACGACAAACAAGAAATTTTACAAAAAGTTGAAAATACCCGAATTGGAGAGAATCGGAATGAAGCCAACACAAGCAAACATTGAATATTCACATAAATTCAATACATTAATAATATCAGTTAGTATCTGTTTATTTACTTGTTGCATGTAACAAATGAGATCCAACTGTCGATGGTATGCATAATTGAAGAATACATACCAAACTATAAATACTCAAACACAAATTAATAAATATTTTAAGATATTTGTTTTCTATATAAAACATGTAGGTATATAATATGTCAGGATAGGATAGTATGGAGGTCAATCTGTTTTTCCTACCCAGAATATGAAAACAGCATTATGTATGTTTGTAGATTAAGTAGGTATCAAACTATTGAGTGAGATATTGTGTAGTGTTTGCTACCTTACAAATTGTATGAAACAATGTCGTCACTAAATTCAATTTTTATCAAAATTGTTAAAAAAAATTTAAGATGTACTACTACAATGCTAATATTTTTTATTGCAAATTAATTATCTAGTTGGGGTGTTTCGGCTTTTTTGTATATTTTTAAAAACTTTGGAATAAAAGCAGTTAAACACATAAATTTATCATAAAAAATAATGTTTTTCTTAGTAAAAAATGTTTGATAAACTGGAATTTTTTTGAAAAAACAAATTTGAGATTTTGTATTCGTCTATATTTATACCAATATACAGGGTTAAGGCTGCCTGTCCATTGATGCGGAGCGAGGCAGCGGAGTGGAGAAATATTAACCAATAGGATTATTAATAGGAAATATTAATCTCGGAGCGGAGATTTTATGCAATCCTATTGGTTAATATTTCTGTTTCTCCGCTCCGCTGCCTCGCTCCGCATCAATGGACAGGCAGCCTAAATAAATAAAGTAAAAAATTCAAATTTGATAATCCCTGACTGAAACAAAAATCAAAATTCTGAGTATAATAGTTTTGTAGACCTGTAATACTACCTATCTATATATTCTGAAATTTTGGGCTAATTGAGCAGATCAAAAGTTATAAGGGGGGACACACACAAAAAATGTTCTACTTCAAATTCTGAATTCATCCATATAATGCTACGAACATATATGCTACGAATCCTCTAAGTAGGTGTTTTTGACATGCAAAAAGTCCACTACACCATACAAAATGTTCCTTCATACATGTGGCTTGGCTTGAATGAACACTTCTTTGCACTCTTGAGCAAGTAGCAAGTAACCAGTGAACCCAGTCTAGAGCAACAATTTTGAATAAATTCCTCCCCTGCAGGTAATCCAGCTAGTCAACTTATAAAAATTAAACAACTTGCCACTTTATCACGACAGTCAGCAATTCATTTTGTTTGCTGCATTTTTGTTTTGTAGGACTGACACTTGTGTTGAATGTAAGATTAGAAATGGTTTAGTTTCTTTGGTGTGTCAACCCCTTTGTCATTTTATTTAGACATATCAAGATGCAATCGTTTTACAGTTTCATAGTTAGTGACAGCTACTCGAATAAAAATGTAACATTGATATGAACTTATTTCATACTTACAAATTGTTTTTTTTATTCTTTTTGTGTCCAGCTAATTCACTTTTAATATTACACCAAGCTGGGTTACTTAAACTTCAATTTTACTGACGGTTTTTTATTTGTTTTTCTTCCAGTATAAAAAGCCAAAAGAAATGTTGGATCTAGAAAAGGCATGGATCTCAGAGCTAAAAAATGTCAAAACTAAGAATGAGGACGTTGGTGACTGCAAACCAAGCTAATATATTTTTGTTTAAAAAAAAATACATAGGTAGGCACACAAATTTAAATTCCAACCATAAAATTTCCCAACTTAATTAACTTTAATCAAACGAAATTAATTTTTGTATTTAATAACCTTTTTAATAGCAGACACTTATTTTACTAGTTACCTTATTTTAATGAATACAAGTAATGAAGTAGTAATTTATAACAAAAATATTCATCAAATTATTTAAAAGAACTTAATATTTATTATTTAAACTTATTTTTACATCAAATATTTTTATTTCAAAAATATAAATTCATTATACCATGTATATAAAAAAAATACATCACTAGTCAATATTGGTATACATTTAAAAATGCTTTGTATATTTATCATAAACCAAACGTACTGTTCGGTGTTATTCTAATATTTTCACAGATATTTCTTTTATGGCTACATATTTTTATATCTAACAGTGCATTGGAGTGTAGAAAATGCATAACTTTCACTTGCTAAAATCTCGTTTATATTGAGAATCCACTCTCACTTAAATGTATACTCGTACACTACAACAGAATTTCCTAGTTGATCAGGATTAATTTGTTCATGTGAAAAATAAATAAATAAAATATTTTAAGCTTTCATACCAAATTCTGTATTTTTTTCCATTCCTTCGTCATCCAATTGAATGCCTCATCAATTCTATCTTTTTTTTTTATTGATATATAATGACATTTACAATTCAAAGATACAGTCAACCATCAAAACCCTCAGGGTTTATCTGAGGTTGACAAATTCAGTTTGGTATTTTTTTTTTCTTTTTTTCAACAAATGATGTACTATTTATATATTATGAAATTAGTAATTTGATAATAACTTTGGAGTCGAAGTAAGCAGTCACAAAAATGCTTGCCTTAATTTTTTTTTTTTATGAATAGATTTGAGGATATTCTGTGCTCATAATAATGTAATAAATAATTAATAAATAAAACGTGACCTGTTAAATGTAATATAATTATATGAAACAATAAAATGACCAACATTGAAAATAATTTTTTTATTATATTTTTAAATATATAAGTAAATAATTTTACATAAACAATCCTTCTGTTCTAGTTTTTAATAGATCAATAAGAAAATCTTTCGCATCATCTTGATAACTTTGAGAAGTCAACTGTTCCTGTAATATATTTAAAGATTCAGTATCCCACTGTTTCACCCAATAAAGTAGACCGATCAATTTTAATCTAGATACTTTACTATCAGGAATTTGTACAATTTTCATATCTGGTAACTTGTTGATAAATAGATGCAACTTACTCTTTATACTTTGATTAAACAATGTATTCTTTTGAACAGCCAGTTTGTATATTATGTTAAATTCTTCTATTGATACTGTATCTGAACCACAGATAACATTAGGTAAATCAGAAAGCCACAATTGAAAACAATTGATTTTTTGTAACTCCATTAAATTGTTGTTGAGAAGAATACTACATAACAATGAAAAAATGTTTTGCTTTAAGTGTTGACTGATGCTCTCTTGACTATATAGACTGGTTAATGTTTCTAACAAGCTAGGCATCTTTTTAGAATTTATCCATGTGTCAGATTTAAAAATAACTTGTAAAACTTCAATCAACTTTGTCTGAGAGTCAACATCTTTCTGTGGAGCATAACCTATTGCCCAAATCAAGTAATCAAAGAATTTATCGCAATTAATTTGATGCGATTTTGATATTTTGTCGTTCATTATAAAAAATAAACGACATGTCAATACATTTTCATTAAAACATTTCTCGTCGAATACTTCATCTGACTTGTGTAAAGCAGCTCTCTTTTTACCTCTTTGATGTATTCCTTGAATGTAAGGGAAAAAATCAGATATATGCTGTACAAACTCTTTTTGATATTGTTGAATAAACCATTTAGTCAAATCTGTATTTCTTTTTTCTGACTCAATAAGACAAATTAAATTCCACAAAATAAAAAATATTTGCAATATGTAACGCAATAATAAGATGGCTTCTTCTGATAAAACTGACTCTACCCTCTTGGTGTCCCCAGACGATGATGGTTTAACCTCCAACCATGTTTCAAATAAAAGAGGAACTAAAACATCAACATAGGACCTTATTTTACTTTCTTCATTTTGATTTTCAAAATACATCGACTTATTTTGAGAAAAACATAAAAGCTTTTTCTGAGGCGTGAATTTGAAAATGGGAAAATAATTAGTTACTTCACTATTGTAGTGTTGTGTGCACCTATTCGAGGTGTAGGTTTTCCAATTATTATCATTATAATGTAAACTAGATTCATTTTGCTTATTTCTGATGTCAATTAATGTCTGCAAAAGTTGATGTAATCTAGATAAAACTTTGATCCTCCATTTTACACTCGTCATTTTGCTCCCTAAATTTACCATCAATGTCCGTCCAGGTTTTGAATCTAATCTCAATTTCGATATCATATCGAGAAAACTAGGTAATACTTTATGAACATTAGTGGCTATCAAATTTGGAGCACATAGTAACACAACATCGAAACATAAAAGCGAGTCTTCATGTATGTGTGTATTAATATGTGTCATAGCACATCTGAGATATGAACATAGGATTTCAAAAAATGGAGCAATTTTCTCAACAGGTAGAGGCGACAACACCATGTGCAGTAGTTTGAATGACTCCCTTCGCACCTGAAAAAAAAATGGTTTGAATAGTATTAAAATAAAAAAAATGTATCTTCATTGCAGTTATTTTTTTGTGGTACATTTTAACTAATATAATTCAAGTTCAAATAAATATATTAGTGTCAAACACGTTTGAGTATTTTTATATCAACAAGTTTCGGAGACATAACTGCTCCTTCGTCTGGACAGACTTATACTAAACTCACTATGTATATATAAAAAGTGTTTATTTAATATTGTTTCTCAGGCAACTAACAGGTACTATGTAAAATATTAATTTAACACGCACCCAATAACAAGTTGCCACATTCTGGAGACCTACGATATTAATCGTCTCACAGATCCAGATTGAAAACACAATTAAAAACTGTGTCTCCACCGGGAATCGAACCCGGGACCTTTGGCTCAGCAGTCAGATATCTAACCAACTGAGCCACGAAGGCCGACGAGTGTTCATAAATTATGGATCGTAAAGTTGATTGGCAGAGCTTAAACTGTTAAAAGCTGAGGCTGTCCATAGGCATAGCCCATAATGAGATGGAATATTTTGCAATCATTTAAAAAAAAATCTTTATATACTAAGGCATTGTCTTTCATAAATGTTTCGTGATGGTACATATTTTAGAAACTACTATAAAGTGATAATAATAATTTCAAACTATTGTATAAATATCTTGAACCAGGCTTCTGGGTGCGCAAAACAAATTTGTGTCTTTTCGCTTTGTTGGTTTAAGTGCAAATCGCCCACCTTTCTCGGCAAAATGTTCATGATATTTTGGCAATAACTATACTAAGTCACATTTTTTTTTAAATAAATAGTTTATTTATTTATTTATTTATTTATTTAATATTGTTTCTCGGACAACTAACAGGTACTATGTCAAATATTATTTAACACGCACCCAATAACAAGTTGCCACATTCTGGAGACTTACGATATTAATCGTCTCACAGATCCAGACTGAAAACACAATTAAAAACTGTGTCTCCACCGGGAATCGAACCCGGGACCTTTGGCTCAGCAGTCAGATATCTAACCAACTGAGCCACGAAGGCCGTTAAAATAGTTAATGAAATAAGACAAGTTGATAGTTACATGTTTTTCTAGATCCAAAAACAATGGTGCTATGCCCTTCAACAACTGTCCGAGATGATTAGACAACACTTCAATTTGATGGGACGATATTATTTCCTTTAAACCTGTCACTGCATCTCCTCTGGCTGTGGCATTAAAATGCGACAGTCTCGTTAACAACTCCTTGATATTTAGTTTGGCTCTGCTGAGCGGCTGATCGTCGGACGAAACTTTAACTTGCTCTCTTATGACGATTTTTTTTATCTTGAACGCCGTTTTAGTAACATTTGTGCCTTTTGGAAGTTCTTTTTTTCCTTTCAATTTAACCTTACTTTTTTCAGACTTCACAAACTTTTGATGACGAGATGCAATTCCTTTTCCCATTTTGATGAAATCCTATCAAGTTAATACAACGTACAATTCCTGAACACTAAACAGTCATTCCCATTCTTATTCAACGTAACTCATTCGAAATAGTGATCTGATTGACACCAATTGACATTATTGACAACTGACACAGATTTACATCATCACAGATTTGATATACACAGATTTCACCATCGAACATAACCACGTGCGGAGTAGTATTACGAACAATATTATAATATAATATATCTCTTTTCTATGGTACGAACTTGGGTACGAACTAGTGTTGTTCGAAACGGCTATTTTTGCATAACTAGCTATATAGAATATGCTGCTTATTTGTAAAAAAATATTTTTGACGCTATATTATAACGATTACATCGCTATCCGCTATATTGAATCGTTAACGCATTTATAAGTTATAACACGTGACAAATGAAGAGATGGAGGAGAATATACTCGTCCCATGTTGGGACGCGAAATTGATATCTAGAGAAGGCGGAGAAAAATACTAGTCCCACGTTGGGACGCGAGATTGATATAAGGAGGCTGGGAAGAAATATATTGGTCCCATGTTGGGACGCGAAATTGATAACTAAAGAAGCTGAAAAGCATAATAAAAATAAACATTAAACTCTGCCCCTGAAAATAAAAATCAAATCAAACATAATCGGCTGCGATGTGCCTGAAAAGACAAATACATACAAATACAGGCATGGTAAAAATAATATATACATAACTGGAAAGATCTTACCAAACTGCTGGTCTCGTAACGGGACTGTAGAGGAAACACTTACACTACATATCACTTTATATTAATTAAAAATAACTTAAAACTATCTTAAATTCACCCCTCGTTGGTTATGTGGACCTGAAACACACTTATTCACTATTATGCAAATATGAAATTTAATGCTATTTTTATTATTAAAAGTTATTTTTAATATTAACTTAAACTATCTTAAAATCACCCCCCGATGATAGGTACAGAACCTGAAAAGAACTTAACCACTACTTTATACAATTAAAAGAAAAAAAATGCTAAGGCCGTCCGATAGCCTAGCAAACTCGCACTCTCGCACGCGGGTCTCTACAACTACCGACCAACCACTGACTCCTACCGAATGACAACTGATCGACTACCACCGACTCCTACCGAATGACAACTGATCGACTACCGCAGGGCGACCCAGCGCCCGTGAAGCATGGAGTAGGGGAGGGGGGGGGGGGTGCTTAAACTGAAGAATCAATCCGTACCGCCGGGTGCCAACCAAGCTTCCAGGAATCTGCTTGATGCATTTTACATTTATTTTCAATAGAAAAGACAATACTCAAATATATGAACAAGGCCTGGGGGCCCGCTATAATCCGTTCCTAGAATTAATAGAAGAAATACATTAGGCCGAAGTAAAATAATGGTTTTTGGGTTTCTTTGATATCATAATGCATGGAAATATATCGATCACAATACCTATGGAAATATCAATCGCCTCTCCTTTTATGATCGAGATAATCCATGCAATGACAAAAGAAACCAAATATCGTATAATCAGACAAAAGTAAACGCATTACCAGAGCAAGAACGTATACGACTAAACACGATTCTTCTTTCCACCGCAATGTTCTACATAATAACATTTTCTTTTTCAATAAACGTATATGTAACGCTTAATATCGCTTCCAGAAAACCGCATCGCGAAGAAGCTTCACCTTAATTATAATGGGGCCAATACCATACCGCAATCGCTTCCAACCATCGAACAAACAAAACCGTATAACAACTATCCATAATACAATTCGATTTCCGATAACTCAATGTCATAACGCATTTACATAGTTTTACGCTCGTATCTATCTTCAATCGCAATACAACATCTTCCGCAAGTGCCTTTATCTAATACCTCTACTTCGTCGGCTGATTCATTCGTGTCCATCCGTTATCTCATTTTCCTCTGTGATTTACTTAACGTTGTCCTCTCAATTAAATAATAAAAATACCGCACTTTTTCCCAAAGGCATATAACACACTAAAAATCCATCACGCTGTATTCTGCTATTTACCTATCAATTATCACGTCTTTGTCTCATCTTTTTAAATCATTATCTCATCCGATTACGTCATTATCTCATCCTTTTACGTCATTATCTCATCATATTGCGTCATTATCTCGTCTTATTATATAGTTAGCTTATCTTACTTCGTCAAGATCTCATCTCATTGCGTCATTATTTCATCTTATTACATTTCGTTAACCGGCTACTACTAAAACTTATTCCTTTCATCTAAACGTTCGATTTCGAGTAGTCTAATTCTGCTTTCGTTACAAATCGTTATCTCTTTGGGTCAAATGTCCATCCAAATCTGCGCGAATTAAACTGCGAGTGGCTGTAGAGTCTATCAATGCTACATAGAGAGAATCATTAATCGTCTAGTTTATCTGCGGGGAGGCTAATCCTACCAATAACACATAGATCGTCTATATTGTATTCTTATTCGTAATTCCGTCATTCTACTCCTCTTCGTACCTATTCATCTCATTACTACTCAGCGCAACTACTGGCGTACCTAACTCATGATCCGGCGCGACTACCGGTCTTCTCTCTTCGAATTTCTCAGGATCTTCTCATCATCCGACGTATCATCATCATCATTTTGCTACCTCTCGACGTTTCTACTTGCTTCCTTTCATCCGACGTATCTTCATCATCATCTTGCTACCTATCGACGTATCTGCTTGCTTCCTTTCATCCTACGTATCTAATCAACTATCAGCTTCCTACTGCTCGACGTATCTGGCGCGACTACCAGTTCTACTTCCGACGCGAATTCTGAACTACTTCTTATGATGCGTATCTTCTCGCTATTAGCCTCCACGGTCTTTACATCGTCATCATCCTCTCTATGCACATACAGCCTCCACAACCACTACAGCAAAATCTACAGAATTGGGATCATCATTATCCTCCAAACAACTTCATTCTTCATTCA
Organism: Molanna angustata; assembly: GCA_963576475.1. Taxonomy (NCBI): domain Eukaryota; kingdom Metazoa; phylum Arthropoda; class Insecta; order Trichoptera; family Molannidae; genus Molanna; species Molanna angustata. The sequence continues at coordinate 22,424,763 of OY754974.1, forward strand.
CAGAATTTTTATTACTCATCAAAACCATCTACAGATTTACTATCCACCTTCATCGTCAGAGTTATAAACCACCATGCTTCATTAACTACAGATTTATTATCATCGTCCATCGTCAGAGCTATAAACCAATGATCTACAGATTTATAAGTCACCTTCATCGTCAGAGTTATAAACCACAACAACTTCATCAGCTACAGATTTATTCTCCACCTCCATCGTCAGAGTTATTTTAAATTCTTCATCTACAGAATTATGCTTTGCCTACAGAATTATAATCCACGAAACTTCGTCAGAGTTATAATAAATTCGTCACCTACAGACTTATTATTCATCAATCTTCATCTCATACAGAATTATTTTCTACAAATTTACCTACAGATTCTTACAGCCTCCCGTGAGGTCACGATATCTTCAAACGTCATTACATTATTATAATCATCATCATAATCAGGGCGCCAGTTCCACGTGTTTTTACCTGGTGGAACGCAGGTTATTCAGAACAACTCACAACAACAGCAACAAAAATTTCTTCGAAAAAAAAACGCTTACATATCCTCTACTATCCGACTTTGTAAAAATAGTACTAAATATTCTATTGATTTAACATAAGTTTAAAATATTTAAAAATAAAATAAACATTATACTCCCGGGCTAACATAATATAACAGCAAATATATAATATAGCGGTTTATATTATCATTTATATTATTCGCTACAAATCTAGTCTAATAATTTTTATAAGTATACCACTGATTTCGTCATCACGTTCTACTATTCGATAATTACATACATATATAACGACCGAAAATATATAAAGAAAATCCACCTCAAAAAACATAACTATCAAAACAGTAATAAATTTCTACAACTGAAAATCTCCACGTGGTCTGTAAAAACAACAGTTATTAAAACACGCTCAAGTATCCCGACAAATAAATATTTCAATATCAGTAAAATAAATATACCTAAAAATCATTCTTAAAAATTACACGCTTCAAAAAAAACACAGCTATCTACAAACAAAACTTAAATCTCAGGGCGGTTCGTTAAAAACTACTGTTTTTAAAATGCCCCACGTTGGGCGCCAATTGACAAATGAAGAGATGGAGGAGAATATACTCGTCCCATGTTGGGACGCGAAATTGATATCTAGAGAAGGCGGAGAAAAATACTAGTCCCACGTTGGGACGCGAGATTGATATAAGGAGGCTGGGAAGAAATATATTGGTCCCATGTTGGGACGCGAAATTGATAACTAAAGAAGCTGTAAAGCATAATAAAAATAAACATTAAACTCTGCCCCTGAAAATAAAAATCAAATAAAACATAATCGGCTGCGATGTGCCTGAAAAGACAAATACATACAAATACAGGCATGGTAAAAATAATATATACATAACTGGAAAGATCTTACCAAACTGCTGGTCTCGTAACGGGACTGTAGAGGAAACACTTACACTACATATCACTTTATATTAATTAAAAATAACTTAAAACTATCTTAAATTCACCCCTCGTTGGTTATGTGGACCTGAAACACACTTATTCACTATTATGCAAATATGAAATTTAATGCTATTTTTATTATTAAAAGTTATTTTTAATATTAACTTAAACTATCTTAAAATCACCCCCCGATGATAGGTACAGAACCTGAAAAGAACTTAACCACTACTTTATACAATTAAAAGAAAAAAAATGCTAAGGCCGTCCGATAGCCTAGCAAACTCGCACTCTCGCACGCGGGTCTCTACAACTACCGACCAACCACTGACTCCTACCGAATGACAACTGATCGACTACCACCGACTCCTACCGAATGACAACTGATCGACTACCGCAGGGCGACCCAGCGCCCGTGAAGCATGGAGTAGGGGAGGGGGGGGGGGTGCTTAAACTGAAGAATCAATCCGTACCGCCGGGTGCCAACCAAGCTTCCAGGAATCTGCTTGATGCATTTTACATTTATTTTCAATAGAAAAGACAATACTCAAATATATGAACAAGGCCTGGGGGCCCGCTATAATCCGTTCCTAGAATTAATAGAAGAAATACATTAGGCCGAAGTAAAATAATGGTTTTTGGGTTTCTTTGATATCATAATGCATGGAAATATATCGATCACAATACCTATGGAAATATCACACGCACCGAGAATTGCAAGGTGGTGAACAATATTGATTATTTCAGAAATAAATAACATGATGGCTTGCATTGCTTGATTATCCAACTGTCGATTTGTTCAAGAGAACTTTGTTCTCAAAAAACTTCAACTCAGAAGCTTCGCAGCATATATTTTCTATATATATGGATTTACTCAGAATTCGGAGTAGAACATTTAATGTGTCTGTCCCCCCCCCCTTATAACTTTTGATCCGCTCAATTTACAGAGCTCAAAATTTCAGAATATATAGATTATATTTATAGGCCTACAAAACTTTTTTAACGAATTTACTGACGACATCTTTTCATACAATTTGTATGGTAATGGCCTATACATTATATCTAAGAAGACTTATTAGTTTGATACTTAATCTCCATACATAAATACTGACTGACCTCCACACTATCCTATCTTGATATACTTGTTTTGTATAGAAAACAAAATATCTTAATATATTAAATAATTTGGATTTAAGGATTCATAGTTCAGTATGTATTCTTTAACTATTTTATTTTTTTTTTATTTTATTTTATATATTTCAGTAAACATACAGCAATACAAAACAAAAATCTTATACACATATAACCAAAAAATTAGCCAGCAAAGTTTACATAATATTACTATTAGCTCATGTACATTAAAAAAGATAAATCATAAGAACTGAAACTAAAAGTGTAAAAGAAAAAACTGAATGAGTTATGCTTAATTAATGGGAAAAGGAAAATGGAGACAGAAAGGGGGGAGGGGGGGGAGGGGGGGGGGAGGAGCGCACGCACTACGATGACGCTCGAAGTAAAGAGTTTGTATTGGAAGTCCTAAAATTTAAAAACGTATTATGAAACAAATCAATGTCCTTAAAACCTTTAAATGTATTACATAATCTGTATACAAAAGAGTTCTGAGCATAGTTGGTATCGCAGCTGGGAGGTCTGAAGGTATGGGCAGTTCTTGTAAGCCTTATTGGTACATGTAAGGCCAGTTTACTCAACAAGCGGCTCGAATCTGCAATATTATTTGTAATCTTGTATAAGAACATTATGTCGGCCAGTGTGCGTCGGTTCTCTAAAGAAATTAGTCCATGATATTAAATTTAGCGGATTGGGTTGAGCTGCTGAATGCCTGTATTTCTCGAAAATCAAAGTGTTTGAGAAGTTTATTTTGTAGCTTCTCTATCCTATCTATATAAGTTATGTATCGTGGGTTCCACACAACAGATGCGTATTCTAAACAGCTACGGACATAGGCGTAATACAAAATCTTAATAGTTTTTGATGACTTGAAAGGTTTAGATACTCTTAAGATAAAGTTTAATTGTTTATATGATTTTTCCATAATTTTATCTACGTGACTTTTGAAAGTCATTTTTGCATCGAGTAACACTCCAAGGTCTCTTATTTCATACTTTCTGCCAAGTGAGTAGTTTTCCAGAGCAATATACTTAGAACGGGTAAAAGTGATACAGTTGCATTTATCAGTATTCAAAAACAAACTGTTTTTGGAGCAATATTCATATAGCCGGTTTAGGTCGGATTGTAAAGCTAGTGAATCATTTTGTGTACATATTTTTTTAAAAATTTTAATATCATCCGCATATATTATAAAATTAGAAGAGGAAAAACAATTTGAAATATCGTTTATATATTATAATATAAAGATAATAGGACCCAAATGAGAGCCCTGAGGCACTCCTGAACTGCATGTCCTAAATTCTGACCTAAAGTTATTTATTGTCACCGCTTGTAGCCTGTGTTTGATGTATGAAGTTAAGCATCTTAGTAAATTTCCATGTATACCATAAACTTCAAGTTTGTGTATTAATATATCATTGTTAATCTTATCGAACGCTTTCGAAAAGTCTGTGTAGATTGCATCAACACGCCCACCTGCTATACTAGCTACGCCCACCTGCTAACTATATATACTAGTTGCATGTAACACATGAGATCCAACTGTCGATAGCGATAGTATGTATAGTTGAAGAATATGTACCAAACTATAAACCCATAAATACAAATTATTGAATATTTTAAGATATTTTGTTTTCTATACAACACATGTAGGTATGTATGTCAAGATAGGATAGTATGGAGGTCAGTCCTCTTTTCCTACCCAGAATATGAAAACAGCATGATAGTATGTATTGTATGTTTGGAGATGAAGTATCAAATTATTAAGTATAGGTGACTGCCATACAAATTGTATGAAGCGATGTCGTCACTAAATTCAATAATTATAAAAATTGTTAAAATAAAATTAAGATGTACTACTACAATGCTAATATTTTTTATATAAAATTAAATTATTTAGTTGGGGTGTTTCAGTTTTTTTCGATATTTTTAAAAACTTTGGAAATATAGGCAGTTAAACACATAAATTTATCATAAAAGAATATTATTCTAAATAAAAATGTTTGAGAAACTTTGGAATTTTTTTGAAAAAACAAATATGAGATTTTGTATTTGTCTATGTTCATACCAATTTTCAGCGTTCTAGCTTTTATGGTTTCTGAGATAAATGGAAAAATAAAGTAAAAATTCAAAAGTCGATAACCCCTGACTGAAACTGAAATTGAAAATTCTGAGTAAAATAGTTTAGTAGGCCTATAACTATTTATATATTTTGAAATTTTGGGATCTGTAAATTGAGCGGATCAAAAGTTACAAGGGGGGGATGGACACACAGACACACGAAATGTTCTACTCCGAATTCTGAGTAAATCCGCATATGGAACATATATGCTGCGAAGCCTCTAAGTTGATGTTTTTTGACTTCAAAGTTGGAAAAACCGTGAAAAATATAGACCCTGCATACAAATCTCGCGTATCCTGGCTTGAAACTTTGTCGATATGTTAAGAGAACAAAGTTCTCTTGAACAAATCGGCAGTTGGACTATCGCCATCAATTATGTGTGATCTTATATGTAACATGCATCTAGTAATATTGAATTTTTCTTATTTCTTTTCAAAAAATATATTAAAATTCTTTTCACAAACTTTCATTTTATCTGTCTGTCTGTGCTGGAATATTGTGAGTCTTGGCCTCCTCCAGAAATTTTCGCCATTTAGACAGGTCCATCGCCTAGGCTCTACAGTTTACAACGTCAATCCTCATTAAAACCTTATGTATTCCGTCCATCTACTTCAGCTTGGGTCTTCCCTCCGGTCGTGTGTCGAAAATTCTTTAGGGGGTCGACCTTCCTCCATTCGCTGAATGTACCCTAACCATCAGGCGATATATTTTTATATATTTTACTATGTTAGGATCTGTCGACTGAGATCTGGTCACAGTCTCTCTCCTGCTCACCTCCACAAAATAAATATCACAGATTCACCGCATTGCGTTTGTGGCTCAGAGCTGGGTGATGCAAATCATTTGTTCATGGAATGCTCACACATGAGAGGTACAAACTCTTTGATGGGGATGCTGAGACGGGCGGGAGTGGGGTTTTCTACCCAGCTTTCGCTTGTTCTTGCTGATCCATCATTGAGTATTGTGAGGTCTCTTGGTTGGTTTGCTCGGGAGAACTCCCTCAAGCTTTAAGTTCCTTTTTTTTTTTATTTATTTATTTAAGTAATTTAAAATGAATTAAAAAGGAAAAACAAAACTTGAGACTGACCAAGAACGCCAAGAGGCGAAGGTCAAAAAAAAAAAAAAAATGTTATGTTAGGATCACTGTAAAGGTTCTCCAGCTCATGGTTATACCTTATCCTCCATATTCCATTCTCACAAAGAGTCCCAAAGATTTTTCTCAACACCGTCCGTTCAAAGACCAACAGTGCATTTTCATGCTTCCTACTAAGCACCCAGCATTCAGCACCACACACAAGTACTGGTCACAGCAATGTTTTATACAATAACAACTTAGTATTTCGTGATAAAAATTGGAACTTGAGATATCGGTGAATACCGAAATAGCATTTATTTGCCACAGCTTTTCTTCTTTTAATCTAGTCACTAACATCGTCGTTACTGGTTATTATTGAGCCTAAGTACAGAAACGACCCGATAGTTTCAATGGTATGATTATCAGCACTAATTAATGCTCCTGGGGCGTTTCTATGGTTGGACATTTCAGCTGCAATCATATATTTTGTCTTAGAGGAGTTCACTTGAAATCCCATTCTGGCAGGAGCATTTTCTAGGTCTATAAACGCTTGTTTTAGATCATTTGATGTTCTTGCAATTATGTCGACATCATCAGCATATGCAAGTATCTGGCGTAAATTTGCGGAAAATTGTACCTGTGGTCTCAATTCTGGCATCTCCGATAGATTTCTTCAGTACAATATTGAATAATAGGAAAGACACTTATTGGTTTGAAATCTATAGCCAAATGCTTCATTCTTTTTGCCACAGTGAAATCTGTATATGGTATTTCTTATGCCATCTGTAATAAAGATTATATTCTCTTTTTTCCATATGAACACTTCCAATGCACAAGTCATGAATAATAAGTTCAATAGTAATGTTCTGTCTAACTGGCCCAATCACTTACAAATGCGCCCTCATTTTTTGGCAACCGTCTGTCTGTTATGTTGTTTTCCAGCCTACAGAAGCATATCGCTTTACATTGCACTTAAAAAAAGTTATCGAAATGGAATTCAAACGCAACAGAGTCATTGCTTTGTATTTGGCTGGAAAATGGCAACCAGCCATTGTTAATGAGCAAAATTTACATATGAACAAAATGTTTGTGTATTGGACCATAACACGTTACAGTGATATTGTTAGCATCAAAAACGCCTTGAAGGTGGGCATCCAAAAACAGTAACATCGCCAGAAATGGTCCGAAAGGTATTCCAGAATTCGACGTAATCCACGACAAAGCACAGTTCAATTGGCGTAAAAACTCAATATGTCTGCTCAAAGTGTGGGGCGCATATTAAAAAATTAACTTTAGTAACTGCCACAGGATGCTCTCCACTCATTTTCATTGAACAGGGCGTAAACGTAAATCAATAAACCTATTGTGAAAAGATTTTAAACGATGCTTTGTTACCTTGGGCATGTAAATAGTTCAATAGAAACCATTGGACGTTCCAAAAAGACTTGGCACCATCCCATAAAGCCCGTGAAACCCAAAGTTTTTTACAAGAAAAATTTCCCAACTTCATTTCTTCACAAGAATGGCCACCATATTCCCCGGACTTTAACCCAATGGGTTTTTCCATAGGTCCATTCTGCAGGCTAAAATATTAACTAAAAAATATGAGATAGGCAACGCCTTAAAGATTGCTCTTCGCCGAGAATGGAAAAAAATACCATCAGACCACATTCGAACAGCGTATGAAGCTTTTTCGGACAGACTCGATGCTTACATCTGCACTAAAGGTGGCTACATCGAACAATTACATACTTTTTGCTAAATTTGAAATGTTTTTACGGTATACTGAAGTTTTCAATTAAGAAAAATAAAAATTGACAAATTTACAGCATTTTTAATTAGTAACACTTCGAGTGCCGACCCCTGTATGCACGAATGGGACTGAACTAAGTACAAACGATGAATGCAGGGCTGCAATTTACATTCCTTTTAAAAAAATGCAATTCCTTATTCAACTTCCCAAGGAATGCTTTATATTTACAGCTGAGGGCCCTAAAGATTTGATATACTCTGGACACCACGCAATTTATAATATTTTTGGATTCTTTGTGAGTACTAAAGGCGCCATTTTTGTAATGTTAATCTACTCTTTTAAGCCTTCACGAAGCAAATAAAGAAGTGCTTCTGGTATGGATCTTAGTACACTATACTATAAAAATTTCCAAATTTCAATATTTTCTAAACCATGGTTTCACAAGAAGGGCATGGCCAAACTAGGACACTGCTTTATTAACAGCCACTTCCACAAGATACATATTAGGGATAGCCCTTTATGTTCTTATGGAGAGGAAGTCTGGACGATATTTTTTGAGTGCCCAATTCACACCGACATGATTTGTACTATATACACTATCAATATGATACATCTTCTGTCATTAAATTCTCTATATATATATTTCCAAATATCAAAATTTCTATGCCTTAATGGTTTTGACTTATAATCTAATAACCTCAATTTTCAAAATAATTTTAAAATAATTTCATCCTAGTGGAATGCCATGTAAAATAAAGAAGAAAAAATTATGCAAACATACTAGTGTTTAACAATTCTTATTTTATGTATGAACATGCAATGAATGACATATCAAAGAATGGGTGAATAATCAGGACCAGACATACTTTTTAAAAATAAAAGAGTATAAAATAATAAAACAAGCTGTTATATTTTACCATTTATTATATAAAAATCATAGTCCACCGAGCAAAAGACTATCATAATTCATATGAAACATGATATTTATTATTGCATGATTATTTCACACAATATTACAGCAGATAGTTTAAATAAATTGTAATATTCATAAATTCTATATAAATAAAAATATACATATATAAATTTTTGGCAATAACCGCCAAAGTAGAATAATATTGTAAATTTCACAAAACTATTATCCGTCCGTCAGAGTACTGCATAATTTAATGTTCATAAAATATTATTTGTGAAAAACTTATTTCAATATAATGGGATGGAGCTAATATTTCCAAAATCTCCGCCTCAAACTTTGTCAAATTTTTGTTTAATCATTTATTGATTTCATATAACTTCTAAAATTATTTATGAAAAGACTACAACCACAGTTCGCAGAACTTTACTCCAAATATAGGATGACATGCTCCCAAAATTTGCCTCAAAACTTATTTTTGATAACTTGTATAACAAATTACCGTATAAGGAATATATAAAAAATTATATTATGAGTAGACAAAACCTATCATGGTTTTGATGAAATTATACTAAAAATAAGAATAATAATATCAATCACACTTGAAACATCATCGTTTAATTATGTACTCAAATAATAAAATAGATAAAGTTAAATGAAAAACTTACTAAATGAACAGCAGAGATTAACATAATTTTTTTAACCGCAATGATTATTGTTTATCAAAAAAAAAATATCAAATGACTTAGGAAAAATACAATTTAATATTTTGAATTTCTAACATATATAATTTAACACAAATGTGGGTGATATGTACCCTGTGTATGTACGAAATACTTATGTATATGTTGCAAGCAAATATCTGTTTAATTTAAAAAAAAATGGTGTCATTCATCCTTTTCTATTTTCGTTTTCAAATAATTCTATAATAATACAACATGATAACTTACACATCTAAAAGAAATAATTTCTATGAAAAATTTACCAAAGTATGAAAAAAAAACAAAATATGTATTGAGTAGTTTTTTAAAACAGTACTAAAAAGTTATCTCCATTGAAATTTATTGAGTCTGGTGTTTAGGAAAATTTCACACAATATTTCACCTCAGATTTATAAACATACCTAAGAATATTATTGCATTAATATTTCGCCTCAGTACGGGCTATGCCTTGTGAGGTGGATATACATATATATTGATTAATAATAAATATGAAAAAAAAAATACATGTAAACTAAACCGTCACAAAATTTCATACTACATTTAACAGAAATATGAATAAACATATTTTGCAAAAATAATATGACGATTTGAACAATTTATTTAAATGTAATGTCATTGTGATTTCAAATATTTGGCTTCATACCTGTCAAACCAGGATGGATGAAGTGGAGGTTTTTGTCTCCCGTACTCTACGATCGTAGAATGCCCATCAAAATAAAAGGTCGGGTTTATAAAACTGTCATCAGACCTGCCATGACTTATGCTCCCGAAGAAGACCCACCAACAGAGAATCCACAGCGGAAATGAGAATGCCGAGATGGGCAGGGGGCGTGACCATGATAGACAGAGAATGGAACGTCCATGTCCGAGGAAGCTTTGGCGTGGCCCCAATCACCGATAAATTGCTCGAGAGCAGATTGAAATGGTATGGACACGTCATAAGGCGACCAGAGGACAATATGATACGCAGAGCTATGGACATCCAAGTGCAGGCCAGAAGACCAAGCAGACCGCCGACAACGTGGCACTCCACCATCAAAAGAGAGTTACGGGAGGTAGACTTGCACAAAGGATACAGACGCACAGGAGCGAAAGATTTGGCGAATGAGGATGAGGAGGGCCGACCCCACATAATGGGAAGAAATGGCCAGGGTGAAGAAGATATTGACATTGTGACTGAAAAACTATTGTGTATTTCTTATTAAAATAGAAAAATCCAATACTTGCATAATATATATTATTTTTTGAAACATAAAACAATATTTTAAAAAACATTCTACCACAAAATTGGTTTATTCCACACACAGCTGATTTTGCTATATCCTTTTTTTTAATCAAGCAGTTATTGATTATACTCAATACTTGCACAAAGTGTACATATTTTGCAAACGCAATAGAGATATGCCTAAATAAAATTTTATATACCCATTGAATAAAGAAATAATAAAGATTCTAATTAGTCTCACTGAATTCACAACAAAATATCACAAGTGATTTCAGTTCCACATGGAATAAATTTTATTAAAAAAAAATCAATTCCATTTGGAATGAGGATAGATTAAAAATTATAAAATTATAATTAGCAGTCAATAATAGTCTGAGAGATGGAAACATTTTGGATGAATCAGTTTTTAATGGCTGTTTTTTTTTTATTTTCTTATTGAATATAGGTATGAAAAAGGTAAGTCTGGCACCTGGGAGTGGTTGCATTTACCAGAGCACATCTTCTTTAAAGGTGAAAATTGCAGATTTTATCATTACTTCAATATAATTTGTACTTGTATGTTACGTGTACCTATAAAATCCCTTCCGTTTGTGAAATATGTAGGTACTTAGGGCGGGTTTTTTCACAGAATAGTTAAATCGGTAGTTATAGTTAAAATATAACTACAGGTTATACAAGAAATAGTTAAATATCTTAAAATGGTTTTTTCAAGCGTAGTTATGTCATTGTTAAAGTTACGGGTGGTGCAGGCGTTTCCTATCTCTTTCTTGCTCATACTATATAAAAGATAGAAGATATAGTGTGTCTCGTTTTCTATTTATGTATATGTGGTTCCGAGTAATGGTGGCTGTCATAATTTTGCTGTAATATGGTGAACGCATTTGAATTTTGAATGTTTGCGAATGTCATTGGTAATTATATTATATAAAGAGATATCTCACTATTTCTTTATACAAGCGTCATCACGCTAAAAATTCGCAGTCGTCAAACCTAACTTTTTTCTTTTTTTCAATTCGTATTTCATTATTTCATCGCATATATTACTATCGTAATTATATTATACCTTCTGTGTTTAGATATTATGCTAAAAAAATACGAAATTGACCCGTACAAACGTCAAATGGTCAGTTATGAACAAAAATTACCAGCGACATCTATCATAACTATCAAATTTAACTATAACTACTGATTTTCGGCTGGTTATAGTTACGGCTAAAGTAACGGGCTAAATGCGTAGTTATATTTTGAAAAAACCCATTTCTGTGATGACCAGTGGTAGCAATAACTATAACTCTAACTTTAACTATAACTAAGGTTGAAAAAACCCACCCTTAGTTACTGAAATATGTAAAAAAATGATAAAAGAAGAAGTTTTTTTTCAGACATCTTCCTGGGTGTGCGCTGAACAAATCAACAAGTTTTATTGTAATCAGATGGATGGTATAAGAGAACAAAAAGGACTTATGAAGATACAAATGATAACAAAAATCTGCATTTTTCACCTATAGAAAGGATATGCACACACGCAACCACTCCCAGGTGCCACTCACATTTTTCATACCTATATTCAATAAGGAAGGAAATACGTTGCTATCTCTTACGACTATAATGTTGAATTTATTGTAGAATCTACACCAATCATTCATTTATTAATGTATTTGTGCAAACATTGTGATATCTAAAAATAGAATTACATTTATATTTTCGATACGCAAAAAGATGGAAAGTAATTATATTGTTTCTTCATGATTTTTTGAATAATAATAATATTGAAAAATAATGGTACATACATATTTTTGAATATACTTAACAAATTCATATAATACTTATCATCCTCTTTCATTCATAAATACCAATACTCATACTGACCAAATTAGCTGACTATTCAAATATATATATATACAATGTTTTATTTACAAAATATTAACATTCAATTTATAACAATATACCTATTTATTGATAATATTTTATGAAATCACAATATTTATTTGATTTAGTAAGTAGGTAAATGATAACTTACTCATTTAAGTTAAAGCAGAATATCAAGTAAAAAAAATTAGTTTAAATTCAATTCAAAATATAATACTTAAAAATATTGTAATTTTGGTAACGAAATATTGGTAGGTATTTTAAATTAAAATATTAAATACTATAATTTAAGCAATAAAATTAAAGTATAAATTTTCTTTCAAAAGTTGATAGTACAATTCAAATTGGTTGGAAATGTTACTATTCAAAACATTATTTTTTATAAAACGATTCAATCGCAATCCATCTGGAAATGTTTTAAACAACACAAAATTTGACAACTAAGACAAGTAATGAATTGAATATTAAAAAAATAAGATCTTTAGTAGGTAGTGCCGTTTGATTAAGAGAGCATTTTATTTCATATTCAAATATTTTCTAGAGAATTGAGAGTAAAAAATATATAATCTAAATTAATTTCTAAAAAACTTATAACTTTAGCCTACAAAATGAATAAAAAAGTTGATATCAACATAATAGGTAGTTAACACACATTTTCATTATAGGTACATTTGACTACATACCACTGCATGAGCTATTTTGGCAACAGTCAATAAACCATCTACCTACTACCATTTATAATTTTATCATGCAGTACCTACTAATACCCTTCTTTAAACTAAACTTTATTTCTTATTGAATAAAAAATCTCTGGTCATTTATTCGCTGTCTTCAAGACCATATAACCATTATACATATTATAATGTCATAGAGAGCAAATGCATTAATCCTAACTTTCAGATTTATAATCCCATAAAAAATTCAATCATAGAATTAGAAATATATAATATACGACAGAATTTACACAACCCGTTCAGAAGTAGAGAACACCTTTAAATAAGCAATATTATATATTATTCAAAGCTTTATTATTCACCTTTAAATAAGCAATTTATTTAAAGGTGAATAATAATGTTATAAATTTTGAAAAAAATAAAACAAATATAATGAAACAGGCAGAAAATCAATAAGAATTATTCTGCAGTGTTGTTTAGGTATTGTGTAACACAATTTCTATTATCTTATACATTTCTACTTCCCTGCATCTTATCAATAATTAACATCTATTGTCACAAAGTAACACATTCAACTTCTCTTGTGCCCATTCAAATGTCAATATATGCCTTAAGCCTGTCATGGACTCATAAGCGTACAATTAATAATAATAATGTGTAATCAAACTTTAATTCATAGAAATAATATGTTTCGTTTTTTTATGTTGTCTTCCTTTTACTCGGTTTTCTACTTCTTGGGAGTGTAGAAGAGGAATTTGTGAGAATTACCTGAAAAATAATAAATACATACTAAGTTTTTTTTTTATTTCACGCTACAAAACAAACTGATAATGAAGACAAAACGAAAAATATTGTTTGTGTAGTCAAACTGTCAAACACACTCGTATGGTTTGTGTAGTCATATTTGATGGTACGATATATAATTTAATTAAATTCATATTTATATATACAATTAAGTAAGAAATTCATCAGTTGAATTTCTCTGTGATCAAATTTGACAATTGTTAATCGGTCAAATGAATATACAAATTATTGAATAAAGTAACAGCTATACAAAATATTAATAATTTAATGAATAGAAACAATTAATAAAAATACGTCTAATTACATTTCAAGAGGTAAAAACATAAAATATTTAATTAAAGCTTAATATTTATAAACATAGTATGAAATATTTTGTGGATAAGAAGGCTTTATTAGAAGGTGAGCATGCACCATTATATTGTTTTTACAAATCATTCTTATATTATTATTAATTAGGAACAGTAAAATTGGGTAATATTATTGTTTTCAAACAAAATCACAGTACTTATTGAAATATCAGACAAGTAAAATTGTCTTTCTGCCTACCCCAAATAGGGAAACGGCGTGATGGTATGTATATAAAATTGTGAATACATCCCTAAAATAGTTGGTATATCATTTAAAAAAAAAATTATATACATATACATATTAGTCTACATATTATATATATATTATTATAGTTGGATAACTTGTATAGCGCCGTTTTCGTGGAAAATCACCTCAAGGGCGCTTTACATTAAATTAATTAAATTAGACATTGAATTGATACCATCAAATTTAACAAAAAAATATTAATAATTTGAAAATACACTCAAAAACCATTAAAAAATTAAAAAGTGGTGTTGGAAATAAAATCCAGACTTGTGTTTAGATGGATTAAAATTTTTGGTCCTGTCAGACACAAATTATTATTGCAATGTTAGAGGTAGAAAAATAAAATGTGTTATATTACATAAAAATAAGTGTATGTATAATGGCCTCTTTGACGTTTTGGACTCTTATGAAGTTTCATAATTATTGAGAGCTAATATTGACAGCAAAGCTCTCAAAATTTGCAGAACGTCATGAGATTCAAAACATCATAATACCTATCATGCGTTGCTCCGAGTATAGTCAAAATTCAAATAAGATATTTAGTTTGAGTTTTATTTACAAGCAATACTTTACATAATATGCACATCATATTTTATAAATTATGAAATGTTAATAAAAGTGGCTGAAGCATTTTATCAAAAGTTACCATTATTAGTTGTCATTGGAATAATTAATTAATAATAAAAATCATGCAATAAAAACAAAAACTCGTACTGAATAAATAAAATCTTACTTAAATATATTATCAGCAATTGGAATATAACTTAAGGGATTTTGTGTCTTAATATTCTTCTTATATGAATACAATTTCTTAATTATATTATAAAACACATATTTATACATCTGTACTTTTACTTTCAGTTCTAATTAGCAATGAATCTATTGTCAATGGTATGTATATATAATCATTATTTGTATTCAATACTTTATCAGCCTCGTTACTACTCAAGTTTTTTAGACTGGCCGTTGTTTGTAGTAAATTTTCGTTAACACATTCAACATTTTTTTGAGAGCTAACTTCTTGTTTTTCCATTTCATCGCCTTTCTTGCTATCTAAATTTATATAAATTTCTATGGGTAAACTTCCACTAACATCAGCACTGCTATTGTTCAAATCAGATGATACTTTAGAAGCAGTATTTTTATTATCAGTCAATGATTTATTTTTACTAGAATCCTCTGAAGCCCAAAAGGAAATTTTGGAAGGTAAACTAATTAATTTTGATAAAGTCGATTCATTTTTTGAACCATGGGATATTTCCATTGATTTCAAATATTTATCTTCAGAAGGTACTATAGCATCAATGATCTTAGGTATAACTGTTGTTGGAACAGATTCAGTATCAACTTGTTTGATATTTTCTGATTTCATATCTTCTAATATTATTTCAGAATCACTTTTCACAGAATGTTGAGAATCTTTTCTACCTGGAGGAGGCGGGGCTGGTGCTTGTCTCTTTTTTGGTTTAGCATTATTGGGAGTTTTTGTTTTCATTTTTGGAGAACTATTAGGTGTTTGAAAATCTTCATTATCAGATTCATCGTAAGAACTTAAAGATGATGCACCAACACTTTTTGTTTCTTCATTATGAAAAAATTCTTTATTTATGATTGTATCAGTCTTTGAATCATCAATTTTGTTTGGTTCTTTATCAATTGTATTTGTTTTATTATTATCAATTGACTCGTTTGTATCTGTACAAAGAAAATAATTCAAAGCAATGTCTTGTTTTTTTTCTTCGACTTTGTCTTCAGCAATATTGTACTTTTTTTCTTTGACATTGTCTTCAGTAATATCGTGCTTTTTTTCTTTGACTTTGTCTTCAGCAATATCATGTTTTTTTTCTTTGGCTTTGTCTTCAGCAATATCGAGCTTTTTTTCTTTGACTTTGTCTTCAGCAATATCATGCTTTTTTTCTTTGACTTTGTCTTCTACCTTACTAGTAAGAGAAGTAGTATCAACAGTACCATCATTCATAAGACATGATTTGTCATTAGTGATTCCGATATCAACTTTTGGAACTGCTTCAACTGAACTATCAACACCAATTGTTGAATTAGTTTTTGAATCAGATTCGAATACCTCCTTTAATTTCAAATATTTTTCATAATCATCTTTGATATTTTCATTTTTGTCTAGTATTTGACTATTCATAAATAACCTTAAATACTGCATCATGATATCGTTTGAATCGGGTAGACAGACTGTACCATCAGGTTGAACTAGTGGAGGAAAATTTGGGAAAGGAAACGATGTAGCACCATCATTATCCATTTCTTCTATAATTATTTCATCATCATCCTTCAAACAAACAAACAAACATTTGCACTATTCAGTATCCTTTGTATTAAACTACTTTGATGGAGTGTAATACAATACTTATATTACTTTGATCTTTAAGGAAAAAAACATTATACAGTACTACGGAAGTATTTTAATTGAATTTCACTTACAGCATAAAGTATAAAATAAATTAATTGTATTGAAATAATAAAAATATTTTTGCAAAGGAATTATTTGTTTGGCCTTGAACAGAATCAAGGGCCGATAGTAAAAGTTCACCTTAGATTGTAGCATATTTTTGAGTCCAAAATGGGAAAGAGAAAATTAAAGTTTTACAATATAATTTCTTAAAAATTATACATTTATTTTTTTAAAACATTGAAAGCACATAAGATTGCGAGACAAAAATTAAATTAATATAGCTTATAGCATCTGCATATCCCCTTTTATCACAATGGCTGATATAATTGATTATTTTTACTTGTCAATAACATTTTTATAAGTATTTATAAGTTTAATTAACATTTTTTCTAACCTCTGCAGCACCTGGCCTTTTGATAGATGTGAATGTACTTCGAATAACTTTACTCCTTGTTCTAGATGCACCACCCATTGATGCTGTCCTCATTAAAGTATCTTGACTGTTGGACTTTTCTGGTACGTATGCAGTACTGATGTCTTCTGACGATCTTATATGACTGGAAAAATTTTAAAATATTATATTTTCTATGCAATCAATGTTAAATTACAGTGTGACAAATATATTTTTGGGCATTTTACAATAATTGTAAAAAAAATGTATTCTAATTTATGATAAAAACTAAAATAATGACAAACATAGCTTTATATCTATACCAGCCCTGGGTAAACTGATCAACGTGTTTTTTTTATGAACTCGGGGGTGAGATATATAAGCGAACTAGCGATTCATTCATCATCTCTATTTTTAATTTACGAAACTATTATTTTCTATTGTTAATGTACTGAACATTGATTTACTATTTTATTTTGTGTAAAAATTAAGTGTAACTCAATATATCGAATGTACCTAATGTTTTTCCTTACTCTCTCCTTAATTTACCCACTGACTGTAAATATTTAATTTGATGGTACATGCACCCGAGTATTTAGAAATCACCCTCTGTGAATACGTCGTCTTCTAATGGTGACTATTAAAACTAAGATCAGTTTATAAATTTAAACTAAGTAAAGCTTCACTTTACTTAGTAGACAGAATCTGTCCTGGTGTTTTCAATTTTCGTAGTTAAAGCCTTCTTCCATGTAAAAATGATTAGCCCACAAAATGAACATTTCCTTATTTCTTGAATTTTTAAATACAAATGTTTATTTGTACATAAAATCAATAAACATTTTTTTTATCATTAAAATATTTTTTTTATTACAGTAATCAATTGCTATCTTTTCAGCATCTCTGTGAATAAATGGCAGGACTGAAACGGATGGAACGAAGATCTAAATGAGATCTTAAAAGTGGAGATTGGAGAGTGGCAAATGTTTAGTGTTTTAATTCATGTAGTTTATATTTAAAATAAAATCATAATCTTATTATGTTAGTCATTGTATAACATTCCAAGTTAACAGTGGCGGTATTGCCAAGAGCAGGATGTCTAGCCCTTGCAAGTGTTCTGTCTGTTCCTCTGAGTTCTGTCCATTCTCTTTCTTCAAGAGAATGGTAGTTCTTGAAACTAGCTAGTAATATTATTATTAAAATAAATGAGTGGAAATAATCAAAGTGATGATGTTTTTTTTATTATATTATTTTAAAATGAATTTCCACAGGGTAAACGCCTTTATCTTAGAATAACCTATAGTAATTATTCACCTTAAATTAACAGCATCTCGTCCACCTCCAGGTCTACCATTGGGAGCCATGCCGAGATCCACTTCAGGGAAGATCATATCCATTCTGGGGGCACTCATGGTGCGAGGACTTCTTCCCCTGCCAGGTTGATTTCTGCGAACCACACGGTGTTCAGACATCCCAACGACATCATCGGCTTCATCAATCTCCTGCTGACTTCGGTCTGACCGATCGTCGGATACGGATAGATCTGACAGACTGTAACTCTTGCGGAGTTGTTGAACCAAACCTCCACCTCCCTAAAATCATAATAAATTTGAAGAAATAATCAATAATGGATGGCACAGATGGCCAGTGGACATCCAAGAGGGAGGCCTTTGTCCAATACTGGACCCCAGACGCTGGGTAGTAATCAACTTACAAAAAATAATAATGAATTTAATAATAATTCAAGATTTTGAAAATAAAATTAAGGTTATTTATAAGTTTAATTGTTATAAAAAAAAACACTTCCTAGCACCCTGTACAAATGGTAATATTATTGGCAAAATGTCAATTTCATCCAACTAACTAGTGTTACCAGAACAGAGAAACAAGATTTGCATGAGAAATAATTTTAAATAAATTCCTCCTCTGCCGGGAATTGCTGTCACAGAAGCCAAATAGCTTACCACTTATGCCACGACACTCTACTTTATTCAGCTTTTATAAAAATAATTTACTGTACATATTCAACGGATAATAGAAATCTTAATTAATTAATTATTCTGCACCCATACTCCGGAGTACGCTTAATTCTTTTACCTAGAAGGTAGTTTTTTAGGGAATTTTTAAGGATGTATTTGTACTCATAGTATAAAAGGATTAAATTATAAATCAAGTTACTCTAAGATGAACAAATTTTGAGATAATTCAATTAACATGTTATAGGTAAACATTTAATCTAATGAGAGTTATTTTAATACCAAGATGGATTTCAAACAAATAAAACTAGTTAGTATAGTCTATAGAAGGCTAAATAATAAATTTTGAAAATCTTTTCCCCAGAACCCTCAAAAGATATGTCTTTGAAATCAAGAACAGTTTATTTTTTTTACACATGAATTTGTTAAATACTTTTTTATAAAATTAGTTTTTATAAAACCCTTTATTTTTTTTTGTAAACATCTAACATAATATAGTAGATTATGAAGTAGATTTTTACTTCAGTCAAAAGAGAATATGAAAATCTACTGATTGAGTTTTTTAATTACTATTCTTACAATTGAAAAAAACTTGTAAATTATACCTTTTTTTCGTGAAAAAATATTGTATATCACAGATTATGTGATATACAAGATTAGCATGTGTATCATACGTTAGAAGGTAATATAAGAGTGCATATTTGTGTACATCCTGTATGCCCAAAGTCATAGGCTTAAACAAGGGTCTTAAAATAAAGATTGTACCAAAAATTATGCAGGTAATACATACATACCATTAAACCGATTGGCAGCTTATTCTTAGCCAACCTTATATATTATTCCACACATATCAGTCTTATATACTGTTATATTTACTTTATCACACATTCATCATTTCATTCAATCTAAGATTTTTATTATTATCCTCATTTCTTATCCTACATAATTTTTTTCCATTCAGTTTAACAAACCTTTTCCACCACATTAATTCTACTTGCATGCGTCTTCTGTCATGCCCATACCTCACTAGCATAAATTATCGTTGGGACAACTATTGCATTGTGTATAGTGAGTTTTGCTGCCCTTAAGTAAAATATTTCTAATAATAAAATCATAAAGCATTAAATGTGTTTTAAATTATAAAATGTAAATAATATTAAATCATTACTTTACAACATATAGATGCATATTATAAAAATGTAAAAGCATGCAAACTTACCAATAATATATTTTTTTTAATCACAGTTAAATACATTTCTTGATGAAGGGAGAATGATGAAGATGAAATCTCATATCCAATTGCAAAATCAAATTAAGTGAAACAAGACATAGAATTGGTGAATTGCATTAAATTAAATTGAACAAAATTGAAAAACAACTACATTAATTAAAATAAGATAATTTTATCATAGATCAAAATAAAATCAAGAAATAACTGAATGTAGGCTCGTATCATTTATTGCATGATGAAATTCAAACTCCAATAGTATGTGTATTACTAAGTAATTGTTATTTTGAAGAAACTTGTAATTAATAACATTGCTTTTTTAGAAGTCAGATATATTAGTTATAATTATAAGTTGAAGGCACTAGCAAATACCAGTTGAATAAAACCAAAGACACAGATAAATTATAGTATTTTCTACAGCTTAAAAGTTCCAGAATCATAATATTTGAATATAAATAATTATCTCTTGAAAAAAATTATTCTCAAAGTACCCCTGAAAATTGCAGGATTCCCTCGTTATCCATTTAATTTGTTAGGTGTAAAACTTTAATTTTGATTAAGATTTTGAAATTTGTATCTTGATTTTTTAAAAAAGGTATAATTATATATAGCCGCTTACGTCATTCCAATTTCTACTTTAGTACGAGAAGTAGGGTACAACCCACTTAAAATTTTCAGTGCCTGTACGGCCTTAATGGTCTGATGAGATGCTAAGCATTAAATGGCTGGTGCTGAACACCAAATGCCAATGCGCAGGTCCAAACCAGAGGCTAGGCCCAATGCTATATTAATTGATAATAATATAAAAAAAACTTTACAATAATACCACTTGTTTTAGTTTGCATAATATGCTTAACAGGAAATGGGTCAGTTGCATGATCAAACATTTTTTATTTATTTCAAAAGTCAAACATTGAAGTTGTCAAATATTTTCCTATATTTCCTATAATTTTATAGTAGACTATACATAATGATTTTAGCCTGTATTATATCACATTATGATGTCCCTTTTATGAATCAAATAGATAATTATGAGGTTTCACTCGATATTGGGTGGAAAGCCAAAAAATTAATTAATTACAAGGTATTTTAAAAAGGAATGATTTAAATACATAATTTGCAATAAAAGAAAAAAAGTGTTTTATAGGAATTTTTAATGTTTGTAATTGTGACAATATCACACAGGAACAACAAACAAATAATACATGACAGTTATCAAGGTTATAAAAGTACACCTAGGTTAGATACAAATCTAGTTATTCATATAGTGGTATTTTTATTACTCATCAGTATAATGGTGAACATTTTAAAATATATTTATATCATCGTTGAAGGACAAATTACAAACCTACAAAATAACTAATAATCAAGTTCTAACTAAAAACAAATTGAATCTGTATACTCCTTTTAGCTGCCTTAATTTGCATAATCCAGTAAAACTTGGTTGTTAGGGGCATAGATTCTGTAATGACTGGCCTTAGATAATTTAGATCCATAATTGGACGTCCAACAATCATAATAATAACCAAATTTTATGAAGATTGTAAGCTGGATGTCTGTCGATGTACCCTTTTTAATAAAATAAAAATAACATAAAAAAAAAACACTTCCAACATCAATATATTCGCCGTTTCATGAATTACATATTCAGGACTGTGCAATAGTTTCATTAAAAAATAAAAGTACACAAACCAATCATACATTTCTATAATAGAAATGCATTTTCACTTGTATTAGATTTGCAAGAAAAATAGAACTGATTTGAAATATAACTGGCAAAACAAATCAAAAACATATTTATTGTACAGGAGTAAATAAAGTTGGTCCTCTTATGCTCGTTCTTACCAAGTTTGACTGTATTATACAATCATTTAAAAAAATTCATTCACATTTTTATTCTATATACCTATAATAATACATTACATTTATGCCTCTTTTGGAAATATGTTTTAATGATGATGGATGTTCAACATATTTTCTACACCAAAATATTAACTATTGCCAAAACACATAATATTTGATATATTTTGTATGACATATTGATAAATATTCTATTCCATATAAAATATTGGAAAGTTTATTATTCCATTTGTTTGTGAAAAGTGTCTATTTTGGAACTAGAATGAATATATTCATACGGTAATATAATATTCTGAAAAAAAAAGTATACAGTAAAATAAAAATATCAAAACAAAAAAAAACTGAGATAGTTAAATTCACACAAGAGTACATAATAAAAAAATGCGTTTACAAAAAAATCTTCAATTCCCTTGCTAAGAGTACGTGAAAATGGATGTTTTATAATCAGTAATTTTATAAAAACATAGGTACATACTATAAGTAAATAAATTCACAAAAAATATGAGATCAGTTTTGTGAGATAACAAAGTTAGAAAAATTACAAATGCATTATCTGGTTGCTTAAAAAATGTATTAATATTATAACATTAAAATAAATATATTAGATACTTATATGATGATTAAAAATTTGCTATATTTTTCAGGTTTAATACAAAAACAAAAATTATCTCCTGTTTGAAAAAAAAATCCTATATGAACCTGTTTCCCAATATATTTATAGTCTATAGTCATTATTAAGAATGGCAAAATACATAAGATATTTTGAAAGTAATGTATTAAGAAAATTGTTTATAAAGCTTTGAATAGAATGATTGATATAAAACAATATTTTATTTTTATTTTATTTTACTATGTCAATTAATATCAATTTAACACATATCCAATAACATCTTGCCTCATTCTGAAAACTTAAGATGTTTATCGTCTCACAAATCCAGACTGAATACACAATTAAAAACTATGTCTCTGCCGAGAAATGAGCCCGGAACCTCTGGCTCAAAAGTCAGATATCTAATCAAGAGAGCCCCGAAGGCTGACATAATATTATTGAAATAGCTATTTATAATTCAAATTGTAATAATAAATAAAAGAGATGTATTGTCAGGGTAACAAATAATTACAGCAAATAAACATAAAAAAATGTGTAAAGTAATATAAGATTACATATTTGTCATTCACTTTCATACATGTATCGTAAATTGATATGAAAAAATCAGTAGTACATAGTATATATAAATATCATGGACTATTTTTTTGAAATAGGTCTCAGTGATCAAAAAAACTAAATAATTTTACTGTTGATATTGTAAATTTTTCACACAAGAATCTTGTGATATAATAATTCCATTATATTACTGAAAATATTTGAGGCCTCATATTATTTATCGACACTTCTTTGTGCCCAGCACAAGTGGCGAGATGATTGTCAAATGGTGAATTCTTTCAAATCCAACACATAGGCTCAAGACTTAATAATTTACATGCTACAAAATAACCTTCAAACACATTCAAAAACTCATTACACCATTTTGTATTTAAATGTTTTAGGTTGTCTCACATATTCGGACAGAATCTGGGATTTGAGATTTTGAGTCAAAATGACCCAACCCGAGCCATGAATGTCGAAAAAAAACTGAATAAATCATAATTTAAACCAACTATCACATTCTTCACTCAAATATCACTTTTACATTACACAACCTACAGTTGAGTCAATATAGTAATTATACAAAAACCTATCAATATTATTAACTAGTTATAAAATACAAAAATACATATTTAGATTTGAAATTCATACACAGTTCAAAATATATATATATGAGAAAATATATACAACTTTAATAAATTTGTGCAATCACTTTACTGAGTACCACAAAGCATAGATATATTTATATTGTAAAATATCACCTGTAAAATTGAAAATAAACATAAAATATCAAGCTCAACATCTTAACAAAGTTTAGATAAAATCAAAACTATGCAAAAAGTTTGTTGTTCGTTTTTATATGAAAAAAAGCAAAGAATAACTTTTAAAGATATTTTTTTATTGCACTTTCTAGTCAAAATACATGAACAGCAAAAAGCACGAAAATATATAAATTGTAATTTATTATAAAGAACCTATCACACGGTATAAAAAACAATGTTACAAATTATTTTGACACACAAAAAACACAACATGACTTTTATTTGCAACATGAATTGGGTGTGTATATTAATATTTAAATGAAGAATAATTCTGCTTCAATATACAAAATGATATACTTTTAGTCTTTGAATCCATAAAATATGACATCATTCTTAACAACCAACCACCCAATCAATATTGCATAGAAATTTTCTTTAAAAACAAAACAAAACTTCCCAATTCATTCAAATGGTCACAATTGGTCAGGAAGTTTGGCCCAAACTAAACATATAAGATAAATTTTATATTCATAGTAATTTTGTCGATACATAATTCAAATTTCTTCTCCAAAGTTAATTTTTTAACAAATGTTCATTCGACGGAAATATCTCTCGCAGCTTTTAGTTTCCTAGTTTTTCTACTTGTACTTCGCTGCCTTTTGGTTACACCCGAACTCTTTTTCTTGGTTGCTTTAGACCTACTTCTAGTAGACACTTCCTCAATTTTATCGGATATTTCAATACGCGTTGACGAAGGCACTGAGTTGTTTTCTATTTCCGAATACGAAACAGCAAATTCGGTTTCTTCATATGACAAATCGATGGGTCCATCAATGCGGTCATTTTGACTGACAAAAGTCACTTCCGGAGAATCCCTTCTATTCGTTATGGAAGACAACGGCTGCCTCGGAGAAGCTAATGGGTAGGTGGGCCTGGATTGAACAGCAAAGTTCTGGTTGCATCCGTTCAGTTAGCAATATCAGAATCCAGCGTAAGGATAGGTTGGGGAGAGGTAATAAAAATTAAAAAAGCATGTTAATAAACGTAAAGAAATTATAAAAGTAAAAGAATTCTGAAAGGAAAATTTGATTCCATGTTATTTAGCGAGGGAACTTGATGATCCACTGATTCGGCTCATTAAAAATGAGATATTATTCACAACTCAAAAAATCATCTAGTATTTGTTGATGATTTTATTATAATGAATTTTATGATATTAATTACACTTAAACAGAATACATCAACGTTATGTGAATAATTTGTGTACAGTAATAGCATTAAATACTTCTTGAAAATTCTATCTTTGGTAAAAAACTGTAAGAAAATTATTAATATCCTTTTTTATAAAAAAAATGTAATTGAAAAAGAATAATCAAGAAGAATTCATTACACTTATTGTGAAATAATTGTAATGGTAGTCATCATGCATGGTGTAGCTTTTGAGTATTGTCTACTGTTAACAATTTATTAAAATTAGAAATCTAAATATATTGTACAACATGGAGGATAGCAATTTATTAATTCATATTGGCATCATAATTTTGAATTGATTCCGTAACTCCATAAAATATTTATTTCATTTTAAGGATTGTTAAACATTTATTTCAAAAAATAAATAGTTGTATTTATCCAACCCTTTAAAACAATGTTATAGAAAATGATGATATGCTTAGGTAGTCAATAATTTATTTGGAAATATTTCATAAATTTATAACATTCACAACTAAAAACAAAGTAGGTATATATTGCAATTTCTTTTTTTTTTCCAACCGATTAAAGGAGCATGAATACAACAAAACATAATAATTATTGACTGGTAAACAGTAATGAATAATGAAACGAGGATATAAAAGCAAAGAATTTATAATATATTAAAATAATAAAAAAAACTTATTTATAATTTTCCTCCGCTTGATTTAATTGATTAACTAGTATCGCTCTAGACGAGCATCTTCAGAGTAGTATCTAGTATATTATAATGGAATTCCATCAAGTATTGTTGATCGAAAAAGTGAAAAAAAAATTACATTGGTCCCGAATGATTAGATAAATAAAATTGTTTTTCTGTTTATGCCAAAGTCTTATTGATTGTATTTTAAAATAAAATTGAAAAAAAAAAAATTGTTAACAGAAACAACATTCAAACATGTGTAGGCTCTAAAAACATACAACCACCGAAAAATGCACAAGCAAAAAAATAAATAAAACAGTGATTAAGGTGCCTAAAATTAAACGATTTTGTTGAAGAAAAAAGCATGTGTATTAGATATATTTAGGTATATATGTAGACTTACCTTGATGGCAGTTTGCATAATAACATTTGTGGCATAGTTAACACCTTTTGTTCCTAAATTTAGCACTGTATGATAACCCTGATCTTTGGCTTTTGATATATATTCGTCTATTTCCTGAAAACAAGAATGTACCATTTATTATAAACACATAATCAAATAAATAAATATAAGGCACCACTAGTTCTTACGACATATTTATTATGAAGGAATAGTCTCAACAGCACGGTACATAAAAAGTAAGGAAATCTTCAGAACACATAATCTGATTCAATACTTGTACTCAATCAAATTGCCAAAGTTCGATGGATAGTGTAATATATTGATGTTACGCCTGGAATCAGGCAAGGTGTATAGCGAATTACGATATCATACGAATATATGATTCGGAAATCTTCGGGTTTAAATATAAAGGTATGTCGGGGTTTTAGGGGGGCTTTTTGCTTTGATCAACGACAGTGCTCTCACATTGTGGTTCTTGGATATATAACTTTATAACTGTACTTCTCTCTGTTAATATAATTACTGTTTGATTGTAATAAACTGTGTTAAGTGAAAACGCGTGTATTCATTTATTATATCTGAGTATCTAAAATTACCAGATATAAAAGATAGGTAAATAAATATATCCTTGGACATATCTTTGAATCCTTCCTTGATTGTAAACATACATATTTGAATGTGACAATAATTAATATTAGATTTCAAACATTTCAGTTAAAAATATTAGGGTGAAATACTTTCTTACAAACAACATAGTACAAACATGTGCAGATTGTAAATTGTTTATATACTGGAATTTCTTAATCTCCAGCCAACTTATTCTCTACTGAGATATTTGTGATGTAATATTAAAATGTCAGCACTCACAATGATTTTGTTAATTAAATAATAATAAAAAAGTGAAATGAACAAACCTGTTCTCGCCTACATAATGCTGGATGAACAAACTTCCTGTAGAGGATAGAGGATCCCTTGGTCGCTGGAGACAGAAGCCACAACACCAACAGTATTTTCACTTCATAGTAGAAGGGAAACCAGTTGAAGAAGACGTCTGTGAAGGTTTCCGCGCAGGTGAACAGTGCAAACACTATCCAATACATCATCCATTTTACCTGAAATATGAGTACAAAAATTAAAATGGCATATTCTATATTTAGAAACCAAAAACGACAACCACCAAAGGCTTTTGTAGTGACTTTTTGTTGTAACTTTTTAATTTCTTTTGGTTACATTTTTTTTTATTTTTATTTTATTAAGTTTACAATAACATATACAAAATATAAAACAAACAAACTATATAGAAAAGATTCACAGTAAGACAAAACATTTTAGCCCTTTACTAGAGTGCAAGCACTCGTGTGTAAAGGAAACAATTTAATACAGAATACACAAAATATTATACATACATAATTATTATCTATACAAAAAGAAGTTAATATAATTTACATATCAGTCAAATAATAAGTTTGATTTATTCTTTATTTTTTTTTTAAAATCATTATGTTCAATTGCCAGTCTCAAATCTGTTTCAAGTTGGTTGAACCACACCACCCCATTGTACGTGTAGTAGTGCTGTGTTGTGTATGTATGTTTTAATGGGGTACACAGTTGACCCACTATATTATGTCTATCACTCGCCACACGTACAAAGGCATGGTGCGACCTTCCAATGTCCTTATGTATTTGAAATAGCACATTTTTTTTATAGATATTTTTAAAAGATGGCACTTGAAAATCACGAAATAGTTGCAAAGTTGGGTAGTCAGATGGTTTTTTATTTATAATTTTTATTATCAACCTTTGCGTAATTTCTAGAGGCAAAATGGATGTTTTATACGCCCCCCCCCCCATGCAACAATGCCATATTGCATTATTGAATGGGCGAAAGCGTAATACACATTTTTAAGTCATTTTAAATTGAGAATGTTTCTAAGGTTGATAAATATGTAAAGAAGCTTTCTTAATCTGTTTATAGTATTATTTATTTGAGTTTTCCATTTAAGGTTACTGTCAATTATTACTCCTAAATATTTAATTTCATTTTTATTTGTTATACATAGACAATCGTTATCTTATCTTGACTAAATTGAATTTTCCATAATATTCTATATCCTATAGATAGTGTAGATGGTTGAGAAATAAGACTTTTTTGAACATTCACATATTTGAGTTTCTCAACAATGGACATAAAAATCATTTGAATTTGGAAGGTAAAAAAAAATTCAAATTGAGTTATTGAAAATAATTATAATGAACACATCCTTGCACCCTGCGCAAATGGCGAGTTAATTGCCATATGGTAAGTTCTTCCAACTAACCAGTGTTTCTAGCCCAGAGAAGTAATATTCTCATGAGAAATGAATTGAGATTTATAGTCTAAATAACAGGAAAGCGCATCTTAATTTGGGAGAAGGTGAGTTTGCTCCCCCCCAACCCATCCTCTGGAATTGGAAAGTAAACCCTGCCTTCGACCTGGGGTCAGTATACTATACTGGTTTACCAAGCCACTGCATTTATGGTCCCCTAAAATGGCTCGCCATGTTCGGGGTCCTTTGCTTTGGTGCCCAGGTGGGCACTTGTGTTGGAATTGATCGGCGCCCTATCTTGATGATGTCATCCCGGCAGCTGCGCGGCGGGTCTGGTTGGAGGTGTGAGCCGAGGGAGATCTGTGTGAAACGGTTCGTCGCTGGCCGGCCGCCGAATAGTACAGGGGCCCGACCTAAGCTAACGACTACGGGTTGGCTGCCCTATCAGTCGGCGCATAATCTCGCTGCAATTGTTGTGCCGGATCGTGACCGGACGAGGTCCCAGCAGTTGTATGCGGGGGGCACCAGGCGTCCTCCACGGCCATATCCTCCCTCCTTCAACCTAGCAGCGCAGCTGCCGGAACAAATGTCCTTGAAAAGAGCTTCTGATCTCCTCGTTTCACAATGCCACCCCCCCTCCCCCCACAAAACCTTCATGACAGATAAACCCAATAATAATGTTTATACAGCGACAACCAAGACTGCATATCCTCGCACCATTTGTGAACTGTTGGTAGACTTCGCTAACATCAGAGGTATCCACAGTAATTTAAATTCTGTTCACCATCACTTGCAATCTCAAAAACCACACCTGCTCTTTCTCACGGAAACACAAATTAACACAAGATCCACCCGACACAAGTTACCTCAACTGCCTAGGGTACATACTCGAAACCATGTTTGTGCCCCAAGGAGGCTTGTGTCTCTACAGCCGCGAAGACATCAACTGTGTCAGATTGAAGGAGTTCGAGAACCCCGCCTTCAATGTTATGTGGGTCCGTTTAAAATCTAACAAATTCATAAAAATTTATGCATGTATCTACCGATCTCCAAATATGAGTGATTATGATTCTTCCGAGCTTTTCAAATACTTAGGAGAAACTATTGACAGTCTTCTGTCTCGCTACCCGTCGGCAGAATTTGCGGTTCTCGGCGATTTCAATGTCCATCACTCCGATTGGCTGAAATCGGGAACTACAGATTCGGCTGGCCGCATGGCGGAATCCTTTGCTTTGTGTCACAACCTGGAGCAACTTGTTCAAGAGCCAACTCGCATCCCTGGTGTCTCTGGTCATCGCTCCAATCTGCTTGATCTTTTTATGACTACCTCGCCAACGGGGTACACACTGAAAGTCACAGCCCCACTGGGCTCTTCAGACCATTGCCTTGTGCAAACGGCCATCCAGTTCATCCCGGACCTTCCACCCGAAAAACCTAAAAGGAAAATTTGGCAATACAAGTCAGCAGATTGGAATGCACTGCGAATACACTTTCGCGACTTTCCTTGGAATGAAGTCTGTTTTAGAACCAAAGACCCTTCTATCTGTGCGCGTGAGGTAGGGGATGTCATCACTTCTGCTATGGATGGCTATATTCCCTCCTCCCTCAAAACCTGCGGACCAGGCACAAAACCTTGGTTTGATTCCAAATGCCGAGAAGCAGTCACGCGCAAAAATCTGGCTTTCAAAACATTTCAAAAACTTCAATCCCCGTCAAACAAGAAAGCATACAACAAGATGACAAAGGATTGTAAAAAAACATTAATCAGGCTAAAAACTCCATGACCAACATATAACTCAAAAACTATCCTCATGCCCTTACGGTAGCCGAAGATTCTGGTCATTGTCAACCTCCATAGGTCGGAACTTTTGCACATCTTCATTTCCACCTTTAACGAACCATGACGGATCCATTGCTAACTCTGCCACCGACAAAGCTAATCTTCTCGGTAAATTATTTGCAGATAACTCAACCCTTGACGACGGAGGAAAAACTCCTCAACCAGTTCCACATTGTGGTTTTAAAATGAAAGAAGTAAGGATTAACTTCTCTGAGGTTTTACTCGCCATCCGAGGGTTGGATGTTAACAAAGCTAATGGACCAGATGAAATTCCCGTTCTTGTGTTAAAAAATGCTCCGCCGAACTAGCCCCAGTTCTCACTAAACTCTTCAAACTCGCGCTATTACTTCTGTACTCTCCAAAATAATGGAAAGAGTACTAAACACCAAGTTGATCACATACCTCGAAGCAAACAAAATTTTAAGCGACCGCCAATATGGATTTCGTGGAAATCGATCTTGTGGCGACCTACTCGCGTATGTGACATCCGTTTGGGGTCGAGTTATGGAACGCTTTGGAGAAGCTCAAACTGTCGCCCTTGACATGTCTAAAGCTTTCGACCGGATTTGGCACCAAGGTCTCTTAATGAAACTTCCTTCTTATGGACTACCCCAGTCTCTGTGTACTTGGATTGCGAATTTTTTAAAAGATCGCGAAGTCATAACTGTAGTGGACGGTTGCTCCTCTTCTCCCCATTCCATCAATGCGGGAGACCCTCAAGGGTCCATTCTATCTCCAACCCTATTCCTCCTACATATCAATGACTGCTCTTACACGCCCCCATCCACTGTTACGCTGATGACAGCACAGTCCATGACAATTTCTCTTTTGACAAACCTCCTAAACAGAGTGAAATATCAGAAACCCGGAAAGACCTTCATCAAAAAACAAATAGCTACCTCCACTCAATCAATACCTGGGGTGAAAGTAATCTTGTTTCATTTAACGTCTCAAAAACCCAAGCCTGTCTCATTTCTACGAAGAGAAACCCCAATGAATTGCAAGTGTCTTTCAACGGAAGCACCCTACCTAACAGCAGCTCTATTGACCTGCTTGGAGTATCTACAACGAACCAGTTACACTACAAGGGCTCCATCGAAGCTAAGGTGAAACTCGCCTCCAAAAAATTGAGCGTACTATATAGAGCGCGTAGATATTTTACTAAGACCCAGGTCTGTATACTCTACAAAGCGCAAATACGTCCAATTATTGAATATGGCAGTCACCTCTGGAGTGGCGCCCCCCAATACCTACTGAATACCCTCGACGCTGTCCAAAGGCGTGCTATACGTCTGATTGATGATCCATCACTGACTGATGGATTGCAATCACTAGAACACAGACGCAGAGTCGGTATTTTAAGTTTATTCTATAGATACTACCACGGGAATTGCTCAGAAGAACTTGCATCTTTGGTCCCTCCTCCACCCACTCGCAACAGAGTCACTC
The DNA here is from genome assembly GCA_963576475.1 of Molanna angustata. NCBI lineage: Eukaryota > Metazoa > Arthropoda > Insecta > Trichoptera > Molannidae > Molanna > Molanna angustata. The sequence goes on from OY754974.1 coordinate 22,456,756, forward strand.
GCTTCACTCAATCGCAGCACCCATTCACAGTGGACCTTCAACATAAACGAACAAGTCGCTTCTCGAACTCCTTTATTAATACAGCAGCCCGACTGTGGAACGATCTTCCGAATTCTGTGTTTCCGCCTTCGTACAACCCGGGTCTTTTTAGAATCCGAATTAATAAACTCTTTTCTAGATTGCAAACCCCTACCAACGCTACGTAGTGCGCTTCTTCGGAAGAGTAAAATGGACCCAAATCCTAATAGCTGGCGTCCCCTACGTGGACGTTAAAAAAAAATGAGGATAAATTAAGTAGTGAATATGTATTTCAAGATAGGATATTCTGTTCTCTCTGTCTACCCCAAAAAATGACATTTCGATAAGATGTATAATATGTAAATTAGTAGGAGAAATTTTCAGAAGATTATTTTGTTTTAATAAATTAAACATTGGAACATAGAAAAACTGGAAAATCAAGCACCTGGTGAACGTTGCGCGAGCGCATATTGTGATCATGTACTTTCTTCGGCGGGAAGCAACTCGATTTCACTTCACACACTGCTCTACTTCTAGGTACATAAATATATTTCGAAAACTTTTTCCATCCGATCCTATTTTTCCTTGTTATTTATAAATGTTCTACATAAGGCTCATGACCTTGGACATACGGGATGTACACAAATATGTATACTTATTACATTCTAATGTATGAAATACGAACGAATATTGTATATCACCAAATCTGTGATATACAATATTTTTTCGTGAAGAAAAAGTGAATTTAGAGGTAGAGGATAAGGTAAAACAGCAAGAATAGTAATTAAAGAAGTAAAAAATTGATTGATGAAAAAATCTACTTCATCTTAGGTCTTGTAGTTTTTTTAGTTATTTACAATAAAATGGGTTTATTAATTACTAATTTTCCAAAAAAATTATGGACATACGGGATGTACACAAATATGTATACTTATTACATTCTAATGTATGAAATACGAACGAATATTGTATATCACCAAATCTGTGATATACAATATTTTTTCGTGAAGAAAAAGTGAATTTAGAGGTAGAGGATAAGGTAAAACAGCAAGAATAGTAATTAAAGAAGTAAAAAATTGATTGATGAAAAAATCTACTTCATCTTAGGTCTTGTAGTTTTTTTAGTTATTTACAATAAAATGGGTTTATTAATTACTAATTTTCCAAAAAAATTATGGACATACGGGATGTACACAAATATGTATACTTATTACATTCTAATGTATGAAATACGAACGAATATTGTATATCACCAAATCTGTGATATACAATATTTTTTCGTGAAGAAAAAGTGAATTTAGAGGTAGAGGATAAGGTAAAACAGCAAGAATAGTAATTAAAGAAGTAAAAAATTGATTGATGAAAAAATCTACTTCATCTTAGGTCTTGTAGTTTTTTTAGTTATTTACAATAAAATGGGTTTATTAATTACTAATTTTCCAAAAAAATTATGGACATACGGGATGTACACAAATATGTATACTTATTACATTCTAATGTATGAAATACGAACGAATATTGTATATCACCAAATCTGTGATATACAATATTTTTTCGTGAAGAAAAAGTGAATTTAGAGGTAGAGGATAAGGTAAAACAGCAAGAATAGTAATTAAAGAAGTAAAAAATTGATTGATGAAAAAATCTACTTCATCTTAGGTCTTGTAGTTTTTTTAGTTATTTACAATAAAATGGGTTTATTAATTACTAATTTTCCAAAAAAATTATGGACATACGGGATGTACACAAATATGTATACTTATTACATTCTAATGTATGAAATACGAACGAATATTGTATATCACCAAATCTGTGATATACAATATTTTTTCGTGAAGAAAAAGTGAATTTAGAGGTAGAGGATAAGGTAAAACAGCAAGAATAGTAATTAAAGAAGTAAAAAATTGATTGATGAAAAAATCTACTTCATCTTAGGTCTTGTAGTTTTTTTAGTTATTTACAATAAAATGGGTTTATTAATTACTAATTTTCCAAAAAAATTATGGACATACGGGATGTACACAAATATGTATACTTATTACATTCTAATGTATGAAATACGAACGAATATTGTATATCACCAAATCTGTGATATACAATATTTTTTCGTGAAGAAAAAGTGAATTTAGAGGTAGAGGATAAGGTAAAACAGCAAGAATAGTAATTAAAGAAGTAAAAAATTGATTGATGAAAAAATCTACTTCATCTTAGGTCTTGTAGTTTTTTTAGTTATTTACAATAAAATGGGTTTATTAATTACTAATTTTCCAAAAAAATTATGGACATACGGGATGTACACAAATATGTATACTTATTACATTCTAATGTATGAAATACGAACGAATATTGTATATCACCAAATCTGTGATATACAATATTTTTTCGTGAAGAAAAAGTGAATTTAGAGGTAGAGGATAAGGTAAAACAGCAAGAATAGTAATTAAAGAAGTAAAAAATTGATTGATGAAAAAATCTACTTCATCTTAGGTCTTGTAGTTTTTTTAGTTATTTACAATAAAATGGGTTTATTAATTACTAATTTTCCAAAAAAATTATGGACATACGGGATGTACACAAATATGTATACTTATTACATTCTAATGTATGAAATACGAACGAATATTGTATATCACCAAATCTGTGATATACAATATTTTTTCGTGAAGAAAAAGTGAATTTAGAGGTAGAGGATAAGGTAAAACAGCAAGAATAGTAATTAAAGAAGTAAAAAATTGATTGATGAAAAAATCTACTTCATCTTAGGTCTTGTAGTTTTTTTAGTTATTTACAATAAAATGGGTTTATTAATTACTAATTTTCCAAAAAAATTATGGACATACGGGATGTACACAAATATGTATACTTATTACATTCTAATGTATGAAATACGAACGAATATTGTATATCACCAAATCTGTGATATACAATATTTTTTCGTGAAGAAAAAGTGAATTTAGAGGTAGAGGATAAGGTAAAACAGCAAGAATAGTAATTAAAGAAGTAAAAAATTGATTGATGAAAAAATCTACTTCATCTTAGGTCTTGTAGTTTTTTTAGTTATTTACAATAAAATGGGTTTATTAATTACTAATTTTCCAAAAAAATTATGGACATACGGGATGTACACAAATATGTATACTTATTACATTCTAATGTATGAAATACGAACGAATATTGTATATCACCAAATCTGTGATATACAATATTTTTTCGTGAAGAAAAAGTGAATTTAGAGGTAGAGGATAAGGTAAAACAGCAAGAATAGTAATTAAAGAAGTAAAAAATTGATTGATGAAAAAATCTACTTCATCTTAGGTCTTGTAGTTTTTTTAGTTATTTACAATAAAATGGGTTTATTAATTACTAATTTTCCAAAAAAATTATGGACATACGGGATGTACACAAATATGTATACTTATTACATTCTAATGTATGAAATACGAACGAATATTGTATATCACCAAATCTGTGATATACAATATTTTTTCGTGAAGAAAAAGTGAATTTAGAGGTAGAGGATAAGGTAAAACAGCAAGAATAGTAATTAAAGAAGTAAAAAATTGATTGATGAAAAAATCTACTTCATCTTAGGTCTTGTAGTTTTTTTAGTTATTTACAATAAAATGGGTTTATTAATTACTAATTTTCCAAAAAAATTATGGACATACGGGATGTACACAAATATGTATACTTATTACATTCTAATGTATGAAATACGAACGAATATTGTATATCACCAAATCTGTGATATACAATATTTTTTCGTGAAGAAAAAGTGAATTTAGAGGTAGAGGATAAGGTAAAACAGCAAGAATAGTAATTAAAGAAGTAAAAAATTGATTGATGAAAAAATCTACTTCATCTTAGGTCTTGTAGTTTTTTTAGTTATTTACAATAAAATGGGTTTATTAATTACTAATTTTCCAAAAAAATTATGGACATACGGGATGTACACAAATATGTATACTTATTACATTCTAATGTATGAAATACGAACGAATATTGTATATCACCAAATCTGTGATATACAATATTTTTTCGTGAAGAAAAAGTGAATTTAGAGGTAGAGGATAAGGTAAAACAGCAAGAATAGTAATTAAAGAAGTAAAAAATTGATTGATGAAAAAATCTACTTCATCTTAGGTCTTGTAGTTTTTTTAGTTATTTACAATAAAATGGGTTTATTAATTACTAATTTTCCAAAAAAATTATGGACATACGGGATGTACACAAATATGTATACTTATTACATTCTAATGTATGAAATACGAACGAATATTGTATATCACCAAATCTGTGATATACAATATTTTTTCGTGAAGAAAAAGTGAATTTAGAGGTAGAGGATAAGGTAAAACAGCAAGAATAGTAATTAAAGAAGTAAAAAATTGATTGATGAAAAAATCTACTTCATCTTAGGTCTTGTAGTTTTTTTAGTTATTTACAATAAAATGGGTTTATTAATTACTAATTTTCCAAAAAAATTATGGACATACGGGATGTACACAAATATGTATACTTATTACATTCTAATGTATGAAATACGAACGAATATTGTATATCACCAAATCTGTGATATACAATATTTTTTCGTGAAGAAAAAGTGAATTTAGAGGTAGAGGATAAGGTAAAACAGCAAGAATAGTAATTAAAGAAGTAAAAAATTGATTGATGAAAAAATCTACTTCATCTTAGGTCTTGTAGTTTTTTTAGTTATTTACAATAAAATGGGTTTATTAATTACTAATTTTCCAAAAAAATTATGGACATACGGGATGTACACAAATATGTATACTTATTACATTCTAATGTATGAAATACGAACGAATATTGTATATCACCAAATCTGTGATATACAATATTTTTTCGTGAAGAAAAAGTGAATTTAGAGGTAGAGGATAAGGTAAAACAGCAAGAATAGTAATTAAAGAAGTAAAAAATTGATTGATGAAAAAATCTACTTCATCTTAGGTCTTGTAGTTTTTTTAGTTATTTACAATAAAATGGGTTTATTAATTACTAATTTTCCAAAAAAATTATGGACATACGGGATGTACACAAATATGTATACTTATTACATTCTAATGTATGAAATACGAACGAATATTGTATATCACCAAATCTGTGATATACAATATTTTTTCGTGAAGAAAAAGTGAATTTAGAGGTAGAGGATAAGGTAAAACAGCAAGAATAGTAATTAAAGAAGTAAAAAATTGATTGATGAAAAAATCTACTTCATCTTAGGTCTTGTAGTTTTTTTAGTTATTTACAATAAAATGGGTTTATTAATTACTAATTTTCCAAAAAAATTATGGACATACGGGATGTACACAAATATGTATACTTATTACATTCTAATGTATGAAATACGAACGAATATTGTATATCACCAAATCTGTGATATACAATATTTTTTCGTGAAGAAAAAGTGAATTTAGAGGTAGAGGATAAGGTAAAACAGCAAGAATAGTAATTAAAGAAGTAAAAAATTGATTGATGAAAAAATCTACTTCATCTTAGGTCTTGTAGTTTTTTTAGTTATTTACAATAAAATGGGTTTATTAATTACTAATTTTCCAAAAAAATTATGGACATACGGGATGTACACAAATATGTATACTTATTACATTCTAATGTATGAAATACGAACGAATATTGTATATCACCAAATCTGTGATATACAATATTTTTTCGTGAAGAAAAAGTGAATTTAGAGGTAGAGGATAAGGTAAAACAGCAAGAATAGTAATTAAAGAAGTAAAAAATTGATTGATGAAAAAATCTACTTCATCTTAGGTCTTGTAGTTTTTTTAGTTATTTACAATAAAATGGGTTTATTAATTACTAATTTTCCAAAAAAATTATGGACATACGGGATGTACACAAATATGTATACTTATTACATTCTAATGTATGAAATACGAACGAATATTGTATATCACCAAATCTGTGATATACAATATTTTTTCGTGAAGAAAAAGTGAATTTAGAGGTAGAGGATAAGGTAAAACAGCAAGAATAGTAATTAAAGAAGTAAAAAATTGATTGATGAAAAAATCTACTTCATCTTAGGTCTTGTAGTTTTTTTAGTTATTTACAATAAAATGGGTTTATTAATTACTAATTTTCCAAAAAAATTATGGACATACGGGATGTACACAAATATGTATACTTATTACATTCTAATGTATGAAATACGAACGAATATTGTATATCACCAAATCTGTGATATACAATATTTTTTCGTGAAGAAAAAGTGAATTTAGAGGTAGAGGATAAGGTAAAACAGCAAGAATAGTAATTAAAGAAGTAAAAAATTGATTGATGAAAAAATCTACTTCATCTTAGGTCTTGTAGTTTTTTTAGTTATTTACAATAAAATGGGTTTATTAATTACTAATTTTCCAAAAAAATTATGGACATACGGGATGTACACAAATATGTATACTTATTACATTCTAATGTATGAAATACGAACGAATATTGTATATCACCAAATCTGTGATATACAATATTTTTTCGTGAAGAAAAAGTGAATTTAGAGGTAGAGGATAAGGTAAAACAGCAAGAATAGTAATTAAAGAAGTAAAAAATTGATTGATGAAAAAATCTACTTCATCTTAGGTCTTGTAGTTTTTTTAGTTATTTACAATAAAATGGGTTTATTAATTACTAATTTTCCAAAAAAATTATGGACATACGGGATGTACACAAATATGTATACTTATTACATTCTAATGTATGAAATACGAACGAATATTGTATATCACCAAATCTGTGATATACAATATTTTTTCGTGAAGAAAAAGTGAATTTAGAGGTAGAGGATAAGGTAAAACAGCAAGAATAGTAATTAAAGAAGTAAAAAATTGATTGATGAAAAAATCTACTTCATCTTAGGTCTTGTAGTTTTTTTAGTTATTTACAATAAAATGGGTTTATTAATTACTAATTTTCCAAAAAAATTATGGACATACGGGATGTACACAAATATGTATACTTATTACATTCTAATGTATGAAATACGAACGAATATTGTATATCACCAAATCTGTGATATACAATATTTTTTCGTGAAGAAAAAGTGAATTTAGAGGTAGAGGATAAGGTAAAACAGCAAGAATAGTAATTAAAGAAGTAAAAAATTGATTGATGAAAAAATCTACTTCATCTTAGGTCTTGTAGTTTTTTTAGTTATTTACAATAAAATGGGTTTATTAATTACTAATTTTCCAAAAAAATTATGGACATACGGGATGTACACAAATATGTATACTTATTACATTCTAATGTATGAAATACGAACGAATATTGTATATCACCAAATCTGTGATATACAATATTTTTTCGTGAAGAAAAAGTGAATTTAGAGGTAGAGGATAAGGTAAAACAGCAAGAATAGTAATTAAAGAAGTAAAAAATTGATTGATGAAAAAATCTACTTCATCTTAGGTCTTGTAGTTTTTTTAGTTATTTACAATAAAATGGGTTTATTAATTACTAATTTTCCAAAAAAATTATGGACATACGGGATGTACACAAATATGTATACTTATTACATTCTAATGTATGAAATACGAACGAATATTGTATATCACCAAATCTGTGATATACAATATTTTTTCGTGAAGAAAAAGTGAATTTAGAGGTAGAGGATAAGGTAAAACAGCAAGAATAGTAATTAAAGAAGTAAAAAATTGATTGATGAAAAAATCTACTTCATCTTAGGTCTTGTAGTTTTTTTAGTTATTTACAATAAAATGGGTTTATTAATTACTAATTTTCCAAAAAAATTATGGACATACGGGATGTACACAAATATGTATACTTATTACATTCTAATGTATGAAATACGAACGAATATTGTATATCACCAAATCTGTGATATACAATATTTTTTCGTGAAGAAAAAGTGAATTTAGAGGTAGAGGATAAGGTAAAACAGCAAGAATAGTAATTAAAGAAGTAAAAAATTGATTGATGAAAAAATCTACTTCATCTTAGGTCTTGTAGTTTTTTTAGTTATTTACAATAAAATGGGTTTATTAATTACTAATTTTCCAAAAAAATTATGGACATACGGGATGTACACAAATATGTATACTTATTACATTCTAATGTATGAAATACGAACGAATATTGTATATCACCAAATCTGTGATATACAATATTTTTTCGTGAAGAAAAAGTGAATTTAGAGGTAGAGGATAAGGTAAAACAGCAAGAATAGTAATTAAAGAAGTAAAAAATTGATTGATGAAAAAATCTACTTCATCTTAGGTCTTGTAGTTTTTTTAGTTATTTACAATAAAATGGGTTTATTAATTACTAATTTTCCAAAAAAATTATGGACATACGGGATGTACACAAATATGTATACTTATTACATTCTAATGTATGAAATACGAACGAATATTGTATATCACCAAATCTGTGATATACAATATTTTTTCGTGAAGAAAAAGTGAATTTAGAGGTAGAGGATAAGGTAAAACAGCAAGAATAGTAATTAAAGAAGTAAAAAATTGATTGATGAAAAAATCTACTTCATCTTAGGTCTTGTAGTTTTTTTAGTTATTTACAATAAAATGGGTTTATTAATTACTAATTTTCCAAAAAAATTATGGACATACGGGATGTACACAAATATGTATACTTATTACATTCTAATGTATGAAATACGAACGAATATTGTATATCACCAAATCTGTGATATACAATATTTTTTCGTGAAGAAAAAGTGAATTTAGAGGTAGAGGATAAGGTAAAACAGCAAGAATAGTAATTAAAGAAGTAAAAAATTGATTGATGAAAAAAACTACTTCATCTTAGGCCTTGTAGTTTTTTTAGTTATTTACAATAAAAAAGGGTTTATTAATTACTAATTTTCCAAAAAAATTATTTAAGTAATTCAAATTTCAAAAAACTCACGCAATAGAATAAAGACGTGAAAACGGTTATTTGTTTCAAAGACGTATTTTTGGGGGTTCTGGGTAAAGATTTTTAAAATATAGTATTTAGCCTACTATAGGCTCTTAAAGTTAGTAAAAACAAACAAAACCAAAAATGTACTTCATCGGTTGAAAAGGCTTCCAAGATAATACACATTTATGCTTTTTTTTTAAATAATTAAATAAATCACTCAGTGGTCTCACTTAGATTTAAAATTCCAGGGAAGTCTTGTGATAGTCGTCTGTCGTCAATGAAAGCCAAGAAAGATAAATAACTTGTTTGTTATTAAAAGTAATAGTAAAATACTCACGTATTCTTTAACATTTTTCGTCCTCACTGCCTTGTATGAAGCGTAGGCGGGGTAGAGAGTTCCAAACACGAGTCTGCAACATGGATAAACAACGTTTATAGAAATAAAGGAAGGGGCTGCAACAGAAGTGAGAACAGACACTGCAGCCAAGTTACCGAAGCTCACTCGGGGAATGCTCAATAGTAAACGCTGCCAGACACTACACAACAAAACACACACTAAACTAATCACCGACTTCTTCACAAAATTCCATCTCCAATAAGAAGCTTCTACATCACGCGGACATTCGTAAACATCATTCGATGGATTGTCTACGGATTCATTGTCACTTTCAAAGTCAGAATCTGTACTAGTTTCACTCGCGAATTCAACCAGCGATCGTTCGTTGTCGTCTTCGTCAAAATATTTCGTTCTGGTCCTGAGATCATCCTTAATTTCGTCGACAGTCCTGACGTATTCAAGAGAACGGTCCTTCACATGGTTGACCAGTTCACGTAGTACAGCGCCGCTTCTTTCACTTGTATCGGTCTCAAACTGGTTGATGATAAAGTTGATGTGCGACGCGTTGGAGAATCTCAAGAGTCCCGGTTTGTGGAAACTTCTGTCTGACATGGGCACACCAGGACACCTCCGAGTTTATACAGAACCAGACTCTTAACTGTAGCGCAGCCGTCAAACAACTAGTAACCAACGGCACGCGTTTAGACGACAATATACGAGGATTATTATGTGCGCGAGTTTAAATCGGTACACAACAGCTCGTCTCACTGAAGATGCTAATTTAGACTTCTGCTTAAACTCTGTACTGCAGTGAAGGGAAATACATCGATTATACAGATGACAAACGTGATTGTTGAATTCTATGCATACGTATACGATATTTCAAAAGACATCAAGTATTCAATTACATTTACATAGGCGTCCGCGCTATGTAGGGAGATACAGTGATAAGGACAAAAGTAGGTATATTAATACAATGTACGAAATCTAAAACACATCCAATCAAACGTTTTGTGAATAATATTAATTACTCGATTACAGTCGAGTCTTAAAATAACTTCAAAATCAATTCATCGATCGTATTTTACGATACCACATTTCATTGACGATACTGCGACGCAAAATACACTACAATTAAACTAACAATAATAATTACATCCGACACATGTATTAGTTGTACTAAAATTGGTAAGTAAAATGAAGTAAAAATATTAAAATGGCATCACATGCGATGCAAAAAAACAAAAACAAACGAAGGTTTATACATTGTAGATTGAAGGTCAATAAAAGCCCCAAATTAAATAAACCAATTTAAAAGTAGTACGAGTTTAGTAAGTACACGCGATATGCCTGTATCATATTACCACTGGTTGCATGTAACACATGAGATCCAACTGTCGATAGCGATAGTATGTATAGTTGAAGAATAAGAATCAAACTATAAACCCATAAATCCAAATTATTCAAAATTTTAACACATGTTGGTATGTATGTCAAGATAGGATAGTATGGAGGTCAGTCCTTTTTTCCTATCCAGAATATGAAAACAGCATGATGGTATGCATGTATGTTTGGAGATTAAGTATCAAACTATTAAGTCTTCATAGATATTGTGTATAGGCCACTGCCATACAAATTGTATGAAGCGATGTCGTCACTAAATTCAATTATTATAAAAAATGATAAAAAAAATTTGAGATGTACTTACTTCTACAACATTAATATTTTGTATAGAAAATTAAATTATCTAGTTGGGGTGTTTCGGCTTTTTTCGATAATTTTAAAAGATTTGGAAATATAGGTAGTTAAACTCATAAATTTACCATAAAAAAAATATTTTTCTTAATTAAAAATGTTTTAGAAACCCTGGAATTTTTTTGACATGACCAATTTGAGATTTTTATATGTCTACATATATTCATACAAATTTTCAACGTTCTAGATTTTATGGTTTCTGAGATACCCCTGACTGAAACAAAAATTCACCATTCTGAGTATAAAAGTTTTGTAGGCCTATAACTGTTTATATATTTTGAAATTTTGGGCTCTGTAAATTGAGCGGATCAAAAGTTAATAAGGGGGGGGGGGGGACAGACACACAAAACTTACATAAAATGTTCTACTCCGAATTCTGAGTAAAACCATGTATGGGAACATATATGCTGCGAAACCTCTAAGTTGGTGTTTTTAGCATGCAAAAAGTCCACTACGCCATACAAAATGTTCCTTCATACACGCGTCTTGGATTACTGCCTCTTCCTTCAAAAGAATTTTATTCTCTTGAACGAATCGACAGTTGGATTATATACATCTCTATTCGCATATTTTTTATTCATAAAGATTGTAAGAAATATACATGAAATATATAAGAAAAGTAGGTATAGTTATCGCGAATAACCTGAGAATGATTTTTTTTTGTTTGGTTGCCATTGCCATATACACCAAACCATAACCACCTCCCTCCACGACAAAAATGTTCAAATTATTTGCCGAACTATACATATTTATAATGCGCACCAAACATAATAAAAACTGAAGAGCTTAAAACTAACTACATACATAGGTAAAAAGGTATTGCTAAAATGTATATTCGTTGTTCGCGTGTCTACTATGTATTTTACGTTCATGTTAACTAGAAGCCTAAATATTTATACAAATGGGAATATTATTATGTGAGATCGAGCGAAACTATGAGTCAACGATAAATGCATCGGTGCACTTGAACAGAGCCTTGGAACTAAATATTCACTAGTGGTAATTCAATACAAATTAAGTCGAGCGTGGGGATATAAGCACATCTCGCAGAACTTGAAAATCGCAATACATTCCGATAGAAATTGTAATTAAATACTTGATATTATAAGGTCAATCCGCGAATATAAACAATGTAATTCTTCCAGCTCGAAACTGTCTGGACGGTTTACTCCAGTAGAAAATGAGTCCGAAATTTTGTGAATGATTTTAAATGTACCGATTAAAGCTATGTTAACCTAAACAAATACATGATCTCCGATGTACACAAAAAGTGGAACAAAGCAATTTTCCGGACAAAACAGTTTTCACAACAACCTTCAAATAATAATATCAAAACACACATAAAAATAATAACAAACTCTCAACACGGACGATTTAAACATCACTAACAAATTAATGTTGAACGTGGATTCTAAATTTTAAAGATAACATATTCTAGTTTCTATGGTGGAATTTAGCCTAAAAAAATAATTTAAGTAGCTACTCTAAAAAGTATGAACATTTACATACCTACTTAGTTAAGTCTTATTTGATTTATACAATAACTTCAAAATTATTATAAAGATTATAAATGATACATATTTACGAAATAAATAACACTTCGGTTTAATATTGAGTATTTTTATTTGAAGAGCTTTCATATATCTAGAACAGTATTCAAGAACAATATCAAAGACACAAGAAAATAACTTTTAAGAAGACACCAGCTCCCCTAGACAACGTGTCATTTAGCTCAAGAAAAGAAACAAGAAAATATAACTCAAGGTATGGAAGTGACAGTTGGCACGTGACTGGCAACTGTCACTTCCATACATTGAGTTATATTTTCTTGTTTCTTTTCTTGAGCTAAATGACACGTTGTCTAGGGGGGCTGACACGCCAGTCGTTCGTAAACAGGGTATAGTTGTAGCCAGACATCTTGAACTTTTTAGCCGAGAAAGGGGGCGATTTGCACGTAAACCAACGAAGCAAAAATACACAAATTTACGCTCTGCGCAAGCGGAAGCTCGTTCAAGATGTTTGGCGAAAATTATACTATCTCCTTAAATGAGATGGACATAGTTAGCAATGAAAAAGTTGAAAGTAATGTTTCGCTGTGAATAGAGCTTTCGAACGAGAGCAGTTTTTATAAACAAATTTGGCTAGTAAAGCAACACACTATTAAGATGCAAATGCTCCAAACAAAATAATACAAAATAACATTAATTTAGAAATGTTTATGACCGAGTGGTAATGTTAAGGTCTAACCATCCATTAAACACTGGTTCAAATCCAGTAACAAAGAACTCCTTATGTTAAATCAACAGCTGATGCATTGAGAAATAATTTTGTAAACATGTTTTAAGGATAAGTTTATATAAAAATAAAACATTAAAATAACACATTAACTGCCCGCAATACACGAGAGTTAGTTGAGATCTACTTTAAAACCGAGACACACAACAAAGCGACGGTAATTCAACAAATTACCAAATCAAGTGCACACAACAACGTCATTGCCTCATTATCCAATCAAAGTCAAGATTCAAGAACGAACGAGGACGAGGCGACACTAAATACGCAAAAGCTAGACCATATGGCTGCAAAAATTTAACCGATACATTATTATATCGTGCACACACGTGACTGAGACACAACAAACACTGGACGAATATGAGACAAACGAGCATTTATAAAAGCGATACGAGATTCAATTTCTAAATAGTATCAACGATACCGCCTAATCGGCGAATATACGCGTAATTTTGCACAGGGACGCCCACGACAGGTTAATTGGTACCAAGATACGTCACAGATCTCCCAAACATGGAATACGCGTGTAAAATATTATACTTATCTAGTCGTACAACTTAATGATGCCCTTCCGTGGAAATTAGAAAACATCCATTTATAAGAAATGGATAAAGAGGATCTGAACGGTTGTTCAATTCCCATTCAACTTTCATCATTTTGTTGATGTACATACGAAGAATTGAAAGAAACGGTCGGACCAGACTTGCCCCCCAGAACACGTGTGTTGATCTAGGCAAGGATAAAAAAGAACCGATATTAAAAATAAATATATAATAATTATTGGTAATTCCAGGGATATGAATGACCTCAGAGAGGAAGAGGAGAGGCGGGCAAATCGCGCACTGCATTCGTTCACCGCTCACGTCTCAACACACGTCTCCTCCTACGGAATGGTGTCCATATAAGGTTCCAGCATCAATTTCGCGATACAAAAATACTATTATTTATGCATCGAGTAACATCGCATTTTACGGCTAACGTTCACTTTATTCGCCTCAGGACGATAACAGTCATAATATAAGTTCGTTGCTACTCGAAACTACCAATAGGTGCCCGTTGCCCGTGTATCGTAGGCGATATAATGTACATACTAATTACAACAAATTTGTTTCATTGGGATAATTATGAAGTATCAAATTGAATTATGTATTTGCAATTCTGCGGAATACAATCAAATTCCCCTTTCGTGACGGTAAATTAATAGCTGCCAGCGTCAAAATAGTTTCATCTTCGTCGTTTTTGGGCATCTAGAGGAAGATGGTGACCATCTTTGAAATACAACTCTGTCCTGCGTCAGCAGGGCCGGATAAATCATAGAACAATCAGGAACAAGAAGTCAGGGCGGTAGTCTTAAAAAGGGTGCTTAAATTTCTAAAATGTTATATAAATAAAAAATCCACAGGTATGGCGCTCGGTTATCTTTGCGTACCCGGATAGAGGCTCGGCAAGATAGTGTAAATATGTAATATTATTATGAATCTCCAATTATTGTGGCTATTTTTTTATAAACATCTATATAAGTAGGTTTAGGTAATATTAACAAACTTATTCGTCATTTTAGACCCGATGTAATTTTACATAATTTTAAATTGTAAAAATTCCAAAAAAATGGGGGGGGAGCGGATTCAAATATATTGCTACGGGCGCAAAAACATGTTTATCCGGCCCTGTGTCAGGTAAGGTAAGTTTCTTTTCATATCAAGTAATGGTACAAATTGCAAAATGAATATACAAAGGAAACATAATACTCAAAGGCAAACTCGAGAAATCTCTTCTTCTACGCTGTAAGCAGGGCTTCTGAAATATCTTAGAAAATCGAAACATTTTCATGTTTCTATTTAGCTGTCCATGGTATAAAGGATAATAGGGGTCGCATTACAAGACTTATTTGAGAAAAATGTAAGAAAAAAGTAATGTCCCGTACTGTGAGAATACTGCTTACGGGACCTCAAATTTTTCTTACATTATTCTTAAATAACTTCCGTAATCCGACGATAAAACGTCGAATACGTTTCGTGCAACCATTTAATTTACATCAAAGTTTTCATTATATCTTAATTTAATTCTTAAAACATATATTAACTATATCTTTATAATCTTGAAAATGATACACACCGATCAAAGTTATTGTAATAAGATTGTTATTTTTGATAGTCATTGAAACGCGAATAAAAAAGCCCCAAAACATGGTCCAATGCGACAGTTAAACTATGAGATGTATTTAATTAGGAGAATTATAAGATGACAAAATGTTACATAGTACAAAAATATACAAATAAAATAAAGAAATATAGTAACACAACTCGATAAGAAGAAACATTACAGTGGTAATTCCAAGTGTCACGAACAATATCCGATATATGTATATCTAACCTAACGGTACTCCCACCATGACTTCCGGAAACACAACATTAAGATATTCATAATGACATTAGCAACGCATCAATTGTTACCTAGTATTTACCATCGCAGGCAAGGCGTTGCCCTGCTACGAATTATGTCCGTAAAATGAAAAATAAAAACGTAAGAGAATAAATAATAGTCTCGTCTAATAGAGCTACACCTGATAAAATTATACAACTAGTTGCATTTAACACCAATTGAGATCCAACTGTCGATGGCAATAGTATGCATAATTGAAGAATATTACGTACCAAACTATAAACACTTAAATAAGATATTTTGATTTCTATATAAAAATGATATTGATTTCTATATATTATGGAGATGAAGAGGCTGACAGAGGACAGTGCGGAGTGGAGTAGAAGAGAGGCAACCATAGCTGTTATAAACCAATCCTAGGATTGCAACTCATAAGTGAGTAAATAAAACATGTAGGTATGTATGTCAGGATAAGATAGTATGGAGGTCAGTCTGTTTTTCCTACCCGGAATATAAAAACAGTATGATGTATATTTGTAGATTAAGTAGGTATCAAAATATTGAGTGAGATATTATGTAGTGTTTACTGCTTTACAAATTGTATGAAACGATGTAGTCACGAAATTCAATTTTTATAAAAATTGTT
Organism: Molanna angustata; assembly: GCA_963576475.1. NCBI lineage: Eukaryota > Metazoa > Arthropoda > Insecta > Trichoptera > Molannidae > Molanna > Molanna angustata. Next base: position 22,473,114 of record OY754974.1, read on the forward strand.
TAAAAAATTTTTGGGGATGTAATAATAATAATAAACACGTCCTTGCACCCTGCGCAAGTGGCGAGTTTATTGACGTATGGCAATTTCTTCCAACTTACTAATGTTTCCAGCCCAGAGAAGCAATATTTGCGTGAGAAATAAATTTAAATAAATTTTTCCTCTGCTGGGAATCGAACCCAGGACGTCCGCACAGAAACCGAACGGCTTACCAACTGTGCCACGGCGGTCGGATACTACAATATTCAAATTTTTTAAAGAAAATTAAATTTTTGATATTTTTAAAAACTTTAAATGTAGTCGTTAAATACATAAATTTATAATAAATAAATATTTTTCTTAGTAAAAAACTTTTTAAAAAAAAATTTGAGATTTTTTATTTGTCTATATTTATATCAATATTCAGCGTTCTAGCTTTTATGGTTTTTGAGATGTATGCAAAAATAAAGTAAAAAATCAAAAGTTGATAACCTCTGACTGAAACAAAAATTTAAAATTCTGACTAGGTATAAAAGTTTTGTAGGCCTATAATTTTCTATATTTTCTGAAATTTTAGGCTCTATGCATTGAGCGGATCAGAAGTTATAAGGAGGGGAGGGGGGAATACACACACAAACACACTAAATTTTTTACTTCGAATTCTGAGTAAATCCATGTATGGAACATATATGCTGCGAAGCCTCTAAGTTGGTGTTTTTTGAATTCAAAGTTGGAAAAACCGTTAAAAATATAGACCTGGCATAGAAATCTCGCGTATCTTGGCTTGATACTTGTCGATATGTTAAGAGAAATAAATTTTCTTGAACAAATCGACAGTTGGATAAATCCAATTGGGAAAATACTGACTGAAAAAAATAAAACGCATATTAAAACCGCGCCCTTTCGAGGGTCACAAATCGCGGTTTTAATCCAATTTCAAAGAAGACCGTACACGATGCATATAAAGTTTGTAGGAATAAAATGATCTTCGATAAATTTACTATCAACTTCTCATACATACAAAATCGTTATCACGTATAGTTTCCGTGCAATCAACCTATGAATATGAACATGAAAAGTTGTTGTAAATTGTTTAATTTTCTAATAACACATGGAGAAGTTTTTTGGATAAAATATTACATGTATCATTAGTAACGTTTACATGACTGACGAAAATATAAAGGAATTTCGACAGCACACTGTGAAGGAAGTCTGTGTCCAATTTGTAGATATTATTTTTGGCCTTGTGTAATCACAACAATTATATTACAATTAAGTACACAAGTACGAAGTACTAACATAAAAAAAACTTTGTAATTTGTTCCTACAGACAAAAATACGTACTTTGATTCAAATTAACTGGCTGCTAATCTATCATTCACATAATATAGCCATTGTCAACTGCTGTGTGAAGGTCTGTATACAGAATCTAAAATTATTTGCAGTATTCTTTCGATAAAGTGTCAAGCAATACGTTCAGAACCAGTTTATCCCATCTATCAATTATCCAACATTGCAGTCTCCGGAGATCAATCCATTTACATTTCACATCTCTGTTGTGGAAATATCTTTCCTACTAAAAAATACATTTACCTACATAATATTTTTTTTTTTTTTATTAAGTTTACAATAACATATACAAAATATAAAACAAACAAACTATATAGAAAAGATTCACAGTAAGACAAAACATATTTACCCTTTACTAGAGTGCAAGCACTCGTGTGTAAAGGAGACAATTTAATACAGAATACAAAAAATATTTTACATACATAATTATTATCTATACAAAAAGAAGTTAATATAATTTACATATCAGTCAAATAATAAGTTTGATTTATTCTTTATTTTTTTTTTAAAATCATTATGTTCAATTGCCAGTCTCAAATCTGTTTCAAGTTGGTTGAACCACACCACCCCATTGTACGTGTAGTAGTGCTGTGTTGTGTATGTATGTATGTGTTAATGGGGTACACAGTTGACCCACTATATTATGTCTATCACTCGCCACACGTACAAAGGCATGGTGCGACCTTCCAATGTCCTTATGTATTTGAAATAGCACATTTTTTTTATAGATATTTTTAAAAGATGGCACTTGAAAATCACGAAATAGTTGCAAAGTTGGGTAGTCAGATGGTTTTTTATTTATAATTTTTATTATCAACCTTTGCGTAATTTCTAGAGGCAAAATGGATGTTTTATACGCCCCCCCCCCCCATGCAACAATGCCATATTGCATTATTGAATGGGCGAAAGCGTAATACACATTTTTAAGTAATTTTAAATTGAGAATGTTTCTAAGGTTGATAAATATGTAAATAAGCTTTCTTAATCTGTTTATAGTATTATTTATTTGAGTTTTCCATTTAAGGTTACTGTTTGAGAGACGTGAATTGCCGCTGAATGAATCACGACGCTTGTAGTTCGCTCCTCATATTTTTTGTGTTTTTGATGTTTTAAGTGGTGCAAAAACTTATATTTTGTGTTAATTTTTGTTTAAATGCTTATGTGAACATATCTTAGTTAAAATATTGTCCCCACGTAACCGGTGAGTTCGTTCCATTTTTATTTATTTTATTTTTTTTTGTAAGTGTGTCAAAACAATTGCTTAGTGGAGGTAGGTAAGCAAACAATTTGCCGGCGCTTCATGCGCTGTGCTAGCGAAATGTTACCTAGTAACGTTGTTGCCAAGTCAACAGATAACAATGTATTAGAATGTACGCCATCAAAACAAACTCGTAAGGCCCAGTCCACACCGATAGATCATGATAATACATTATTGGATAGTTCAGTATCCAAAAAATTCAAACCAAACATAAACCCCTCAGTACACCAAGAGAATTCTTTACTGTATAATGAATCCTCTCTTTCCCCATTTATTGTACATGTACAAAAGAAAGTAGCGGGAGAAAGTCTTCAAATACAGGCTATCTCATTCGGTTCGTTTATCTACAAAAATAAAATTGATAATATAAAAAAAATCAAGCCGTTGGGTAAACGCACAATTGCAATCGAATTCAAAAATTATTTAGCAGCAAATACTTTTCTTAATAACAAAATTTTAGAACAAAACAACTACTTACCATTTATACCTTCCTTTCACGTAACTCGTCTTGGAGTTGTAAAAGATATACCTACATCTCTTTCTGACGAGGAAATATTAAGTAATTTGGAAGTCCCTCCGGGATTCGGAAAAATAATAAAAATTCGAAGGCTTAACTACAGAGACCGTAAAATTGAAATCCCGACATGGAAACCATCTCAAACTGTTGTGGTCACAATCGAAGGGCAAAAACTCCCATCACACCTTTACCTCTTTTACAATCGTCTACCAGTAGAAACTTACATATTCCCTACTATTCAATGTCATCAATGTTTAAGATACGGACACACTAAAACTAACTGCAAATCTGCAGCACCTAGGTGTTTTAAATGCACTTTACATCATCTTGGAAACACATGTAATGTAACTCAAGAAAATACTATTTGTGTTCATTGCTCGGGAAATCACCAGGCTATCGATATAAATTGCCCAGAATTGACAAGACAGAAGAACATTAAGAAAGTAATGGCTGACCAAAGTATATCGTATATCGAAGCAGCTGGAATGTTTCCCTCCGTGAAAATATCATACTCAGAAAAAACGAAAGCTGTCAACAATTCAAACAAAATTGAAACACAAAATAATATCACGCCAAAATGGAGGGTAATCACCCCTTCAAACAAAAATAATCTTAAAAAACATAGTAATACCCCCCCTTACTTGGATAAAAAACAAATCAACTCATTATTAATTGCACCAAATGGAAACCATCCAGTACCTAAAAATGGATGTGCTCTCCCGTTAACAAATGAAACTACCCCAGATACAATAATACCTGAAGACATTAATTATAGTCGTAAAGAAATAATTCTAAATTGCATATACAATATGATCCATGAACTCCTTACCACAGAACACTATATCTCAGTACCGTCCAACGATGCACTTATTAATAACACCTTACAAAATACTGTCAATATACTCAATAACAACCTAAATAAAGAAAATATCGATTCAAACTCTATCACAGAAACAAATTAGACCTTAAACTTGTAACTCGCACAATAATTCCCTGTATAATCTTTCATACAAAATGGCCTTAAATATTGCCCAGTGGAACTGCAGAAGTGCAATACCTAATAAAGACTCTATTTTAAAATTGCTATCCGAGAACCAGGTTCAAATAGCGGCACTATCTGAAACCTGGCTCCGCGATGAAAAAACATTCAAAATTCCCGGCTACCAATGCCTAAAAGATAATAGACATGATGGCAAAGGTGGAGCTGCGTTATTAATAAAAGACACATTTTTCTTTAACCAGATAAATTTAAAACCAATAAATTGTCCATCACAAGTTGTTGCTGCGGAAATAGACGGTACAACTTTTGTCTCAATTTATATTTCTCCTAATTTCCAACCCACCAAAAATATTTTAAGAACCATAATTTCTCGAATAAAACATCCCTTTATAATTATGGGAGATTTTAATGCTCACCATAACATGTGGGGTTCATCATCATGCACAAAATTAGGTAGAATTATAGTTGATCTGCTAAATGAGTTGAATCTTTGCATTATTAACGACGGATCACCGACACGTATCCCTGTGCCAAATCAACGAATCAGCGCAGTAGATTTAACAATATGTAGTCCCGATATTGCTCCATACTTGAATTGGAAAATACTTTCTGACCCATTCAATAGTGATCATCTTCCAATAATTTTGCATTATTCACAACCGTCATACAGATACATATATACCTCTCATATTGAAAACTCAAAATCCAAAAGAAACAACAAATTCGATAAAAATGTTTGTAACTTTGGAAAAGCTAATTGGTCAGGATATAATCATTACACCAACAACCCCAATATAACATTTACTCCCCCCTCAATAGAAAACCTACAAGAATGCTACGATGAATTTATTAAAACGATTGTAATATCAGAAAAATTTATACCTAAAAAGAATCCCAAATTCAAAAAGTATCCCTTACCTCCTCCTTGGTGGGACTCAGCGTGCGAAGAACATTCGTCAATTAGGAAGCAAGCATATAAAGACTACAAGCATAACATGACACTTGAAAATTTCTTGTATCTTAAAAATGTTCAAGCTAAAGTCAAACGGTTCCTCAAAAACAAGAAAAGAAAAGGGTGGAAAGACTTCTGCACATCACTTAGTATCCAAGTTCCAATTTCAGAAGTTTGGAATAATATCAGAAAATTTCGTGGCTCATACAAAACCCCATCTTCTAAATCATGCCCTAAACTATGGTCAGAAGATTTCTTAAATAAAATGGCCCCACCGTATGCTGTTAACATCGATGAAATCTCGTTACAATATTCACATACTAGCAGTAACTGGCTAGATGCCCCATTCCAAATAGACGAATTAAAATCAGTCTTACAAGTGGTAAAAAATACTTCACCTGGAATAGACGGGATCCCATATATTATCTTACATAATAGTAGCGACAAAATTCTTGAATATCTCTTAAAATTAATAAACATAATGTTCGATACTGGGGTTATCCCAGAATCTTGGAAAACTCAACTCATTATCCCAATTTTGAAACCACTAAAGGACCCTAATTCAGGTGTCAACTACAGACCAATAGCATTATCATCAACTCTGCTTAAATTAACAGAACATATTATAAAAAGACGAATTGATTGGTTCGTTGAAAACAAAAATATTTTGCCGTACAATATGTTTGGCTTCAGAAAAAAAAAATCCTCAGTAGAAAGTGTAGCCAATTTAACAACGGATATTCTTTTAGCTTTCTCTAGACAAGAACAGGTCATAGGAGTAAGCTTAGATATCACAAGTGCATATGATAATGTGCTTCTCTCCCTTCTTAAATCTAAACTTCTCCGAATTGGAATCCCCCTAAAATTAGCCATCTTCATAATGAATATTCTCCTGGATAGAAAAATCATTCTCGACATTCGAGGAATTGATACTCAAGAAAGAAAAGTCGACAGAGGCTTGCCACAGGGGTCAGTCCTTAGCCCTATCCTCTTCAATATTTATATTCACGAGATTTTTCATGTACTGTTACCCTCGGCACAGTTACTGATATATGCAGACGATTTTTTTATTTATGTATCAGGGAAAAAAATCCAACAAATGGAGAACATTATGAATAATACTCTCAAAAATATTTCTTCGTGGTTATCTGAAAATGGCCTGAATCCCAGTCCTCCCAAATGTAAAGCCATTATGTTTACAAAAAAACGCTCTATACCACATATAAAAATTCAACTAAATGACATTATCCTCCCTGTCTCTTCGGAATTAAGATTTCTTGGTATCACTTTGGATTCCAGACTATCTTGGAACTCTCAAGTTACACATATCATTAACAAATGCCAGTCTGGACTAAATGCAATGCGAGCTGTAACCCGTACTTGGTGGGGAGGTCACCCTTCTGTTCTACGTTTAATGTATATATCATACGTTCGCAGTCAAATCGACTATGGAGCGTTTTTACTTAGTCCAATTTCCAAGAAAAATTTACAACGCTTAGATAGAATACAATTTGAAGGTCTGAGACTTATATTAGGCGCTATGAAATCGACACCGGTATGTGCACTCCAGGTGGAAGCCGTGGACCCACCACTTGAGCTGAGAAAACAGTATCTGTCAGATAAATTTGTTTTAAAATGCAATATTATTAAATTCCACCCTCTAATTAGAAAAATCGCTATGCTTAAAATATTCACAAATCAATCACCATTTTGGAAACATAAAATCTTCCCTCCTCTTGTAAATAGCCTCACCTTTTTAGACCAATACTCATCGGATTTCATTAAATCTGAGACACTCCCAGTTTACTCATTACCCTATCAAAATTTAATCGAGCCGCCAAACATAATCCACTCATTAGGAATAACTCCAGATGCTTTTGCATCTAAAAGACTTAAACACGTAATTGAATCCAAATGGAATGACTGGAAAATACTTTATACGGATGGATCAAAAATGGACTGCAAAAGCAATACTGGAGCAGCAGTATTTAGTGATTCAGATAAAGTTGAATTACTTTTGACTCTCCATAAAGATTCTACAATATTCTCAGCAGAATGTATAGCTATAATAGAGGCTTTGAACTATGCAAATAAAAAACGATTCTTAAAGACATTAATATTGACCGATTCCTTAAGTACACTCGAAAAACTCTCTAAATCCCCTATTTTGTATAGTGATGACCACTACTGTATAGATATATGGAAAAAAATTAAAGAAATATGCAACCAAAACAGAAAACTTTGTCTGGCATGGATACCAAGTCACTGTGGTATACCAGGAAATGAGAAAGCGGATGAATTGGCTAAGAGAGCAACATATGGGAACACACGGACACATCCCAATATTACACAAAACGATCTCCTACCAATCGCAAAAAACCGTCTGATGAATAAATGGCAGTTATATTGGGACACAAGCTCACTGAAAAAGGGTAGACTTTACAAAACGACCCAACAAACAATTGTCAATAAGCCATGGTTCCATGATAAAGCTTTTGACAAACATTCCATCAGCGTTATGTGTCGTATCCGCATGGGACACTGTTGTACCAGAGAGCATTTAAAAAAAATAGGGATCATTGATAGCAGTCTCTGCGAATGTATGATTGGTGATGAGACACTGGATCATTTGTTTCTTGAATGCCCCATAAACGATAGGTATCCGTCCTTTTTTACCGACCTCACAGAGATTGGGGTTCCAATGCCAACAAATGTGAGGACATTGTTGAGCTACAATTCCAGGCAGGTAAACATTTTGCTCAAAAAATTCATCAAAATTAATGACATTAAAATTTAACTCTGTTCATAAAATTTAAATTGATCGAAGTAAAATAAATATACAAAAATAATTTAGGTTTCTCTATTTTGACAGTTTAATATTTTAACTTAGATGGCTGAGAACACTCTTAACGGGTGAAGAGCCAACAAAAAAAAAAAAAAAAGGTTACTGTCAATTATTACTCCTAAATATTTAATTTCATTATTTCAACCCGCGATTTTCCAAAACATAATATAATAAGACGTGCAAGAATATATAAGACATGATGTGTTAGACCAATCATAACACACGCGCTGGAGACAAGAGCCGACACGAATAAATCAAAAACCTCCTACGAACATCAGAAGTGAAGGTTTTAAGAGCTATCAGAGGGAAGACGCTAAGAGACAGAATTCGCAATGACGACATTATAGGCGGACCTGTGAGACCGAGGACATCATACGATGGAGTAGAGATAGAAGAAGATTCTGGAGGGACCACGTCAACAGGATGGACGCATCTCGAAACCCATCCACAGCGGCAAACGAAATCCCACCAGGGCATCGCCTCCCCGGAAGACCACCGAAGAGATGGAGGGATAGCTTTCTCGAAAAACAGATCTACGATATAATATAAGAAGAATATAATAAGAGAATTTAAAGGTTCTAGTAAATAATTGTTTTAGACGTTTTTTTACAAGATTTTACTGTCCATTTTTTTTTTATTTCAATATAGTTTCAATAGTAAAATATCTTTTGTGATGGCATAGGTTTTATGATACATATGACGGGTACAGATAGCGACAAATAACTTGAGAATGTCACATGGAGTGCACAGGGCGCAAATTTGTTTTTTCTTGGTTGGTATTTGCGCAACAAGTGAGCCGTCGCCCCTCTATGACGAAAATCCTAATGTCTGTCGGAAAACTATATCTATGTAAATACATATATGCGGGAGTTGAACTAAGACATTTTTTGTTTGGAGATGTTTAACTGTGGTGGGATCATGAAGGTGAGGATATAACTAAGTATATAAAGGACATCTTGACGAGATTCCTCGTATCTCCACACTGAATATATCTAAGGTGACAGCAACTGCGGGCTAAGAAAATTATACGTATAAATAAAGATTCAAGAGCCTCCGTCTTTTCATCCTTAAATAATAAGAAAGATCACAGCATTTTTCTAATCAGCCGGCGAAATCAAAACCCTCGTGATTACCCATATCATGGATATTAATATCATATGGAGTTCTATGACATCCATAGATATTATAGAACTCCATATTATAATTATATCCATAATATGGGTAATCGTGAGGGTTTTGATTTCGCCGATTGGACCAGACTTGGCCCCCTGTATTGATAAGTACACACGATTTCTCAGTGACTATTTTTAAACAAGTTCTATATCAACGTTATCTTAAACATGGAGATAAATAGGATTACTGAAATGCTTTAACATATTGTAAAATAACCAACTTATTGATAACACTATTTACTGAGATGGCAAAACAAATCATTTAATTTAGAAATGTGTAGGTACAGCATAATTCTTTATAGTTTTAGATTAGTTTATGTTTCGAGAACAAATACTTTTTTGATTAAAATTATTCATACTCTAACCTCATTTCTAAGCCTAATGTCATATTTTTTCTTATCACAAAATACATTTTCTGAATTACCTTATGTGGCGTTAAATGAAAATTTAAAATCTGTTAAAACGATAAATTTTCCTAACAGTATACGAAGACTGAACGTCGCATAATATCTTTATCCTCAAATAAATGACTTCCTAAACATACATACTCGCCGATTGTTAGAATTAGGTTTTAAAAAAAATATTTTTTAAAAATATTAATAGGAAACCTTAAATATTCCATATGATGGTGATCAATATAAATAAATAATAATAACTACAGAATTGTTACTATATTTAAATAATATAAAAACGAGTTGGTTAAAAGAGATTACCTTGTGACAACTAACCCACCTTTGCAGAATACAAATTATATAAAATATATATTATAATGTGTATCAATAGATGAATAATATGTGATAATTCAAGTTGTACTTCACGTGCAAATTTTGAAAAATCGTTTGAATTTTACTGAATTAACAACATAAAATTATAGAAACGTAAATGCATAATAAATTAAATATAACATGAATTAATTACTTATATTTATGTTAAAACACGATAACCCTTTCTATTTATTAACGAATTATTTTATAAACAATAAGGTACGGAATAATTCTGCGATTTTAAAACTTTTAAGATTCAGATTCTATGACGTTGTGGATCTGATTTTGAAACATTCGAGCTTGAGGTGAAAAGACCTTAAATATAAATGTGTATACCTTTATTATAAATTTTACCAGGACAACAATAATAACATTCATTTAATTGCATTGTGCAATGCGATAAATTTATATTTTATTTAAAAATATAAAAACTGACATCATATAGTTAATTAATAATGATTCTCAAGTTTTTGTTTCGTTTTAGACCTTGATAATACCGAGTTACCTCGGCGAAAACGCTCTATCATTTAATCGAATTTCGTGGAAAAATACTATGGTATATTTTTGATAATTAATAATATTAAAAAAAAATGTTAGTTTTCTATAAAATGTGATTACATATCAGTAGGTAATATACATAGATTATTCATCTCACTAAATCCACCACCATCCGTTCCGCTCATGGGTATTCTAATCGACTCATAACCTAACCTAAAGTGTATGTATGCATATTGGTAGCGTTCATGAAACGGAAGAGTGCCAAATAAATTATTGTATTATATTGAGTTTATTGCCAACTTGCAATTTCTTCCAAAACACCTGTTTTTCCATTCCAGACAAGCAAAAGATGAATTGAAATATTGGTATGTTCTGCTGGGAATCGAACCCAGAACGCCGGCACCGAAGCCAAACAGATCACCATTACGCCACAGAATACCATTCAAACGATGGAAGGACCAGGGGCGTGCCTAGAACATTCGGACTAGGCAAACCCTGAAAGAAAATTGGTAAATTTCGAAAATATCAAATGCCAAAATAATATTTAGGTACATTTGTGGCCCTGTCAAGCATCGTATCCACATACGGTTCAATTTTTAATCTATTAGTATAGTTTCAATAAAACAGGCAAAAAAATATTAGGTCTAGTTTCTTAATATAATATTCAAGATTTTCGGCTTCTATGAGCAATTCCGCTACTGCGAAGGACAGCTGGACATCCCCCTTCCAGGAGCAGGTTCCGAGAACAGGACACAGTCATAGCTGAAGCAGAATAAGAAGCCACGGCGATCGACTACTGTCCCGTTGGTTCTTTTGCAAAACGGTATATACAAAAATACCATAATTTTTAATTTTATAGGACGGTCGTTTCGGCTGACTTATCAACTGATAACATAGTCCAGTGAAAGGTTAAGTGCGAGTGATCAGTTTTTTAAAGAATATTCACCGCTAGTGTCAACAATATAAAAGAGTGCGGTGTCAATATTGCGGACCACACATTGAGAAACGATGTGTGTATAGAGAAGTTCCAGTAGACAAATGAAATGACGGATAGCGGAACTTCGCTCTACCGAGTGAGGCCATTTGTAAACAAATTGCGAATAAATAATATATATCCATACAACATACACGCGAATCAATAGCTATTATAATAAGATGTATCTATATAGGAATATAATGCTCTAGTAACACAAAAAATATACGACAAGTAATAAGTATTTATCAATTCATTCATACTATCAATCATTACTTCATCATACAATCATACATATTTAGAAGGTATATCTGTAATATCCAGTGACAGTTCTGGTGAGCACATTTTTATTTTATTTTAATGACTTTAACAACAATAATAAACATTTCTTTGCACCCTGCGCAAGTGGCAAGTTTATTTCCATATATGTGGTAATTTCTTCCAGCTAATCAGTGTTTCCAACCCAGAGAAGCAATATTTGCGTGAGTAATTAATATAAATAAATTTCCCCACTGCTGTGGATCGAACCCAGGATGCCCGCACAGAAGCTAAACGGTTTACCACCTGTGGCACGGTGGTTGACAATGTTTAATGTTGATTCAAATTTTAATTCGTCTTTGGAATTGAACCCAATGTACCAAGTGTCATTTCTAAAAAATTAGAAATTAAAAAAAAACGCACATAACAATAATATTATCAATAAATCATCAACTCATTAATAATAATAACAATAATGATGAACACTTCTTTGCACCCTGCGCAAGTGGCGAGTTTATTGCCGTATGGCAATTTCTTCCGACTAACCAGTGTTTAATTATATACTATAACTCATTAATTATATTGTTAGTATAAAGTACCTAGTTTAAACTTTAGTTTTGACTATAGAAATGCCCTTTTTTCACAGAATGATAATCCCTGCATTCATTTTTATGAAGACCATTTCTATTTTATAGTACTGACGGAACACTGGCATATAATAATAAATTCATTTGTGTCCTTAATAGCTGTGGGGCACCGGCTCAGAATAGTGCTTCCACTCTTATCTATTATCATCGTTTTCGGATAACAGTCAAAATAAAAATTCAGAACGTAGTGCCTTTCTAAGCGAGACGAGAATGGTGTGTGTACACGCACGTTTCGTGCTAACTTTTATAAGGAAATTCACACCCGCACACCTGTCGCTGGTTATCCTTCATAGTGGGATATGCCGTGATGGTGTGTATATGTCTCCTTAATAAATTTATAAATAGATACTCAGCTAAAAACAGGTATACACAAAGAAAATGTAATTTCATGTATGTGTGTGCATTGATTACACCTCTTGATTGTGGTATGTGTTGTGTTCCATTATTTAGCTAGCCATGAAGTGACCTTATCAAGTCCGCTGCTACAAAGCGCTAAAAAGCACAAGACCGTCCCATATGGAAACAGACCAACCGTCCGCCATCCTAAGTTACGAGGCCAAGGAGAAACAATAAGAAAAGGAAGATGGTTTAATCTAGAATTATCTGGTTATATTCCAAACGACATGAAACATTTTAGATTCGTAGTCAAGGATGGTCCAGCATAAAAATCGATCGCCGCAGTGGAACCCGTGTGAGATTCTTGGAAATTGTGAAGGTTGCAATTAAGTATATATTTCGTTTATTCAATGGAAAATTTTCGCAGAAGACAAGATTACAGCCCGAAACAGAATAATTAGCGTTTGTTTTTTGAACTTTCAAAAAATAGGAAATAAATAACAAAACAATGCCCTAACCCCTAACTACCCACCTTTGACATTTCCAAAAACATAAAATACATGTTCCGTAAAAAACCTTATATATCTAATTATATTATATCAGAGTTTCAGTACTTATTGAAGGAAATTATAATGTAAGTATGGTTTAATAAAATTGAATCACGAAATCAATACATATTAACAAAAAAAGTAAATGTATTTATTTATTCAACTTCATGTACAACAATGGCGGGTGTAGGTACTGCTATAAGGTAATTTCTTCCAACCAACCAAAGCAACGTGAGACTATACATAATGAAGTGGTAGGTATATTAAATTTATACAAAAATAACAAATAGAGAGACGTACACTGTATCACTTAGTTTTTTTTTTAATAATTCATGTTTGAGTGTTTTCAAGTTAACCATACATTTAATATAAATGTATGGTTATTAATAAAACTAGTCATCATACATGTAGTATTGTCCTAGATTCGATTTGGCCGCTGATCTTATCATTATCTAATAAACACTACAAAACATAATGTATATATATTGAATATATTTTATATAAACTATTTATATATAATATAAATACATCATCATGGTATGAATTGGCAAGACAAACAAACCTCTCAAGTTTTAAACAGCTAAATTCGATTATTTATCCTTTGCAAAGAATGACAAATATGATTCATGCCCTGAACATGATTGTTACTATACAATTTAAAATATTGTTAAAAATGCACATGTAGGTTAACGTCTATCTGGAATAACACCAAAAAGTTGGAAGGTTAATAAATAATCCGCATCCCACGAGTTTTTTTTCGTGGTCACAATCCTAGGATTGGTTTACACCAAGCACTGCATCTCTCCGCATACTTCCGTTGTCCGTCAGCCTCTTCATCTCTTGGTAGTTCCTACAGCGCACATCACTAATCACCTGGTCCATGTAACTGTCTTTAAGGCGAATTCTATGGTTTCTGACCCCGTCATTGCTTCGGCGATAGTAACAAGCAGACCTGGATGCCTGATGTTATGTCCTGTCCATTTGGATCGTTGCTGGGCAACCCTCTTTAGGAGTTGTCTCGTTTCTTCGACTCTGCTCAGTACCAAGTCGTTTGGAATATGGTATGACCAATGGATCCTAGCCATGTGCCTGTAGCATATCGATTAAGGCGGTGAAAACAGATCTACTTCATCACACGAGTAAGACGGTGAAAACAGGTCTACTACAAGAGGAAAAAGAAAAGGAAGACTTTGAATTTCTTCTAGTCCAAATCTACAACATTCGAATATGAAGTAAGTAGTAATGTTATTTATGAATTGAATGTTTATTAAAATTAAACCAAGTTAAACATACGTAAATAGACGTACAGTCATGACATGTTATGCGGCATACATTTCCTGTGTCTTTGCGTAGCAATACATGGTCTCATATTTCCAATATTCTTGCCTCGGCAATGCTGGAAATCTAGCATTTATTTGCTAGTAGTAATTAGCAGGCATATATTTTTCACTGCATTACTATACGAGCAATTAAAACATGAAAAAAATAAAGTTATATATGGGAAGTAGGTATCGTAAAAATATTGATTAATAGATTATTATTAAAAATATTTAATAATAATCTATTAAACATATTTAATAATAATTATTATTATTACATTGTATACCTAATTACCAATTTGCATGCAAGTTCATAGTAATCACTAAATATCTTTAACTTTTTCGGCCCGGAGGGGGACGATTTACGCACACACGTAACAAAACCAACTAACCAAAAAAAATGTCTTGCGCACCCACGTTATTTTTCTATATATTTGGCGATCACTATTTGGTGACAAAATCACTGTACACTGAAAAAATCTAAAGTTAGCAAAGTACCTTTTTGGCTCGGTTAAAGTCATATTGGTAGTTATTAACCAATATATGATTAAAAATAACAAAGTAGCACTTGGCTATTATCTAACAATTGAATACTGTTAAAATTAAGCTGGTTGCCAATAGCAATGTACTTGTTTAAATTTAACCGAGTAACAGGTACCTATACGGACATTTTGTATTCGACATCTGTCAAATTTTACATTTCATACATAAAAATATTAATATTTCTCATATTTGACACAATATATTTAAAAAAATATTAAATAAAGTATAATTCTCTTCAAATATTATATGTCATATTAAAAATAATGATTAAATAAAGTATAATACTTGTCAAATTAAACATGTTTCACTGAAAAATGATTCAATTAAGTTGAATTAAGATGACATATTCGTCAAAGATTATCATTATTATTCACAAATATCGTGTGTTGATTTGCTAATATTTACATTTGAGATGTAATGTAAAGATGTTTATACTATTTTGATGTTAAAGCTTGATTACCAATTAGTATTTTCCGTTTTTCAAAAGAAAGAATGAACAAAGCTACTGGGTTAAAATTAGCAGATTATTTACTTGGCAATTTTTAGCAACGAACTTTGCAGGTACTATAATAACAAAGTTGCTTGGTTATTATTAGCAGTAAATTATTTATTTATAACAACTACATTTTTTGAGTGTAGGTAGGTACTGTACGGAAGAAAAAACATTGAAAATTGTGGACATCAACTACACGTAAAGTGAAAATATGTAACATTTTGCAGACTCCTGCGCTTTTAAACATCAAATTGTCGCACATGACGGTATATATATTATATTAGTGTCTACAACATAATAAGTAAATAAACTATGTAGGTTCTGCATGATCTCATCGCGCTGAACGAAAATCACTTTCATTGAATATTTACCTATAGTATCATTGACACAAACATAACTACATACAGGCACATCCAGACTGGAACATCTGACGTAATTTCGTAGTCTATTGACACCAAAGACTAAGAAGAGACATAACCAGTAAATTAAAAGATCTACATAGAAAAAAACCAACTAAAATACGAATCATTGACAATATAATAATTTGCTTTAAATGAGTTTATGCATATAAATAAAGTAGATCTTGTAAGATTATCATTCTGGTGGGCAAGTCTGGTCCAACCGGCGAAATCAAAACCCTCGCGATTACCCATATCATGGATATTATTATCATATGGAGTTGTATGACATCTAAAGATATCATAGAACTCTATATAATTATATTCATGATACGGGTAATCGAGAGGGTTTTGATTTCACCGGTTGGACCAGACTTGCCCCCCCCCCCCCCCCCAGATTTGTTTTACAGGCAGTCTTGAGTTGAGATTACATTTCGTCACATTAGTTCTAACACCGCGTAAGTCAATATCAGCAACTTTACAGTAGAACATAAAGCCTATAATTGTACATTGGAAAAAACATAAAAACATGACATGTTTTTTTTATATTCTAAAGAAAGTATATTCAAATGTAATATATAGGAATTTTAGTCTTAATGCTCTACTGTACACCATTACGACGATGTGAAAATCAGAATGACAACCTTACGACTATAGCCTGTCTCCACCGTGACTAAACACGGCACGACATCCAAAAATCCAGGATATGAGTAGTCGGCGATTTACATTATATAAAAGTTACCAATTGCTTATGGGCCAGATTACCTTTCCTCGCATTGTTCTACCAATTGTTCAGATGTTAAATATTCAAAAGATACGCTATTATTTTAATCGCAATTAATATAATATATTTGATATACTTTATTATCCAAGTGTTTTACTATTTTTATGTTACTTTATGTCAGATTCTGATTTTGGCCTATATAATTAAACAAATCGCTTAGATCGCTTAGAAGAATTTGTAACAGAACGATGTATGATAGAGTTCGGAATGAAGATACAAGGAAAGAATGTAAGATAAAGAAAGATGTAATTAACAGAATGAAAGTTAACACATTGAGATGGTTTGGCCACTTGGGGAGAATGAACGAAGAACGCCTGACGAAGAAAATATACAAATCTGACAGGAACGGAATAAGAGGTCGCGGGCGCCCAAGAAAAGGATGGCACGACCATGTAAACGATATTTTGAAAGATGGAAATGTAAGAAGCGTGAACAACAGATGAACATGTATAAGACGATGTATGAATGTTAAGGAGGCGATGAATGCGTGTCAAGATAGAAAAATGTGGCGTTCGGTTCTCTCTGCCTACCCCGTGAGGGACATGGCGTGATGGTATGTATGTATGTATATGTATGTATAATTAAACAAAATTTATGTTGAAAAACTTTAATTTCTCAATAGTAAATGAACTTTTAATTCTTGGTGAATTTAATACTATTTATAAAGTTTCAGAAGTATGCTTGATAGTTTTAATACACGTATATCCCAGAAACAATTTTATGAGTTAAATATTCGCTGCTTATATTTAATTTGTTACTGCACGTCTCATTACTCTTTGAAATATATGAATATTTAATTGTCATTCAAATAATTGAGTCAGGCAAGCGAAAATGCGGGTATTCAGTTAGTTGCTAATAATTCGTTTTAAATACTTTTTAACGTTGCATGATTTTTAAAAGCATAAATATGTCTTTGTGAAAGTGCATAGGTACACATAGATACACCCTCATACATACATTCCCTAAATTAATATGCGAACGAAATCCGTCAAGGCAGATAGCGGGGTTCGATCTCGCCATTACTGGATATAAACCAACAAAAAAAGGTAAAAAAATATTTAAATAATAAATTGACGAACCGCTAAAGGATGTTCAACCGTCGGAGATCCTGCGAGCCCTTCGATTTGTCGATGACCGCTCTAAATGGAGGCGAACCATTTGACGGGTGATTAGTGATTATATGCACCCGTCGTGAAGTCGAGGATAAAGAAAAAAATAATTTTGGACAGGATTTTGACGACTTGTAAAATTTACATCATTATCAACTATAGTTTTTCTCGATAAGTCATTGAATAAACAAACACAAATATTTAGGTACATTAATTTCAAACATTATCAAATTCTGGATCGACATAATATGTGTTACTAAAAATATTATGTATTTACAGAATATTCTCCAAGTACAGGAAGAGTTAAATTTAGCATACTATATACTAAATTGTAGGCACAAAATGATTTTTTCTTGTGTATTTTTTAAGTAATACAAATAATCAAATACACTAAATTTGTTGGTAGTCAAATGGCTTCAAAATGCTTAATGATCTCTCCCACTCACTTCCCAGTCAATTAGTCTAATTATACAGAAATTAACAAGATGTAGGCAATATTAATTGGAAGAAAATAAACAATGAAACCATTAATAAGAATTTATTCCAGCTTTATAATATATAAATAACAACAACTGAATCCTCGTAAAATATCGTAATGCGAATTTGAATTTTGTCTCCGTAAGACATGATCTTAGACAAATGATTCTCCGATATAAATTGTATGTATTTAAAAATAAAAAAGGATTAAAAAATTAAACGAAAATAAATATTACTAATATGCAAATAAAAAAATGTATCAAATATAATTCACACACATAATATAATTTCAATAGATAAGTGATGAATACATTGAATCACTAGAACCGATTGAAACTGAGAACAAGCATTAACAACCGGTATTTTTACAGAGCAAAAATTGTCTTGGAAATTCAAGTGTTATAATAATGCATCCTTATTTGGTATCAATTCATGTCAAGGCAGGCAGACTGATTGAAACGATTAAAAAACTGGGATTTAACCATATATTATATAAACGATACTAATAAATTTAATCAACACTCGTATTGTAGCTTGTAGCCGAAGAACGAGACAGAACACACACACGCGCACACGTGACAGGACCAATGACGTTTTAATACACCGAAAAGAAAACTTGGAACCAGTTCAAGATAGTCTCACGACGGGATATCGGAGTTGCATATGGTAGGAAGAGAAATGAGGCACGCGGCAACGCCGAAGACAGGCATAATACTGGTGGTAGAAGACCCAGATTTGTACAGATGCGCTTCTCTATTAATATAACTGGACGAACAGCACCCGATATGCGATGATTCGCTGGAAAACACGATGAGGTTGATGAACCAGCAACTCTTCGAAATTCAAAACTGATTTAAAACTAATACGGCATAAAAATAGGTCACTGTTGTTTAAAATCAACAAATGCCAAGCGATCCATGTATTTTGTATTTGCAGCCACAAAAAAATCTCAATGCTGAATGTTTTTCACCAATAAATATTTGAGTGAACGGAACTCAGAATCCAAAATTTCGTGATTGGTGGACAACTTCAGTGGCTGACAGGTTCCTGTTATTTTTTTTTTGTGTATTTGGATTCGTTGTGTGATCGACAGACAATTTTCCGCATAAAAACACTTTTTCACATTTAATCAGATTCAATTTGAATATTGTTGCAACTTTATAAACTTGTTATACCATCCAAATTATATCATAACCAGATAATTCAAATTTACTGTGTTTAGATGTAAATTTTCAAGTAATAGATCACATTTAATATATGATAGAGAAGTCTTTTATAAATGGTTGCGTTGTTCGACTGATAGAAAATTCTTCCGACACATTGTGGAGCCACGTCTCCCTATACGTTGGGGTATATTTAGAACTCGAAGCCAGAGCGGATCGACGTTGCTGGGCAGTACAAAGTTACACCTGCGGAGAACACAAACAAAAAGCTCCCAATATTTGACGCCATGCCAGATGAAAACGAAAGAGAAACAGATATTCGCCAGTAAATAAATAAAGATAAAGATACAATTAAACATGTACAGCCGTAAGCTAAAAACAATCATACTGGTACCCTGAAAACTGCTGCTCGGTCAATATTAACACGTTCTTTAAAACAGAGAACTTTGTTCAGCTTTAGTTGATCACCTCATTAAATGTCCTGTTAACAGTAAATTATCTACTTGTACTGTTTTATACATACATATAAGTCTTTTAAAATAAGTCATCAGCATTGAATACTTAATAATGTCCATAATTCATACAATCGACATGGGTAACCATCTGAGAAAACTAGGTACCTACTTACTTTTGATTATGAGGTTAAGTAGAATTAAAAAGTCTTTAAAAAGTGGACGGTGATGAATGATTTTTAATTGCCTCCGATATAAAATAACCAAACATTACTTAAGAGGGTGACTGCTGCCAATTTGATATACCATCATTATTACCAAACGAATCATTTTGAAAAAAATAACCTAGTTAGTTTGGATATTAATAAAGAGAAATATACCTTAACTTTTTGATTATGTTCTGTATATATTCTTGTAGGAAAATAATAAGCATACCCCGATTTTAGACATTTATCTTAAATTTCTAAAAAAATATAAGGTATAGAGCAATATTTTTTTTTATAAATTAAAGAAGAACAAAATACCTGGGAAAATATGATATGACGTTGCATTAACGCAACGTCACATCATATTATTCTAGATATTTTTGTCTTCTTTAATTTAAAAAAAATATATTACTCTACGCCTTATAGTTTATTAAAAATATATGATAAACTTTGAAAATCGGGGTATGCCATTATTTTTCTACAAGAATTTATACAGAACATTATCAAAAAGTTAAGGTATATTTTTGTTTATTAATATCCAAACTATCTAAATTATTTTTTTCAAAACGATTTGATAAGAAATAATGATGGTATATCAAATTGAAAAATAGGTACGTTGGCAGCAGTCCCCCCCCCCCTTAAATTACGGAATTATGTACATGTAGAATAATACCAACTGTCGATTTTCTAGAGAGAATTTATTTTAAATTTACATATCGACAGTTTCAAGCCAATATCCGCAAGATTTTGTATGGCCAGTACCAACTTAGAGGTATCGCAGCAAATACGTCGAAAATTTTATGTGTGTGTGTCATTACCCCCTCTTATTAACTTTTGATCCGCTTGATGCACACAGCCTAAAATTTCAGAATTTATGGAAAATTTTTGGCCTACAAAATATTTAAAGGGAATCAAAAATTTGAGTATTTTCCAGGATATCAACATTTTATTTTTTTATCTTGTTTTTATAAAAAAAATTCAAGGTATCTCAAGCGTTTTTTTTGCTAAGAAATAAACACCCCAACTAGATAATTTATTTTTTTATAAAAAAATTATACATTGCTAGTGCGCCCGGGTAGACAGCATATATTATAGACCTCATATTATATATTTTTTTTCGTACATATTCTCAAGATGCCTAATACAGATGTCAATAGTTGTTGACACCGCCATCTATTGAAAATATACACAACTTAAAAATGCATTACGAAAAATTCTTAGGGGGGTGTGGGAAAGTCATATAATAATTTGTAGTTATATTTTTATAGATTTCGATAACAGCAGCGCCACCTATCGGGTCCAAAAATCGGTTAGGCGGTTTCGGAGATTAGCGTACGTACGAACATCGCTACACGAGATTTTTATATATTAGTATCTCAAACTTTAATTAATTATTTTTGTAAAAATTAAATTTAGTGACGATATTGTTTCATACAATTTGTATGGCAGTACATACACAATATTAACAGGGACTCTTAATAGTTTAATACTTAATCTCCATACATGCATACATACCATCAAGCTGTTAACATATTCGTGGTAGGAAAGGACTGAACTCCACACTATCCTATCCTGACATACAACATGTATGGGAAAATTAAATATTTGAATATATACATTAATTTGGATTTAACGTTGGTAAATACAAATTATACATATGGTACGTTTATTTATAGGTAACATACATGGATTTTTACGTATTCTTACACATACTATCGCCATCGACAGTTGGACCTCATGTGTTGCATGCAACTAGTTATTATTTCAAAAATCATTTTTATAATATAGTCTAGAGCAAAGTAATAGATCAATTATAAATGATTTGTCGTTGCAAAAAAGATCACTATAAAGAGGAAAATGTATTAAATAATTTAAAAAAAACATCAATTAACTACACAGTATATAAATATATAAGTATACCCAATAATCAGCTTGGTTTTGGTCTAGTTACTGCAGAGCACATCACATACATAATATACTCAGGTAATGTTTATGATACACTCATATTATACAATATAAAGAGCAATATGTACAGTGTACGGAACTGATTTAATAATTGTTTTTAATTTTCACAAGAATAATAAATTATTTTATCATTTGCCATGCAATCTTAATAGCTTCATTGCCAATAAATTAAAATAAAAATATATGAAGTATTTTACAAGGGCACAAAGGAATGAACGAGCAATTATTCATTTAAAAATTCAAATATTTGAAAAGAGAACAACAACAAAAAGAATGAAATGAGACATAAGCCAGCAGAGAGATTTGAGTGTCACATTTCAGAAAAAAATATATATGAAAATGATTAGTGAAAGTTGGAAAAATTCAAAAGTGATGACGTTAACCATAAAACGTTGTATGAAATACATACATACATAAAGACCAAAAAGAACTGAGTGCCATGAGTTTCTATGACTGCAGACAGTCAACATTTCACCAACAAAATTGTTTGGGAATTTTACAAAGTTTATTCATTCTAAATATAAATCAAATGGATATGCTATTCTATACAACTGCAGCCCTACACATCATCTTTTTTTTATTCAATAATTATAATACCTATCTTCAAAAACAACAAATGTTTGAAATGTGTGAATTCATAAAAGCAAATTTTAAAACAGATTTCACTGTTATATTTTAAAAATTTTCCAACATTCCATAATTCTAGAGGAATCTTATAATTCCAATCAAAATTGCAACAGCACTTTGTTTTTAAACATTGGGATATGATCAATTAATATCCACTGCATTGAATATTAATAATATCATATGATGCTCCATCAAATAATTATTTGTACTACAATTTAACAGAACAAGTACATATCATACTACATGAATATAAATAAACAATATCAGAAATAATTAAAATATTGAACATCTAATGCAAAAACTACAATATAACATCTAATCGTCAATTTGATAAAGAAAAATCCTCTAACTCCTCAAATTCAACAGCATACATTCCTCAAACTCATAAATTCCTGCTACCAAACAATAGTCACAACCCAATTCAAGAATCAAAAGAACTTAAAACAAATGAAATAACATAACAGTTTATACACATGTATACAGTTAATAGTAAATTGAATACTCATTTAGATGCATAGCATCCAAGCCTATATTAAAATAAGCGGAATGATTATAAAATGATTAACAATATTTAATACATTTATATTATGAAGTGTTCTACGCATAGAATAGCAATAGTAGGTATACGGAATCCTTTGAAAATAATTTTTTAACACCAATTTTGGGTCATCAAATATACCTACTATATCTATATTATAATTTTCAATAAGATTTAATTTTGAGTTTCAAAAATATGTCAGAAAAGAAACAGCTAATCTTAAATAGCATTTGATATAAATAATACCTACTATGAATTTTATTACAGATTTCAATTATTTATTTATCTTCTTCCTATACATCAAATTCACAAAGGTGAGTTTATTGCCATATGACATTTTCACCTACAGAACAATTTGGCTTCATATAGGGAATATTAAGAAGAAACAAAAACTCACACCAAGATGCCCAAGAACAGTCATATTAGTACTTGTTTGACGCATTATTAAAGTTTCATGACTTGTTTTGGTTTAAGTTTCACATATCAAAGAACCTGAATATAAACAATGCTATGCTCTAAATATCATTTTGTGTGTATTTTATAACTGTAATATAATTTTCTAAAGAATATGTGAGTAAACAAGGAATTAATTGCACAGATAATATTTATAATACTGTAAGGTAAATTATATTGCAAATTATTGGATTTTACACATTTTATTGGTTAAAATAAAAAGTTTTTTTTAACTGTTAATAAATAAATAAAAAAACAATGCAAATCATTGTTATTATTCCTTTGTCTTCATAAACAAAGATGGTGAGTGAATAATAATTTCAATATACTGGATACAGTGTGTTAATTTTTATGAAATATCGTTGATAGTAATACCAGCAAAACAACAGTCATCGAAATACATTATGTTATCGACGTAATATTAATAATAATTCATAAACTTATAATGCACAAAAAACATTCAAGTAGGTATTGACTGATAAAATTGATAATATTATGATCACTTAGCTATAATAAAATGAGATATATTTTACATGCGAATCTAATATTATGTTCTACATAAAAGAAAAACAATAAAAGATATCGAATAAAGTATACATTGAGAAATAAGTCCTGTCGATTGGTCAAATGACAGGACGTTATTACAAAAAATATCGTGAATTCTACCTACATTAGTAAATGTCATTTTACATAGCTATTAAAATATTTTTGTAAGAATACAGACACTATCAATACAGTAATATAAAATATTATTCAGACAAAAAACCCGATGTTCGATAAATTTAAATATAAACCGTTGCCACACTACTAATCAAGAATATACAAAAAGCCTATAATCATCGTTCATTTTAAAATCATTTGCAAAAAAAATATACACGAATGTAAAAAATGTTAAGCCCAGATTTTATTATTATATACGACAAATATAAAGTCTAACGAATTATCAATGTACATTACTAAAAATATACAGAAAACCAAATGATCTAACGGTGTTTGACAAAAGGTTATTACGTATAAAATACAGAAATTGAAAAAAATATGATACTGAAATACAAAGTAATGTAAAACTTACATGACAAGTCGAGATATAATAGATGAAATCATAGTAAATTCAATAAAAAAAACACTTTATATGCCTATAACTCACGACACAACACACACAGCGAATCAGCAGTTAGAACTGTTCGCCATATTGTAAAAGCAATGTTTTGGTCATGTGACCAGCTTTGTTCCTTTTTGTATGATCAATATGAGCTGCCGCGCATGCTCGACGCAAAGATAATCATGACGTTTCTTTATTCTGGGAAGTAGCGCTTCCAAGTGAGAGACTTCCGAACTATCAGTCGATCGCCTTCATTCGTAGGGATTGTACAAATATCTCTAGTAGTTTCATTTTGTACTACGAAGTAAGTGTCGTGTGTGAATCGAAGGTGTATTTGAGTTTTTAGCGGTGAAGTTTTCATGTGAAATATGTGACCTGTGAATGGAAATGGCCTATAAATATCGTGAAGAATTGGTTGGTAAAAGATTTCTGTCAGTGAGTGGAGTTCCTAAGTTAAATGTTTCAAAAATTTCAGATTGGGGGTGGAAGGCTGGTGTTATCAGAGCTTCAAGTCACAAAGATAACAAAAACAAAGAATTGCAGGTACATTTTTTAACATATATTTTATTTATTTATAATTTTGATTTAAGTTTGCGAATCCTTTACGAACACATTTTTGAATTTATATGAATTTTAGGATTGCCACACTTTTAAAGAAATGAACCAATGGGGTGATTAAATTGCCTAGGGCGTGGGCGCTCGGAAAATTGAAGGATTTGTAAAATAATATTATTTTTATAAAAATGACAGAGACTCTCTTACAAGTATATTGAATTCGATTTTACTATCCCTTATCTAGCGATTGTCATCTTTACCCGGTAATTTACGTTTGTAATTATGTTTTAAAAATGTGTTGAAAACTTCAAATGCAATTGATTTTCTCTTTGTTATAATTTGTTTTATTTATTTTTGTGATGATTGGATTATCTATTGCAAACCTAAATTTCGTTGCATAAATAATCATAATATTATTCTCATCCACAAATTTATTTAATGTATATATTGATGGTTAATTGACCTACCCTACTGATGATCGTGTAGATTTTAACGTTTTATTAACAATATCACTTAATATTTTGAATAAATATATATTTATTGTTACATTCGATTATCCTCTGACATTATTGATTCAATGTATATGCATTGTATAGCTTCAACTGTTTTTATTGTTACGATATTAATTTATTTTCGGCCTTATCAAAACATTAATTGCAACTTGTTTTTGAATCTATGGCGGTAACCAAGGCGGTAACTTTAATTCAATCGTGTTAAGTCAGTTGGATTGCCATATATGTATAAACAATTTATTCGAACACAATTTAAGATATCAATGTTCATGTTCATGTGAGATGTTTAGTTATCAATGCATCATTCAATCAATATTATGATATGTTTAGTCATTATTATCAATGCATCGATTTTTTTTACTATATTAGAGGTAGGTACGTAGTTACCAACCTAACATTTTTAACATATTTTCCCAAGCAAGATCATTGTTTTTCTAAGGATTTCCAAAAAAATGAAAATTAGTCCTAGATACCTATACTTAATAAGTACCTGCATTTTTACTTTTATTTGTAAATACTTCCCTTTTATTTATATTATAGATACTTAATTCATTACATCATCTTATATAATTTATGCTTATTTTAGGGAACGTAGGAAGATGTATATGTACTTGTTTAACGAGGACATATTCATTTTTATTTAAAAAAAAAAAAAAAAATTAGAGTACCTACTTTATCTCACCGAATTTTAGTTATTGTAATATCTAAGGTATTACATACAATTCATATCGATTGTACCTATATAACATTTACATAATATAATGTATGAAACTTAATGATCCATTATTGCAATTTCGTTTTTATCTAGGTAAGTTTTCCGGGGAATTATTTTTATTAAAAGCTCTCTTGCTTGTTCTAAGATTAAAAGTATAAGATTTCAATACATTTCTTCGTATATTATTTCTAAAACTTCTATAGACAAATTACAAATTTGTCCATTTTAAAATATTGTAGGTACAAATATTTAGGTCGGCCATTTTACTTCTACATTGTGTTGGTGCAACGTTGAAATAATATTTAGTATATTCTTCTTCTTCTCAGCTATTATTTTATCTATTATGTACGACGAATTATAAATTCGTAATTTACTTACCTGTAAATAAGTCAATTTCTTTTTTTGTCATCTTGTATGGTAAATTATTTAGGTTAAATTTACATACATAAATTTACTGTCTGAACAACGTTCGAACCATTTGCTTAATTCAAATTAATTAAACATATATTTATTTATTTAAGATTTGTTACACGTTTAATACACATAAACATAACAAGGTACCTGCTTGTGTACACAAATCCCACAAGGCACAGCCTTTCTTTCATAATTCAAAGAAAGTTTATTGTCAATTAAAATTTAATTTAGTAATTATTTTCTGTTTCTACATTATTACGAAGGTGACCTTTATTTCATTAGAATCCTTAATAATATAAGTCCATATCTAGTGTAATCATTAACTATATTATTCGGAATGTCACATACCTACTTAAACTTAAAATTCATTATCTATTTAGGTATTTATTTTTGTCCTATTTTATTTTTCAATCGCATATTATAAATAGATATTCTTTATTTGTTGAATTTTGAATTCATTATTTGTTTAAAATGTTTTCATTTTCAAGTCTGTTACATATGTTATTGACCTAAAACATTTGAAAAATATATATGTACTATGCTCTTTGTCATTCAATAATGGAATATGGAATTATTGGATGGGGAAGTGCAACGCCAACAATAATAAAGAAAATAGACATAGCCCAAAAAGCTATTATAAAAGTTATACTTAAGGTACCTATTCGAACGAATACTGAAGAGATTTTTACTAAATTCAAACTTCCAACAATTACAAAAATATATGCAAAAAATCTGCTAATATACAAGCTAAAAAGAGAAGACCAATATACTAGCTCACAACAATATAAACACACTAGATTAAGTACAACAAATACCTTAAATATACCATATATTAAAACAACTTTTGGACAACGTAGTGTACGATGTTTTTCAACAAAACTTTTCAATAGTTAACCAATAAATATTAAAAACATCAGTAATGCAAAAGAATTTAAAAAACTATCACTAAGATGGGTTTATGAAATATATGAAAAAATCCTGAAGGAAATAATTCTTCCAAATAAAATGTAAATGCACTATAACAAACAACAGAATAGACAATTGAAAAGAAAGTGAAACAAATAATAATTTATTTCTACAATTTTCGTTGTGTGTGCATGACTCAAAATGAAATATTGTATTTAGAAGGAAAGATGCATACGTTTGAATGCGTAGCGTATGTATGTACATGTACATACTTATATTATATGTAAATGTATCTATAAATAAACAACGTAATAGACAATAACATAAAACTAGCTCACCTTAGCACAGGCTATGCCTAGTGAGGGGGCTAGTAACAAAGATACAAACAAAAATATATGGCTTAAACTATGTAAGCACCAGTGAAGTGGTAAATTGATATTTATTGAAATGAAATAACTTATATTTACTTTGTATGTTAACTATGTATGAATAAGCTTATATCAACTTAATATATTTTGTATCTCATATATACTGTATGTTTTTGGATAGAAATAAATAAAAATAAATAAATACCATCACGCCATGTTCCTTACGGAGTTAGCAGAGAGAACCGAGCGCCTTACTCTTCTATTTTTGCACACACTCTTGGCCTCCTTTACAACCATGCATCGTCTCATGCATGCTCGTCTATTGTTCAAGCTTCTTATATTTCCTTCTTTCAAAATATCACTAACCCTTGTGTCCATTTCTGGGGCGGCCCCTGCTATTCACTCCATCTCCTTCCTATCAGCGGAGACCTATAATTAATCCTAATTGAAAAACTGTAATGGATAGCTTTTGGTCTCCCAAAGAATTGTAAAATAAAAATTAAAAAAAAAAAAATCTCTTACACCCATGTATATTTTTTAATCTACCTACTCTAATATTTTTACTAAATTTTAGTCTATTATTCAAATATTTTTATTGAATTGATTATTGTTACCTATATACCTACATCTTTTCCAAAGTATTGTTGCAATTGACTATTTATTTGATACAAAAATTGTTACTTAATATATTTTTATATGTACCTAGGTATCAGTTGAAATCAAATTAAAATGATTAATAACTCTACAATTTATTCATTCCTCTTTGTAGGACGATTGTTTCGAATTGTAAAGACCTCTTAATTACCTCGGTTTGCTTTCGTTAAAAAATTTTCCTTGTGTTCTATTAATTGGAACATAATTTTCAATAATAATTTTTAAACATGTCTAAGAGAAAAACCGTGTTCTTTTGTCATTCCATCTTCTGTACATTCCATATCATCTGAAAAGTACTTCTATAAATACTTAGATTCTAATTCATAGTTCCATTTCCTGTACCTTATAATAACTTTCGACGGAACATAATCTAGTAACCACACAAGGTCATTTCTCAATCATGCATTCTTTTGTCGAGCGTACGACGTGAAAATCTCATAATGAACTATCTCCGTGTCGAAAGGGGCTTCGTTTGATAACAATCAAATGTTTCCACTCGAACGATTGACACGTCCCTTTTGATTCCTCTGCAGCAATGCCGAATGCGATGGAATGCTATCGATGATTAGTTGGGTGAGAAATAATACCTATCTCATAGATTTCAATATAGTATGTATCGGCCCACCCGGAGATTTCTAAATCGGATGCATCAAAACATAATAATATATAAATTATAGTACAAGTGTATCATTGGTCTGTCTGATTGAGTAAACATCACGAAAATTTATGTAAAATGACTATTTTTTTTATATCTTTAGTGACGAACGACTTTTAGTTTCAAAACCCATTTTTGTATATAAATTAAATATGTTAATCCGAATTTCAATTATGCCATAAAAATGTCAATAAATTTATTTATTTTTCGATCAAAATACAAAAAATTTACTTGGTATGTCAATGTATTCTACAATAGTCTAAAATAAGTATTTCTTTATTTATCTATTTAAATAAAATGGCAACCTACAAATAAAGTTTTAACAATTTAATAAATGTAAATAACATAAGTTTAAGCCACCACATCCGTGATTGGCAAGTTGACTGAAATAAATAGAGTCAACACTTCATCCTTCGGTGATCGTGCTTTTGCTGTGGCCGGACCAGCCTCGTGGAATAAACTACTACCTGAACTGAGGCAAATCGACAACTTAGCACTATTCAGGAAACACCTAAAAACTCACTTCTTCCGCGAGTCTTACAAAAACCCCTAATATATTCAAAGCGCCCTTGAGGTGAGGTTATCACAAAAACGGCGCTATAAAAATAATCCAAATTTAATTAATTAAATAACAGACTCGATATGAATCGATGTATGAATTTAAGTGAGTCGATATATTTGTATGTACTTTTGTGTTACATTCTTTACAGTTTTTTTGTAATTTTAAATGCCTACAAACATTTTATTTCTTCAGAAATTTCTCAACATTGCAGATAATATTGCAGCGGTCAGCATTTCTATTTTAAACTAAGCAAAAATACTTGTCATATATCTCGCTTAGTTAGCATGATTTACAAAGGTAATTTCTAACTTAGTTCCAGAAATAATACAGAATGTATTATCAATACCTATATTATGTATGTTTTATATAATCTTAAAAAAATGTAGTTAGGTATGTACATACTCGTTACATTATAATTAATTTATTTTAATTTTGGTACATAGTTTATTTTCATAGTTATAAACAAAATTTTAAAACATAATAAGGCAACCAAAAATCCCACTAGGCATAGTCTGTATGTGATTATACTAATTACATACCTTCTTATAAATATAGTAAAGTAAAGTAAATTCATTATTTTCTATATATAAAAAAGGATACAGAATATGTCATGACAATAAAAAGTATATAAGATATCACAAATTTAAATTTGAGAATCTCCCCGAAAAGAAACAAACCTTGTGCTTCTGGGAGGAAAATATAGTTTACTTTCACATTTTAATTTACATTTTTTATAAAATTCAAAGTTACCAATTAACAAATTATACACTTATCGAGTCATATTAAATCATTACTTCTTTAATGAATATAAATTACCTGTAAAAAATATATGTAATTCCGGACAAGTTGTTCAAAATAAATTGATAATTCCCAGATGGACAAACGGTGAAAGGACACTGAAAGTAAGCATACCGATAAACTTAATAAAATGTCCTCAATGAAAACATTATTTAATAAAATAATTGTAGAAGGTAATTAAAAACATTTGAATCACTTATAAGTAGTAATTAAATAAAAAACATGTATCCCATATTATAATTTTAATACTGTAACTTAAGGAATGTAATATGCACTTGACATTTTTGTATGGGAAGCTAACTGATAGCTTGTAGGCTAGTGAGATCCCAATCATTATGATGTAAAACTTTTATGAAAATAAAATAAATAAAAAAACTAAGTTATCATGATAAATTATTGTGTGGAAGAGAATATCGCGCACTAAACAATAGTGACCTCTGTGCCGACGTCCTGAGTTCAATTCCCAGCTGATGAGTAATCATCATTATATCAGCCCCCTCTATCCCAGTTCATCCGGAGTCGAGCCTCCTAGTCAACAGTCGCCACGATCTGCGACTCTGGGTTGCGACTGCAACTCCTGTGGTACACCTTGTGCCACCAGCTCCCTTTCGATACTTGGTGTGTATTACATCTCGATGTAGGAGTAATTAATTTTAAATAATTTCTAATATATCTTGCTTTTTCTGAATCAGAAACACCGGTTGAAAGATAATTGCCACATGACAAAAATCTTGCACAGTGTGTAAGGAACATAAAATTTGGTTCAGTGTAGTGGTTGGTATAGATATCCTTATATTTTTTTATCAATTCATTATAAATTATAACGTTACACAGTTTCGTTCTAAAAATACGTACATATTCACTATTGATTTAAGTACTTATCTATTTTATTTTTTAATGACGAATCCATTTCCTTGCAGGAAAGAGGTATGTCATAGTATATGTTGTCTGACATACCTATATATTATAATAATAACATTGTCTTCCGGGTTATCCAACATTGCGATGTGGGTATTGACCCTTCAAAGCACGAGTTCCTGGTACCATCATTGGTAGACTGCCCTAAGCGAAGGGCCTAGTACGCCCGTGGCATGTGGCGTAGAGATCAAAAGTATAACTAATATTGTTACTTTCATAGTTAGAATAGATAGTGATGGACTTATTTTTTATTGCATTCTTAAATTCGTTCAATTTGCTAATTTTAAAGTTACTTGATGATTTTTGACATCTGCTTTGACCTGATGTTTTTGTACGACTTGTAACAAAATCCCAAATACATACATAAGTATATGACCGTATGATTTGTATTTAAAACATTTCCCATTTAAAACGGATACATATTTCTAGAATTTTATTCTGTGAACATTTATTTTACTTTATGTAGGTACAGAAAATTTATCTATATTATAAATTTGAATGTTTGTATGTATGTGTTGAATGCGCTCCTAAACCGTTCATCCAATTGCAATGAAACTTTGGTGAATTGTCGAGAGTATACCAGGGATGGTTTCTGGATCAAAAAATTTTTTCTTCTTCTTCTTCTTCATCCACCTTCATTTTACCTATGAAGGTGGATTATCCTGGGAACCGTTCATCCGATTGCAATGAAACTTTGATGAATTGTCGAGCGTATGCCCGGGATGGTTTCTGGATTAAAAAAATTCTTCTTCTTCTTCTTCATCGGGTATTAGGTCATTTTACCTATGAAGGTATTAGGTCATTTTACCTATGAAGGTAAAATGACCTAATACTCTGGGAGAAGAAGCTTCAACTGTCCTTCCATCTCTTCGCAGGTCTTCCAGGACATTTTTTGGATTTAAACTTTTTTCTTCTTCTTCTTCTTCATTGTGTATTTGGTCATTTTACCTATGAAGGTGGAGTATTGTAGAAGAATAAGATGCAACTGTCCTTCCATCTCTTCGCAGGTTTTCCAGGACGGTTTCTGGATTCAAACTTTTTTCTTCTTCTTCTTCTTTATCGTGTATTTGTTCATTTTACCTATGAAGTTGGAGAATCCTGGAAAAAGAAGGTCCAACTGTCCTTTCATCTCTTCGTAGGTCTTCCCAGTATTGTGTCGGGAATTAAACTTTTTCTTAACCTACTGAAGGGACGGGAGGTAATGAAGGGAAGGGAGGTACTGGTGGGTCTGACGGGACGGGTGGTACTGAAGGGTCTGAAGGGACGGGAGTAACAGAAGGGACGGGAATAACTGAAGGGACGGGAGTAACTGATGGGACGGGAGTAACTGAAGGGACGGGAGTAACTGAAGGGACGGGAGTAACTGAAGGGACGGGAGTAACTGAAGGGACGGGAGTAACTGAAGGGACGGGAGTAACTGAAGGGACGGGAGTAACTGAAGGGACGGGAGTAACTGAAGGGACGGGAGTAACTGAAGGGACGGGAGTAACTGAAGGGACGGGAGTAACTGAAGGGACGGGAGTAACTGAAGGGACGGGAGTAACTGAAGGGACGGGAGTAACTGAAGGGACGGGAGTAACTGAAGGGACGGGAGTAACTGAAGGGACGGGAGTAACTGAAGGGACGGGAGTAACTGAAGGGACGGGAGTAACTGAAGGGACGGGAGTAACTGAAGGGACGGGAGTAACTGAAGGGACGGGAGTAACTGAAGGGACGGGAGTAACTGAAGGGACGGGAGTAACTTAAGGGACGGGAGGTACTGGAGGGACGGGAGGTACTGAAGGGACGGGAAGTACTAAAGGCATGGGAGGTATTGAAGAGTCTGAAGCGACGGGTGGTTATGGAGGACGATTTTTAATTATACAGGCAATACGAAGTTTGCCGGGGGTTCACTAGTGTTTTATAAAAATGTATGATTTTATGGAGGCGTTTAATTACCTAATACTTATTCTTCGAACATGGATGATAGATAAATTAAGAAATGTTGCAAAAATCACGTAAACCATCCCATGATGGGTCTTTATTTTCTATCGAATCCAACTAATATATAATTATTCTGTACGTGTGTATGTCAATGAACTCTTCCTATATGGCTGAACCGATTTTGATGATAGGTATTTTTTGTGTGTATTTGTGTGAGTCCCTGAATGGTTTATATTCACAAAATGGAATTTTAAACATTAATATATAATAAAAGGAAAATAAAAAACATGATTTTTATAACTTCAAATTATAATATGTGGCGCTGATGTCGAATTAGCAATGTTTCCATCTGACAACTTTAAGAAATCTGCCCAGACCATTATATGCTGTATTGCAATTATATACGAAATAACAATGAATCTAACCTCAAACAGCGGTACTAATAACATTTTCGTTAAAACTCGTTTTAGCCAACTAAACCTCGCACTACGTAAACCACGTATTAGGCACTAATTCGTGGTTTAGTGAGTTCTGACTAATAATGTAAAAATGTACAAGGACTAAGTAAACCATGGAATACGGAATGAATGTTGAGTGAACGCAGCCATTTAACGGGAATTTCGGAATTTTTCTTTACTTTATGCTTTTTTTGTTCATTCTCTATGACTTTATTAGCCGTCATCTATGACATTTATCGAGAATCGTATTTCTAAGTTTGTCATTGTTTGTTTACTGCATGGTTTTGATGGTTTACTGTTTACGTATCGTCACGTTTTGGTTGGGTTCCAAATAATATAACTTATTACAACATAACTTATTTATTTTAAAACAATTTCAATGGAAAATAAATATCTTCATTTATTAGCCTTCTTCCAAATAAATCTACGAGATGTGTAACTCCTGTGTTTGAAAATCTGTACTTTCTTCTAAAATTAATGTTGTCGTAATCAACAAACGGATTACAACGCACCTTATAAATTTTGTGGCTTCGAAAAACTGTTTCCACCTGCTCTATTTCTTGAAACGATCTTTCAAAATCGCCGATTCTATAATCAAACAGATTGTCGTCCATAATTAAAAAAAGTATTTCTTTAAAAATGACAAAATTTATACAATACGCGCGGTCTATTTGACTTTTGACAGCTCACGAATTCGCTATTCCACCACTAAACTAGGGGCCCGGATGGTTTAGCGTTACCATGGTGATATAAACCATGGAATAAAATAGAAGTTTTAAAACTTGGTAATTAGTAAGATTTTTGGCCGTTAGGTTTTAGTCACTCTATTCCATGGTTCAACCTCGCTACTTTTTCGTTATTAGTACCGCCGAAAGTGTTTAGCGGCTCATCGAACAAGAAAATGTAAGTTTGCTCAGCGAATAATTTTGTTTCACAAATAGTTCGGACAGGACAAAGTCTGTCGGGTCTGCTAGTTATTGTATAGATATATAATATCATAACAAGTTAAATTGTTTTTAAATATGTATTTGTTGTGAGATAAACAAAAGACAAAGTTGGATATAAAATGAGTCGATTCCAATCTATGCGAAAACCCACCGCGATGAATTTTTCGTGGATCTTCTGCGCTTTGCATCTGTCACAGACCTGCCAGATTGAATTTCCCGCCTCGGTTATCAATTTCCTCCGACGGAGGTTTGCGCGGGAAAAGAACAATGTGAAGTTAGTCGCGGTGCCGACATAGATCCAAGATGGCGTCAAATTTTCCTGTCTAGATGCGGAGTGGAGATCACGAACGCTGGCCGCCTCCCGCTATACGACCACACGGCCGCGCACCAAGTTGCGCAAGGTGCATTCAGCCGAGATATAGCCCCCAAGTCAAATTGAAAACGCTGTTCGTTTTCGCCAAGCGCTAATTTTTTTTGTATGGGATTTGACGTTTGTTGTAGAAATTTTTTCTACAATAACAAACAACAAACGTCAAATCCCATACAAAAAAAATTAGCGCTTGGCGAAAACGAACAGCGTTTTCAATTTGACTTGGGGGCATAGATATATAAATGGATAATACCTACATACATAATATATTATATAGGCACCACGTGCAGTGGACATTTGTTTTGGACGTGAAAATAATTTTTAAATGACGAAAATATTCTTGTACCTATTTATAAAACGCTTTAAAACGATATTATGTACCGAAAATAATATGAATAAAATTTAGAATTGAATATAATTATTATAACTTGTAGGATCACTTAAGATTTTTCAAACATTTTTATTCAGGAATCGATATAGGGTTTGTAGGTAGTATAGGGATAAATCAGAACCTAACCTAACCTAACCCTTTGGTATTTTAAGTATCCGAATTGAAATTTGATTAATCGATGCTTTTGTTTAGTTTGTTGCTATATATATAATATATTTTTTAAATTGCTTCAGCAACATATAGTTATTAGGTACTATAATATTTTTATTTTATTTTACTAAAAGGGTGTATCGACAGACATCCAGCTTATAATTTTCATAAAAAAGAAGATATTATTGGTTATTATTATGAGTGCTGGAGTCCAATTATGGATGCACACAAAATTACATGAGCTCTTATTCAATCACACACGTAAGTTAGGTACATAAGTAAGAGTTACATAAATTAGATAAAATTCGGTTACAAAAGTTAAGTTTAAAAAAAAGAAAAAATATTTACATAATTTAAGAAATTTAATATAATAAACACTTCCTTGCACCCAGCGCAAGTGGCCAGTTTATTGCCATATGGCAATTTCTTAAAACTAACCAGTATTTCCAGTATTACTTTAACACGTACCCAATAACAAGTTGCTACATTCCGGAGACTTGTGATATTTATATTTTGGTCTTTTTACACCATTTTCTTTAACTTCACTTGTCTGTCTGCACTGGAATTTCGCAATCGATTTTTAACTAACTTCCAGACGAGTTAGAAACATTGAAACTTTTAGAATATGTGTATTCTTGATCACAATGCATGTTGAAATTGTTTCCAGCTTAATTCATTAGATACTTTTATAAAATTGAACAATTTGAATTGTGACTTCTATA
The DNA here is from genome assembly GCA_963576475.1 of Molanna angustata. Classification (NCBI taxonomy): domain Eukaryota; kingdom Metazoa; phylum Arthropoda; class Insecta; order Trichoptera; family Molannidae; genus Molanna; species Molanna angustata. Next base: position 22,509,855 of record OY754974.1, read on the forward strand.
CATCCTGTACCTATAATATTCAGGCGTTATTTATGTCGTTATTGAAACTTTATAAAGGGTGTCCTCGTTTTTTTTATTTACTTGTTAATAATTTTCAATCAACGTATTGATCTACTCATTCCATTTTCTGGAATTGGTGTCTTTGTTTTTATATATTTTTTGTAGTATAATTAAAAGGGTGGTTTTTTTCTTGATATTTTTTTTTTTTAAATAAAAATGAATATGTCCTTGTTAAACAAGTACATATACATCTTCCTACGTTCCCTAAAATAAGCAAATAAATGCTTGTGCTATAGGTGAACGAAATCGGTCGAGGCGGGATTCGAACTCGCGACCACTGGATTACTAGCCCAGCGCGCTAACCGCTCTGCCATCGACCCATCTGATATGAAATGTACATTTTTTTATTCTTTTTGTATTACTTTTCATTTTGAAATTGTATGTTTTATTAATAATAAAACGAGCGGGTAGTGGCCAACGTGGCCTATACACCTTAAAATAATCAAATTTTGTATGGAAAATTTTCAGCATTTTCATGAGTTATTTTTATCATTATGAAAATTATAAATACCTATTTTATTTTGAAAACTTGATAATTCTTCAATGCCATTTTATGAAAGTGATGTGCCATTTTAGCAATTTGAAAATAAAAATCTCAAATTTAATGTTTCCTGAGCTTGGGATATCTTTAAAATATTCGATAGTTAAAAAAATAATAAGAACTGATCAGATATCCTTCAAAATCTAATGGTGTCTAAGCGAGAATCAGATATACAAATTGGCAAAATTTAAAAATAATCGAATGTGAGTACTTTAGTCTATAATAGATAAAGTAAATAAACACGACTATACATAGTACACAGCACACACACAGAGATGATTTTGATGAAACTTTCAGAATTCAATCTCAGCATGATACTAGTTGTTGATTTGCAATAAAAAAATAACCTTAAAAATTGAATTGAATAGTCGGGAGTAAAAAATGGAAGTGTATGCAGTCAGCGAATGGTTCCTATTGACATATTCGATTTTAATAAAAATGAAAATATGCAGGTATAAATACAACAATTGACTGTACTTGAGTGATTATAATGCAAATGTGCACTGGTATTGTCGATTTAACAGTCGATGTAACGGTTCATGGTCGTCCGCGGTGACTCGCCTCTTAACTTGACTATGGTAGTACAGTACGGTGTAGCTCCGTGCCGTGGAAAGGGAAAGTTACTTGCCCTCCTCTAACGGACCGCGGCCACATATAAATAAATAATACCTACACTAAATATAACAATGTACCAAATAAACGATACATCATTTTGGACATACCTTATATCGGATTTATCATAATATGTCATGATATTTTCAGGATGAATTATTTATTGACAGAATTACTCGCAGGCGAGTGGATATCGGTGAATCAATATTAGAATAGAATTATGGAAGGAATGCAATGATGATAATTTTTCTCTGTTCGCACGTTTGTGTGAAATTAATTCCTATTTTCAAGTGAACATACATAATATACTAAGAAAAGGCTCATTACCACAAGCCAATTGTTCCAACCGACTAAACTTAATAACTTTATTTTATTTACCCCGAATACAAATAGTGTCTCTTTTTCTTTCTTTACTAATTTATTATCTCTTTGATATTTAATAGGTAACTTTGTAGTGTCGTAAGTTATTTATAATATTCAAAATTACTTATAAGTAGAGACGTGAATTATTCGGGAATGCGATAAAACCGATTTTATTCGCGAATTTTGCGCTTATTCACGGATGATGCGAATTTTACACTTGGATAACGCGAAAATAACACTCAAATTTGGCTCTTTTGTCCCTTTTCCAAAATATAACGCGAATAATTCAGGTGAATAACTCATAAGTGGCGTAAACAAAGTAATTTTGGATATTATAAATAATTTATTATCATTCATTGAAAACCTATACATATTATATGTAGGTACGTTATCTTCTTTTCTGACTTATTATTACATTTAAGAACTGTATCAGAGAAAAGAGCTATCTGGGAGGCATCTCACACTCAGGTTCTGGATAACAGAGTAACAACTCCCTAAAGGAGTTGGACAGAGCCAACAAAGTGGCTTACTATGATCGATGCTTTAGTGTGAGTTGTCCTATAAAGTGGAATACATTGCCTCAAGATATCCGCAGTGCACAAAGCAAGAGCACTTTCTCTAAAGGACTGAAAACAGCTTTGTTTCGTAGAGCGACATGAGACCGAAATATAAGCGCCCTTGGAATAATCCTGAATCAATGAACGGCACTGTATAAATAATTATTTATTATTATTATTACAACCGAGTATTTTTTATTTAATTTTCGTAGTAAGATCTTCTTAGACTGAAGAAACTTACCCTTATATTTCTTTAATTTGTAATTTGATTTTTTTATAGCACATCCGCAATTTGTACCATCAAGTGTTGTTGGTTAATAATGATTTATCAATACAACGTCACAATGGAATTATACATGCATTTTTTTGTGTTATGCCCTTTTTGGCCCCATTATGTTAAAAAGGTACCACCGATCGGTCAGCGGTACTGGTCAATGCCTTAATAATGTGTTAAACATCACATTAGTGTATTTTTTTTATTGTATAAAAGAATAAATAATTTTTTTATTGCTGTGAAGGAAACCGACATGGTTATTGACGAATTTATTGTTAAATGTATTTTTATTTAAATTCGCGATCAAACACAAGCACAACATGATTTTTAACGTCTAATTCTGTAAATGATCGTTCAGAGGTCAAAATTCTACCGTAATTAATTTAATTTTTAAGTTTGTTAAGTCATTGGGACCTGCGCGGTTACTGATGAAGTTGATTTAGATTAGATTCAGACTTAAGAAATATTTTGGATTTAAATTAATCAATTATACAAAAAATAACTACAATTTCATACTAAACTTTGTTCTTAACGAATTTTTATCATTAGAGCTTTAGATTATGCATGATCGCGTACTGATTATACGATTTTAAGATTAAGAAAAGTATTAAGATCGTATAAGCTTTCTTTTTGCATACTGCAAAGTCTTATTGTTATGTTCCATTTATATTGTTTCCCGGTAAATTGTGTATTTTTCTTTGACATGTTCTGTATTTGAATTTATCTTTATTTGTTATATTATACAACAACTGCGTTTTCTCAAATCTCAAACTCCTCAGAAGTTTTCATTGCATTCTCAGAACTCTCGTTTGTATGTTTAAGTAAAAAATGACCTTATATTATAATTTGAATGAAAAATAAATTTACTGTAGCAGTACTAAAAATAATGTATCAGGTCCACTGCGATATTTCGATTTTGAATCTTATTCCTGATTTTTAATAATAATAATAATTAAGAGGGCGACTGCTGCCAACGTACCTATTTTTTCAATTTGATATATCATCATTATTACTAAACGAAACATTTTTAAAAAATAACCTAGTTAGTTTGGATATTAATAAAGAGAAATATACCTTAACTTTTTGATTATGTTCTGTATATATTCTTGTAGGAAAATAATAAGCATACCGCGATTTAAGACATTTATCTTAAATTTCTAAAAAAATATAAGGTATAGAGCAACATTTTTTTTATAAATAAAAGAAGAACAAAATACCTGGAAAAATATGATATGACGTTGCATTAACGCATCAGGTTAAGTAAATAAACCAAAAAAACTTTTATTACGCAATGGCGCTGAATGGAAAATAAATGTTTTTTTAGGTTTATTTACTAAACCTGAAGCATTAATGCAACGTCACATCATATTTTTCTAGATATTTTTGTCTTCTTTAATTTAAAAAAAATATTACTCTACGCCTTATAGTTTATTAAAAATATATGATAAACGTTGAAAATCGGGGTATTCCATTATTTTTCTAAAAGAATTTATACAGACCATTATCAAAAAGCTAAGGTATATTTTTGTTTATGAATACCCAAACTATCTAAATTATTTTTTTCAAAACGATTTGATAAGAAATAATGATGGTATATCAAATTGAAAAATAGGTACGTTGGCAGCTGTCCCCCCCCTTAACACTTTCTTGCACCCTGCCCGAGTGGAGAGTTTATTGCCGTATGACAATTTCTTCCAACTAATCAGTGTTTCCAGCACAGAGAAGCACCATTAGCGTGAGAAATGATTTTAAATAAATTTCTCCTCTGCTGAGGATCGAATCTAGGACGCTCGCACTGAAACCAAACGGCTTACCAACTGTGCCACGGCGGTCGGCGTATAGTATTTTCGCATATAGTATCATGTAACACAAGGTTTTGTATATTGTTGTCGGTCATAATAGATCAGTTGGTTAAATATCAGACTTCCTAGCGACAGGTTCCGGGTTCAATTGCCGGTGGAGACACAGTTTCAAGTCTGGATCCGTAAGACGATAAATATCATTAGTCTCCAGACTGTGACTACTTATTGGGTGCGCGTCAAATTAATTTTCGACATACCTAGTTCCTGTAAGTTGCCCGAGAAGCGACACAAAATTAAATTAAATGTTTCAGATTGAAGCTACTATACCTACATAAATAAATAAAAATACATATTTTTACATGTATTTTTTTTTATTTGTATAAGCTATAGACTTATCTCGTTTAGCTTTATATTTCTTTATGCTTTTATTTTCATTTTAATTGTTTATAGATTGAGTATGTTTGTTTTTTTCTATGTTTTTTTTTTATATATGTATTTTCATACATTATTATGTATTATATGTTTTATCTTTTGTGAAACTGTATGTAAATGGCAAACGCCTTAAATAAAATAAAATAAATAAATATTATTTTTCAATCAATAGTCGTACATATTATAGTCAAAATTAGTCTATAATAGGCCCAATTCAGATTCGACTAAAAATTTTATACGGAATTTTAGTATATGAGAAATGTCAAAAAGTTGACCAAATTTATACGGGATTAAATTGGTATTCAGATTCTCTAATTTTATCTCATGACGTCACACCGCGCGGACAAAATCCTTTTATCCACGGTTTCCCGTTGATTTGGACGTTTTCGTATTCCGACTCGCATCTTAGACGTTCGATCTTTTAAAATATGACTTAAATTTATGCGGGTCGTTTGACATCCATCTACTATTTTGTACGCTGGATAAGGGCTCCATTATTTGTTTGTCTTTACTTTATTCAATTATTATTAATAATTATTTGGTGAAATTGTTTAAAGTGGAGTATTTTTTTTACTCACGTCTAAAGAAAAATAAACGTGATAACTTTTTAACTGTACAAATTTATGACAAACAATAATCATCACGTATTTATAGGTACAGGTTACTTGACATTCGTTGATATTTTTCGAGACCACACAAATAATGGAATTTTATTATCTTTGCCTAGATAATGGATAAAGAAGGTAAAGTTGTAAATGTTATTGGTTTTTGTAGCTTTTAACTAATGATGTGACACGAATTTTATTAAAAGTAATTGTTAGAGATTCCACTTGTCAAAAAAATTACTTACAAATTATATATCTATCATAATAATGAAAATCTACCAAGAATGGTCATTCTTCATCAATTTTAATATGAAGTATTCTTACAAGTAGCTAAATTTATATTCAATGTTCTACTAAAGTTTGGGGTTTCAGTCAAAATCTCACATACAAGTTGTCTGTCATTTGAGGTTAGGTTATTATATAAACCATTATGTTCATTTTAAAACTTAGGTAACTCTGGATTAAATAATTATTACCATGGGTAATAACGCCCCAGATGAACCGACAGGATACTAAAAACAGGAATTCTTAGTTAGAATAATAATTTGTATACTATAAATAAATAAATTATGTTCATTGCAGATGAAGACATTATTGATATTGGCAATAGCGACAGACTTACTTATGATGATACTTACAATTTTTTCCACGTTGCAAGGACTAGAAGTAATTTAATAAGAAGACACATCACTTTAAAAAAAATCATATATATATATATTTACTTATATTAAATTTGTCACATTTTCTATGTATGTATAAAATAAATAATCGTAATATAAATACATGTGTATTAAATTTGTTGTATCTAATTTGTAGAACCTTTTAAGCAGTAGACAGAATGACAAGGAAAAATAAAACAAGTACTTATGTAAATTGTTATAAAAATAATGTATATTTTTTTTCATTAATTCTGTATATTATAAAAAAGAATTACAATAATATTTTCCGCCAAACTGCATAATAGTTTTTTGGCAAGGCAGATTCTCTTTTTCACATAACTAATGTATCTAATTAAAACATTTTATTTTACAGATCCATAGGTAGGTATGATAAAACCTGAATAGGTAGCTATTTACATTCAAATAATAATTATATACAAAAAGGTTATTATACTATATCAAAACACCAAAAAAAATTCAATAATTATTGAAAACGAGTGGGTTGTGGCCAACACTAAACTCTCCACACCACAAATATTGACAATGAAATATTTTATTCATTCTAAATTTTACTACCAAGAATATAAATTTTCTAACGATAGTATATTTTCATGTTAAGATAGACAAACTATTAATGCAGTATGGTGAAGAATTCTAATGTTGTATGAAATATTTTAATAAAAGCAGATAAATTTTGTTTTAAAGGACGTTAGAGCATTTTGACAATTTTGACACGTAATATCATATGAAGAAATTTTTGTTATTTATGAAAAGCTAATCAGTTCGATGTTCAAGCTCTTTACATTATAACATGAAATCAAATTACTGAACTTTTCCATACATAAGAAATTTATCTTATTATATACATTTTTATTCATACTAAATTTTACTACCAGGAAAATAAATTTCTATCGACAGTATATTTTTATGTTAAGATAGACAAACTATTATTGCAGTATGGTGTAGAATGCTTATGTTGTATGAAATATTTTAATAAAAGCAGATAAATTTTGTTTTAAAGGACGCGAAAGCATTTTCCAAATTTTGACAGGTGATATCATATGAAGAAATTTTTTGTTATTTATGGAAAGCTAATCAGTTCTATGTTCAAGCTCTTAACATTATAACATGAAATCAAATTACTGAACTTTTCCATACATAGAAATTTATCTAATTACATTTTTATTCATACTAAATGTTACTACCAGGAATATAAATTTTCTTCCGATAGTATATTTTTATGTTAAGATAGACAAACTATTAATGCAGTATAGTGAAGAATGCTTATGTTGTATGAAATATTTTAAAAAAAGCAGATAAATTTTGTTTTAAAGAACGCGAGAGCATTTTTCAAATTTTGACAGGTGATATCATATGAAGAATTTTTTTGTTATTTATGGAAAGCTAATCAGTTCTATGTTCAAGCTCTTTACATTATATCATGAAATCAAATTACTACACGTTTCCATACATAGAAATTTATCTAATTACATTTTTATTCATACTAAATGTTACTATCAGGAATATAAATTTTCTTCCGATAGTATATTTTTATGTTAAGATAAACAAACTATTAATGCAGTATAGTGAAGAATGCTTATGTTGTATGAAATATTTTAAAAAAAGCCGATAAATTTTGTTTTAAAGAACGCGAGAGCATTTTCAAAATTTTGACACGTGATATTATATGAAGATTTTTTTTGTTATTTATGGAAAGCTAATCAGTTCTATGTTCAAGCTCTTTACATTATAACATTAAAACCAAATTACTGAACTTTTCCATACATAGAAATTTATCTAATTACATTATTATTCATACTAAATGTTACTATCAGGAATATAAATTTTCTTCCGATAGTATATTTTTATGTTAAGATAGACAAACTATTAATGCAGTATAGTGAAGAATGCTTATGTTGTATGAAATATTTTAAAAAAAGCAGATAAATTTTGTTTTAAAGAACGCGAGAGCATTTTTCAAATTTTGACAGGTGATATCATATGAAGAATTTTTTTGTTATTTATGGAAAGCTAATCAGTTCTATGTTCAAGCTCTTTACATTATATCATGAAATCAAATTACTACACGTTTCCATACATAGAAATTTATCTAATTACATTTTTATTCATACTAAATGTTACTACCAGGAATATAAATTTTCTTCCGATAGTATATTTTTATGTTAAGATAGACAAACTTTTAATGCAGTATGGTGTAGAATGCTTATGTTGTATGAAATATTTTAAAAAAAGCAGATAAATTTTGTTCTAAAGAACGCGAGAGCATTTTCCAAATTTTGACAGGTGATATCATATGAAGATTTTTTTTGTTATTTATGGAAAGCTAATCAGTTCTATGTTCAAGCTCTTTACATTATAACATGAAATCAAATTACTGAACTTTTCCATACATAGAAATTTATCTAATTACATTTTTATTCATACTAAATGTTACTACCAGGAATATAAATTTTCTTCCGATAGTATATTTTTATGTTAAGATAAACAAAATATTAATGCAGTATAGTGAAGAATGCTTATGTTGTATGAAATATTTTAAAAAAATCAGATAAATTTTGTTTTAAAGAACGCGAGAGCATTTTCAAAATTTTGACACGTGATATTATATGAAGATTTTTTTTGTTATTTATGGAAAGCTAATCAGTTCTATGTTCAAGCTCTTTACATTATAACATGAAATCAAATTACTGAACTTTTCCATACATAGAAATTTATCTAATTACATTTTTATTCATACTAAATGTTACTACCAGGAATATAAATTTTCTTCCGATAGTATATTTTTATGTTAAGATAAACAAAATATTAATGCAGTATAGTGAAGAATGCTTATGTTGTATGAAATATTTTAAAAAAAGCAGATAAATTTTGTTTTAAAGAACGCGAGAGCATTTTCAAAATTTTGACACGTGATATTATATGAAGATTTTTTTTGTTATTTATGGAAAGCTAATCAGTTCTATGTTCAAGCTCTTTACATTATAACATGAAATCAAATTACTGAACTTTTCCATACATAGAAATTTATCTAATTACATTATTATTCATACTAAATGTTACTATCAGGAATATAAATTTTCTTCCGATAGTATATTTTTATGTTAAGATAGACAAACTATTAATACAGTATAGTGAAGAATGCTTATGTTGTATGAAATATTTTAAAAAAAGCAGATAAATTTTGTTTTAAAGAACGCGAGAGCATTTTTCAAATTTTGACAGGTGATATCATATGAAGAATTTTTTTGTTATTTATGGAAAGCAAATCAGTTCTATGTTCAAGCTCTTTACATTATATCATGAAATCAAATTACTACACGTTTCCATACATAGAAATTTATCTAATTACATTTTTATTCATACTAAATGTTACTATCAGGAATATAAATTTTCTTCCGATAGTATATTTTTATGTTAAGATAAACAAACTATTAATGCAGTATAGTGAAGAATGCTTATTTTGTATGAAATATTTTAAAAAAAGCAGATAAATTTTGTTTTAAAGAACGCGAGAGCATTTTCAAAATTTTGACACGTGATATTATATGAAGATTTTTTTTGTTATTTATGGAAAGCTAATCAGTTCTATGTTCAAGCTCTTTACATTTTAACATGAAATCAAATTACTGAACTTTTCCATACATAGAAATTTATCTAATTACATTATTATTCATACTAAATGTTACTATCAGGAATATAAATTTTCTTCCGATAATATATTTTTTTGTTAAGATAGACAAACTATTAATGCAGTATAGTGAAGAATGCTTATGTTGTATGAAATATTTTAAAAAAAGCAGATAAATTTTGTTTTAAAGAACGCGAGAGCATTTTTCAAATTTTGACAGGTGATATCATATGAAGAATTTTTTTGTTATTTATGGAAAGCTAATCAGTTCTATGTTCAAGCTCTTTACATTATATCATGAAATCAAATTACTACACGTTTCCATACATAGAAATTTATCTAATTACATTTTTATTCATACTAAATGTTACTATCAGGAATATAAATTTTCTTCCGATAGTATATTTTTATGTTATGATAAACAAACTATTAATGCAGTATAGTGAAGAATGCTTATGTTGTATGAAATATTTTAAAAAAAGCAGATAAATTTTGTTTTAAAGAACGCGAGAGCATTTTCAAAATTTTGACACGTGATATTATATGAAGATTTTTTTTGTTATTTATGGAAAACTAATCAGTTCTATGTTCAAGCTCTTTACATTATAACATGAAATCAAATTACTGAACTTTTCCATATATAGAAATTTATCTAATTACATTATTATTCATACTAAATGTTACTATCAGGAATATAAATTTTCTTCCGATAGTATATTTTTATGATAAGATAGACAAACTTTTAATGCAGTATGGTGTAGAATGCTTATGTTGTATGAAATATTTTAAAAAAAGCAGATAAATTTTGTTCTAAAGAACGCGAGAGCATTTTCCAAATTTTGACAGGTGATATCATATGAAGATTTTTTTTGTTATTTATGGAAAGCTAATCAGTTCTATGTTCAAGCTCTTTACATTATAACATGAAATCAAATTACTGAACTTTTCCATACAAAGAAATTTATCTTATTACATTTTTATTCATACTAAATGTTACTACCAGGAATATAAATTTTCTTCCGATAGTATATTTTTATGTTAAGATAAACAAAATATTAATGCAGTATAGTGAAGAATGCTTATGTTGTATGAAATATTTTAAAAAAAGCAGATAAATTTTGTTTTAAAGAACGCGAGAGCATTTTCAAAATTTTGACACGTGATATTATATGAAGATTTTTTTTGTTATTTATGGAAAGCTAATCAGTTCTATGTTCAAGCTCTTTACATTATAACATGAAATCAAATTACTGAACTTTTCCATACATAGAAATTTATCTAATTACATTATTATTCATACTAAATGTTACTATCAGGAATATAAATTTTCTTCCGATAGTATATTTTTATGTTAAGATAAACAAACTATTAATGCAGTATAGTGAAGAATGCTTATGTTGTATGAAATATTTTAAAAAAAGCAGATAAATTTTGTTCTAAAGAACGCGAGAGCATTTTCCAAATTTTGACAGGTGATATCATATGAAGATTTTTTTTGTTATTTATGGAAAGCTAATCAGTTCTATGTTCAAGCTCTTTACATTATAACATGAAATCAAATTACTAAACGTTTCCATACATAGAAATTTATCTAATTACATTTTTATTCATACTAAATGTTACTACCAGGAATATAAATTTTCTTCCGATAGTATATTTTTATGTTAAGATAGACAAACTATTAATGCAGTATAGTGAAGACTGCTTATGTTGTATGAAATATTTTAAAAAAAGCAGATAAATTTTGTTTCAAAGAGCGTTAGAGCATTTTGACAATGTTTACACGTGATATCATATGAAGAAATTATATGATATCTATGAAAAGCTAATCAGTTCTAAGTTCAAGCTATTAATATTCTTCTATCAATATGAAATCAATGAACTGATCATTGCCAAATATAAAAAAATTCTCTTGTTACATATAAGTTTCATACAAATATCCATTAAATAAAATATAATTTTTGAAACCGTTGAATATTTTTCTTTTAACATTGACCAACTTTGAATACAATTTTATGAAGATTCTTGGTGTTGTATAAATGGTTGAAACCAAATTAAAATATCTCTAATTTCCAGGTCGTGAGAGCATTTTTTCAGTTTTAATAGATGAAATCATAAAGAAACATTGGGAAAAAATGAACCGTTGTCTATGGAAAACTAATCAGCTCTAAGTTTATGGACTTAACACATGTGATATCAATATGAAGTCAATCGGACTTATAGTTTGGGCTGCAGAGAGGACACAAAAAAAAAAACAACGTAAATGATGAATTCATAGAGAAGAAATCAAAAGTTGTCTATGGAAAACTAATCAGCTCTAGGTCTTTGCACTTTACACATATGATGTTAATATGAAGTCGATCAGACTTATAGTTTGGGCTGTAGAGAGGACACAAAAAAGATAAATGCTACGGCGTACGGCGTACGGCGTACGGCGTACAGCGTATACGCCATACACACAAACACATCACGACGAAACTCATAGTGTGCATTCTCTACATGATACCCATTGAGAAATTGATGTAAAAAAAATACGCTTAAATTTTGCGAAATCATGACTCTCCCCTATTCCATAGTGTGGAGAGTAAAAATAATTCAGTCCCTTGATAGAGAAACATCATTAAACTCTGGATTGTTAGAAATCGCCAAATCTGAATTTCTCTGATATTCTGGATCCACAATCTTTCAACTCTGGTGTCACTAGAATTCCCTGTAAAACAAATAATAACATTGTATTACATGAATTATTAAATGGTCTTAATCATTTTCATAAAAGAAGCCGTCAGTCTAACATAATAAACACGAGTTTGAGTAATGACTGCCATATGAGTAGAAAATGAAAACTAATTTGAATTCAAATGAAAGATACAGTTTGGAATGTTACTTGTTATTACCCTGATGTACCTATGTAATAACATGCGTCATAAATACGGCTCTCTTTTCTTCCAGTTATCACTAGATATGCTCGACATATTTAACCTATAAAATTTCAAGGCAAAACTTTATATTAGGCCCAATTCAGATTCGACTAAAAATTTTATACGGAATTTTAGTATATGAGAAATGTCAAAAAGTTGACCAAATTTATACGGGATTAAATTGGTATTCAGATTCTCTAATTTTATCTCATGACGTCACACCGCGCGGACAAAATCCTTTTATCCACGGTTTCCCGTTGATTTGGACGTTTTCGTATTCCGACTCGCATCTTAGACGTTCGATCTTTTAAAATATGACTTAAATTTATGCGGGTCGTTTGACATCCATCTACTATTTTGTACGCTGGATAAGGGCTCCATTATTTGTTTGTCTTTACTTTATTCAATTATTATTAATAATTATTTGGTGAAATTGTTTAAAGTGGAGTATTTTTTTTACTCACGTCTAAAGAAAAATAAACGTGATAACTTTTTAACTGTACAAATTTATGACAAACAATAATCATCACGTATTTATAGGTACAGGTTACTTGACATTCGTTGATATTTTTCGAGACCACACAAATAATGGAATTTTATTATCTTTGCCTAGATAATGGATAAAGAAGGTAAAGTTGTAAATGTTATTGGTTTTTGTAGCTTTTAACTAATGATGTGACACGAATTTTATTAAAAGTAATTGTTAGAGATTCCACTTGTCAAAAAAATTACTTACAAATTATATATCTATCATAATAATGAAAATCTACCAAGAATGGTCATTCTTCATCAATTTTAATATGAAGTATTCTTACAAGTAGCTAAATTTATATTCAATGTTCTACTAAAGTTTGGGGTTTCAGTCAAAATCTCACATACAAGTTGTCTGTCATTTGAGGTTAGGTTATTATATAAACCATTATGTTCATTTTAAAACTTAGGTAACTCTGGATTAAATAATTATTACCATGGGTAATAACGCCCCAGATGAACCGACAGGATACTAAAAACAGGAATTCTTAGTTAGAATAATAATTTGTATACTATAAATAAATAAATTATGTTCATTGCAGATGAAGACATTATTGATATTGGCAATAGCGACAGACTTACTTATGATGATACTTACAATTTTTTCCACGTTGCAAGGACTAGAAGTAATTTAATAAGAAGACACATCACTTTAAAAAAAATCATATATATATATATTTACTTATATTAAATTTGTCACATTTTCTATGTATGTATAAAATAAATAATCGTAATATAAATACATGTGTATTAAATTTGTTGTATCTAATTTGTAGAACCTTTTAAGCAGTAGACAGAATGACAAGGAAAAATAAAACAAGTACTTATGTAAATTGTTATAAAAATAATGTATATTTTTTTTCATTAATTCTGTATATTATAAAAAAGAATTACAATAATATTTTCCGCCAAACTGCATAATAGTTTTTTGGCAAGGCAGATTCTCTTTTTCACATAACTAATGTATCTAATTAAAACATTTTATTTTACAGATCCATAGGTAGGTATGATAAAACCTGAATAGGTAGCTATTTACATTCAAATAATAATTATATACAAAAAGGTTATTATACTATATCAAAACACCAAAAAAAATTCAATAATTATTGAAAAAAATAATTCAGTCCCTTGATAGAGAAACATCATTAAACTCTGGATTGTTAGAAATCGCCAAATCTGAATTTCTCTGATATTCTGGATCCACAATCTTTCAACTCTGGTGTCACTAGAATTCCCTGTAAAACAAATAATAACATTGTATTACATGAATTATTAAATGGTCTTAATCATTTTCATAAAAGAAGCCGTCAGTCTAACATAATAAACACGAGTTTGAGTAATGACTGCCATATGAGTAGAAAATGAAAACTAATTTGAATTCAAATGAAAGATACAGTTTGGAATGTTACTTGTTATTACCCTGATGTACCTATGTAATAACATGCGTCATAAATACGGCTCTCTTTTCTTCCAGTTATCACTAGATATGCTCGACATATTTAACCTATAAAATTTCAAGGCAAAACTTTATATTGACATATCTAACTTACCTTCATAAATTTACTATCTTTCCATTTCTCATTACACTATTCGTTGATACTAAGTCAATCATCAACTCCATCTGCTTCTTTGTACTCTTAATTTTGGATTTATCCTTAGGTATCCATAGCAAATAGCGCCGTACAAATTAGAAATGTTTCGGTTTTGGAGGTAAACTTTGTTTTAACCATAGAATACACTAACTAGTTTTGACAATAAAATCTCTTTTCTATGGTTTTGACGTTTTTAGGCTGTTGAATATTGCTAGAGAAATAAATTTTCGAATGTCTTGAATATATTATTTTTTGTGTCGCGGCAACACCGAAAATGTTTTTATTCACGGTGACTAAAATTTTTCGGGCGAATTCATTTTAGTCGGCCATTGTTTAAGACGAAATCAGAATACGAGTTTACGACGCTTGCGACTAAAATTTTATTCGGGACGTATAAAAACTAATTTTAGTCGGCAAATCTGAATCGGACATAGTATATTGTTAAAATTTAATTTGTTGTAGGTAATATTTGTTTGTATGACTGTATGTTTGTTAGGTTCAAATAAAATAAAAATATATATTATTATTGATTTCAGTACATCTCTTTTTATCATAAACAAAAGGAGACTATCGTATTGGTAGAATATAATAATTATTTATTGCAAATAACAACTTTTGATTTCGAAATAGATTCAGAGCTCACGGTCTACGCTCTTAGGGTACCTACCTATATAGTTTACTATGACATAGTTATTCAGTATAAACTATGTAATATACAGCCATACACGTTAAGCAATGCAACCTTTTTTTATACATTTTCTTGAATCCGTTTCAATTCTTGTATGTGCCTATTGTCGGATGAATAAAATTATTTAAAATAAAAATTTCATCTTGAGACTCGTATCATAATAATATTATAAGATTTATTCAATTCGTTAAAGTTAAAAAAGGAACATAACATCTACGGCTAGGCATTGAAATTCTATTATTTTATTCGATTTTATTTGTGTTGTGTCATTTTCAGAAACTATCAGATTTGCTCTTGTATTTGACTCGGAATTGATGTAGGTTTTGACATGTTTGACTCTATCACATATAAAGACAAAAATATACTTTGCATTCTCATTATTTTTCAGAAAATAATAAAGCGACATGTAATCATAATTTTTTTTTTCATTTTGATTTGTATCCATTTTTTTATTGGACATAATATAGATTATTGTCTTCCCATCACTATTCATATAAATGAAATGTTGTGTAGGCCGACACATTTGAATACCACACATTTCTAGCTTTGCTATAATTCTTCTCACATTTATATCAGTATCATATTATATGTTTGTCAATAATTTATGTTTCTGATGAAATTCAAAAATATTGTTCACATGTTTGCGCAAATATTTTCTAAGACGGCCCTTTCCTCTCAGCTCTGTAATTATATATTAGAGAGGAAATGTCTTTGTCTCTCATACTACGTTCTTTCTTTCTATGACAAAAAAAGTCCATAACAAGTTTATAGAAATCTAGAACCTTAATTACCTAAAGGCACTTTGGATATTGCCAGAACATTGAGTACCTAGTTAAGAAAAAGAAAATTTAAAATTCCAAGAATAACTCAGAACTATATTTTGGAAACAGGCAGCATTCGAATAAATCATTTACTTAATTATATTTTCCGAAGGCATAAATAAATTATATAAACAAAAATATTGACATTTTTGCTTATGGCAATTCAAAAGATCTCATAAATACATGTCCTTTTTGATTTTTGTTATCGGAATCCTTTAAAATATAATAACTCATCTCATTTTAAAGCATTATGCAATAAGCGTCATGTTGATTTAATCTATATTATAGTTAATAAACAACGCTGGCCTCATTCTATCAACCACTAGGTGAAGGTCTCTTCCAATACCATCAACTGTTCTTACGCCGTATTTTTCTTGGTAGCAAGTATAGTAAGCAACTACTATTTTGTTTTTTTTTTAAACGGACGCATTAGATTATTTATTTTTGAATTCCTTTTAATCTTGCTTAAATTCCCCTTCTTATTTTTTTAACAATATTCTACAGCATTTTCAATAGTATTTCACATCGCATGGTTTTTAAAAACCCTGCATTTATCGACTGAAAACTTCATTATTTTTTTTACAACGGAGCTAGAAATGTTATAGTAATTTACTGATTTGATTTAGTTGACTATTTAAGGTACTTCCAACCAATTAGTTCATTAAATATGACGTTCTATGAATTCATTCGTAAGCTATTAAGTATATTTAATAACTGAATTTCATAAGAGTACCAAAATATGATTCATTTTATGAAAATACGTAGTCTATCCATGTTGCTTTTCAATTATACGTTCCTGTCATTAATACCTACCTGAAATTCGCTAGAAATTTGTTATCTGCAATTCCTATAAAGATTAATTGTCCTGATTTGGTTAGAAATGCTCTAGTCCAGAATACTAAACACTCAATTAATGAACGTAATGAATCTATAGTAATTGCTCGTCGCAATTATCGTAATGACTATTCCGATGTGTCCAATCAGATAAGGCAAGTGTGCGTCTGCGGGAGAATTCAAACAATGCGTTTAATTTGCCTCATTTTGTAGTTTACACGTGTGTCGGACACGTCGAAATGATAAAATGGTGTCCTAATAGACTCACATTAAAGGTATACGGAAGCGTTTATCTATTACGTAGTTGATAAATCTGGCCATTGGGGTCTAGCAATTCTAGAAATGTTCGCGATACATTATCGCACTGTAGCGACGGCACCGACAACGGCGACTCACATGTTATGTGTTCATTCCATACTCTTTTGGTACTCCTCGATCGGATAACATCGGCAATCTGGTTACACAACAAACGAGCCAGTAACAAGGTTAACTTGATTGCCTTGGTGTATGGTATCTTATGTACATACTTCAAGTTGAGATATGAGATTTCGTATATATTGTGATTATTCGTATGCTGTTGGTACTGCGAACATCGTTCTTTGGTTTATTATGATATTTTATCTTATGTAGGTAACATTATATAATAACTAAAGATAACCACGAAGCATTTCCGGGTACCTATTTATCTTTTCTGTGTAGTGATCTCCGTTCAACAAATTGAAAGATGCCTAAATTGATTTTGTTATATCAAATCATTTAGACATAAATATCGCATCAATCATCAATGTAGAATGTTGGGTATTATCAGTCAATTAGCTACTGGCAAAAAAAATAGTTTATTTGATTTGTTTATCGGAATCATACTCGTCTATTTTACTAACTACTCCTCCTTTTAGAGGTTTCAAAGCATAATATCACTCTGGCTTTTTCAGTTTCAAAACTTATTTGGTAGTAGGTACTCTAGCTCATTGTTGTTGACAAAAATTTTTCGCTTATTCCAGATAGGTATGTACCGAAATTGACAATTATATAACATTATATTGAACGGCGTTTAGTTTGAGCATTATTTATGTTTTTGAATTCGGCTTGTTTTTTTTTTTTCTTTGGTATTGAGCAGAAGCGCAAGGTTTCCTTTTAGTCTGGGAACAATTCGTTGAATATGGTTTAACACCGTATTAAATATGAATATAGATTACCTGTGTGCAGCAGGTGTCATGTCATTAACCCGTTTTAAGTCGTCTGCCATACAAGGTTATTTAGCAATTTTGCATAATGTGGAGTTTATCGATACAAAATTGTGTACCGGTCACTGTGAACTCGTTAGTTGTATTTACGATGTGATATCACACAAAGTACCGAATAACAAATCGACATGTGTTCGTTTTTATTCCTTGGTCGATTTGTGAAACTTCTTCTTCATAATCACCCTGAATTAACCACGCATATTTCGTCATAAATTCAACAACGTAAACGACAGCGATGATCTTCATAAATTCTCCATTTGATCTAAATAATCAAACCTTGATATTTTGAAAGTTACGAATTTGTGTCTCAAATAGTTTTCCTTGTACTTTTCAGCAAAGTTTCATTTCAATACCAATTTATTGGCAGAAGATTTTTGCTTTCTTCGATATTTGTTCACTTTGAGTTTTGCTACTGATCAAAAAGTTTTGTCGTGATTTTTCATATTTTCATTTATCTATACATTATTATTATAAAAATACCTATGTACATACAAGCAGATATAACTTTTGATATTTTCTTGTGTCAGTAGGTACCTAAATTGAATATTGTTATTCCGTTCGTTGAAGGTATACTAGTTCGTGATACGCATGGTTTGAAGTCTTCGAACAATTTCATTTTCACAGACTGTTTTACAAGCGTGGATTTCTTGTGACTTTGAACTTTACTTTTTGATATTTTAAGGTCACAAAATGTTTCGAACTTGAATTGAATCTAGAAGATTCGAGTACCTAAGTTTTATTGAATTTCGCTACCTACAAACAATTTCAGTAGATAGATTAATTCAGCTCTCTATATTTCGTCTTTACTAATATAGTAGAATTGTAATTCTTCTTTTACGATGTGTGTCTGGTTCTTTTTTGATCTTTAATATAAATTTGATCTTTAGGTGGTTCTTATTGGGACCGGATGCCTACACCTGAAGGCCCGAAATTTTCCGCGGCTATTGTTTTTGTTTTCAAAAAATAATATGACACTGCTACATTAGGTTCCTTAAAAACAAATTAACTTATTTATTCAATTATGAACTTCCACTCCGATCTGCTGAACGTACAAGGCTATCCATCTCTATTCATATCACAGAATTTAGCTTTTCGTTCGAAGTACAATCAACAGGACTACGGAAAAGTCTAAGTACGGATAGTTCGTAGTCTAACTCACTTTGTATTTTGAAGAAAAAAATATGGAAGAAATATTATTTACCCGTAAACACCTGATCCAGATTTCCTCCCTCAATCCTATTTTTGCCGTGAAAAGTCTTTTTTTAAATTTTTGTCTTGATGTAATATATCTGTTTTTTTTTTTATTTTTTGCTATCATTCTTTTGACGATCTACAATGAACATATGTTGAAATTTTCTAATGGCAATAAGCCCGGCAGTGTGCTTATAGTATGTGCTTATATATGTGCTTATATTATTTGTTTATATTTTGTAAAAAATAACAAATAAGTAAATGACGTACCTAATCCAGAAACATCGTCTTTTGTTAACCAGCTTTTAAATGGGATTTAACATCGTTAAGAGAAAATATTTTTTTTAATATTTTTAAAAAGAATAGTCATTTGTATAGGAACGTTTTTAATTTTTTACAACATTAACAGTTTTAAATATACTACATAATCACACCTTAACGTCCGTTATCAGACTCTCTTCTTGGTATAATTTTTTAGGGACACTGCCTTTTCATCTGATTTTTGAGAGTTGTCTAAAAGCACACGCAGAACGGATGTTGGTTGCAAAAGAATCGATGATTCAGTTATACTGATGGTGTTGTAAACTGCAATTTTGTATGAAAAAACATCGAACATTATGATCTCAATAGTATATTTAGGCTAAGCTGAATTTCACTGAACGTCCGAATGATTAAAATATCGTATCTCGGTCGAAATCTTTTCAGTACGAAACCTTAGACGAGGTTCGTTGGTCTCTCTGAACGTAGTCGTGCAGGTATAATAGGGTACGGTGTGGTATAGATATCGATTTAACACTAGGTATGTACTTGAGAGGTGTGGGGTGCCTCGTCCCAAGTAACGGCGCGGGCCTCTGAACCCGCCGCGCCAGCTTAGAGCATTGACTTCGTTGTCTCGTCTCGTCGGCCCGTGCGTCAGGTCACCCTATTTATAGTGAGCGAATGAGCCCTACACACCAGTATCTTGTATCTTCACATCATTAAGCTTTCGTTTCTCTTTTCATCTTATTTTTGTCATTGTAAATTTTTGATTACTTGCATGAATAGTTTGAAATACCAGAAATTATGAAATCCGTGCAAGGTCTTATGTTGCATTTTTAACTAACTTTTTATTGATTAGTGCGGTAATTTGCAGCTTTCTCGGAATATAAATATATATTTATGTACATCAGACTTTTGAACGAAATTTTTGGTCTTGTATGGTCACGATTGTCTTGGTATGGCGGCCTTCGTGGATCAGTTGGTTAGATATCTGCCTCCTGAGTCTAAAGTCCCGTGTTCTATTCGTGGTGGAGAAACAGTTTTTAATTGCTAGATTTTCGAGACGATAAATATCATCCGATAAGTCTCCGAAGTGTGGCAGCTTGTAATTGGATGATAATATTAGACATATTAATGTTTGTTAATAGCCCGCTAGGGAAATACAAAATAAAATAATTTGAGGGTGTATTTTTTGAAACGTAAAATATTGTAAATTTTATAAATTCAAACAAAGTAGTTATAAAAAAGCAGACCTCAGAGCAGTTTCATTTAACAAGTGCTATGCTTAATTTCCAGGTGTAAATATACGGTTATTTTGCTCAAGGGCTCATGATCTTTTCTTTTTCACAAATATATTAGCTAAGTTATTACATTCTGTATTTTAAAACGATGTTGCACGAATTATTTTCAGCAAATAGCTTCCCATCGTCTTTCTAAGATACCCGAATAGTCAAATATATAATTAGTACAAAGCATGACACGTTTGTGCACTTATTATCTGCTGATGGATTTAGGTTATCAGGAAAATTATTGTCATTAATTAAGTCAATTGAACAGGTCAATGTCACTACGGAGTTGGTATTTTATTGATTTCCTGATATAAATTTCTCACTATACATTGCATATTGAATTTTAAATTAGTTTTTTGCCGTGTTGGACTATGACACGTTAGAAATTATCATTTTCCAACTAAGTTGGTTCTACAGTAAAGATCGTTGTCTTATAATGGTAACACTTTTTCTATATTGAACTATTAGACGTTTAAAATTATCTTTTTGCAACTAAGTAGGTTCTACAGTAAAGATCGTTGTTTTATATTGGTTACGCTTTTTCCATATTGAACTATAAGGCGTTTAAAATTATATTTTTGCAACTAAGTAGGTTCTACAGTAAAGATCGTTCTTTTATATTGGTTACACTTTTTCCATATTGAACTATAAGACGTTTAAAATTATCTTTTTGCAACTAAGTAAGTTCTACAGTAAGGATCGTTGTCTTATAATGGTTACTTTTTTTTCCATATTCAACAATAAGACGTTTAAAATTATCTTTTTGCAACTAAGTAGGTTCTACAGTAAAGATCGTTGTCTTATAATGGTTACACTTTTTCCATATTGAACTATAAGACGTTTAAAATTATATTTGTGCAACTAAGTAGGTTCTACAGTAAAGATCGTTGTTTTATATTGGTTACGCTTTTTCCATATTGAACTATAAGGCGTTTAAAATTATATTTTTGCAACTAAGTAGGTTCTACAGTAAAGATCGTTGTTTTATATTGGTTACGCTTTTTCCATATTGAACTATAAGGCGTTTAAAATTATATTTTTGCAACTAAGTAGGTTCTACAGTAAAGATCGTTGTTTTATATTGGTTACGCTTTTTCCATATTGAACAATAAGGCGTTTAAAATTATATTTTTGCAACTAAGTAGGTTCTACAGTAAAGATCGTTGTTTTATATTGGTTACGCTTTTTCCATATTGAACTATAAGGCGTTTAAAATTATATTTTTGCAACTAAGTAGGTTCTACAGTAAAGATCGTTCTTTTATATTGGTTACACTTTTTCCATATTGAACTATAAGACGTTTAAAATTATCTTTTTGCAACTAAGTAGGTTCTACAGTAAAGATCGTTGTCTTATAATGGTAACACTTTTTCTATATTGAACTATTAGACGTTTAAAATTATCTTTTTGCAACTAAGTAGGTTCTACAGTAAAGATCGTTGTTTTATATTGGTTACGCTTTTTCCATATTGAACTATAAGGCGTTTAAAATTATATTTTTGCAACTAAGTAGGTGTAAAGATCGTTGTCTTATGATGATTGCACTTTTTCCATACCAGACTATGACATGTTTAAATTTATACATTATAGCAGTAGGCACATCTCAAGCTTTTTTAACAAATCAAAAGTGACGACATCGTTTCATACTATGGCAGAATACACAATATCAACATAGACTCTTATATTTGATACTTAATCTCCATACATACATACATTGAGTTATTTACAATTTCGGCGACATATCATTGAGTTATTTACAATTTCGGCGTAGGAAAAAGGACTGACTTCCACAAAATCCTATCCTGACATACTTACATGATTTGTATAGAAAACAAAATATCATAAAATATTCAATAATTTGGATTTAAGGCTTTTAATTTGGTACCTATGTGTTCTTCAACTATACATTATATCGCTGACAGTTGGATCTCATGTGTTACATATATACAACTAGTCATTATAATGCCTACATTTTTTCCATGTTGAACTATGATACTCAATAAGAACTTTCAAAATTGAATTGATAGGGATCTCATTTAAAAAAAAAAGGCATAATTGGTGAACGTTGCGCAAGCGTATAAAGTGATAACGTAAACCAGCCGATGTAAGCCGTGTAGGTGCCTTGATTTCCCGGTTCTCCTACAGTAAATATTCCAACTTCGTCTCTATTGAGATAATTAAAAATCTGATAAAAAATATCAATAATAATAGTAAATATCATTCATTACATTTATATAAATCTTTTCGTATTTTATCATTGCCGAGGTTATAAATGCTGCTCGATTTCTGTGTTTATTTTGAATTTTAGTTGATTTTTTTTATTCCTGTGTTCGTAAATTAGGTTTTTTATTATATTTGAACGTTCCTGCTATTAAGCAATGTAGAATCTCTAAATGATTTTCATTTTAACACTATTTACATTTAATTTAAAATTTCTGCTCTAGCATTTCTATGTAACAATGTTTGCTTTTGATTATTAACATAATGATATACAATAAAATGATAACAGCTCAAAGCTAATTTTAATTGAAAACCTACATTACATTTCCAACTAAACACCGCGCAATGCTGTGAATTGCCAGATGAGCCGTTATTTTATGCATAGGAGCACGTTTTTTAAAATCTTTATAATTAATAGAGGAAATTATTTTTTAATTTTACAATTACTTGCATAGGTAGGTATTTATAATATTTTCAAATATACCCATAGGTAAAATACCTACTTTTAAAACATTCAAATTAATACCTATAATATTTTATTTTTATTTTCGATCTTCCATTTAATTAATCATTTCTCTGATCCAGCAATAATTGTACGAATTCTGTTTAAAGACATATTCAGAATCTTCGTTGTTAAGGCGACAGTTACACGTAAAGTATTTACTATGATCAGCCAATAAATACTGATGTATCGTGGTATTTACTGAACGTGTAGTCTAGTGTATTGATGGATGTCAATATTTATTTATGGATTTTATTATTAATTTATTAATCCATCAATAAATACTGACGTCCATCAATAAATATCATATTGATGGATCACAGTAAATACTTTACGTGTAACTGTCGCCTAATGATTCTCCGTGATCATTGTACTTGTTCACATTATTTGGTATTACCCACACAAAAAAAAAATTGATTATTGCATTATTTATTTTATTATTGATACAATATATATAATAAAAATTGTCAGTTAATTCCTAGTATATTTGTAAAGTAGGTCATTTTTGCGTAAAAACCCAGATGTTCAAAATAATAATTATAAATTACGAAAAGTATAGTATAGTAAGTGTTAGGACTCAAAGACCTTATTTTGGTTAGGACTACAAATCTTTAATACTCAGAATTTGAATTTTTGTTCCAGTCAGGGGTTATCAACATTTGACTTTTTATTTCATTTCTCTGTACACATATACTTACCTACCTATCAAAAACCATAAAAGCTAGAACGCTGAAAATTTCTATAAATATAGACAATACAATTTATCAAACGTGTTTTTATGATTAAATTCCAGGGTTTTTGCTAGTCAAGCTTATTTGATAAACTGCCTATATTTCCTTTTTTTTAAATATTGAAAAACGCCTAAACACCCCAAATGGATAAATTAATTTTATATAAAAAAACATAGGTACACAAATTTTTTTTAATAATTAAATTAGTGGCGACATCGTTTCATACAATTTGTATGGCAGTATACACAATATCTACGGGGACTCTCGATAGTTTGATACTTAATCTCTTCCTTCATACATACCATCATGCTGTTTACATAATCGGGGTAGGAAAAAGGGACACTATCCTATCTTGACATACTGTTTTGTAAAGAAAACAAAATATCTTAAAATATTCAATAATTTGGATTTAAGGGTTTATAGTTAAATATCAACTAGTATAAATTGTACTCTACATTAAATTACTTAATCAATAAATCAAAATAAGAATCCTAAAAAGCATGAATGAAAAAAAAATTAAATGATCAATTTTTTTCCAATAAATGCCTATATGTAATGTGTGTGAATGATTCCTTTTCGATCCAAATGTGATAGAAAGAGACACATATTCTGTCTCGCTTTCACTTTCATGTCTACCGAGTAAAGTTTCGGTACGAAATTGATGGTAAAGTTATTCAGTCTGACAGTACGCAACTAAATTTGAAGGTCGCCTGTAGAGGTTCAACTTCAAACGACCCGAGAATACTCGTGAACGGATGACCCCTACAATACAATAACTTAGGTACGTCAACTCACCAACGATTATTACTACTAGCAACTATTTCTTTCAATAGGTTTGATTTATTTACTACTATACTAGCTGAATATTTCTTTATTACTATACAGACTGCCAATAAAATAGCCGTGCACAGTGCACAAACATATGCAAATCAGGACGAGAGTATTACGAGATGATCTATACTTTATTTATATCTTAATATATATAATTCTTCCGTACGTGTGTATGTCACTGAACTCCTCCTAAACGGCTGAACCGATTTTGATGAAACTTTTTGTGTGTTTATGTGAGTCC
This sequence comes from Molanna angustata, assembly GCA_963576475.1. Classification (NCBI taxonomy): domain Eukaryota; kingdom Metazoa; phylum Arthropoda; class Insecta; order Trichoptera; family Molannidae; genus Molanna; species Molanna angustata. The sequence continues at coordinate 22,535,300 of OY754974.1, forward strand.
CCGAATGGATTAGATTCACAAAAAGGAATTTAATAAAAGAATAATACGCATACGCATTTTGAATAGTGGGAACATTGGCTTCCGATATGTCATAATATTATGCAATGTTGGTTATGACATTAAAACTTGATGTTTTCTCGACGCTGTCTGCGATATTTGTTTTCATGTTTTTAATATTTTATGAAATTATTAAGTTATTTGTATATTTTTATTATTGTATAAAGCTATTTAATTTTATTACAAGTATATTCCGTTTAAAGTGGTATTATGACGATAAGTATATCAAAGTTATCTCAATGTAATGTTTCGTAATATTTTCGTTTAAATATTTCAATTAACTTTTGAATATTATATTATTTTGTTAAAAACCTCCGTAATGTAAAGTGAGGTTATAAATATGTATATATTTTGTGATTGAAACGTCAAGATCAAACAACAAACGTAGAGTGAATTTTTTATAGTGAAAAATGTAAAACTCCGTACTATAAAATGAAGTTATAAATATATAATATTTTGTTTTTGAAAGATATATACATAGATACTCTTATGGATTTTTTTCTTTTTTTAAATGATAACTAATTTAAGTTTCAAAATTCAAAATAGACCAAGATTATTTTTTGAAAAGTCTTTCTCCAAACTTCTCAATATCCAACTCAAATAAAATAATCAATTATTAGGGGATTCTGAATCTTCGATTCTTTTTGTGACTAGGAAGAGGGAGATGGAGAGAGAGAGAGAGAGAGAGAGAGAGAGAGAGAGAGAGAGAGAGAGAATATTAGTGTGTATTCCATCAGGGCCGGGTAATCGAAACTATAACAGGTAACAAATACATCTTACATATATAGTTCATTACCCATTATGTATGTTGCCTTTTTATATAAGGCAAGACTGATATGTGGGTATACACGCATGTGCCGTGCTTCCTTTTATAAGGTAATCCATCCTTTTTATGTTTGTTAAACCAGCTAATAACGGGCAAGCCAACGTTCGTGCAGGACAACGTCTGTCGGGTCCGCTAGTTATGTACATAGATTTTTAAATCTGTATTATGAGGTTTAGGATTTGGTTCTTCGTAAAATTTCTCACTTATTGTAAATTTATTTAGTCAGCCAATAATGTAACGTACTTACCTATCCACAATTTGATATCTTCTTCAAACCGAACACGAAATATAGGGAAATCTCCATCGACGCATCAATTTTGTTTTCGAACAGAATTATTTACTATTCCATTCCAAATAACAGATATACCGATTTCTTAAATACCTACACGCATCGTTATTATATAAACTTAACAGAACTTTGGGTTAATATTTTATGAGGAATATATGTAAACTTTTAAGGATTTTCGAAAGTAAAACTCTTCATTACATAAAATAAAAATCAAACATCTGTGCCCACAAAATTCATCCTTACAACTTTTCTTATTTTGTTATATAATTCAATGTTTTGTTAATTGAATCCGGATGAAAAACGTATAAGGGCGTCGGCCTTACGAGGAACTCGTACTAATATGGTAAATCTAAAACTGTTTTAAAACTAATAATATTAATAATTCAAAAACTAATCCTGTTTTGTTTGTTAACTACACGTTTGCCAAACAAACATTGGTCAAGCAAACAATTATGATATCAGTGTTGGTTTATCAATATTGATTGATTGCACAGTTAATACATCGGTAGGTGCAAGTGAACATTCGGACAAAACTCATATTATACCTAGTGATGTGACCATAGGAGCGACTACAATACAACAATAATAAAATAATGTTGAACCTACCTAGAATAAGATGCTCCGATGCACCATGTTGCCGGTCAATGCTCTCAACAACTGAGTGGCGGCGCGACGCATGCTGTTTACCCGATATGTATATAATATACCTATACATATTATGATATGATGGTTTTAATGATGATGATTGTAGTAATGCATCATTAGACTACTATTATTATTTGTCTAATTGAAAAATATATTTTAAACACCTTTCTCGTCGGACGCTGCCGTGTCTTTATTTTTTTTGCGTCTAACTGATAAAACTGGACAGTTGTTTGATTCGATGTTCTCTGTCAGTAGTCCTACATTCAAACGGTGGCATTGCTGTCTTACATAATATTTGCTACTGTCATTTTTGCTATTCTTATTCCCGTTCTCTTATATCTGCTACTCACGTGCACTCCTTTAATTTCTGCTTCTTTCATCTTCGATATTTATGCGGGCTCCTCTTTCCCGCTATTCTTATTTCCGCTTTTATCATCTCATCTTGTTAATTTTCACTCTCCCTTTTCTCTTACCTGTTATTTTTTTCCATGTTTGTAAATAGAATATAACCGTTACCCACAACTTCATATAAATTCATTTAAAAATATAAACAAATTGTAGGTTTTTACTGAAGTCGATATACATATACCTATAACATATTATTTTATTTTATGACTTAGCACATCGTTCGAAGGTGCTCTGTAGTCTTTGTCTATTTCAGCTTGTTTCCTGGATATCTTTATTTTATCGTATAGTTTACTACCGTGTCGGTGTGCTAGCAGCTTTGTGACAACGTCCCAACCCACAAACATTGTTTTATGAGTTTTTTTTTTATATTTGTCTATGTATTTATGTATTTTATCTCTTATTCAAAAGTTACTTTTTCTAAAATAAGTCAACTGAAAATTACTCTAAGTCGACCTTAACGACACAGTTAAATGACTTATAGATGTATATTAATTTATGATTAAAGATTACTAATGAGATAGTGAAAGTACCTCTGGCTGTCTATATTGTGCCACAATGTTTTTGTTTTACAATTCACGTAAATAATATGAAAGTATATGACATTTTTTTCTTTCAAACCATAAACTTTCATAAAATATGTTTTTCATGTTGTGTTGGGTTGAAAACTAACAACTTAAATTATTGGATCTGAAACATTATTAATTTAAATACCTACTATGCAAAATATACAGGTAGTTGCTTCGGAACAGAATCTTTCTAGTAAAGCAGTTATCTTTAATATACCTTCTTTTTGATTTTATGATCTAAATAAATTAAGTTGTGTAATGGCGTGAAGCCGTATACGTTAAAATAAATAAATTTACATTTTTATTTGTATTTGTATAATAGCGTGAAGCTGTGTATGTAAAAAAATAAATATATTCTTCCTCTGGTGCCCTGTCAGGAATCCCCGACGTTGACGATCACTCCTGCGAATCCCTCTCTGTTCTGTGCTAAATAAAATATAAGCAATAATACCTCCGTTTGTATGTTGGCAGTTGTCACCATCCAACGACGCGACGTGTCTATAAATGATGTTATGATTAGTGGTTCGATATCAGGTTGGTGCATGGTCAGCGAAGTTAATGAGTGTGTATTATAATAAGAAGAGTAGGTACCTATACTTGTATTAGGAGAAGTGTGTCCGTGTCTCCCTATGTGTGTCGGTAAGGCGATCACAATAAGATTAGCGATGCGCCCGCCACCGGCATCTTCTTAGGTCGTTGCTCTCTGTCGACCAGCAAGTCTTCGGTGCACGGTGCATTCACGTCCATCCCTCCCTATAGGTATAGGTAACCTATACCGTACCTACCTATCTATATACTATTCTCCACACAACAATACATACACCAAACCAGCACCAGACTCTAATACCAGTTGCTTGACTGGACTGAACTGGACCTTGTTCTGATCGGCGCGGATGACCAACTTAAAGCCAATTCGCTGATTAGATATGCAATATATTGTATAATTCTTGCAATGCCAACCATTTTTTTCTTTACCCATCATCTGCTACCAGTATCGATTATGCTTATGTACTACTAAAATAACACTCAATTGGTGTCTCATTAAACATATTCACAAATAGGTTAAAGCAAAAATATGTAGGTATCTGATAATAGCTGATTTCTTCTTCCTCTACTTATCCTTTTTTTCTTTGCTTTTCTTGTATTATCTTTATTGTATATATTTTATATTTTTGTCATATCCATAAACTTATTGCCATAGTAACAATGTAATGTATATTAACATAAACTCTGGTTGGTTTTAAGAAATTACTGTTTGGAAATAAACCCGCCAGTGTACAAGAAGATACAAATTTAACACTGTGTCGACTTATAGGTATGTCGGCTTCCTGGGTTTGATTCCCAGCAGATGATAAATTGATTAAAAAAACGTTTTTCTTGCAATTATTGGACAGGAAGCACTGATTTCAGTCGACAATATACTTGCCACTTGCACAAGGCGCAAGGAAGTATTGATTATTATTGCTATTACGTAGACTTATAAGACTGTTTAATTTTAATTGATTTAATTTGAAATGGACTTCGCCGTCGGTGTCGAAAATATTTCATTTTTAAGTAATTCAGCCATCACGTTATTACTGGCCCAGGTTATCCCTGCAGTAGAATATTTTTGAGACTGTCAACAAATTTGTTTTGATTCTGCGGTGTCTGAGGAGTGTGTTGTTAAAAAGTGTGGTTTGGGATCTATAATTCCAATCATAACATACTTGTTTGATTTCAATTTCAGTATATTTGGTAAAAACGAGCAACTGTTTTTTTTACAAATAAACCTGTGGTATCGTGTAAAGAATTTATGGAATGAGAAAGAACTCACCGTAAATAGCCTGATTGATGACATCTCAAAATAACGTATGATATGTAATTTACGTTGCTTTGTTTTGATATTATATAAATGTGTATTGTGTATTAACCATGTACCATATCTTAAATAAATAAATAAATTGAATTGATAATTTGTATAAGATTAAAAATTGTAATTTTATTTTTAAGTATCATATACCTACAAACATAGTTTTACATATTTTTTTGTAATTCTCAAACAAATAAAGAACACCGTTTTAAACACATTGTTCTGATAAAGACGATAAATATTTAATTTATTTATTTAACTTTTTGTACATAATATAAACAAATATAATGCACACTGGCGGGCTTATTGCCATTAGGCAATTTCTTCCAACCAACCAGATTACAGAGTGACAGAATTATACATGTACATAAAAAAATGAAAGCTACAAAAGACCAAACAAATATACATAACACTAAGATAAATAAAAAAGCAACAAAAAAAAAGATTGGGAAGGAACAAAAAGAGGAATTCGAGATCAGGTGTTTAGGGATAAATGTTACGTAGCAAAGGGATGGAAGGAAAAGGAGAGGGATCAGGTATTTTCGAAGAGATATCCCTGCTTTAGTCTTTTCTTGAAAATGGAATGCGAGTTTGACGAAGTTATATCAGGACTGAAATTATTCCAGAGTCTTGCTGAACGTACTTCAAAAGAAGAGCTGAAGTATTCAGTGTTGTGAATGGGGATACTTAATGTAGTACGTTCAGCAGATCGAAGCGATAGGCCGTGATTAGATAGATAAGTGAATTTGGTTTTAAAGTACTGTGGTGAATTAGGATTAAAGTGAGTATTATATAGAAGTGACAAAATATGTAGGTATAGGGTGGAACGCCAAAATATGTAGGTATAGGGTGGAACGCCAAAATATGTAGGTATAGGGTGGAACGCCAAAAATTAATTATAAAAAAAATATATGTTTATTTCCCCGTTGTTGTATCTTAGGCCAATGGAGAAGATTACGGTAAGAGGAAATGTGATCGATTTTTTTAAGTCCAAAGATGAAGCGAATACTAACAGAAAACCTAGCAATAACTTGTAGGTATTTTTTTTAAATTTCTCAATATCTGTAGTTTTTAAATTAATTTTAAATAAAATATGTATGTTATTTGGTTTAAATTGTTCTTTTTATATAATTTTTCGATGTTATTTAAATGTAAGAAACATCTTACTTTTTATTTTCATCATACATACAATCATTTAGGTAGGTACCTTTATTATAAACACGATAGTTCAATAATATTTAATATATACAGCCTTGAATAGTTAGTTGTGGGTCTAATAGCGTTCATTAGATCAGGAGTTCTATAACTTTAAAATGGTTCAATGGATGTACCTAGGTATACATGTATTGGTCCCCCAATCGTTTGTATATAATGTAAAGTATCTTTCTACATATTATAGCTTTTTACATATTGTAGGCTCCCAAGCAACTCCTCGCCAACAATTTTTATTTACAACAGATCCAACTCGAATTTATTTGTGTATTCAACTCTCAAACGAATAAAATATTTCACTATGAATACTCCTTTTTTTGTTTCGTCTTCTTTCAATATCAGCTCACCTCAGTTAATTTTAACTTTTTTTAATATTATACCTATTAACTATCGAATAAATCCTTTGTATTATCTATCAATTTATTGTAACTATATGTTTACAATTTGTAATATAGTTATCGAATCTTTGCATCAGATCATAGATCAGAGCACCCATGCACTTATCTAAGATAAAGTAAAAACAAAACAAATTCAGACGCAACAAATTACATACATACCTACATACCATCACGCCATGTCCCTTGCGTGGTAGGCAGAGAGAACCGAACGCCACAATTTTCTATCCTGGCACACATCCCTCGCCTCGTCTCATACATGTTCGTCTATTGCGCACACTTCTAACATTTCCGTCTTTCAGAATGTCGTTCACATGGTCGTGCCATCCCTTTCTTGGGCGTTCCCGACCTCTCATTTTATTCCTTTCCGTTCTGTATATTTTCTTCGTCAGGCGCTCCTCATTCATTCTCCCCATGTGACCAAACCATCTCAATGTGTTCACCTTCATTCTAGTAATGACATCTTTCTTCATCTTAAATTCTTTCCTTATGTCCTCATTTCTTACCCGGTCATACATCGTTCTATTACAAATTCTTCTTAACGATCTCATTTCAACTGAATTTATTCTGCTTTCATGCATCTTCTGCGATGTCCAGGTTTCACTTGCATACGTCAAGGTTGGCACTACGATGACGTTATGAATGTCAACTTTGGCATCTTTTGATATGTTGCAAATTACCATGTTTTTAAAATCTTAAAATACAATAATATGTTTCTGTATAAATCTGCACTTCAGGCCCATTTTTATTTAATTTATTGATATAATATATACAAAAAGATTAATAAATATATATTCAATTTAGAAAATTAAAAGAAAAATTGAAAGTATACAACATATTTACAAAATTAGATTAATTTATAAATTTTTATGTTATAGATATAAACCTTTTAAAGGTTCTTTTTGTAGGTTATTCTAAATATGCAATATATTAAAGAATTGCTATAGCAACAGGTTATTAATAGAAAATGGGTTATTAAGGAATATTTACTAAGAAAATATGAAGATTGGGAGTTATATAATTTGTGAATTTCTTCAGTAAAACGGTATTTCTTAGAAAAAGGGATAAAATTTTAGTCCTATATCAGAACTAAACTATAATATTTTCAGCCTGCAATAGGCAATGGAAATTACCATTGAGACTTGATAGGTGATGGAAATAAAAAATATTTCTGCTAAAATTTCATGTGGTTATACTTATTATGTATGCTATGCTTAGAGCATTTAACAATGTTCATATTGAATGTAATGTTACGTAATTTGCGTGTCGGCACACATCAGTCTGTTGTCTGTTCAGAATTTAAACTATCTGTTTTGTTTTCAAGTTTAGTTTCTCATGCATGTTACAGTTTGATACCTTCGCCAAGTCATTCAGTAATTATTATTGATATTTTACCTGTTAGCCTATTGCCTATACGTCTAAACGAATATTTATTGTTTTTAGTTAAAAAACACGATTGGTGTTTTTAATAGGTATCGAATCTTGGTATTACTTTTTCATTAATTCTTATCTTATATTATTAAAATGAAACACTGTGTTTGGATTCTACAATATATTAGTTTCTACAATAATATTCAGAATGGAATTCTACCAAATAAATAATAACAAACTTAATAATTCTTATCTTCTTTGTAGTTTACCAGTTCCACACATTGACTGTATCAAATTTTGTCAGATTTAAATAATTAATTACGTATTGTACATATTTTCTTATTATTTGTCCAACCTTTTCCTTTGTGTACAATTTTATTCCTCACTTTTTTTAACGTAACTCCTTTGTGAGTATCTTCTGAGTACCTAATATTAGTTTAAATCAATATTATTTTGGGCCTTATTTACTATTCAAAATACGAGTTTAATCCGATGCTAAGTTAGTTTTGGCCATACAAAAAACTGGGTAAGTATCAGCTTAAACACAAATTGCAAATAGTAAGTAAGACCCAATGTTTAATTTGCCTGTATCTATGTATTTGCCTAAACCAAAACCTTGAACACCATTTATTTGCCTTGGCAATGTAGTGTGTGTCATTTTGATAGTGACCGCATTAATATATTACACCAGATAACTTGAATCCATGACATCAGATCATAATATAGTAATTCATAAAATATAATATTTTACTTTACATAAATGCATACCATCACGCCATGCCCCTTGCGGGGTAGACAGAGAGAACCGAGCGCCACATTTTTCTATCCTGGCACGCATCCATCGCTTCGTCAAAATTCATGCATCGTCCCATGCTTACATGTTCATATGTTTTTCACGTGTCTTTCAAATATCCGACCCCGACCTCTCATTCCATTCCTGTCCGAAATGTATATTTTCTTCGTCAGGCGTTCCTCATTCATTATTCCCATGCGACCAAACCATCTCAATTTGTTCACTTTCATTATATTAATGACGTCTTCATCTATTTAACATTCTATCCTTATGTCCTCATTTCTTACTTTGTCATAAATCGTTCAATTAAATACTTTACGCGATACAATATATATGTAGGTATATACCTAACAAACAAATATCTTATGCATCAGAAAATATTTATTTATTTAATCTTCTTGTACCTATAATTAGTACCTACACTGGCGGGCTTATTGCTTAATGACAATTTCTTCCAACCAACCAGAGTAAATTTTAAATATACAAAACAATATCTTCTATGGCAATAAGTTAATCACATTACAAAATAAATATAGATAGCAGAAGAAAAGTAATAAAAAAAAGAAAAAAAAACTGAAAAACAAAGAAGATAGCATATAAGAACAAATCATAGCAATGATAGGAAGACTAAGGGATAAGGAAAGGAAGAGGAGAGGAAGATGTAATCAGGTGTTATCAGATAAATATTTTTGCTTTAACCTTTTCTTGAAGATGTTTAGTGAGTATATTCTAAAATATATATAGGTATTGTTGTTTCGTAATTGTTCAATAACATTCATCAAATACCTACTATGAGTTGTTTTATAGTTTTTTTTTTTGTTTGTATAATTCTGTTTTACTAAATGCATCAAATCCATATATTCAGTCTATTGAACCCAACAAAAAAAGAACAGTGTGATCTCTGCACACGCAGTTATAAATATTATTCCGATGTGACTCGGCAGATTGCAGTATAAAAAATGATAAGAATACACATTCTAGAAATAGTTGGCTCACGCAAGCCCCGTATGTAGGCCATATGGCCCAAACGCTACAAAACACACTCTACTCTTGTATGCACCATGACACTAAACTAAACTCGAAGAACCGGTCATAAATAATTATTTATGGCCAAAGCGAGTATATTTATGAAACAACGAAAATATTAAAACACACAATATATTCATACCTTTAAGAATAATTTCGTTCATTAAGATAACAGTGTTGTTGAGCTAAAAACTACGTATTCCGGTGATGTATTTTTTAGTATTGACATCCCACATATATTAATTTGATAATCTAATCTCTGCGATTTGATTGGTATTACTTTCCTTTGACTTGTGTGGTATTCCTTTCCTTTGACTTGTGTAGTATTACTTTCCTTTGACTTGTGTGGTATTACTTTCATTTGACTTGTGTAGTATTACTTTCCTTTGACTTGTGTAGTATTACTTTCCTTTGACTTGTGTGGTATTACTTTCATTTGACTTGTGTAGTATTACTTTCCTTTGACTTGTGTGGTATTACTTTCCTTTGACTTATGCCAAAGCCAGTATATTTATGAAACAACGAAAATATTAAAACACACAATATATTCATGCCTTTAAGAATAATTTCATTTATTAAGATAACAGCGTTGTTGAGCTAAAAACTACGTATTCCGTTGATGTATTTTTAGTCTTGACATCCCACATATATTAATTTGATAATCTAACCTCTGCGATTTGATTGGTATTACTTTCCTTTGACTTGTGTGGTATTACTTTACTTTGACTTTGACTTATGCCAATTATGCAAGTATATTTATGTAACAGCGAAAATATTAAAAGCACACAATTTATTCATCCCTTTAAGAACAATTTCTTTGTTGAGCTAAAAACAAAGTGTTCCGTTGATGTATTTTTGTCTTGACATCCCACATATATTATAAGTTATGTACTTACCTCTGCGATTTGATTGGTATTAATTTCCTTTGACTTACGTGATTCAATTATTATGCCATCACGATACCCGCTCAGCCAACGACCCATAATATACGTAGATTCCATAGAATCATACTTCTTCGTCAGCTAGGACTATGTCCTGTAGTTGTCGGCACCTGCTCCTGGGGAGGAAGACGTCCAGCTGTCCCTCCATCGTTTGGGCTGTCTTTCTTGAGGTCTGCTACCTGTAGGATGTTCATCAGCTGATATCCTCACTACTCGGTCTGAGCTTGCTCTCCCCACGTGATCTCTCCAGAAACGTCTTCCTGTTTAACCCCATCGCACCACGTCCTCAACATCACAAATTTTCCTTATTTCGGAGCTCCTCTGCATTTGTTCTCGGAGGGTTACTCCTGCGATGGACCGTAGAGTCTTCATCTCCGTGGTTCTAAGGAGATTTTTTGTGCTGGTGGTGTAAGCTAGCTTGTCTCTATGGCGTATGTCATGATTGGGCTACGTATCATACGAAGATCCTATCTCTTTCAGATTTGGCGTTTACTAGATTTATATCTCTTTGTATATCTTGTCGCCCTTGTGGCTCAGTTGGTTAGGTATCTGAGTGCTGATCCTAAAGTACCGGTGGAGACACAATTTTTAATTGTGTTTTCAGTCTGAATCTATTGATATCGCTAGTCTTCAGAAAGTGGCAATTTGTTATTGAGTGCGTGTTAAATTATTATTTGACATAGTACCTGTTAGTTGGACGAGAGGCAATATAAAATAAAAAAAGTCAATTAGAGATCACATTTTATAATATATCCTTCGTGATTTAATACCACTTCCTACAACTGTGCCCTTTCTAAACGCCATTTTTTATGTCACCCAATGTTTTCAAATATGTACAGATTGCGTTTTGTTCGTTCACTGAACTCTTCAGACTTTTTTTCTAACTGTAGCTTTTTTTCAGTATAACGAACCACATTAAGATCAATGAACTTTTCTTGAATGATACATTCTGCCTATTTAATTATTAAATATTATTTAATTTTATTTTACATTTTTTTTATCTTAATTTATGGCATACACAAATTTTAATTATAATTGTTATAAGTATTATTAACAATTATCCAATCAATAATGACATTTTACTCTTTTCCCTTAAAACAACCCAATTTATGATAAATAGTCTTAAAATACTTAAATAATTTCAGCGATTAAAATTATAGTTTAACACAAAAATATTTGTTAACAAGCAAAAAATTATAAAATGTAAGACAAAGAAATACTTCTGTAGTATTTTTAATTGATTTAAAATATATATTGTAAGTATTTTTTTTGTATTAACGTTTAAATCATTATTATTTATTAATTTTATGTATTGTTATTTTAGTTATGCATAGAAATATTTAGGCCCTCATGCCTGTATCTATGCTTAATAAAATATCATTATGCTTACAATATATATTATGTTACTTAATATAATTAAAATATATTTTACAAGTAATGCATTTTTTATCATTGTATTCTTATCTGATACAAATATTGTAAACATAGATACTACAAAAGCGATTTGTTTATATTTAGTTTAACGAACTTTTAAGTACTGCAATATGATACTGAACTATGTATGCTTATAAAAACATAGTTTACATCATTTATGTCCTACTATATGAGGAAAATAAAAACTAGTTGCATGTAACACATGAGATCCAACTGTCGATGGCGATAGTATGTATTATTGAAGAATACGTACTTACCAAATTATTAAAACATAAACACTAAGATATTTTGTTTTGTATATAAAACATATAGGTATGTATGTCAGGATAGGATAGTATGGAGGTCAGTCTGTTTTTCCTACCGAGAATATGAAAACAGCATGACGGTATGTATGTAAGTTTGGAGATTAAGTATCAAATTATTAAGATTAACGGTAACATGTACTACCTAGTTACCGTTTTCAATGTTTCTTGTTTTACTATTATTTGTTTTTTTTTTTCATTTTTATTGTTGTTCCTGCAGAAAATAATTTCTTAAATATGTAATCTTGTGTAAGAATGCTGAATGTATGACTGGATTAAATCTATGTACGTGTGTTCATGTATGGGGTGTGGATGATAATTTAACTGTCCAATCATTCCATTCAATATATGTTCATAAATGCATGAAACCAGTGGGCTTCTAGCCTGTTTTTCATGCTTAAATAAATAAATAAATAAAGTTTATTTAGATATTGTGTATTAGGCCACTGCCATACAATTTTTATGAGGCGATGTCGTCAGTGAATTCAATTTTTATAAAAATTGTTAAAAAAAGTTAGGGATGTAGTCGTGGTTTTGAAATCCATATATGGGACATATATGCTGCGAAGCCTCATAGTTGGTGTTTTTTGACTTCAAAGTTGGAAAAACCGTGAAAAATATATAGACCCTGCATACAAATCTCGCGTATCTTGGCTTGATACTTTGTCGATATGTTAAGATAAATAAATTCTCTTGAACAAGTCTCCTTATAATTTTGCAATATTTACCATTCAATGTTAAATAATTGAGCCACTACAATCAATAAAAATGTAAGTACAAATAATAGATGGTATGTATGTACAAGTCTCCTTATAATTCTGCAATACTTACCATTCAAAATACAATAATCGCCAGGGCCGGATCTATCCAATTTGGCGCCTGGTGCACTAGATCCAAAGCGCCCCCCCCCCCCCCCCCCCAAATATACTATTTTATAAATATAATATAAATACAATCCAGAGTGTGGCAACTTGTTATTGGGTGCGCGGTAAATTAATATTTGACATAGTATCTAATAGTTGCCCGAGAAGCAGTATAAAATTAATAAATACTATACACATAGGAAATCACTACATTTTTTTAAAATTTAATGCATTGGAAAAAATACTCACCTTTGAATAAGTATCTTATAATCGATGATATTGACTGCTTTGAAGTCTAGCCTAATCGTGACGGTGGGAGTCGAAGTCCGATATTTAATTTATCAAAGTATTTAGTTTTCTCCTTGTGGTACATTATTTAAAAATTTATATTTACATTGTTAATCGAGCCCCTACAACCAACGAATATGTACAAATAATCGATAGCAGTAAGTTTTGTGAATATATTGTGTGCCAGTCTATAACAATAAATCGTATTGTATTCATCATTCGAGATAAATCCACTTAAATGAACAAATACGTATAAATAATCGACAACAAGTCTTGACGGTTTCATTTGTCGGCTTCATTAGCGCCACTGCGTGTTGGTATGTAGGTATAATAATACAACATTATCACAATGCATTTTAACTACAATTATTACCAGCAGTTGTGAATTTATTGTTGTACTTGTGTCGGTGTAAACAAATATTCACAATATATGTAGGTATATATACCTATATGTTGTCAAACCAAGCTGTGTGATATAGTGAATCGTCCGGTCGATGATCCAGAACGGTGTAAAATGCGTTTTAATAAAATGTTATCATCATTTTGATAAGAAAAATAATGCGGTTGACAAAAAAATAAAAGGTGACCGGTGAAACTATAAATAAAATAAATGTAATGTAGTACCTATACATAGGTGCCTATAGGAAAAAATCTATGACCGATGAAATTTAACAAAAAAAAAACAAAACTAAATTTTATCAAAAATAGTCACGATATAATCAATTTTACTCGTCTAAGGAGACATTATCAATACTATGATTTCAAACTATGAAAATTTTAAATAATAACTTAATAATTAAATAAGTAGGTATGTACGAGTGTGTTTCATAAAATAATAATAAACTCACTCATCGGCTCAAACAAACATCAAGCGAGTAAAGTTTAAAGAGTTCCGTTCGTTAAACATCGTGTTAAATTAAGAGAGAAGCCAGTGTAATATTGTTGATATTATACACATGTACAATAATAAATTTATTATAGATTATATTTAAAATACTATACGAGTAAATACAATGTGTGTCAGGAAGCCATACAATTTATGTTCGCATTGATGAAACTTACCACTTACCACTAGCTCAGAGACTTATTAGAGTCTACTCATACAAAACATTCACGTGTATGTATGTATTTGTATTCATATCGTAATCATACACACAACAATAATACACCCATACATAATATAAACAAACATACATACACTCTTATGAACCGGTGCTTTAGCGCGGTACGGTGACCTTCGATCAAAACAAGTCGAGAATATTGTTGAAATTTTCAATTTGTATTGTTTATTTTTTTGTTTTTATTTACCTATTCGGTGTTGTAAAGTAGACTGCTTACTGTTTTTGTTTTATTTTAAAACTTTGTTTGATATTCTATGATCATGATCTCACCATCTGAGAATTTAATTTATATAGTTGAATATTTTTTTTATTTTTGTATTGTTCTTTATTATACTATCTTATTTAATCAGAATTTGATTTTGTCAAATCACAAATCAATTATTTGAATCGATCGGTTTCGAAGCACCCGGTTCTTCTTCGGGACTGATGACAACTGGAAAAGACTATGCAACAGTAAATCAATCGATTCAACTTAAAAAAAGACTAAAGCTGTTATTCCTAGTTCCGATTTTTTTTTATTACACTACCTTTAGGTAGGTACATACACAATGTACAACGACATAACATTAAATCGTTAATCTTGTGTAAGTAATTTTTTAAACAATTTCTCACACATTTATTCCTTCTCTGGGCTGAATACAATTATTGAAAGAAATTAGCATTCGGTTATAAACTTGTCAACTGTACAGGATCAAGATGCAATGCAATACGATATACTTAACAAATCATTTTTAAAGGGTTGGTTGGAAGACAAAAGACAATGTCTTAAGACAATAAACCCTCCTTTATAAACTTGATTATCCACAATCTATATTTACCTATTTTGAGAGCTGTCTTTTGACTCTTCCATAAGTTCTACGTAATTAAAATAAATAAATAGAAATTTTCAATATATTATGTACCTACACATTACCTTCATCATACACTGCGATTTTGTGTCCTTCAAATTTTTGTTTATTTTTGAAGATATATTTTCCTCTCGTCTGTCTGATGCTGTAGCGTTGATCTTCTGTTATCTCAAGTTCCGCTGGAGTATTGTGTAAATGTTTAAATATATACGGTATAATGAACACCAAGGCCATCCCAATAAGTGCTTGTGCATCTGATAACAAAGTTCTTAAAACAGATACAGTCACTTGGTTATTTCTCACAACAGTTTCTTCAACGTAGACGATTATACCTACAATACATATTTCAATGTGATCACAATTGGATTTCAATTCAGTTTTCACATAATAATCCCTACAAGTCAAGTTACACAAACAATATTTTTGTGATGACATACATTTTTTACCGCCGTGGCACAGTTGGTAAGCCGTTCGGTTTCTGTGCGGGCGTCCTGGGTTCGATTCCCAGCAGAGGAGAAATTTATATAAATTCATTTCTCACGCAAATATTGCTTTTCTGGGCTGGAAACACTGATTAGTTGGAAGAAATTGCCATTCAAATTGCATTATAAACTCGCCACTTGCCCAGGGTGCAAGGAAGTGTTTATTATTGTTCTTTTTTTTCATTGAAATTGTGTACAGAAATTAGTGGATATTTCCGTATACTTTTTGGTAAGAAATTAGTTTTGTTTTTTACTATTCGATTTTTTTTTGAGAATTTCAAGAATATTTTTTATTCGAAAGATATTTTCAAAAAATGAGAGGAATTCATCCAATATCTTTTAAAAATATACTTTGTGATTTAGGGTTTTGAATGTAGTTCGTAGCTAAGTCATAGAGTCTAGGACATCTAGCATGTCTTATTTAATTTAATTTAATTTAATATTGCTTCTCGGGCAACTAACAGGTACTATGTCAAATATTAATTTAAAACGCACCCAATAACAAGTTGCCACATTCTGGAGACTTACGATATTTATCGTCTCACAGATCCAGACTGAAAACACAAGTAAAAACTGTGTCTCCACCGGGAATCGAACCCGGGACCTTTGGATCAGCAGTCAGATACCCAACCAACTGAGCCACGAAGGCCGACTGGTTCTGGATTGTTTACTTGATTGACACATATTATTGATAGCATATTAGTATTTGTTTTAGTTATCCATTAACATCTACAAATTTTCCGTCAGGAGGGGGGCGGTTTGGGCACACACATGATCAAACCAACCATGCAAAAAAATAAAGAAACTAGCCTTCTGCGCACCCACGTGTTTTTCCTATATGTTTATCAATAACTACATAAAAGTAGGTTTACCACCACAAACACAACATATACCTAAATTAACCTATGGATTATATATTATACAATCTCAACTTGACTTGTACAACCACATGTTCGTATTTGTTTACCTGGAATAAAATGCGAACTTGTGCTAAAATGTATGGATTGTAGGTAGTTTTCATCGGATTTACCTTTCTGTTCTAAGGATGTGTCCCGAATGAGATGAAGTTAGATAATTTTAATAGATAAATAAGTCTTGGTAAAACTTCGCCTACGCATTTTAGATATGGTCACGTTTACGCACAGTTTCAAAGTAACCTTCAGATGTTTCAACATTTCGTTATACCATAGGCACCTATATACCTCCCAAGCTTCGAGAATATTCTTTACTTGTTACTTAGATAAGTTTTGTTTGTTTTATCTTTTGTTTCTAAGACTTATGCTTATTATGATACGTAACTTACGCCATATAAATATTATATTAGGTATGAGGAAAACTTTTTCTTCCCTATTCGAGCCTCTTTCGCTGGTGGTTGGTAATTTTAAGGTCAACCTAAGTTTTGGAGATGCTATTTTTATTCTAGGTAGGTATATATATTTCATAGACTTCACCCTTGTCATATTTATGATCTTTCACGATTTTGTCAACAATTTTCTTCAATGAAGCTATGGAGAATTATGAACGTATTTTGATACGTTCTTACTTACTATTTTTGAATTTAAAAAATCCGACGCGTAGCCAGTTCTTTTGCCGAAATTAGGTAAACGTTGGATATTCGCAAATAGTAAGTTCTAGAAATTTATTCAATATTGAATATTTTGTCGATATTTTCTTGTGACTTTTTAATATTTAACTTAAGAGACCTCACACTGCTCGGGTTGGTTGGAAGAAATCGCCTTATGACATTTAACCCGCCTTCGTGCACTTGTACATGTAGTATATAAATAAATTAATTAATATTGTTTATCAATATTTAAATACGCGAAGCGAAAACTTTTGACACCTTTTTAAGCAAAATGCGCGCACCGAGGGAATGTGAGATTTGTCTTGGTTAAAGTTTAAAGGACTGCAGAAAGTTCAAATTTATACATAATATAGGTACGTTACAAATGCATTAAATTAAATAAAAAAATATTTCACGTAAGTCCCATATATTGTTTACATTCATACTGCCAATTTTAAACACTTGCTGTCAAACTAAAAAATTCAAATACCGAACATATTAAATAAAAATGCATATCTACTATGATGATTTAATGTATCCATCTGCGTATTAGTAAATATTGTATTTTTGTGTGGTGGGTTTATGGATGTAGATGTAATGTATTAATATAATATTGTAAATCTCCAACCTCGAAACAGGCGTAGTCCTAGTGAGGTTGGGATTGTATTTTATAAATAATGTAATACCTAAATATCGAGATGGTATCAAATAAAATAAATAAATGATAAATACCATATGGTACTCAATAAAATTTATTTGCAATACGTGAAAAGAAAACTTTGTACCCCTTGATGAATACATAATGTTTTTTATGACTATTCAAACTTTAAAAAATAATGAATAACAATCGAATTTAGACCTATGAGCGATCACTAGTTTACATAATTCACAGAATATTAACTTCACCGTAACTCTTTTTTTTATATCTTTTATACACGATGAAATTCCTTACGTAAGTATTGAAGATTTGCATCCTAATTCCTCAATTTATTTTAACTATTCAATTTATTATGATTTGTTTTCTATATAATAATTTTATTTATTTTTCATCTCGCTTTCTTTATTGTTTCATTAATTTGTTGTTATTTCCTCTAACACTTTATTGTTTCATTAATTTGTTGTTATTTCCTCTAACACTTCATTGTTTCATTAATTTGTTGTTATTTCCTCTAACACTTTATTGTTTCATTAATTTGTTGTTATTTCCTCTAACACTTTATTGTTTCATTAATTTGTTGTTATTTCCTCTAACACTTTATTGTTTCATTAATTTGTTGTTATTTCCTCTAACACTTTAGTTTTTTTTTAATTTTATTTGTTAATACTTTTTGTACCGCACATAAAATATGTAATATTTCACGTGTAAATTCATTATGTAATATTGGAATGTATTTATATTTAAAGGATTATGTGCACAATGTTATGTTATATATTATGTGACTTTACCCACAAATAAAAATAAAATAAAATAATGCATTTCGTAGTAGATAAGATAAAGTAGAGAAGATTTCGGAGTAGATAATGTATTTTAATATGTTCTAATTTTCCGGAATAGATACCCAATATAATATAGTGAATAGCTTTACCTAATTGTCTTATTATTAGTTAACATTGGCTATCAGTTTTATATTGTAATGATGCAATATTGATGACATGTGGTCCATATTATTACAACGGATTGTGTAGGTACCTACTATGTAGGTACCTACTTATCTATCCACAACAGCGTGAGTAGCTTCTATTATACCTACTTAGATTTTATGGTTTAATGGGTAGGTATTAGGTATGTAGGTACTTAACTATGTCAGGTGGCGTGAAAGTAGAATGACTACTTTCTGTATCATCACAAATGCATATCATCTCATGTGAGTTTGGTTCCTTCTTTCTTTATTCAAAGAGATCCTATTTAGATGCTATCACGATAAAAATCTAGAAACTTCAACAACAGATAATTATTATATTTACATTTTAATTTATTTAACAAAAACAACATATAACCATAGATATAAAGAAGTATATAACTAATCCATCGTGTGCTCCTTATTAAAAGCTTATTTCCATGTATTGAATATATTGTCAGTATGTATTTCAAAGATTTTTTGACATATTGAATGAATGAATGAAGAACGACTGACAAAAAAATATACATGGCTGTGATTAGCAAGGGCCGCCCCAGAAAGGGATAGCATGAACGTGTGAATGATATTTTGCAAGAAAGAAACATCAATTTATTTCTCAATAAATTAGTATTGTACCAATTTAACTTAGAGACTTCACGTTGCTCTGGTTGGTTGGAAGAAATTGCCTTATGGCAATAAACCTGCCTTTGTACACATGTACATAAATTATATAGATGGGTCGATGGCAGAGCGGTTAGCGCGCTGGACTAGTAATCCAGTGGTCGCGAGTTCGAATCCTGCCTCGACCGATTTCATTCACCTATAGCACAAGCATTTATTTGCTTATTTTAGGGAACGTAGGAAGATGTATATGTACTTGTTTAACAAGGACATATTCATTTTTTTTTTAATATAAATAAATAAATAAATAAGAAGCTTGAACAATCGACAAGCATGTATGAGTCGATGCATGGATGTAAATAGAGCCAGGAATGTGTACAAAAATAGAGGAGTATGACGTTCGGTTCTCTCTGCTCACCCCTTAATAAAGGACATGGCGTGATGGTATGTATGTATGTATGTATTGTTGGTGCTTGGTACATAGATAGATTATAGTAGGTACCTACAACTCAATTTCTCCCACGTAAAATATTCTGATTTTGGTAATTCAGTTATGGATTTTGACTTTGTCAAGTCATATATCAGTTCAGTTCCTCCATGTTTAAAATTAACTGTTATCAAAAAGTGCAAAAAGCTAGTTTCTACCACTATACAAAAAGTATGAACATTAACTATTTTTTACTGAGATTAGAACAGACATAATATTTTTTGACATATGAGTTATGATTGCGCTTCACTGTGTAGTCAAGTCAAATTAAAATTTTTGAGATTCTTAAAGGTTTTTAACAACTATGGTGCACTACAGAATGCACTTCCGTCTCTGTCTTATGTACATCAGCTTATTGATTACTCCAGGATACATTGTTTTATTACACAATTGTCCTGATAATTGTAAAATAGTTTATCAAATATCATCATAATACAGTCTTGTTTCCATTTTAGGTTACCTACTCCTCAATTGGTCCTCTTGATAACTGGCCAAGGTCGGTTGGATTGATTACCTGTTTATTACCACGATTTAATATTATTATATATCGTGTGTTTCTCACAATAATATACATACTATATTGACTTACAGAGGTCAAACTTGATACGTTGATAGGTTTATTTCTTTCATAGGTGATTTTTGCCCATTACACGTACCTACTGTGAGACATGTAGTGATTTTGACATGTTCATTTGAAAATATTTATTTATTTATCTTTTTGGACATAATATAAACAAATACAATGCACAGCGGCGGGCTTAATGCCATCAGGCAATTTCTTCGAACCAACCGATATTATGGGATCCTTAGTTTCGAAACTCATAATATATAAAAATCTCGTGTCACGGTGTTCGTACACGCTAATCTCCGAAACCGCCCAACCGAATACATACATACCATCACGCCATGTCCCTCGCGGGTAGGCAGAGAGAACCGAACGCCACTTATTTCTATCTTGACATACATTCATCGCCTCGTCGGCATTCATGCATCGTTCATGTTTCTGACATTTCCGTCTTTCAAAATACCGTACACATGGACGTGCCATCTTTGGGCGCCCTCGACCTCTCATTCCTTTCCTGCCAGCAATGTATATTTTCTTCGTCACTATTCGTCAGGCGTTTCTCATTTATTCTCCCCATGTGGCCAAACAATCTCAATGTGTTCACATTCATTCTATTAATGACATCTTTCTTTATCTTACATTCTTTCCTTATGTCCTCATTTCTGACCCTGTCATACATCGTTTTATTAAAGATTCTTCTTAGCGATCTCATTTCAACTGCATTTATTCTGCTTTCTTGCGACTTCTGCCATGTCCAGGTTTCACTTGCATACGTCAAGGTTGGCACTAAGATAGCATTATGAATATTATGCAACGTTACCTTCCTTTGATATGTTGCGATCATTCAAAACTGGTCTTAGTGCTCCATTCACTCTGTTTCCTGACATAACTCTTCTTTCGATCTCCTTATCAATCCGTCCATTGCGTTGAAACATGCTTCCCAGATAGACATATTCGTCGACTTGCTCGAGCCATTCATTCTCTACTTTTATTTGGCATTCAATTTGCATGCATTTATTTGGCGAATGCATTTTATTTGGCGAATTCAATGATATTTTGTAAATATGTACATATGGTTGGTTCCAGCTTGAAAGATAGTATTGGACTCGACACTAGTTGCACTGTTTTAGAATAATAATATTTTGATTTTATCCAAGAAAAAAAATATTTTTAATTTTTTTTAGATTTCTCAATTCAAAAATACATACAACAGCAAATTGTAATTTCCCCACACATATAATGATTTTATTATATGAAAAAAAGGGTCGTGATTCATTAAGAGGACATATAGCGCTAAACTTAGTGACTGAAAACATGATATTTTAAAACCGCCCAATGCACTATGAAGTTACGCGTTAGTAAGGGTAAATATCGCGTGCGTTAAAAAAGGTTTATACGTGATTTAAATTATCGGAAACCCCAAATTTGTTGATTTTTTGCATTTTAAGAACAAACCTTAGTTTAAATAAAAAAACTTTATCGGTCATTCACTTTGATTTTATGCACTCTTTAAGAGTATAAAAGATTTATTTCTCTACGACACATGGTTATAGAGTAATTTAACAAAAATGCTGTGAAAAAGGATATTTTTAATCATTTATTTATGGGAATTTAGGCTGAAATTTAAAATTGTGTGACGAACATTCACTAGAGAAATGTTGAAAAGACTATTTTTTCTAGAAACACACTGTTTAACATATTTGAGGGATTTGATTTGAAATTGAGGTGTTTAGGTTTATATGGCCCCTAAAGTTGTGTTATCTTTCAATAGATGACGGTGTGAAGAAATCTATTGACATCTCTACCGCACACAAATGTACAAATAAAAAAATTGATATAATACTTCCGTAACTTCCACCACCACCCGCTCTGCATGTGGGTACTGCAATGGATTCCTTCACAGAACGCTAACTGAGCGGCAAAAAAATGCATAGCATGAAGAGCAGCTCATTGAGCCCTCTAGATTAGCAATTTCGGCACCGTAGTGCAAAAAGAACAATCGACGAATGTTAATTGAAACTTAAAGATTGGTAAAATACATAAAATATTATTGAGGTCTACATATATAAAATGTGGTCTGTGGCAGAACAACGTCTGCCCGGGCCCACTATTTTGTTATAATGTTTTTTTTAGTAATGTTATAATTATATTTTAAACTAAATTTAAGTATAGCTAATTATTTGAATAATTTTTAGATGGAACACTAGTGGATTCCTTGATACGACGAGTTCAAAGCGATCCCTTCATCGTCAGGTTATCGTCCGTCCTGACGAAGATGATGTCGTATGAAATAACTCACTCGCAGTTGACATTCGTATTAAATCAAAATCACGAAGGATCAGTTGATGAGGGCCTAGTCAGCCTAAGCTGTCTACTTGTAATAAGGAAAATAACCTATTATAATATGGAACTACAATCTGTGTATTTGATTTTAAAAAACCCAAGATGAAGTTTACAATATTAATACATTAACAATATAAAAACAGTAAATGATATTCTCAAATATCGAATTATTATTAACTTTGTGGCACATTATAACAAGTAAAAATAAAAACTATGTTTTATTACTTTGTATAAACCACGTTATTGAAATTGCGACCGGATTTGGAACTGACCATTCCCTCCTCAGGCAGAAAATCTGTCTGTGTCTGAGGAGGAAACGCTTACTTCCGAAACCGAAGACAATTTCAATATCGTGGTTTATACAAAGCAATAAAATATAGTTTTATACATAAAATTAAACAATAACTCTATAACGTGGCAAGTTAACGTGAGTAATTTTTTATTAAAACAATATTGAATACATTTTTTATACATCTAATAGATAGAATAGAATGTAGATTAATATGTCCAAATACCTTAATTATTAAACGAAAAAAATGCTTGTGCAACAGATTAACTAAATTTGTCAAGGAAATATTTGTTTAGTGGATTTGATAGGTCAGTGCTCTAACACCTCTATAATAACTTATTTTTTTAGTAATTTCCATTTATTTTCTAAGCTTTCGTAGGTTTGCTAGGATTACTCACAATTAACATTTTTGTATTTTCTTTTATATATATATCGTTGATTAACTGTAATTTTTGTTCAAAATCTTATCTGCCTTTATTCAATAGTAGAATTATATATCCAAGCTAAGTATCCAAGGTTGATTGTAAACAATTAATTATATATGTCTTTATACTTATTAACAATTGACAATTCAGAACGTAAACAAACGCTAGACAAACATATCCAATTAAAAATGAATTTATTTAATGAAATAATGATCACATAAAATTCACCGACTATGTAGGTAGGTAGGTACCTATCATTTTCAATGTCAACTTAAGTGTGATGTAACGAGTTTGAGAGATATCACCTATAATAGGTGCAATATTAAATGTTGCATTCAGTATCACTTTAAAAATTACGTATAATATTGTTATGAGCTCATCGTATTTGACCCTCTAAGAGATATCTCACTAACGACTTTTCTGATTATTTGTATGTAGTTACGTACTTTTTAAATTTTACAGTTTCGACATACTGCAAAATTTAACGCATTGTATTCAATATACCTATTTATAGTTTTATCGATACTTATCAAAGGCAATATTGGTGTCCCCATCTTTGAGAACATTTCTTACTGATTATTAGGTTTCTGAAAATTTCCTAAAATAAAGTATAAATATATAAATAAATAAAATAATTCTTTATTTCTCACAAATTCTCACAATTAACAAAATCAAGTAATAAAAACATCACAATAGAAAAAATCTAGAAAAAAGGAGTGTATTAATACATATTAACAGAAAAACTTTTTCAATAATTAAGTAAATAAATTATGAGAAATCCCACCAGGCAATGCCTGTTTGTGGGAAAATTAATAACTCAGAAAAGTTAATCCATCTACAGTGCATGATTAGTTTTTATGAAACATAAAATAAAACAATAACTGAATAAAAAATATAGAATACAAAATAAAAAAAACATGTAAATCAAATCACACAATAAAACAACATCAATTACATCGACAACGACATCAGTTTACCGAATGTTTGCTGAAAAGAGTTCCGTATCTGAGGTTCAGCGTAAGTTTTTTTATTCTTTGGTATGCAGAACAAATCTGTCAACGGTAATGCTTTCTGGGATAGCAATATTATTTTTTCCTGAATCTGCTGGATTACGTGATTTTACTTATTTATTTATTTACTCCATGTACATTATTATGTGCACAATGACAGGTTTATTGCCATAGGGAAATTTCATCCAACCATCCAAAGCAACGTGAGGCCATAAATAGGTAAGTGGTAGATACATTACATTTATAACAAAAAACAAACAGAAAGATAGACACGTAACATTAAAAAATATAAAATTACAGGAGGGAGATAGAGGTTGTGAGATGTAAGAGAGGATAGGAAAGTGGTGTCAAGTAAGATTTATTTGACATGTATAACAGCTTTAGCCTTTTTTTAAGTTGAATCTATTTATATGTCGTAATATCCCATAGTGTTGAGTGCATTAACTGCACTGTTTCCAACTCATCTACGTCTTTCTCAGTTTTTGTAGGCATAGTTTACTCATAGATAAATACGTGTCAACGTGATTTGGCTTTTGATATATGGTCATAGTTAAGGTCCAGACATATGCCTACGCACAATATTGTACGCGTGTATGAACATCTACGTAAAATAAAATAATACGTAAAAGACTACAGCTGATAGATACATCATCACCACAATGATGCAACGATGAGGCTAGCTGTTCAGAAAATAGAGTTGAAGGACCCTCCCACGTGATAGATTTTCGACTCGATATAGATACCCGAAAAATTCCCAGTTATTCCGTTCAAGAATGCACTAGAAAGGCAATTGACAGAGGCAGATTGCGTCGAGCGGTCATCACAACAAAGTCAGATTTCAAGATGACCCATTCAAGAAGTCTGAGCATCATAAAGTCCTTTCAAATAGAATTACACTTACATCATAACAATGACAATCATTGGTAACTTATATATTTTATTTCAATTCTAACTCTACGCGGTTTTTTTTAGTAAATTTCAATCACAACAAGACAATCCCATGAATGAATTTTAGGGCGATCTTATTTTTTTCTATTCTTTCTTCAAGAGTATTCACAAATTACAAAATATCGTCTTATTTTGAAACATGCCACCTAAAATAGCGTGTTTGACGCAAATTACAATCTTTTATCACGTTATTGTCTATGATTTTCATTACATCCACAGTTAACCTTCATCTATTTCTTCCATGACGAGAATCGTTCATTGATATTCCGGTGTATAATTATGATGTTATTCAGTATGTTCAATTATTTAATTTTAAAACCATAACAAGGAAAACTAAGAAATTTATCAATCAGAAAGACCTGTCAGACAGATTATATTATAATGGATAGAATGGACAGAGCCATAATATCCCACACGGTCGACGGTTGCAATAAATAATACACCACAATATACCGTCGGGAACGTACTCGTCTCCCAGGAAGACCTTCCAAGAGATGGAAGGATAGCTAGCTAAACATTGCACCATAATGTTCAAATTACAGATAGATGATCTATAGAACTTAAAGAAGAGAGGATGTTTAAACTTATTTCTGTAAACAAAATTCGATACAAATCAATTTTCATTTATCAACCAAAAGTAATCAAGTGTAACGTTGTAAACAATTCGATTGGTGATATTATAAGTCTAAGCTGTCTGGTGTGTGCTGTGTTATTGTATTGTATGGTAACTGGTAACGTGTGCATGTTTGTATTGTTTTGCGTTGTGTTTGACTTTGTCTGAAATGATTACGATTATGAAATTATGACGTTTCTGTGTCAGGGTCGTTCGACGGAACACAGCATTATATACATAGATAGGTAGGTATATAATGGTAAATAGTACCTTTAAACCTTTTGATATGGGTAGCGTGATCAGTTGGTCTTTATGGTATTGTGTGTATCTATTGTAGGGTCTGTCGTGTAATTTCATCTAACCGAAACAAAATGACGAACCGTAGGCGTACCGGATTCGTATTTGTTTTTATTACCATAATTTATTATAAGAATACGTACAAGTTTCAAAACAATAAAACATTAATTTACGATTTCGCCTTTTCTCTATTCTACCTAAATATTCTTCTTGTTGTTGTTGTAGGTTTTGGAAACCTTTTCTATTTTCGGGAAGTGTGCCCCTCCCGCAAGCCCTCCTGTGACGCCGAGCTCCAGCTATCTCTCCATTACTTTATGTAGTTTACCTCGTGGTCGATTGCCAAAATTAATTTATTGGGAGATAATTTTGGATAGGTAACCTGTTATCTCCCATTCTCACCACGAGGTCCCGCCAGAATCTTCTTCGGCTCCTGTACCATCTATATCTGTGTTCCGCATTCGAAGGGTGAATCCCGCGATAGAGCGAAGGGTTCTCATCTCTGTCATCTGGAGCAGACATTGTTCTAACGGTGTCCGCTCTGGCTTCAATCGCAAAGGTCATAAATCATGGTCTAAATTTGTCATGGTCTAAATTCACACCTAAAAATATACTTTTTATTGTCATCCAGTGTTGTACATAGGCCTTCCCTTTTGATCACCATAACTCCCCTATCCCTCACCACCCTGTGCCATTGCAATCCCCCACTCGTTTTATGTCATCAGACCATCTTGCTTGTGGTCTGTCTGGATTTCTTCGGCTAGTTCTCGGTCGCCACTCCAGGGTACGTTTGATCCATCGATCATCTTCTGTTCTCGCTACATGACCATCCCAATTCCATTTTAAGAACGATTCCTTGCATGACACATCTGTAACCTTAGTCCTGTCTCAAGTCCATTCGTTTACCTTCTATATCTCTAAGACTAATTAATGTTTAGCATCCTCCTCTCCCTAGCTCGTTGTGTTATTTGAAGTTTACTAGTGTACGTTTTGTATAACTGTAATATGTCAGTACTCGGAGGATGAACATATCAAATAGGCACCTTTTTCTTCAAGTGCTTTGCAAATCGTTTGAATCTGAGAATATGTGATAGTATTTGTAATATGTGAGACTATTTTGATGATATGTTTACGATACAATTCAAATATTTAATTTTTCATACTTTTGATTGATTACCTACATCATTTTTTTGTTAATTTGAATTGCAGTAAGTACTAGCTTCTTCTTGAGGCCGAATGACAACTTTTGTTGCCATACGTTCTGAGGAAGAAGCGGTCGCTTCGAAATCTGTCGTATCAAATAATTCATTAGTGGTTTAAACAAAGTGAATTAAATATACTAAATTTTATTACAATACATTTCAATAAGCTCGAATAAATACATGATGCTTGTTGTCATATTGGGAAGAACTTATGACCGTTGCATTTTCATACGTAATGCAGGTGTAAATACATAATTATATTGACACGCATACCTACCTGCCTTTAGATAATAGTGTAACATAAGTGTTGCATGCGCTACTTGTTATGATGCGCTATTAATAATAATACAAAGTTGTATGTTTGTCTGTCCAGCCCAGTATCGTGTATTGGTGTAGCGGAGGTGTATGGTTTACGTGCATTTCAATAACACGCGCTAAAATAATGCATTATTTTATCGTCCGCTTAGTGTTAGAGGACGTACTTCAGCCGCTGGTCGTTGACCGCTTATTTTCTTTGTGAGTTCTTCGTCCCGTGTTACCCAATGTCAGTATAATATGTAGGTACCCACTTCTACTTACCAGGGATATATTATATAGTGAAGTATAATCCTCTAGCTTTTAACTATGTATAATATTTAATATTTTCGGAATGAACTAGTGATGACAGACTGCATGACCAAGATAGACCTGGTGTGGTCTTTGTTTTGGACTTGATCTTCCGTAGGTACACTAGTTCGAGTCTTGATCTTGAAAATCTCGCAACTTCTACAAAAAAAATATTGTCAGCGAAACTTTTATGCTTAAAATTTTGAAAATGTGCATAGAAATATAGACAAATACAATAACTCAAACTTGTTTTTATGAAAAAGCTACAGGGATTCTCAAACATTAATTATTAAAAAACATTTTTATGACAAATTTATGTATCTTAATATAATCAATAATTTTGATTTATGGGTTTATCATTTGGTACGTATTCTTCAACTATACATACTATCGCCATCGACAGTTGGATCTCATGTGCGACATGCAACTAGTTACAATGAAGTATGACAAATACTTTATTGTAAAATTTCGGGAGTAATTAGTTAATTGCTCAGTTTTAATTAAAATAATAATAAGAGAATACCTATACGTAGGCTTGAAAGTATTTTTTTTACATGGTTACACCGAGGACACCAGCTCTCAGGATTTAGGTCTATCATACTCTTCCGAAGAAGCGCACTATGCACTACGAGACCCGGGTTGTAAGAAGGAGGAAGCTGCTGTGTTAATAAAAGAATTCGAGAGGCGACTGATTCGTGTATGGTGAAAATTTACTGCGAGTCTTGGTCAAACGTTTTCACCGAGGCTACTAAAAGGTCGACTTAAATCTTTTTAAATGCATCTCATCATTGACTTTAAAGTGCTACTTAAAAATACAGTTTTTGCTGTATTATTCATAAACAATCGAATAAAAACGATAAATTTTATTGATTTATTTATTTGGCACAATACATAATTAAATTATACATAATACAGCGTTAAGTACCTATAACAACAAAATAATTTCTCCTGAATGATCGTAAGTCTCCTGAATGTGGCAACTTGTTATTGGGTGCATGTTAAATAATTATTTGACATAGTACCTGTTGGTTGCCCGAGAAGCTACGTACATTAAATAAATAAATAAATTTCAAGATTACAGTGATAATATATCCTAAAATTTAATGCTAGGTTACTATGAAATGTTTTCAGGAAGCTCGTACAAGTAAAAATGCTCCAGAAGGATACATAATTAAAATAGGAACATTACATTAACAATTACCATTACATATATTATTTAAATATAAATTAACCATTATATATTTTACCCGTGTATATATTTTTATATGTTTCTATATTTTTATCCGTTTCTATATTTTTATTTTTAGTATTGTAACAAGTAAATGGCTCATGCCATGTATTGTATAAATAAATAAATTATAGAAAACATAAAGAAAATTAAATTTTTATTTTATCATAGTAATAAAATTAATTGCCATACCTACACAATATGTGCCAATCGACAATCATCAATTTGCAGGTACAGGGTTTAACAAAAAATAATTTCATCGATCATTAAAAAAAATAAAAAGGTTTAACACCTTTGTTACCAAACACCACCTACTGACTTATACCCACACTTCTCACGCAATTCGTTCAAATCAAAATTTCAATCTAAATAGACTAAACGTTTTCTGAACATCCAATTATTTTCACTTTTTTGTAATGACCATGTAACGTTTTACTGTTATGATGTATAAAAACTATGAAAATAATAACAGTAAACCCCGGTGGCACACCTTTGATCGTAGAAATAATAATGGTTTGCTGACTTATTATTTTGTAAATTACACGAAATGGGGAACTGAGAGTTTTTTTTTTGCCTTAAAATGTTTCACCGTAAAGGGATTGATTCTTATTGTAGACAAAAATAAGTTTTTGGCTGTCTACTTATTCCGATATAATGAGTAAATAATTCACATCATGTATTTTTCTTTTATTTGGGTGCTTATATAAAATTACAGAATATTTATATTTAAAAAAATATATAACAAAATAACACATATTCCATCCACACAGGACAACGACAATCAAGATGAAAAACTCTAAACGTGTATCTCAAGAAATCCAAGAGTACCGAAGCAGATCCTTCTCTACCAATCTGTTTCAGCCAACGAGTTACGAGGTCTCTGATAATTTTCATTCAATATCCGCCATTACTATACCTTACCTATTAGAGTTTTACTATCGAGTTATTATTTATTTTGTGGTATTCCATTATAAATTAAAAATGTTATAAACAATTTCTTATCATTTTAATTGTGAAAATTATTTTAACGAATTTTTATGTTCAACTCTTTCTTAGTGCTCCATTATAAAATAATTCGCTTCTACCACCATCACCCGCTCCAAATGCTACTCCCACCACCACCCGCTCTGCATATGGGGACTGAAAACGGCCCCTTCACAGAAAAAAATGCATAGCACGAAAAGTAGCTCATGGAGCCCTATAGATTAGCAATCTCGGCACCATAGTGCAAAAAAACAATCGACGAATGTGAATGGAAGATTCACACTCGTGGACTTCAGATCTTTTAAATGAGAAATATCAGGGGTATGAACAAGATTTCGGTAAAAAATTAACCTACTGGTAATCTAACAATAGTAAGGCACCATAACTGTAACAACACTTTTTAAAGGCTTTAAAATTGTTCTTCGAGATCACAAAATCCGGGTGACCAATGGGACCTTGAAGAGGCCCACGGACAGCAGCGAGGAGCTCCGATCTATAAGAGGACACCATTGGGTGGCAACAATCCCTCAGGATAATATGTTCCGAAGTTTGATCTGGGCACTGACAGAACTGACATGAGGCAGAGGAGGCAATATGAAATCGGTGAAGATAACTCTTAAAATTTCCGTGTTCTGTGAAGAATTGAGAAGTCCAAAAATCGGGGACAACCCAAGAAGATTTAAGTCGATTCCTCACGTCAGGAAAAAATAAAAACGATATTCTTCCCACTGAGCAAGCCGTCCAACGGGACTTCCCGACACTTCTTTCAAGAACACTGTTTGACACTCGGCCCTCAGGAGGGAAAAGAAGAACATTTCCAATTATAGAAGACACCTCTACGCTGCATTTCCAGATCTAGGGCTGTCATGCCCGTCAATATAGGCAATACTTCGGTAGGACTCGTTCCATATGCTTTGGATAAAGCAATAAGAGCGAATCTTTGACCTGAGAGCAAAATTCTTCGTATGTGTTAAAGCTCACCAACAGCCAGCCGCATAGCAAGCAATGCCGAGGTAAACTGCCTTGTAGAAAAGACAAGAGACTCGAAACTGTAAACCCCATTTTGCCTTGGCGATGTTAGAGATCTTTAAAAAAGCAGACTGAGCTTTGTCGACACACAATCGTGCATGATTTTTAAAACTCGGTCCTCTTTCCAGAACAACTCCTAAGCAAGTGACTTGTTCCCGAAAACTCACATTAGTTCCTAAGAACTCAATAGACGGCTGTCTTTGAAGTAAGCCTTTAAACACTAAGCCACATGTCTTATTAGGAGCAAAGCAAAGTTTATTTTTTATGCTCCAGTCAGAAACTCCCGCCCCGAGTGATTGGACAGGACACTGTCCAATTTATTTCTTACCCATTTTATACTATTTTGTTCGTCTCTAGGATAATTTAAATGCAAAGATCTGCCGTGATACACTTCTTGTGGAAGATAAATTGAATACGTTGCTCTGTTGTGTAGTTTAAATGCTCCCGCAATCAAAACAAGATCTGATATTTAAAAATAAAATATCTTTGTCATGGTACGTTTACCTAATATTATTCGTTAACCATTTTTATTTTCAGCATTTTTTTTTAGATACTTTTAATATATTCTACTCCGTTGTCCGTTCCTTGTGCATGAGTTCAGATGAAGGTTATATTCCTATTATAATTTATTCTGCTCTGGACCAAATCTTTTCAGGTAGAACACCTTCCGGAAACAATTTTGAAATCTGCAGATTGTAAAAATGCAGACTTGAAATCTATACTATCATCTCTTTCTTTGTGTTTTTGATCGGATTGGCGTGTTTCCAAATTAAATGTGCTTCATTGAAATAACCATAACTTAAAAGCTGATTTTAGCTTATTTGTTAAAAGCATTTGTCTTAAAATAATTTTTCAGGTCATGATATGTGACTGTTATGGCGAGGTCCCCGAATTTAAAAAAAATACATTTCGCTTTTCTTGGTTGCTTGCACTGGAAACATTAATAATAATAACCTTGCCATGCTCTGTATGATGTATTAAATTATTTGTTAATTTTATCTAAATTATTAGGGCTCCACGATTTGACAAATTTAACGCTTTCGGACATTATGGAATGACAATATGTATAAAAATAATAGTTTTATATTACACCTTTGGTTAAGTTAGTTTATTGCTATCCCATCAAACGATTTACAGTCTCGTATATCTACGCAAGTACAAAGTCGTTGATATAATTTTCGGTAAATAACTTGAGCATTTTCACGAAATTTGTCGCTAAACATACAATTTAGATTATTGGTCTGTCATACAATTTATTTTTTTAGGTAAGTGATACAAAATATTAGTAGGTACCTAATTGTTTCTTATCAGTTTTTTTTTATTATTTAATAAAAAAAATTAAATCTCTCTTTCACATTCCTACAATACTAAAAATATAAAAAAACAAAAAAAAAAATTACAAATATATAGGTATTTAACCCGCATAACCAAATCCCCATACCTAATCAAACAACAATAATAATTTTGAGTCTAACAAACACTTGACTGCACATATACTTATTTCAGTGTATATTTTATAGTTTTTTTTTATAAAAATGTATATGTCCTTGTTAAACAATTACATATATGTACATCTTTCTATGCTCCCTAAAATAAGCATAAATGCTTGTGCTATAGGTGAACGAAACCGGTCGAGGCAGGATTCGAACTCGCGATCACTAGCCCAGCCCAGCGCACGTACCGCTCTGCCATCGACCCATCTAAGTTCCTTTTTTCGTTTCGTCTTACTTTTTTTTCGCCAGATAAAATGTAATAATAATAATACTAGGTACTTCAATAATCTATATTTTCGTAATTCATAGAGTTTAGGAGCTGTTTCGGTTAGCTCAGAACAGAGAAGCCTATTCCAGAGTAACAGCGGACGTCGGGAACCTGGCATGACACGGAGAGTAGATATTTTCTCTCAAATTCCAGTACCTATCTTCCTTGTTTTTTCGAATACCAAATTATCATTTATGAAATAGATTATAATTTTAATGATAGATTATTAAATAAGAAACATACACGAGTACCTAATACTTGCGAATCTGCTGCAAATTAAACATGCAGCGTGTTTCACGGATTAACTATTTATATTGTTAATAATAAATACTTATGTATAATGAAAAGGCAAGGAGAGACTTCTCATTTCGTTTGATATTGTATTCATAAAAGCGGAGCGTGCGTTATGTTATGTCCCTACAAAAAATATCTGACCTACTTAACGTTCCGTTCAGATGTACTGGTCTTGTGTAATAATAATATAAATATGTATTATGTACCTACCTATGTATTCACAGAAAAGAAGGAAACACAACACTTAGACTAAGTACTGTTCAATATGGTTGGTTCTATGCTTTTCTATTCACCACATCCACCTGATAACTACTCTATAATATGTGTTCTTTTTTTAGAAGAATTAATTTTAACTTGTTCAAATTTGATTTCAAATTTTCTTAGTACCTACACAGTCAATTTTGATCGGTGATTAAATTTATAGTTTTCGATTAATCATTTTTAATGGCTGTTTTTTGATATTTTCTTTCTTATTGAATATTGGTATGAAAAAGGTAGGTCTGGCACCTGGGATTGGTTGCGTTTACCAATGCGCATTCTCTTTATAGATGAAAATTGCAGATTTGAATATTATTTCAATATAATTTGTACTTGTATGTTATTTGTACATATAAAATCCGTCCGCTTGTGAAATATTTATTTATTTATTTATTTGAATCTTCTTGTACATACAATTTGTACACTAGCGGGCTTACTTATGTACTTACTATTACTGAAATATGTAAAAAAATAAAAGAAGAAGAAGTAGATTATTTTTAGAAATCTTCCCGGGTGTGCGCTAAACAAATCACCAAGTTTCATTGTAATCAGTTGGATGATATAAGAAACTTACAAAGATACAAATGATACTGGAAAATCTGCATTTTTCACATACCTATAGAAAGGGGATGGGCACTTGTAAACGCAACTACTCGTTTTTTGACGTTGCTATCTTTAAGACTATTATACAAAGATTTCTTCGCTTTTTTATGCTTTCAATTTAATCCTAGACTCATTACGTCACACCGCGCGGATAAAATCCTTTTATCCACGGTCGGCATGTACCTACCTATATATGGCATCCTGGTTTCGTTCCCCAGCAGAGGAGAAATTTATTTAAGGGACTGCCTCCCTGACCAGCCACGATAGCCTAGAATGTACACCGATGTTTTAAACCTAATCTACAAAATTTTGGTAAAAATAGGTTGGTTATGTTTGTTTGTAGTTATAATTGCGACTGGCGTGAGCCAGTTGCATTATATATTTAAAAAAGTAACTAAACTATTAAAATAAAATAACTAAATTGGTGCTGGTCAAATAATTTTTAACCAGCTGGCTGGTCAGGGAGGCAGTACCTACCTTTATTTAAATTCATTTCTCACGCAATCCTTGCTTCTCTGGGCTGGAAACACTGGTTAGGTGAATTGTCATATGGCAATAAACTACGCACTTGCGCATGGTGCAAGGAAGTGTTTTTTATTATTATAATTCAAAAATTTCTCTTAAAGTTCAAAAATATTCGGACATAATAAATTGACTAGTGTAATTTAATACGCTTGTTCTGTTCTGTTCCACGCAAGGCGATAGAGACGATGGGTATCATCAAACGAGCGTTTTATGGTCGATATAAAGATCGTTTCAGTTCGATTTCACCTCGTTTATGTACTTTGTCCTTGAATTATTTATAATATGGCCACACTGGAGATGTAGGTAGGTACATAATATAGGTATTATGTACATAGCTACATATTATACTGGACCAACGCAACGCTGCTCTGCAGACACCGAAATAAAATTTCAAAATTTAACTCTTGAATTAGGAATAGGAATACTCACTTTTGATTCTATTTATTTATAATCCAACTGTCAATTTGTTCAAGAGAATGTTTTCTCTTTACATAAAATCGACAAAGTATCAACGTGTGATTTGTATGCAGGGTCTATATTTTTCACGGTTTTTCCAACTTTGAAGTCATAAAACACTAACTTAGAGGCTTCGCAGCATATATATGTTCCTTATATATATTTACTCAGAATTCGGAGTAGAACGTTTAGATAGTGTTTCTGTGTGCCCCCCCCCCCTTCCTTATAACTATGGATCCGCTCTATTTACACAGCGTAAAATTTCAGAATAAATGGATTTTAATAGGTAGGTATACAAAACTTTTGTACTCAGAATTTTGAATTTTTGATTCAGTCAGGGGTTATCACGTTTTAATTTTTTTATTTTTTTTTCCATATATCTCAAAAACCATATAAGCTAGAACCTTGAAAATTGGTATAAATATAGACAAATACAAAATCTCAAATTCGTTTATTTTTCAAAAAAAAATTATTAAGAAAAACTTTTTTTTATGATAAATTTGTGTTTAACTGTCTATATTTCAAAATTTTTTTTAAAATATCGAAAATAGCCGAAACACCCCAACTAGATAATTTAATTTGCTGTACAAAATATTAAAATCGTAGCAGTGCCTCAAACTTTTTTAAACAATTCTTATAAAAATTGAATTTAGTGACGACATCGCTTCATACAATATGTATGGCAGTCGCCTATACACAATATCTAAGAAGACTTAATAGTTTGATACTTAATTTCCAAACAGACATACATACATACCATCATTCTGTTTTCATTTTCTGAGTAGGAAAAAAGGACTGACCTCCATACTATCCTATCTTGATATACATCCCTACATGTGTCGTATAGAAAACAAAATATCTTAAAATATTCAATAATTAGATTTTATGGGTTTATAGTTTGGTATTTATTCTTCAACTATACCTACATACTATCGCTATCGACAGTTGGATCTCATGTGCTACATGCAACTAGTATATTTTAATATGCGTGTTATTTTTTATATATTAACTCTGTAATGCCTAAGTAGACATATTTATTTATATGATATTAATTCCCGGGCAACTGATAGATGCTATGTTAGATATGAATTTAACACGCACCCAAAAACAAGTTGCCACATTCTGGAGTTTTACGATATTAACCGTCCCACAGATCCGTATTTTTTATCCGTAGATCAGTATTTTTTATAAAAAAAAAAACTGAAATGTACTTTATGTAATTGTTAAAATGATGGATGCAGTTATTGGCGCCATAAATATTGAAATGTATCTACTTATAATTGTATAACTGTTATAGCTGTTGTTTCCAATTATCGAAAAAAAAAAGATCCGGACTGAAAACAATTAAAAACTGTGTCTCCACCGTTTTTTGACTTCAAAGTTGGAAAAACCATGAAAAATATAGACCCTGTATACAATCTCGCGTATGCTGGCTTGTCGATATGTTAAGAGAACATAGTTCTCTTGAACAAATCGAGAGTTGGAACACCAAAAAATAATAAATAATTGCAATTAAAGGAAAACAATATATTCAGAAATTTATATTATTTTATTATGTGTAATATGCAAGTCTGTAATATTGTTATAGGACTATATCTGAACGTCAGGTAAATATTGTATTTTTAAAATCTTGTGCAACTATTAAAATAGTGTGTAATTTACTATTATTTCAATTTACAAATCGTGTTTATCATCATTGTTATCTTACAAAGATACCTACCCAATAAAAACAGACCACAACGTGTTGTGATAATAGTATTGTTAACAAATAAATATTTGCGGTATGTTTTTATACAACTAATTAAAGGTACCTATTTTAAAAACATTGAAAATAGGTACCTACACGATGGAATTACATCAAGTAGGTACCTATTTTACTTAGTTTTATATATTTTATATACAATTATGTACAATATCTACATGATGGTATTACATCATGTAAATACCTATTCTTTGTTTTATTTATTTTGTTTACAACTATGTAAAATACCTACATGATGGTATTACATCATGTAGATACCATACCTATTCTACATAGTTTTATTAATTTTGGTTTCAACTATGTAGAATACACCATGCAAATACCTATTCTAGTTACTTTTATTCATTTTGTTTACAACTATGTAGAATATCTACATGATGGTATTACATCATGTAAATACATATTCTTCTTCTTCTACTTCTTCTTATGTTAGGCCTACGGGCCTGTTATTTGCAGAGACGCATTGTTCTCTGTTCTGTGAGCTATATTCTACTTAGTTTTATTAATTTTGGTTACGACTATGTAGAATACACCATGCAAATACCTATTCTAGTTACTTTTATTCATTTTGTTTACAACTCTGTAGAATATCTACATGATGGTATTACATCATGTAAATACATATTCTACTTAGTTTTATTAATTTTGGTTACAACTATGTAGAATAAACCTTGCAAATACCTATTCTATTAAGTTTTATTCATTTTGTTTATAACTAAGTAGAATACCTACATGATGGTATTGCATCATGTTGTAGTGGTATTTTTTTGCCTGTTTTTCATCTCATAGACGACCTTGATCATTCTCACGTTTCGTGTTTATCTGCAGCCAAAATATTTATCTCTATCTGTTGGTGTAGTGGAATTACATATAGGTATGTATATTATATACCTATCTACATAGTCTGCCTACTTACTTAAGTCTAGCTACCTACGTCGTTAGAAAATAATATTTTCATGTAGCATGTGGTGGGCTACTAACTTTATTTTAGTCTCTGCTTTGATATTCCTCTAAACGTCTTTGCCAAGAAGCGTATCGTCCACATGTTCAGCCATTCCTGAATTCCTCGAGCCCTGAACTATACCTATTATACTGTGTCTTTAAACCGTGTTTACTTTGTTGCTATCCCCATTTAAACATTTCAATTATTTATTTACAACCTATTTATTAATCTAAAAAAACTAAAGCAGTACAAAATCTTAAACAATTAAACAATAATCATAGAGATATAATTATTTCATTCATAAAAATATCAAATTAACAACAAATAAAGGGATCTGGAAATGGGACACAATCCATAAAAATTAGGTAGGTACTAAACATAAGCGATTTGAGTAATTGAGACCTACTCAGCTATATTTAGCAAGTTTGTCCAGACAATTTTTCTTTTTAGCCTCATCCAACTGTCGATTCGTTAAATAGAATTTAATTCTCTTTAACGAATCGACAGTATTAAGCCAAGTGTATGAAGGAACATTTTGTATGGTGTAGTCACTGAGTAAAATACCTGAAAAATTCACTGAGTATTATAACTCAATGGGTGTAGTGGACTTTTTGCATGCCAAAAACACCAAATAAAAGGATTTGTAAAGGATGTTCTATACATGGATTCAGAATTTTATGTAGAACATTTTGTGTCCCTTATAATAATCCGCTGAATACACAGAGCCTAAAATTTCAAAAAATATAGAAAGTTATAGGCCTATAAAAAAATTATAGGTACTCAGAATTTTGAATTTTTTGTTACAATCAGGGGTTATCAACTTTTGAATTATTACTTTATTTTTCCATATATCATAAAACCACAAAAGCTAGAACGCTGAAATTTTGTGTAAATATAGACAAATACAAAATCTCAAATTTTTTTTTTTTAAAGTTCCAGAGTTTCTCAAACATTTTTTAGAAAGAAAAATATTTTTTGTGATTAAATTCATGTGTTTTATTGCCCATATTTCCAGGCAGTTAAACACATAAATTTATCCAAGTTTTTAAATATTGAAAAAAGCCGAAACACCCCAAGTAGATAATATAATCTTCTATAAAAAAAATATACATTATAGTAGTAGGTACCTACATACCAAATTTTTCTAACAATTTTTATTAATATTGGATTTAGTGACGACAACGTTTCATACAATTTGTAAGGCAGTAAACACTACACAAATATCTCACTCAATAGTTTGATACCTACTTAATCTACAAACATACATCATGCATACATCATACATTTATATTCTAGCACAGCCATCTACCATATTATCCATACTACTCTATCCGGGCATATATACCGACATGTTTATTTATAGAAAACAAAATATCTAAAAAATATTTATTAATATGTGTTTAAGTGTTTATAGTTTGGTACGTATACGTACCATTCTTCATTTATGCATACTATCACCATCGACAGTTGAATCTCACTTGTTACATGCAACTAGTCATTATAATTCCAAGATCCAAATTCTACCCATTTTCGTCCATATCACGGTGTAAATTTATATTTGATTAACAATAGCTTTACATAACAAATTTCAGTTGTGTTGGTCCTCCTATGTAGGTACCTCGTCTGTTAGCAATTTTGTTTAATAATTCAGAAATTATAATTCAGGCAGGTAATCCTCACAATTTTCTTATTATTTTTCACCTCAAATAATACTTAATGTCGTACCTACAGCTTAAGTGAGCAATACCTACTTCTATCTCATATAACAGTACCTACAAGAAACATCGGATCATTTTTTATTCTAACGCGAGTTTTGAGATTCAATTCAGGGTTGCATCAGGGTGTAATTGAAACAACCCTATATAAAATTTCATATAATTAATAGACCATCTAAGAGAGAGTGAGATAGCTGGAGCTCAGCGTCATAGGAGGGCATGCGAGAGGGGCATACTTCCCGAAAAAAGAACAGAGGCGCGATTCTCGTTTAATCTCGTTTAAAACTGTTGTTATGGATAGGAAATTATGGCTACTAGCGCTTGCGAAGGAATGCTATGTCAATAAATGCGATTCTTGTTCTGGCGTGAGTGATATGTGTCCATACAGAATGATGTATGTCTTCTATGTATAGTATCCATATTTTTACCAGTAAATGCATGTGATAAAGGATTTATTTTAAATAAATATTAGGTATTTGAAGACATTGAATGTATTCTAATTGGTTTTACATTCTTTCTATTCATCTTATTATTTATCTTTTATTTGTACAGTGATTTTTTCCTTTATTTTAGATGCATTGTTATTTAGGTATATCAAGTTAGTTACAACTCCCTTCAAAATACGAGTTTACTCTAGGATGTTATTGAATATTATAGTGTATGAATTATTTTTATATTTGAAATTATGAACGTGTGTAAATGATTGAAATAATATTGAAATGTCAGCGAAGTGACAGATCGATGTTATAGATAGCGTTAAGCGTTAGTGACACCTCTAATGCGAGCGCTGCGGTATGGAAACCTGCGAGGGATAGTACCTATCCCTTTTACTATCACTACAAATTGAAATGAGAATCGCGTTTTCTATAATTTTAAGGATTTTAAGGATCTTATGGATTTTAAGGCGTTATGGATAGCTAAAAAAAAACGTGAATCGCGGCTCAGGTTTCCAAAACCTTCTGCAAGAAGAAGAAGAAATTTAATCACACAATTCATTAATAAATACAGAGAATCTTAACAATTATTTGGAGAATTTATATAATTAGGTATTAAACTACAGGGGAAATCAGTTTTAATTTGAAAATTGTTGTTTGTAGAAAGTTTCTATGTACTTATAATTATTACATAAAATTCTTATGTACTTAGATATTTTTTATAGATACCTATAAAAATAAATATTTCCAGAAGTAGATACTTCTGGAAATAGGTATGTTGTAAATACAATTAGTACTATGTTGTCAAGTGTATAAATATTTTTAGTGTTATTATATTACATGAAATGTTGTACAAATTTATATGATAGTGGTGCATGTAAAAACATAATAATGTGTATTTATTTACGAACGTAAGTTTAAAAGTTAATTTATATGTAAAAAAAATTGTAGGTACAGTTTCTAATATCTAGTAGGTACACACGAAAAGAATGTAACAAAATTGAAAAACAATACAAATTTACTTAATATAACTTAAATAATTTGATACCTATAAAAAAACAATAAACTATTAGAAAATATTCATAGATCTTTTCCTTTATGTATTAAATACCTAGGTGACAAAAAATGGCAAGACATAAATAAAGAAATAAATTGCAAAGTTTTAACAAAATATTCTTTTAAAACAATCATTGCACTATTAAAAAAATATTTTGTTTTAAAAATTGTCAGTAGGTATAATAGCGTAGGTAGTTATAAATTGTAGGTTACTTAACAAGTTATCAATAGACCTAACTTCAAAATTCAAACCTCATTCTTTAGGTAGTATATATTTTTACATAATACAATGTAATATTTTTTACATAATGTAATGTTACAACGTCACGAAAAGTTCCAATTTCGTATAATGAAGCTATGCTTATATATAGGTAGGTACTTGCATCCGAAACTGCCGTTCAAGGTCTCCTCACACAAGTAGGTACATTATATTTTCAAACATTTTCCCCCGCGTAGGTACCTACAACGTATGTAAATTTGGTCCGTGGAATTCGGGAGTCCTCCCTTTATTGATTTCATATATCGGTGGCTGGCCCTTGGGATGGATGGATAGGTAGGTACCGACTACCGCCTGAGAGAGAGAATTGTGCCTGCTCGCCCTACATATTTTGGTGAGGGCATACTGCGGCCAGGCACGGAGAGGCAATGCTGTTGTACTTTGACCTACTTTCCACCCCTGCGATAGGGAAGTACCTTTCTCTACAGTATTAGGTACCTACCCAGAACCTCCGAGGGTTGCCTCGGAATACCTACATAGCTGATAGCACTAGCTAGAGGGATCATTATGTTCCGGCATCACATTTTCCGCTCGTTCCCAACGTGCCGTAGTAAAAGCCTCATATTCTACCTTACTATCTTTGCCTATATATTTTTTACTATGCATATATATATATATATATATATTTCCTTACAATTTTTTTTATTTAATTAGTATCATCCCACTAAATACATAACTTGTTCTGGGACCGTTATTTTGACGAAAAAATAATATTTTTAATTAACATCATGACACGATAAAGTAAAGGGATTTGGAGAGGAAGATGTCTCCCACTTTTAAACGAATATGGAATATCACGCATTAACTCTGTTGAGGAGAGTACTGACCTCCTGACCTGGGGGGCAAGTCTGGTCCGATCGGCGAAATCAAAACCCTAGTGATTACCCATAATCATGGATATAATTATTATGCATATGGAGTTCTATGACATCTAAAG
Source organism: Molanna angustata (assembly GCA_963576475.1). Lineage (NCBI taxonomy): Eukaryota > Metazoa > Arthropoda > Insecta > Trichoptera > Molannidae > Molanna > Molanna angustata. The sequence continues at coordinate 22,577,864 of OY754974.1, forward strand.
ATATTGTAGAACTCCATATAATAATTATATCCATGATATGGGTAATCACTAGGGTTTTGATTTCGCCGGTCGGAACCAGACTTGTCCCCCTGCATTCGAGCTACTTATTCATGTGATGGCATATAAACCTAAAACAAAAAATTCAAAAATTTTAAACAGTGTGATTTTAAAAATATACCACAATTATAAAATAAGTACCTACTTTCAATATTTCTCTAGTATTTATTTTTTTAGCGTTTAGCCGCATATATCACAATTATAAAATAGAGTTAAAATATGAAATTTGCTATTCTAAGATCCGTGATTTGGGAGTTATATTAGATTCTAATTTAAATTTCATCCAACACATTAATCATGTAATATCAAAAGCCAACAAAATGCTTGGATTTATAATTAGAATATCAAAACCTTTCAGAAACAGTGAAACTTTTTATACACTCTACTCAGCATATATACGTCCTCAACTCGAATTCTGCACACAGATATGGTCCCCCTTCTATGGCGTCCACATAGCTAGAATCGAGAGAATTCAACGCAAATTTTTTAACTTTTTAAACTACAAATTACGACTAAACTTTGATAGCTATCGTGTTTCAATTAAATATCACAAATATGATACCCTAGAATCCAGAAGAACCTTATTCGACCAATTAATGCTTCATAAAATTTTGAACGATGCTATGGACTCGCCTGAGCTTGTCAGTTTTGTGAATATTCGGGTCCCGGGAAGGTCAGTTCGCCAGTCAAACATCTTACATGTTCCACACTGTAGAACCAATTTGCGGATGAATGCTACGATCCCACGCATCTGTCGTAGATTTAATGCATTATTTTCGATGCATGCTGATATTTTTGACTCATCTATTAATCAGTTTCGCCACGAGGTAATGCGTGTAATTTGCACTAGAGTCTACAATCTGAATCTACCCGTTTGCATTCTGTTTCCGGTTGGCTCTCTGATTGGTTGAGATCTCGTAGTATTAAGTCAAATGAGCTGTGAAATTTTATATTAAATGCGAAAAATTAAAAGAATATTATATATTTAATTTATAATAATTTATAATTCAATTTATAAAGCAACTCGCTCACGCGAGTCGCTATTATTATTATACACAAACTTAAACCTAACCTAAGAATGCAGAAAAGAAACTCAAGGGCTAGACGCTACTATAATTTGCGGCACTGAATAGTGGTTTTGTATTTTTCAACATTATTTCTACATATGTAGGTACCTATATGAGATTTGCTCTCCCTGTCCATCCTCTCCCTTTCCATATTTCCTATTCCCACTTTTTATAACAAAATATGTTTTTTTTAATATATAACACATATCCACATACTTAATACATGCTACATACAAGTATTATATTAATTACTTTTAAACTTACTTAATAAGTCAAATAAACATGTCCACTTTATATCTTATGTGAAAACATATTATTGGGGCACAATGAACTTACCTTACTGTTTAAGTCATCATATTATATTTATAATTTTAACATTGTATCCTGTTTGTTTTCCAAATAAAATTAAAAATTAAAATTAAAAAAAAATTAAAAATTAAATTATCGCAGGGTTAAGGTTCCCGCTTGTCAAATATGAATGTCCAGGTTCTTGATATAATTGATTTCTCTAGTAAATTTTCTTCACACAATAATTTTAAAAAGCTGGATAAAATACCCTATTAATTTATAATTAAAAAAAACTTTTTTACAACATTTAAAAGAAAACTCCATAGCTATAAAGAGAAATAAATCTTTAAGGTGCTTTTTTTTATTTAATGTCAGTTTTGTCCTTGAAATGCAAAAAATCAACAAATTTGGGTTTCTGATAATTTATATCACGTATATAAACCCCTTTTAACGCACACGATAGTTATCCTCACTAACGCGTAGATTCATAGTTATATTAAATGGTTTTAATTTGTCACGTTTTCAGTCACTAGATTTAGCTTGTAGGTATGCCCTCTTAAATTGAATAGTTCCCCATTTCTTGTAATTTTAGGATCTACATTAAAATTGTATGTTGTGAAATTAAGTTCACCATTTCCAATTTTGTGTAACACGGATGGATCAGCCAAACTCTCTCATCTTGCACAGAATCTGCATACCGAAGGAACTATGCCTAATGATTATAGTTTCCGTCAAACTTCGTGTGCATTTTCGTCGTGGAGGGGAGCGGTTTGCACTTATACCAATCAAGCAAAAATACACAAAATATCTTTCTGCGCATCCACGTGACTGGCTCAAGTTGTTTTCCGATAACTATACTAGGATGACTTGTAGGTATAGCGCCGTTTTTGTGTAAGTAGGTACCTATTTTTCAGTGAATTAGTTTGTGACTTGCATTATAAATTCAATTTATAAATATAAGTACGATTTCTTCCCTTGTATATACTGCAGCGTACCAACTATTACAATAGTATTAAACATTTGAAAAACCGATTTTGGTGCCAAATTGAAGATGGCTACGTAAGGGACATCAGCTTTTAAGATTTGAGTCCATTATACTCTTCCATCAAAGAAACGCACTAGGTAGCGTTGGGACACCAGCTATTAGGATTTGAGTCCATAATACTCTTCCACAAAGAACACCAGCTATTAGGATTTGGGTCCATTATACTCTTCCATCAAAGAAGCGCACTACGTATATAGCGTTGGGACATCAGCTATTAGGATTTGGGTCCATTATACTCTTCCATCAAAGAATCGCACTACGTAGCGTTGGGACACCAGCTATTAGGATTTTGGTCCATTATACCCTTCCATCAAAGAAGCGCACTACGTAGCGTTGGGGAGGGTTTGAATTAATATCTTCCAGGAAAATATATCATGTTATATATATCATGTTGGTATGTATGTCAGGATAGGATAGTATGGAAGTCAGTTTTTTTCCTACTCAGAATATGAAAACAGCATGATGTACCTATGTTTGTAGATTAAGTAGGTATCAAACTATTGAATGAGATATTGTGTAGTGTTTACTGCCTTGCAAATAATGGTATGAAACGATGTCGTCACTAAATTCAACTTTTATAAAGATTGTTGAAAAAAGTTTGTGATGTAGGTACTTACTACTATAGTGTAAATATTTTTTATAGAAAATTAAATTATCTATGTGAGGTGTTTCGGCGTTTTTTGAGATTTACAAAAAAATGGAAATATAGGCAGTTAAACACATAAATTTGAAATTTTTCAAAAGCAGTCAGATAGTGGGATATGCGGATGACCTAAGTATACTTGGAAGAACCCAAGCAGCCATTAAGGAAGTTCTCGACCCCCTGGTATCTGCAGCACATGAGGTGGGCTTAAAGATTAATAACGAAAAGACAAAGTTTATGATACAAAGCCGAAACGCACCTAATAGAACAAGAGGAAACGTGCAGCTAGCAGAGAATCACACATTCGAATCAGTCAATCAATTTACATACTTGGGATCTCATCTCACGGAATGCAATGAGGAAGCGGAGGAAATAAAGAAAAGAATCTCAGCAGGTAACAGGACATACTTCTCCTTGGTACCAGTGTTTAAATCTCGAAACGTCCATAGAAAAACCAAAATTATTCTATACAAGACAATAGGCATGATGACTAATTTTGAAAAACTATCTCACGATGTTTTTACGCATTCACTGTTTTCAAATATATATACATTTCTACATAAAATAAAGGTTTAGTAGCAAAAATCGCCATTTTAAAATCAAATTTGACATTTACGCCAAAAAACGCTTGTAGTATCATGGCGCCTGCCGACCCTGACGGTGACGTCACGATATTGTAAACTGCATATCACTACTATATGTAATATATGTATTCTAGGACGATTTGTGTATTTATAATCAATTCAAAAGTGCATAAGTGTTGTGCGGTCCCTAAATGTACAAACACGACGAAAAAAACACCTACTGAGGTATATGTTTTCGTCCCACGCGAAAAAAAAGAGAAATAAGTGATTAAATTTCGCACGGCGAGACACTAGTGTATTTTATTAAGTACGCGTTTACAATGAAGTACAGTATTTGTTCCCCCACTTTTAGCTCTCAATAATATAATATTTACCATTATTTAGGCAATAAGCATATAAAGAACTTCATTAATGTCCAAACGTCAAAATAGGCCATCATACGTTTCCCGCGTATGTTTTTAGCTTATGAACACATAATGTAGAGAGAAGAAGGAGCATATTTTATCGATTTTCGAGATGTAAGTTGTATTTAAATTACAGATAAATAAAGTACTTATATGTACTTATTATTAAGTTTTTACGTTTCGAAATTCTGATGAACAAAAGTCTTTGTTCGACGCAAAGAAATATCCGACCATCAAAAGTTCCATTCTAGTTAAGAGTAGTTAAGACAGGCAGAAAAATAACTACTATGGCTGCTATTGCTAAAAATAACGATAGCAGATAAATATAGCTTGTTATGAACACAATACAAATAACGAGCGCTATGTAATAATTCGTATGCTGCTAAAATTGTAACGATGTTTTAAAACGCATGCTTCGCGTAATCGCCGTCGTTTCGCAAATCGCTTCATTGCATGAAAAAATATAGCTTGCTAGTTTAGTTTGGCAGTGACCAGCATCATAACATGTCGAACGTTCGTCAGCTCACCATCGCGTGACAAAATTGTAGAATACTAAAACTAAATTAGTTTACCATACGTTGCGAGCGTTCATTATTTATTTATTTATTCAATAAAAACTAAGTTACATACAAAATACAATTAACATAGGCCCGATATTACAGTCGGCCCTCAACTCATTGAGTTTGCCAAACTCAAGATTAATGTTAAGGGGAGATTGAATCCATTTCCGTATTACAGTGCAATATGACATGTCAGTTACTAAATCTTCAATTATAGACATATTTCACTTTTTCTGTGGTTATTATCTGTCAAATTTAAATAACCTCAAATAATACGAAATACAAAACGGGACGCTACGACTTTAAATACCATTGTTTTATTATCCAATAATTTTTTTCACCAAAATAATGCTTTTAAATGCCCGTGTTCGTTTCAATACGGATGTCAGTTTGTTTTGTTGTGTGGCGCCACCTTCGATATAACTAACGCCTTTAGTGATACAACACTGAATCTACACATGTTGCCTAACGCCTCTAGTGATAGAAACTGAAACTACACGAGTTGCCTAGCAAATGACAGTTGACTCACAGTTAAGTACTTAATCTGCCAGAAACGTTGAGTTAAATATTTGTCGTTTTAGTGACGTATTTGAGGGAAGATTAGGTCTAAACGGACACTGTAATACGCTATATTTTTGTAAAACTTGAGTTTAGCTCTTAAACTGACACTGTAATACCGGCCCATAGTGTCCCCCGATAGGTAGGCGAGTATCTAGGTAAATTGAAACTATTTGCTTTGATGAATCCTTGTTCCATTTATATTTGATTTGTTTTATTTTTAAGTATCTAATTAAAATATTAATATATCGATAACACCAAAATAAACATAGTCCAGACCGACAATTAATGCGTATATTGTATTGAAGACTATCAGAAGAATTGACGCGACCATACTATGACGTCGTGCGCTCTGATTGTTTTTTCTCATAAAATGGCGGACTAACACATTTTGTAGTTTTATATTTATAATATTATTATTATTCACTCCTTTAAAATGAAAATAAGTACATTTTTTAAATCTTTATAACCTATTTTATTTTTTAAAATCATAATTTCAATGATTTTTTTCTTACAGTCATCACACCTATTACATTACATTATATTTTTTTTAATATATTAATCATTATATGTATATGAATCATAACAATTATCCCATATGTATATCTTATTATATTCTGATCTACTAGATTCATCATAATACATACATTGTGTATTTCTATTTCAACCTCATATAACACTGTACAACTCCCACAAACATCATCATTACTGTACATAACAAAATCAAAGAAACAATATAATAACATAATTTTATTTTATAATCAAGCAATGAAAGCCACCAAGTTATTTATTTCTGAAACGTTAAATATTCTCCACCACGTTACAATACTCGGTGCGTGTTATAACAGATGCGTCAACGATTCAATAAAGCGGATAGCGATATTATTTGGTTTATTGTCCCAAATAAACCAAATAAATCAATAAATAAAAATAGCATGTTAAAAATAAGCAGCATATTCCATATAGCTTGTTATGAAAAAAATAGCCATTTCGAACAACACTACAGTTGACAGTAACAAACACAATTGACAGTAACAATATGGTGACGTCATGCGCTCTGATTGGTGTTTCACATAAAATGGCGGACAAACATATTTTGTATTTTTATTTTAATAATATTAATATTATTCGCTCTTTTAAAATGAAAATAAATATATTTTTTCAAATCTTTATAACATATTTTATTTTATAAAATCATAATTTCAATGATTTTTTCTTACTGTCATCACGCCTATTATAAGGACTGTGGTTACATATGGGTGCGAGACATTGACACTCACAATAAAATCTGCTGAAGCTTTGGATGTATTTGAGAGGAAAGTTCTCCGCCGCATATGTGGACCAGTGAAGGATGGGGAAGAGTGGCGTATAAGGCAAAACGATGAACTGTCCAGAATATATGAAACACCCAGTATCTCAACATATATAAGACTATCGAGATTGAGATGGGCTGGACATGTTCAGAGAATGCCAAATATGCGAATTCCCAAGAGAATTATGACTGATCATCCAGGAGGAAAAAGGAAGATAGGAAGACCCAGGTTGCGATGGCAGGACGAGGTGAGGAGGGATGCGGTACAGCTCCTAAGCATTACAAACTGGAGGACGGCAGCTGAGGACAGACGGGGTTGGAGGCAGAAGTTGAAGGAGGCCAAGGCTCGACTTGGGCTGTAGCGCCATCGAAGAAGAAGAAGAAGAAACACATAAATTTATCATAAAAAAAATGTTTTTCTTGATATAAAGTGTGAGAAACTCTGGAATAATTTTAAAAAGTTAATTTGAGATACTGTATTTGTCTATATTTATACCAATTTTCAATTTGCAGCTGTAATTGTTTTTGAGATATATGGAAAAATTAAGCATGAATTCAAAAGTTAATAACCCCTGAATGAAACAAAAATTCTTAATACTGAGTATAAAAGTTTTGTAGGCCTGTAGAAAGTTGAATAAACCGTGAAAAAAATAGACCCTGCATACATATCTCGCCTATCTTGGCTTGATATTTTTTCGCTATAGAAAAATAAATTCTCTTGAACAAATTGACAGTTTGAATACGATATATCCAGTTATTTTATATTTACATAATCATATTGTATTGACGATTAATGTGTGTGAAATTTTAGATCGTGCGAAAGAAAATGAAAGCAAACTTAACTTACCGTACAACTGTGTTGATTTTTTTTTTGTATAACATTCATTCTATTTCAATCACATTTTCAAGTATGCATTTATCTATATTTTCTGGACCATATTGTTTTTCAAAATACACCTATTATCTTCCTATAATATATGTAATATAAACATGTCTATTATATGTGTGTAATTATTTTTATTTATTATTTTATGTACTTAAATACTTAGATGATACCACGTATTCAGACACTATTGTTACTAAAATTGTAGATTATAGATTTGCGCTCTTATTTCAGAACTTGGACTAAATGGAATAGGAACGTACCTATATTGGCCGGAACGTTCTTAAAAAGTAACTTAATTAGACGTATTTTGAATAATTATGAAAATGAAGAGCCGGGTAATCGAAAATACAACAGGCAACAATAACATCTCACATAGTTCAGCAATGAGGTTCACCACCCATTCTGAATATAGTGCCTTTTTAGGTGAGACGAGACTGGTGTGTGGGTATACACAGATATGTTGTGCTCCGCCCGCACATCTTTCGCTGGTTAACCCACATTGTGGGATATGCCGTGATGGTATGAATGAATGAATGAATGAAGTATCCAACTCACTATACTGAGGCTGTTCCGAGGTAAAAATTAAGCTAAGCAATAACCATCCTACATTTATTCAAATAATATTTACATTAAAAATGTATATTTATTATTTTTATTTTGTTTTGGTTCTCAGGCAACTAAACAGGTACTATGTCAAATATTAATTTAACACGTACCCAATAACAAGTTGCCACTTTCTGGATATACGATTTTTATCGTCTCACAGATCTAGACTGAAAATACGATTAAAAAATGTGTCTGCACCGGGAATCGAACCCGGAACCTATGGCTCATATCTAACTATCTGAGCCACGAAGGCCGATTATAGATTTAATGCAAGTAATTTTTGAATTTATTTTGACATTATATTCTGAATGATTTTGTATTATGTAAAATCGAATCGACCAGTGACTTAAATTTTAATTTGCGTTAAATTCTGCTATAAAACGAATCCAACATCTAAAAATTGTGGTTTGAATTTTATTTTATTTATAAATTCAATTACTAGTTCCGAGTGAATTTTACTTGTTATTTTATTTACCTTAAACAAAATAAGTAGGTATTTTGATTAGTATGATTGCTTATATTGTACAATCATTTAAATCTATTATGTTTACTTCATATCTATAGATAGATAATAAATTGTAGAGTTCCTAGATTCATTTTTTATGAGGATCATTTCATTTGAATAAAATCTTAGAATAATTATTTTTTACCAGTATAATTCCATCAATAATTATAAAACTTTGAATTTGTAAGAAAATCGTAGAATATATTCCTGTATCTCCTTATATTTGTGCAGTCATAAAATTATTCCGCTCAGGTCATTGCATATAGTATTATAGTACGTACAGCAGCACATGTAGCGATGCCAACGACCCGTCTACGAATGGCGGGTTTCTGTTTACAATATCATTCGCTTTGTCTCACTCGCACTCACTTTTCCTATATAGGTCCCTCCCCACTTCGTCCCGCCTCCCTCTCTCCAACAGCGATGCACTCTCTAGAGAATTTTCCTCTATCCCACTCCCCCCAGTCGACAAGCCCAGCAGCTGTCTCGCTTCATTTCTCTAATGAAGTCTACTTGAATTTCGAACAGGTGACGAGGTGATAGTGCGAGGTTCCCTTTACCTACATACATACATACTATAGGTATATTATTACTATATTAGAACGTTTTTCTTTCGGGAGTTTGCAATAATATTTTTCAAATGATATTCTACCTCCCTAATATGATTGTTAAACAAATACATCATTTCAGTATAATATACAATTTACATCGGCATTTTAACATCTTTTAGGAGACACTTAAAATGAAAAATTTACTATACTGAGTTTTAGTTGTATTCCCAGTTTTATTTCATTATTATAATCATATAATATAATATAATAAGAGAATTTAATTCTCTTAATCAATCGACAGTATTAAGCAAAGACGCGTGTATGACGGAACATTTTGTATGGTGTAGTCAGTTATATGTAATAGTTACCATTACATATCACTGGGTGTAGTGGACTTTTTGCATGCCAAAAACACCAACATGATGAATTCAGAATTTGAAGTACCTAGAACATTTTGTGTGTGTGTGTGTGTGTGTGTGTGTGTGTGTGTGTGTGTGTTCCCCTTATAACTTCTGATTCGCTGAATGCACAGAGCCTAAAATTTCAGAAAATATAGAAAATTAAAGGTCTACAAAACTTTTATACTCAGAATTTTGAATTTTTGTTTCAATCAGGAGTTATCAACTTTTTAATTATTACTTTATTTTTCCATATACCTATTTCAAAAACAATAATATAAGCTCAAATCAAATTTGTTTTTTTTTAAGTTTCACGAACATCTTTTACTAGGATTTTTATGGTAAATTTATGTGTTTAACTGCCTTTATTTCCGAAGTTTTTTAAAATATCGTAAAAAGTCGAAACACCCCAATTAGATAATTAAATTGTCTATAAAAAATTAATCTAGATTTGAACATTGTAGTAGTAGTAGGTACCTACATCCCATTTTTTTAACAATTTTAATAAAAATTGAATTTAGTGACGATATCGTTTCATACAATTTGTAAGGCAGTAGGTACCTATACACTTAACAATATCTCATTTAATAGTTTGATACCTACTTAATCTACAAATATATATCATACCTACTGTTTTCATAATCTGTGTAGGAAAAACAGATTGACCTCCATACTATCCTATCCTGACATATATACCTACATGTTTTATATAGAAAACAAAATATCTTAAAAAATATTAATTTGTGTAGGTATAAGTGTTTATAGTTTGGTACGTATTCTACAATTATTCGTACAATATCCATCGACAGTTGGATCTCATGTGTTACATGCAACTAATTTATAAAAACTTACTTTTGTATTATATGCAATGTATTAAAGTGTTAAGTAAAAATGTTATTCCTCCCTTTTTATGTACTTATTTATAATTTGAATCTTTTTCTTCGCCCAATTTTTTTTTCAAAATTTTCTGTTCTCAGGGAAAATGATTGAATTTCTCTTTAGATTTTAAATACTCTCATTAAAAACGTCAAAGATGGCGTTTGGAGGCGTATCCATGGTAACCATTTGTGATAAGGGCGGTACGGATATCAAAGTACTACAGCCATCTCCTTTTCTTGACACGATTACTGTTTATTTTTGTATTTCCCTCCAACGGAGTGAACAGTCTCCGCGTCTGCGCACAATTAAGGAGGCGGAGCTATAGTGGGAATGTCATAATTATTATCACTTGACCGGCAGGTGCTGCCATCGTGTTGTTTACAACTTTTGTAACTACTTTTGTTTCGATATAGGAACCTACTTTGAAATGGTTTGCGTCATGGCTAAATCAACCACCCAAGTTAAAAACCAAATGATGTCAGTATTTAGTTTTCACAGAACGTGTATAGATGGCAGTATTATAAAGTTTTCTTCAGCGTTGTATATAAATATTAAATTTCAATTCAATTAACAATATTTTCTTTATTGAAGAAATGGTAAATATATTTTAACAAATCATTTAAGCATATCCTCACGCCCTGGAATTAAGATGTTTTTCTTCTCAAAAGACATGATTTATTTCCAACTATGCAATTTAAATTGGCTGAATTTCGCTGGTTTTTAAAAATCATGTGTAATATATTTTAGCTATATAAATATTTCATATTTTATTTTATTTTATTTTATTTAAACCTAACAAACATACAGTCATACAAACAAATATTACAACAAATTCTATTTTAACAATATATCATAGACCAATTTTGTTTGCGGATATTACATTATCTTTTTAAGCTGCACAGTATATAACAAATATCTTTTTAGAATTTAGTAGGTACTCAAAATTCAGAATAAAAAGGACAAAAAGAGAGAAAGGAAGTTTGTGGCACTCGCAGTCAAAAAGTCAAGAAGAATGTAAATAGATATATATAAAATATATATCTATTTACTTTCCTTACGTTCATACTATAGGGTCAATAATGTGTTCCAATTTTTTTATATTATTAATATTTAAGCAAATATCGTTGTTTATTGTTTCAGGTTCTTGTTGAGTATGACGGCGAAGGATGGAGACGTCGGCAATGGGTGCATGTGTTTGGGGGCAACTTCGGAGTCTTCTTGGTGGAGGAAGAACTCGTGTGGGCCCCCCGGGGGGCGCAGCCCTTTCCTGCACTGGTACCTATGCTTTTATTATTTGTAGCAACATTCTTGTTTTCCAGTTTTAACATTCTTGTTTTTACATTGAAGACTACCTTGATGGACGGACAGTGGAAACTTTTTTTTATTAACATGGCTACGTAAGGAACACCAGCTATTTGAATTTGGGCCCGTTATATTCTCTGGAAAATTTTAATTCAAGAGTCTATAGTATGCCAAGAAGCAAATTTTGAAAATCTTTTTCCCAAAACCCTCAAAAGATGCGTTTTTTATATAAAGAACATTATATTTTTACAACTTTATTCTATCGATCAAGGTTTTTGAAATTCGAATTTGTCGAATACATTTCTTGTATTTTTTTTAATTCATTCCATTACTGCACATCCCACAATGTGTGTATCCAGCGAAAGGTGTGCGCGGGTGTGTACAACTAACAACATTATAAAAGGAAATAAGACACATGCGTGTATACCCACACACTAGTCTCGTCTCACCTAAAAAGGCAACATTCAGAATTGGTGGTGAACTTCATTGCTGAATATTGTGCATTATTATGCCTGTTGTATTTTCGATTACTCGGCCTGGTATTATAGCTTCATGCTCGGCTTAGGTACTTTGTTTACGGGACGCAAGAGAACTATGATAATATAAACGAGTGGGTTGTGGCCAACACTAAACTCTCCACACCATAGTATGCGTTTATTTTTTCTTCAAATATTGACAATCTCAATATGGTAAAATATGCTTATGTTATATGAAATATTTTATTCATTCTAAATTTTACGAACAGGAATATAAATTTTCTAAGGATAGTATATTTTTATGTTAAGATAGACAAACTATTAATGCAGTATGGCGTAGAATGCTTATGTTGTATGAAATATTTTAATCGAAGCAGATAAATTTTGTTTAAAAGAACGTTAGAGCATTTTGACAATTTTGACACGTGATAGCATATGAAGAATTTTTTTGTTATTTATGGAAAGCTAATCAGTTCATTGTTCAAGCTCTTTATATTATAGCATCAAATCAAATTATTGAACTTTTCCATACATAAGAAATTTATCTTATTATATACATTTTTATTCATTCTAAATGTTACTACCAGGAATACAAATTTTCTAACGATAGCATATTTTTATGTTAAGATAGACAAACTATTAATGCAGTATGGTGTAGAATGCTTATGTTATATGAAATATTTTAATAGAAGCAGATAAATTTTGTTTTAAAGAACGTTAGAGCATTTTGACAATTTTGACACGTGATAGCATACGAAGAATTTTTTTGTTATTTATGGAAAGCTAATCAGTTCATTGTTCAAGCTCTTTATATTATAACATCAAATCAAATTACTGAACTTTTCCATACATAAAAAATTTATCTTATTATATACATTTTTATTCATTCTAAATGTTACTACCAGGAATATAAACCCATTAAATAAAATATAATTTTTGAAACCCTTGAATATTTTTCTTTTAACATTGACCAACTTTGAATACAATTTTATGAAGATTCTCGGTGTTGTATAAATAGTTGGAACCAAATTAAAATATCTCTAATTTCCAGGTCGTGAGAGCATTTTTTCAGTTTTAATAGATGAAATCATAAAGAAACATTGAGAAAAAATGAACCGTTGTCTATAGAAAACTAATCAGCTCCAAGTTTATGGACTTAACACATTTGATATCAATATGAAGTCAATCGGACTTATAGTTTGGGCTTCAGAGAGGACACAAAATAAAACAACGTAAATGATGAATTCATAGAGAAGAAATCAAAAGTTGTCTATGGAAAACTAATCAGCTCTAGGTCTTTGCACTTTACACATATGATGTTAATATGAAGTCGATCGGACTTATAGTTTGGGCTGTAGAGAGGACACAAAAAAGATAAATGCTACGGCGTACGGCGTATACGCCATACACACAAACACATCACAACGAAACTCATAGTGTGCATTCTCTACATGATACCCATTGTAAATGGTATCATGTAGAGAATGCAAAGCGTATTTTTTTTACATAAATTGATGTAAAAAAAATACGCTTAAATTTTGCGAAATCATGACTCTCCACTATTCCATAGTGTGGAGAGTAAAAAATGGGAGCTCTATTCTATGTCTGTACCTCACAGCTATTCTTGTAAAAATATGGCCTATGTAGAAGATTTTTACTTCAATCGAAAGAGAATATTATTTATTATTTATTTACCTTTTCTCACACCATATTTATAATGACAATAATAAGTAATTACTAATTATTTAATTACTACCTAATTCTTTTTATTATAAAAAACTCTAAAAAAATTGTATCACAGTTTTGGTGATATATTTATTTATTTATTTATATAAATGCCCTAAATGGGCTTTTACATACACAATTAGGTACAAATTATTAAAACATGTGTTCACGAACCACGAAGCAAAATACATACATACATAATTATAAATAGGTAGGTATATAACAACAAAAATATACAATGTTTATACGTGTTTCATACATTAGAAGGTAAAATATTATATCTGAATATTTGTGTAAATCTCGTATGCCCAAGGTCATATTATATGTTAACAAGGGCCTTTTAAACCTGGGCTGTTAGAATGTGGTAACAGAATTAGAAAGATCGTGCCACAGTCGATCTGCTGTAGGTACCTATAGTTGTGTTTATGTACTATATTAAGTTTTTTTTTCTCTAATATAATAATGGTTATATATGTATATTACTCATTTACCTACATATATTCGTGGAGTATGGTGTTAAATGTATCTAAATCATTGCATAGGTAAAAATTATAAATTATCAATCTATTTTTTACAATCAAATTTAAAGGTAATATAGCTTTATGTAGATGTGTAGAGATCATTGTTTGATAAAAATATTAAGATATTGTAGTGATTACCACATATTTGGTATATAAACTGACCTTGGAAGTCATCTTGGTTTCATTGGAGATGAGATCTCTTATACTTTATTGCACGCTTAATCTGCAGTCAAAGAATTATCAATGTTGCAATGCATTCTTATCTATTCAGAAATATTGTGGGTGTTGTGTTGTGGTTTATTCACGACTTCATACAATTTATTATGGTTGATATTATTGGATGTTCCTTGAATATTTCAAGGAACTGTATGATAGCGGAGTAAGTGGGGACGTGAGTCAGAGAACATGGCAAGTAAGCGAAAGTGATAAGGATGAAATAACGCAAGAAGAAGTGTTTGAAGCAGTAAAACACGCGAAAGCGGGGAAAGCTGCCGGGTATGACAGTGTATCAGCTGAACTTATAAAATATGGCGGCGAACAGACGTTGGAGTGGTGTCTCTCTCTTTTCAACAAATGTTGGGAAGAAGGACACACTCCCTCAGACTGGAGAAATGCAGTCGTGGTACCTTTGTATAAAGGTAAAGGATCGAAGCTCGACTGCAAAAACTATAGAGCCATAAGTTTGCTAAGCTCAGTTGGTAAGATGTATGCAAGGATCCTGGATCAAAGAGTGCGAAAGATTACAGAAAGCAAGATATGGGATGTCCAAGGTGCGTTTGTGGGCGGCAGAGGATGTATAGACCAATTTTTTTCTCTGCGCACGGTCACAGAAAAGGTTCTGGATAAAAATCAGAAAATTTTCTGTGCCTTCATAGACCTAGAAAAGGCGTATGATAAAGTTGTTAGAGAAAAATTATGGGATATACTAGCAGTGTATGGAGTGAAGAGCAAACTGATACGCGCAATCGCGTCATTATATGAGAGCAGCGAAGCATGTGTTCGTGTCAACGACACAGTGACAACGTGGTTCTCTATAAATAATGGCGTTAGACAAGGATGCGTGCTATCTCCATGGCTCTTTAACTTGTACATTGATTTCTGCATTAGAGCCCTTAAGGATGAAAGCAAGGGTCTGAAATTGAGTAATGTAATGGTGCGAGATTTGATGTATGCAGACGATAAAGTTCTTTTAGCAGAAAGTATGGAAGAGTTACAGTATCTTGTAAGTATGGTATATGAAGGATGTATAGAGAATGGACTTAGGATCAACGCCAGCAAATCAAAGACAATGGTCTTTGAAAAGAGTGAAAGCAGAACAGCGTGTAAAGTAAGAGTAGAGAACGAATGGCTTGAGCAAGTCGACGAATATGTATACTTGGGAAGCATATTTCAACGGAACGGACGACTCGATAAAGAGATCGAAAGAAGAGTTATGGCAGGAAACAGAGTGAATGGAGCACTAAGACCAATTATGAATGATCGCAACATATCAAAGGATGCCAAAGTTGCCATTCATAACGCCATCGTAGTGCCAACCCTGACGTATGCAAGTGAAACCTGGACATGGCAGAAGACGCATGAAAGCAGAATAAATGCAGTTGAAATGAGATCGTTAAGAAGGATTTGTAATAGAACGATGTATGACCGGGTAAGAAACGAGGATATAAGGAAAGAATGTAAGATTAAGAAAGATGTCATTACTAGAATGAAAGTAAACACATTGAGATGGTTTGGTCACATGGGGAGAATGAATGAGGAGCGCCTGACGAAGAAAATATACAGAGCGGAAAGGAATGGAATGAGAGGTCGGGGACGCCCAAGAAAGGGATGGCACGACCATGTGAACGAAATTTTGAAAGACGGAAATGTTAGAAGTGTGAGCAATAGACGAACATGTATGAGACGATGCATGAATGTGGACGAGGCGAGGGATGCGTGCCAGGATAGAAAAATGTGGCGTTCGGTTCTCTCTGCCTACCCCGCAAGGGACATGGCGTGATGGTATGTATGTATGTATATTATTGGCGATTAACTTCATTTTGCAATCATTTTCTTCTTCATGGTCACAGTCCTAGGATTGGTTTGCACCAAGCACTCCATCTCTCTACATATCTCAGCAATTATATTATACTTTTTTTTCACTGATGCTTGCAAATTAATTTTGTTTTTAAGCCAAACTCAAATTTCGTATTGATTGAAATATTATTAATTAAGGCTATGTTTTAAAAAAGATGAATTTTCTATAGTTTTAATCCAAATCTTGCATATTTTTTTTTAATCAAAGATTCCTACCTGTTGTATTATTACTTAAATTGTTTTTAAGCATTTTTTTTATTCTAACAAGGGAGATCTCTTTGACGAATGGGTAGTAACTTAAATCAATAATGAATTTATAAAAGTACGATAAAAATCAATGATAAAATTATTAAAGGTCAAAAGAATAGAAGTAGATTAAAAATCGATGATGAACTTATAAAAGGTTGAATAAATAAAAGTAGAATTAAAATCAATGATGAAATTATAAAAGAGTAAAATTAGATTTATCGATAAATATTCAACAGTCTATACCTATATAAATAATAACAGTTTTAATTATGATGATTTGTTTTCTTTGTCATATTCCAATTTATGATAATTATTTTTAATTTGAAAGCATTAACTTAAGTTTGAATTATTTCTTGAATTTATTGTCTTTGAAGTTTAACTTAATACCTACTTGAGAGAAAAGTTTGATAAATGAAATTGCTTCCCGAAGTTTGAGAATGAAGCACAAACTAAGTCATATTATATTTAATAATGTTTTTGTTCGGATAAAATTTTGATTCATTTATAAAAAAATGTTTTTAATAAATTCTACCTTAATGAATCACTATAATTTATTCTGAATAATAAACATAGTGACCTTTAACTTATAGTTATTATAAAATTATTAAACTTTTTTACGCATTTCTTTTCATTTATTATTACATAAATACCAAAAATAAAATTAAGACCCTGAAGTATGACTTAAGCAGAGAATACAAATCCACAACTAAAACACACTTACAAAAAATCAAAAAATCAGACTTTGTATCAAGAACTGAAGTAAAGTGTTATTGTACATGAACGACTACTATATTACAATGTTAACTATAAATTATTGTCATGAGCCAATCAGTTTTTTTTTAATAATTACTATGAATAACAAATATGTTTTATTTTGTATCTTATGTTATTTAAATATAAAAAAACAAACGAGAATAATATTCGTCTATACAGATACTCAGTTTGGGTCCCTCTACTAGGTACCTATTAATACTACCTACTGTTCCCCGAATATATATGGTCAAATGTAACTATTTAATGTATAATTATTAAAAAAATCCTTCTTTGAATTTTTATTTGTAATTTGATCGATCAATTAACTTGTAATGTTTCTATAATGTTGCATAAAAAACCAAAGGTTATTTTCCTTTTCGTGGGCTCGTGCAAGTGTGTTTATTTTTTATTGAAATAAAATGTTTTTTACAAAAAATTCACACCTCTATTCTGGGTTTTATGTTGACACTTAAGTAATGTTTTCGTACAATGTGTTTTATTTCATTAATTCGTAAATTTGTGTTTTCAGTAACGCTTAAATGACTTGTTAATAATTGTTTATATTTGTGTTTTTTTTCAGACATTTATTGCCCTCAAGTCGGTGCAATTGGGACCAAAAAAACCAGTAGAATTTTTAGTAGACCACCAGCTGTCGTTCATCGAAGAATCGGAACTCGAACCGTTTAAGGTAAGTCCTTCATTGTCTTTTGGGAGATCTGCACTGAATTTATTTATTTTATTTTATTGTACAGTCATAGCTTCACTCCATAAATGTATATCTAAAGATTCCATTAATCTTTTTGTACGACATATAAGTTACTTCAACACATTCTAATATTTAATAAAATCTAATTTTGGGGATTGAAATGCCCCCTTCATGACCAAAGAGTTTAGAATGTCTCAGTTTCCTAATGGATCAGAAAGCCTTACAAATGAAATTATGATCGACTGCATTGTCACGTTGACTTGTAGGTACAACTTTTTTTTCTCCAGTCATCGCTGCAGGCATGTCTCTATTTTACTATGTAGAATTCTAAACTAAATGAAACGTGATTAATAAAAAAAAACCGGACAGACCATAGAGTTAGTTGTCATGTCAAATTAAATAGAATTGACCCCTAGCAGTGATGTCACGTCTGTTCTATTATTTAATTCACATAATGTCTTGTACTGACATCGCTTAATATTTCCCACTTATTCTGAATTATTGTGTCGATGTATATTTAGGACACGTATTAATTTATGGCCGTTTCAGAAGGAAAATGTATTTTCAATAACGGAAATAGTTTATCGATTTTGTTATATATTGTAATCGATATTAAACCATTTATATTTCATTCTGTTTTCTTTTAAAATATATATTATTATGTTTTACGCTTTTCACTACTGTGTCGTAGAGAAGAGTTATGGTTTCACAATTTTTAATTCCTTGTATTTTTCTACTTCAAATTACCAACGAATATCACGTGTGCAGTAGGTACATATATACCTAATAGGAGACGTATTGATATTTATATATGCGTTTTATACGTGCATCGGGGGGTAAGTTTATACCACTTATACAATTCACCCTATTTATTAAATCGCCTTTGTTTATAATTTTTACGGAGCTGATCCGTTATCGATGAAACTCTTTTTAAATGATATTATTTATTTACGAAATATTTCTTCTCTCATTCAATTTGCCAAACAGCTCAAAATCCTCTAAATAATCATGTATTTGCCATTTTAGTGTTTTAAATATGGAAATGCACCCCAAGAGAAAAATCAGAACACTGTTGGATTGAATTAAAATTTCATCAATTAAAATTTTTAATGCAAATATTTTTATCGTACTGCTTATGTCTCTTTGTTCCTCCAAAGTCATTTTAAAGTGTATTATTATCTTTAGAAAAGTTATATGCGAATGTCTTTCTACCAAGCAACTTTTACCTTTAGTATTTTTACGGTGTATCTTAATTGAGACTAATAGGAAATGATAGGAAATTGGAAAGTCTGGCGCATGAAATTCTTTAGTTATTGATTGGTTAGTTTTATAGGGTTAATGACCTGCCATCTACCAGACATCATTAAATAGGTACCTATTTTTTCAAAATTCACTATCGATAACGTCGATAACGATATTTACTTGATAACTTTGTTTGCAACAATTTGGGTCGATGTCATTTTTTACATCACTAACAATCTTTCCTTCAGAACATGATTTGGGATATTTCAATTTATTCGAATGTGACATAAAAAATCGATTTACTCGGGTTTGTTCTTCTCAAAGACCTTATATACTAAAGTAATTATAAGGTCTTTGGTTGTTCTTTATAAACAAATTAATAACATTAAAATTGTCCAAAAGTCTTTCGTACCCTACAGTATCACGATATTCATCGATAACCATTAAACATGCTGGGAACACTATAAGATGATTCGTTAAAAAATAATCTAAAATATTGCTTATAAAAACTTCATTATGCGAGTTAACAAATGTTAGCAAAATTCAACATATTTAAATATTTTTGATGATTTTGATTTCATCATGTAAAAATTTTCACTTAAACGCGTTCTCATCATTTCTAATGTTTTCAATCATTATTCAATATCGGTTTTCCTGGCTTCCTTGAAGACTTTCATCCGAAGGATCTTATTATTAATTTATTCCAAAATCAAAAACTTACAAAGGAATAATAATATTACCTTATTTGTATAGACAAGCACTTCACTGCCGTTGACATTCGACATGAATTTAAATAAATCTTTCTGAATATTTTATAGGAATTTGTTTTAGTGGTGCCTTTACTGTCTGTCTTACTTTGGTATTCTTATCGAATTCTGAAAAAAATACCTTTGATTCTATAAGCCTTCCCAACTGATATCGACAATATTTAATGTTAATAGTTACTAAACATTTCGCTACTGGTAAATGTTTTGTGCACACCGTACCGTACAGTTATACTCAATAGCTAAACTCTGATTCTTCTTCAATGACGCTACAGCCCGTTGGCCTCCGTCAGTCTTCGCCTCCAGCTTCTTCTATCGTCTGCAGCAACTCTCCAATTTCCCGGCACTTGCAATAGTTGGGAAGCATCCTTTCCAACTTCGTCCTCCCATCGCAGTCGCGGTATTCCAACCTTTCTTCTTCCACCTGGATGTCCACACAGGGCTTTCTTTGGTATTCGCTGTGGTGACCTTCTCTATACATGTCCGGTCCATCTCAATCTGCTCAATCTGACATGCACAGAGAGCCTGGGAGTCTTATAGATGGCATACAGCTCATTATTATATCTAATCCTCCAGGCGTCACCATCAGGCACAGACTACGAAGCACTCTTCTCTCAAACGTGTCCAGCATTTCAGCAGATTTGGCTGTAAGTGTCCATGCTTCACATCCATATGTCACAACTGTCCTAGTAATTGTCTTGTACAGTGTGATTTTTGTTAACAGCTAAACTCTAATTACTAATTTCTAATGTTTGTTTAAAATAACAGTTTAGTTATCCTATGTTTTCAATGTTCAGATAATAAGAGATATGAACCGTTATTTATATACGTAGATACATAAAAATCGTCAGTTTAATGTGTTTATTATATTTAATAAGGTAATTTACTTTTCCAAAATCGTTGAAATTTGATTTCAAAATAAATTTATGCAAAGAATTTCTACTTTTATTCTATTATTTTGTTTTTCATTATTTGGGTGATTGTCAATCGATGTAGGTACCTATCTGTAAAGTGTTTATTTTTACTGACAGTAAAACATATTCATTATAAAATATACCGTAAAATTTTATTGTAACTATCTCGTGTCGTTTTATGTTTATTTATTCAGTATCAATAAATACACTATTAACAAGATACCTGACTGAAGTGTAATGGCTTGTTTTATCGGATCTGTATTTATTATCATGTACCTATGTTTTGATATTTGAATAATGTCTATATATTTAGATTTTAATTGACAATTTTTTTTCTTAACTCTTTAGAAAATAAAATGAAGCTAAATATATTTTTGATTGTAATTGAAATATGTCATGTTTAAATGTTTTTTAACAATATATTTATTTATATTCTAAATAAGTATTATTACAAATCATCCACTTCCAATAAATGTTACAGGTTCTTCTTTTTTAAATAAATATGTTCTTGTAACAAGTACATACACATCCTCATACATTCCCTAAACCAATCGTAAATGCTTGTGCTAAATGTGAATGAAACCGGTCGTGGCAGGATTCCATCTCGCGACCACAGCATTGCTAACCCAGCGCGATTACCGCTACCACCCATCTTTTATATATAAGGTTCACCCGTGTTTAGACATCAAAGGATTTGACTCTGAGAGGGTCCCTATACTCCCTATCAACCTGATCTCTAAATATTTTACAAGAACTATTTAATATTTAATCGTTTAGGCTATGTTAAGCAACGAAGTCGGCATATTTTGATGATCCTCATGAACTCTATGTCATCGAATAAATGGGTCCGTTCATCATTAGGTAGGTATACGTGATTCACCATCCTTCGAATATTTTTCTTTGAACACACCTTGTTGCCTATTCTATTACTATCCCTATTTCATTCTAAGAACATTTGTTATGCCAGTAGATATCGTAAAGGTAATTAGAATGTACGCTTATGATGAAGAATAAGACGACAGGATGATAGGTTCTATGCTTCGTTGATCAGTGTATCACTGAATAATACAAAATAAAAATGAAGTAAATAGACTTCGTCATTTTGGGTGGCATAGTTTTTGAATTACAGACCAACAGGTTTTACTAAACGAAGAAGACATAATTTATAATGCTCCGTTTTCGTGAATATCTCACCATAAGTACGCTGAATTAAGTATTTCTAATAATTAATGTTGTGTATTATTTACCTACACTTCTCTGCGTGATTATTCTGTTATCATTTTAAGTTTTTTCGTAACATGAGATGTAAACGGCAATTCTTTATTTTCGATGTCATCGCTGACTTCTGTGTGTACAGTATCTAACAGTTTCGCATTGATCGCACATCTCTTAGGCTTAGGCGATCAACCTCTGCACTAGTACGAATACCTATATAGTTAATGTTGTTTTTTTGATAATAATGTCTTCAGCGTAACTGTATAGGTATACATCTAAATTGCTTTGCGATGGTTCATTTTGTTTATACTTTGCATGTAATTATATTCATTATGTAAATACACGTTGACTGGAGTCTGTGGTCGCTCTACTGGAAAAAATATTCTGGCGATTCTGTTGTTGTCTTGTGCTTGTTTACCTTCAACACAAAAGATACATTAGGTATTTCTAAGTAAATAAAACAAGAGTGGGTATAAATTATATCTAATGCTTACATTGGTCCCCTTCACGGAATCTCTTTATTTGTGCGATAATTTGTCGTGTAGGTATTATCATGATAATTTTTATTGTGTATGTACAATTATAATCTGTCGTTTATGAAAATTTTATACGCCTGCTTCTTCTGAATCCATTTAGAAAGGACTTTAATAATTTATTTAGTTTTTACTGTCATTCATAATAATGAGTTCGTATCTTTTTCGAAAATATATAAATATATTTATTAAGAAGGCATATTACGCTAAATATAGTGACTAAAAATATAATAATATATTAAAACCGCCTATTGCACTATGAAGTTACGTATTAGTAAGGGTAAATATCGCGTGCGTTATTCTATCGGAAACCCAAAATTTGTCGATTTTTTGCATTTTAAGAACAAACCTGACTCGAAATGAAAAAACTTCATAGGTCATTAATTTTGATTCTATGCACTCTTAAATCGCTTAAAATATTGTTTTCTCTACGACACATGACACAGAGTATATTTTTATTTTTTTTAGGGGAATTCATGCTGAATTTCAAAACTGTGTGACGAACATTCACTAGAGAAATGTTGAAAATATTTGTGGTATTATTTTTTAGAAACACGCTGTTGAGGAATTGGGGTGATTAGGTTAAAAAATGATATTAACACAACATAAATCTTCAATGTTGCAATGACAATAAGCATCTGTGACATAGTCAATACTAATGGTTGTGAATTATATAGGTAGAATTCAATTCCGGGTCTTTTTTCTCATTATCCACTCTGCCACCGACTCATTTGATTTTTACTTTATTATTTTCCATGTGTTGATTAATACCTTTTATTTTTTTATGATAAAAAGCTGAAATGCTTTAATTAATAAAACATCAATTATTGTTATGGGTGTAGTCACAATAATGTAATAATATATATATTGAGATAATTAAAAATCTGTTAAAAAATATATTATCGTTTATATAATGTGACCTTTGTAACTTTGATAAATAACGCCGATGACCTATGACCCATTTAACGTTTATCTGTTGCCTTTGGGATTATGTCGGTGTAATGTATTCAGATGTGTCCCTCCCAGCACAAGTTCCATGCGGCAATATCGGTTCTCTGTATCATGTCCATCCAACTCTGGAGATAGGTGACGGTGAAACTTTTCCAACAAATTGAATGGCTTTCATAACTTCCAACGTCGGTCGGTCGGATGGACGACTCAACTTTATTCAACAAAATGAGTTTGTTGTTCTGACCACCTCGCCTCACACCACCATGACTGTACATACACCCCATTCACCATAGACCCTGAAATGTCTGTTCAACCTTCGGGGGACGAAGTGGCGCGCAATTTTGGCATTCAAAAGTTCATTTTTGGTTAAATCTGTTCATACGTATGTTTTTCTTATTTTCAATTGCTTCTCTATCAACATTTGAGCCATTTCGTCGAGAAAGGGGGCGATTTGCACGTAAACCAACGAAGCAAAAAGACACAAATTTGCACTCGGCGCACCCGGAAGCCTGGTTCAAGATATTTGGCGAACACTATACTATGGTAATTATTAATTTAACCGGCACTTAAAAATTAACTAAGTACTTAATATATTCTGGAGGCTAATGATATTAGTTGTAGATATCACAAATCCAGACTGAAAAACACATTGAAAAACCCGAGACCTTTCGCTAAGGAGTCAAATATCTATGTAAATAACGACCAAATGAGCGACCAAAAAAAGTAAAATATATAGGTATATATGAATTTTTAATTTATTCATTGTGAAACAATAATATTGGTTTTATGTGGCCTTTAACGTCATTTACAAAAGACTTATAACATAATAATGTAGTATTATTTATGATACCTACAAGCTTATATACTCTAATATGTGAATTTCCTGAATTGAACTGATAAATTTGGTTTTATTTTGCTTGCATGTAGCATCACTTGCAAAATAAGTACTAAACGGTTGAGGAATAGTGGTATTTCGTTTGGCTTCTATGCTGGTGTCCTAGGCTCGATTTTCAGCAAGGGAGAAATTTATTTAAAATTATTATTATTCACGCTAAACATTCTTCCCTGGGCAACACTGGTTTTGGAAGAAATAGCCATTTTTCAATAAACCTGCCACTTGCACAGGATACAAAAAATGTGTCAATCTTGAGAATTCTAATAATCTATTTGTTCTGGACACTTCATCCGTATTATTTTTTTATTTTTTTCTTAAAAAAAATATTAGGTATGTTTTTGTAACAAGTACATATACTTCCCCATACATTCCCTAAATTAAACATAATATTCTTATATCACAAGTGAACGACATCAGTCGTGGCAGGATTCGAATTTGTGACCACTGGATTACTAACCCAGCACGCTAATCGCTCTGCCACCACCCATCTAAATATTCACAATTTGGAAGAGACATTACCAATCTTGCCTTTGCATTAAATACTATCTGTAATATATATAAAATTGATATGTACCTACCTAGTGTCGGTGGAGGTGGCGATGGTGGCCGAAGTTAAAGGAGGCCAAGGTTCGATATGGGTTGTAGCGCCATTGGAAGAAGAAGAAGTAGAAGAAAAATAATCTAGTTTCTAGAGCTACTCTTCGTGCCATGCATTCTTTGTCATTCTTACTAGCGTTCTGCAACGGGGCCGTTTCAGTCCCCATATGCGTAGCGGGTGGAGGTGGGCGTAGCTATAAATTAATTTGTTGATTCAAAAAAGCACATTTAAAGAAATGTCTTCTAATACGATAGACTAGACTAGTCAACATACCTTGCAATTTGATTCCATTGAAAAAGGCTAAAAAGATAAGTACATTTAAAAACGGAATTAAAAAATGGATAATAAAAATTACACACAAAACTTTAACCA
Source organism: Molanna angustata (assembly GCA_963576475.1). Classification (NCBI taxonomy): domain Eukaryota; kingdom Metazoa; phylum Arthropoda; class Insecta; order Trichoptera; family Molannidae; genus Molanna; species Molanna angustata. The sequence goes on from OY754974.1 coordinate 22,603,499, forward strand.
ATATATTACAGACACATCATACACATAATATTATATATACCTAATCATAAACTGCTTCTGAACAGGTTCTTAACCCAGTGAAGTAGTTTACTTTCGCTTCTAGGTTTAAGAAATCTCTAGGTGCGTTTTCTGTATCTTTATTTGCATTATATCATAATAAATTGTATCTTACTATAAAAATTAAAAAAAATACTGTTTTCCATAGTACATGTAAACAATATATTTCAAAACATAGTTGCCGTAGTATTGGAAATCTCTGTATATTAAGTCCAAATTCGTCGTCTAATTTTCTCTCGAACAAATTTCCTGGCATGAATTTCTCGACTAAAATTCGACATACATATATAAATCGTCCGAGAACCCCAAGGATACCGTGTGGTCAAAAGTTTACTTTGCAGTGGATTTATTATGTTAGACGCCGGCGGCTTATTTTGCTTCGAAACTTATAATAATACAAGTGATTGGATATAGATAACATTATTACTAAACTCCTTGTAGAGTCATGATGTATTTTATACATACGCTACCATAATACAGTTAACCGTGCCATTTATTTTGTTTGATACTCAAAAATAGACGATACATTATAATAAGGTATCTATAATATACTTTTAAATAACATATTGTATAAATAAATAGACGCGTTTGACTATTTTCACTTTTATTATTAGAATACAGTAATTGATATTATAAAGTAGAAGTAGAATAATAGTTTATACAAATGAACCACAACGAGTGAGCACCATAATCGATCGATCCAGCCCCTTACCCGAGACACTCGTTTATATAAATCTCCCAACTCACGAAGAATGCCGAACTCCTGATTCGTGCATACTCGTATAATGTCTTTAAGCTATACTGATTGACTGTTGTAAGGCGTAACATCAATATATTACATATGCCTTTTTGGTATATAAACTTATCAATCATTCATGACCGTCATAATATAAAGTTTCTTGAAAGACAAAATAATAATATTCTATATAAGTTTTATTCATATTACCAAGAAATTAATATAAACTCATCTCCTTCTTTTATTTTTAAAGAATGAATATGTCATTGCAACAAGTACATATACATCTAATTACATTCCCTAAATTAAGCACATGCTTGTGATATAGTGAACAAAATTGGTCTTGGCAGGATTCGAACTCGCAACCACTGGATTACCAACTGCTCTGCCAACGCCCATCTAAAATTAATATAATCTAAAACATATTCATATAATATGTATATTTTTTCTCATATTTTCCATCTACTATCAAATTCTTAATTTGTTAATAATGTAATTTTTCTTTCTTGTCGTCATCCTATGCTTATCAACTAACATTGTAGAAATATTTTAAATGTTGATTGAATAAATAATAATGAAAATAAATATTTTTTTAAAACAAATTCAACTTTAGTGTGAAATATGTAGAATGTGTACTATGGCAATAAGGACAAAAACAATGACAAAATAAAATGTGAAAAAAAAGAAAATAAAGATTACAAAATAAAAAACGACAAAATTGATTATAAGAACAATTCATAACAAAGATAGGAAAACAAAGTAAGTTAACAATTTATCGTTATTGATTTATAAAAAATCTATATATTCTGTTCAATTTTTATTGTTTAATATAGAAAAAAATATATATTTGTTATCTGCGCGTAAAATGTATTCAATTATTCAAGAGTTATAAAAATAAATCTAAACGAGAATGACACACTCATATAAAAATTATATTGTAATGTAAAAAATATATTTCTCGTAGAATCCAATAGATATGATAATATGTATTTCGATATCTAACTGGAAATAAATTTTTCCCCGAATTAACATAAAAATCGTATGAAAAATCCTCAGCTCCCCCAACAATATATGACAGAAGAAAGAGAGCCAAGTTATCTAGTTAAGATAAAAACAATTTAATGTTAGCCAAGTAGTAAAACATACCCTTTATTGTTTCGATAAGGAAGAGAAACACTAACACATTGACAGCTGGTGGTTTATGTTTACCTACCTACCTACCTACCTAGGTATATGGAAACATTAATAATATAAACAAAATTCATATACACACATATAACATAAATATGTATACAAATGATAAAGAAGGACACGTGATACGATCGCTGTTTGGATTGGCATCTGGAAACCATTGTTTATGATAAATAATAAATATAAAGTATTTATTTTACACATGAAAGTAAAATAAATGCTGTAGAAATGAGATAATGTTAATAATAAATCAAATTTTTAAAGCGCCGTTTTTGTGATACAACATCACTCCATGGGCGCTGTTGCTTATTTGTTGGCTCTACGGTAACAAAGCAGTCTTAAGAATTCTACCGAAGGTGTCAATGCTCTGAGCTACACGAATGTCAAGAGGCAATTTATTCCATTTTAAAGGCCCGTTCACACTAAAACCGCGATCATAGTAAGCCGCCTTATTGACTCACTAAGATCACTAAGAAGAGTATGTAATATATCGATATATGATAGAATAAAAATTTAGGACATAAGGGGAGAATGCAAGTTAAAGAAGGATATTATAAGTAAAATGAAAGTGAATGCCATGAGGTGGTTTGGACATATTGAAATAATGAACGATGAACGACTGACCAAAAAAATATACATGGGTGTCAGAGATGGAGTGAATAGCAGGGGTCGCCCCAGAAAGGGATGGCATGACCATGTGAATAATATTTTGAAAGAAGGAAATATAAGAAGTTTGAACAATGATGTATGAGACGATGCATGGATTTAAAGGAAGCTAGAAATGTGTGCAAAAATAGAGAAGTAATGAATAACAGAGGCGCTCGACTCTCTCTGCTTATCCCGTAAAGGACAAGGCGTGATGGTATGTATGTATGTATTTTATACATTTATTTTTTATTTTATTTTATTAAGTTTACAATAACATATACAAAATATAAAACAAACAAACTATATAGAAAACATATACCTACATTATTTGTTTATTTGGTCTGTCTTCACATAAAAGTCATATTTTCCGTTTTAATTTATTTAATTTGATCCCAATTATAAACAATTAATTATACAACACGCAACATGGCATAATAAAACTGCCAAATAATTTTACATACATAAAAATACCCTACATCAAAATTTTTATATTTACCGGTAATACTTACCAGATTGTATCTGATTCTTTAATTGCATACTCATTTTGTTTATTATTGACACAATTATATACTGTTTAGACAAAATTTAAATTTTAATCTTTTATTGATCGTTCACGATTTGATCATTTTTGATTCGTTCACGATTCGTAAGGATTTTTGTATTTTCGTTGTTATTTTTAAGTCGAATATTGAAGGTTGCATATACGCAAAAATTTTATTTTTTTCCCTTTCGGGAGTAAAATGATATTTTTTTGACAAATGTTCAACATCTCAATAGAGACTAAGTTGGACTATTATAGAAGAACCAGGAACTCAAGGCACCTACAGGGCTTACAACCTGTCATCGGCTGAATTACGTGATCACTTTACAACGACCACTTATGCCTTCTTTTTGAGTTCCATTATCATTTTTTTTCTTATTTTTTGTGTTATTTATAACTTTTATACAATTGATTTATTTATTAATATACATGTATAATTTTTCTATAACTTTTCATTATTATTTTTATATGCTTTTAATTTTATATAATTTTACGGTTAAAACGACAGTTGTCGTGAAGTCTAATATACAACCAGGAAGCTCTTAACTATTAATATTTCATCTCGTTTATAATGTAGCTTTTACCTGCATCCATCACTGTTTCCTAAATTGCGAATAGGAAATATGAAAATTAACATTTTCCGCTCTTAGAATCTAAATCCGTCGCCACTGAATTTACAACCAGCTGCATCTTTTAGATACCGCCAAGACATATTTAAATCATATTACAATTTTTAATATCTATATAGAGAAATAATCGAAATCTTCATAACGTGTATGAAGACGATTATAGCATATGGTATTAAAAAAATAGCCGATACTGTTCGCACTAAAGCACTTCCCAGAACAGCAGAGATGAAAACCCTCAGGTAGAAACCAGGCAAGACTACGTGACAGAGTAAGAAATCCGACATTCAAAGAAATATGTGACATTTACGATAGTGTCAGATGGAGGAGACGAAGGTAAAGGTAACTACAGTTAAGATCGAGTGTATAGAATGGACTCACAAACGCTACGACAACAACTTGCCTTGCCTGGGAAACCAAAAGGAAGAAAAATATCCTGAAGACCACCCGAAAGATGAAGAGACACGGAGAATTCCACATCCTTAGCGGCTTTCAGCCAGTTTAACATGAAGTTGAAGATGTATATTTGTTTTAAATAGTGTAGGTTTGACACATTTTATTGCGAAATAGATACCTACTAGATAGGTCGTTGAATATATTAATTTTATTTCAATAAAGATAGATAAGGTATTTCCTTTATGTGGTGTTGCTGAACCTGTACATTTCCTAAACTGGCCATAAAAATAAATTATATTCACCGTCCGCCATATATTATGGACACCCTTTTAATAGACGCTATAAGTTGTCTGTTAGTGAATCGCTATTCCTTGTATTGATTTGTTCTCCGCACGACGCTAGGCGTCCCTCTCGCTCACCCGGCCGGGAGCGGCGCCGTGACGCCCGTCTTTTTCCGACTCCCTGATCCCTCCCACCCCTATGCGCCGCTCTGTGTAGGTGTGTGAAAGGGGATGCTCTGTGTTGGTGTGTGCCCTTTCTCTCTCTCTGTGTTTGTGTCTCACTTCACGTCGTCGGCGGAAATTCAAAGCAAACCAATTCACTAAATATTGAATCAGACTGCGGATATCTGGTCCCTTTGTCGCGTGTATTTGTATATGTTGATAATACTCATGCAGATTTTGTATATATGTACATAGTGTAATGCATTTCCATTCTCTTGTATTCTATAGCTATTTGTTATGGTTCAATCGTACAATATCCACCACTTCAACCACTTTCATGCCTTATAGTTGAGATCTCGTTTTTGAATGACGAAATTGATTAAAAAAATATTTTTTTATTATCTTAATAAAAATACATACACATATCTGCCAATGTTCCATCAATAAGTGCCTGCAGCAAAAAAAAATATTCTCGAAGAAAAATCATTTTATCGCCAATAATAATGGACGATAAATTAGAATACATAAATTAACTTATGGCAATAGATTCGCCAATTTTATATACAGGGTCCCTTTTCTAGTCCCAGGGACTAGAAAAAAATTACAATATGTTTAAGAATAAAATCAAGAAATTATTCTGATTATTTTTTTGTTTATTTAATTTTTTTATGTAGCTATTTATTTGTTTTGAAAATTTTGTTTGACTTTTTTACACATTCCTTACATGCAAATTATTGATTTATCTTTATGTAATTGTAAACCTTAGTGACAAAACTAAGTGATTAAATGTTTTATGTATTATTTAGTAGATATGCAATTTTTTGGTGAATGTAACAATACAAAATAGATACTCCCCTCTTTTAACACAATATTTTATCTCATTAAAGAGGGTTATTATGAAATTTAACATGGAATTTGTAAACCTTGTTAATTGTAATTTATATGTAAATTTGTAAGTGTTTATTATTAATATCATTATTGATTTTTGAGTGTGAATTAGATCTTTTTTATGTTCTAATATGATTTCTTGTTATTAATTTCCAAAACATTAGGTATCTTTTATTTTACATATTATTTTATAATGTTGACAAGTTCAAGTTCAGACATTCCATTATTCAAATTTACAATTTCTCGGTGAACAAGTTATTGGAGACTTTCAGTAAATATTTGTGAACTATATCATGCCCAATATGTTTTTGGAGAAGCAAAGTTTAATTATTTTGTGTAGGTTTGTTTATAAATGAATGCCTTTAGAATTCGCAATTATATTATAGTTTTAAAGACAGTTAAGGCTTATAATTATAAAGTTTTTGTGTTAAAAGATTGTATATCCATATATAAAAATATGATACTAATAAAATTGAGTATTTATATCAATTTGTTTATTTAATTATTTATATCAGTTTAAGATTTTGTTGATATTACAATACACTATCCAATAAACTGATGTTCAGTGTGATCAGGTGCTTGGTGAACGTGAATTTATATAAAGTATATTATAAATGTCGCAAAATCCCCATCTGTATCGAATGACCGAGGGAATATTATAGAATTGTTCTCACTTTGTCATAACGGCTGAGGAGGGATTGGTATAACCCAGATTTATGTCCACGTGGTAACTGTACTTAAATTAATAAATATATCAATTGTATAGAAACATTAATTTCGTGTCCCTGCTGGCCGGTGGGATTAGGTGGGCAGAGAAAATCGAACACCAAACATTACAATCCTAACAGAGTCTATCTTCATTTAATATGTATCTACTCGTACATCCTTTTTTGTTATTCGAAATATTGTGACCAAAGAACAGCAAAGTTAAGTGTATCATAAATTATTTAGAGAGCACCATATGGCCCGAATTATTTTGTGTCCTATTCTAAGGTCGCCTTCGTGAACTATCGGGGTAGGTACTTGTTTAAAGTAAATATAGACTATTTGTGTCAAATTGTAGACATATTTTGACTATATGAAAGATATCAATTGATTTTCATTGCTATATCACAATAGATAGCCAATCAAAAAATACTTAATCCAAATCTGTAGATAACTATAACTCACATCTGGACATAAATCTGAAAATTACAGATTATTATACAAAATATGGAAATGAGAACAATTTTAAAATGCAATACATATACAAGAATAAACCTAATCTAAAAAAAAAAACTTAAAACAATGACAGTAAACCAATACACTGAGAAATAATATGCTTTCAAAATATATGCAAAAAATATCTTATTCACAGTCAATGTTCACACTTACCCTACGAGATCATGTCAGGATTTTAGACATCCAAAAACGAGGTAAACATGTACACGATATAGTTTTTACCATAAATGTATAATAGTTAACTATTAATAATATAAAATAAACTAAAAGTCTTAAGTAGGCTAGGTGTACTCGTGTACATAACTAAAAACTATAAATGTTCTCCATAGTTTATATGATGTTTATATAATGTAATGCCATACTCTTACTACATATAATTATTTGTTTCATAAAGTTTTTTTATATCTTTTGTTTAAACTAGATGTATTGATTTTTATAAATATTTTTACATCTAAATAAATGTTGCTACTACTACTTATATCAAATATATACTTTCTTGTCAGTCCGATCGTCAAAAACCGTTCTTGTCAGTACAAAATCAAATTACTTAGTCCTTTTATATTCCAGCCGTCCGTAGTCGGCGTGATTAATTCAATTTCTGTACAATCCGGACTTATTTTTTTTTATATTTCTTACAAACTTTAATAATTTCGCAAACTACAACTGCTTGCTTCGCTTTCTTGGATACATAAATTACCCATTATGAGACCTCCTCAATAACCTCATCATAATTCTTCTTACATTGATATTCTGATAACAGTGAATATAAATTGAGATTAAAAGTATTATCGTAACTTTTACTCCGTCCCGGATAAGTTATAATAAATCTCCCGTCTAAATTCCATTCTTTCTTTTCATCTCCCTTTTCAACCCCTTTTCTTCTTCGAGCGAACTTTATTTCATAAAAAGAGAATTTCTCCTGAGCGAGAGATAGACGTCACTTGCTTATGTATTATGTTCACAGCATCAATCCTGTCTTACCCAGGCCATCTAAAGGAGATTGTACTTGTACTTGCGATGTTAAGAATACATATTTGATATTAATGTTCCCTTTAGCTCTGTTTCCAACTCAAGGTCGACAGAGAATATATTTAATGAAAATTGTATTACACAAGAAAATTACCCACCTTTTTTACGGAGCTCAATTTAAGAAAAGAACGTCAATTTTAATATTATCTTTTTGAAACACTGACGCCTAAAATACCGGCTTTAAACATTTAGTTATGGTTATTGATTAGTAGGTGTTGAGATAAAATTGACTCATAATTACTTATAAAATTAATTTAACAGATTTGAAGAACATGTATTCCAATTTGATTGTGAAGATAATTACATTATAATTATATAGTAGTTCACTTTAAATCCACCATGTGGTAAATTTTGTGATTATGTATATAGTGCTCATATTAACTTTATTGCAACTATGACATCTTTTTTCAATTTCGCCAATTTCATAATTATTTTATACCTATGTAGAGTTGTAGCCAAATATCTTGAACTTTTAGCCTAGAAGGGGGGCGATTTGCACGTAAACGAACGATGCAAAAACACACAAATTTGCGCAGTGCGCAACCGGAAGCTCGTTCAAGATTTTTGGCGATATTTATACATCGGGATATCTAAAAGTACTACAATTTTAGGATTCCATGTATGCAAAATAGAATGCTTCTGAAATCGAACAAAGCTGGGGGGCAAATCTGGTCAAACAGTGAAATCAAAACCCGTTTGATTGCCCATATCATGGATATAATTATCATATGGAGTTCTATAATATCTTTACATATGAAAATTATATACTTGATATGGGTAATCGAGAGCACTGAAAAAAAATTATGTTAAAATTAACCGAACTGTAGTGACTACAAAACAATTCGTTTTGTGCTACTAAATAATATTTTGTGCGCTTAATAACCAAACAGTAGAGTCATAAATGGATTTATTTTTATTACTGATAACAAAGGTTTGGCTAAAAACGCAGGTAGCCAGTTCGGTGGTCACATTTTTTTTTCATTGAGGATTTGGATTACCCATATCATGGATATAATTATCATTTGGAGTTATATATCTTAAGATGTTATAGATCACATGGCTTTGATGACTTACATTAAAAAAATACTTAGATATTTAAAGTCACCTTCGAAGATGTAACCTTTGATATTTTACACTCAAGGCTCTCGATCTAAGCCATATTTTTTCTGCAATGAGAAAAAATATTCCCTTTTCAAAGACCTCGTTGACTGAAGCAGATTGGTAGAGAAGGATCTGCCTCGGTACTCTTAGATTTTTTGAGATAGATGTTTTAGAGTTTTTCATCCTGGTTGTCAATATTCTGAGTGAATGGAATATGTGAAGAAAAAAATAAAACAATCATATGATCGTAGAGTAGCCATAGCAAATTCAAATTAGTACTGCCTCAGAACAGACTATGTCTAGCGAGGCAGTAAAATTTCCAAATGTGTGGAAAAAATATTGTAAAATTGTAATTAGGTATAAATTAAATTGTATTTTGTTCCTTTCATTCTCTATGAGAAAAGGAGACATTATACATAATAACCAAAATGAAATGAAGAAGAAAATGTCGCCTAAATGCCTTCAACCCCTCTACGCTCAACTTGACCTTCGCTTCAACCACCTTTTTCCTTGATTCCTAATTCTCCTAAGTGACTGGGTAAACAGTTTCTCTCTCTCTTTCTCTCCGTGGAGACTCTTTATTAAACCCTTTTCGTCATTCCGTGCTTTGTGGTCGCCTTGAAAAAAAAAACCAATTAGATAGATTCGTTATTAATTAAATTTTACGTTTCAAGGACGACGACGCAAGAATACGCTGGTGTCTGGAATGCCGTGATTATTTCAAATCTCACGCTTCTACGTGATTTTACCTCATTGTTAGTAATATTAATAAGTGACCTGTAATTTATTCATTCCACCAGCCAAGACGAAACAAATGAAAATATTTTACCTTTTCTAGTGAGCCGCTTGTAATGAATATTTTGTACCCGGTGGGAGAATTTATTATTATATTTATTGCACTGTTTTATTTTATTAATTACACTATCAAACCGGTGACTGGTATTTTGACCTTTACTGCAAAGTAAATTTAAGCTTCATTGTCCCCATACGTAAAACGTAGCATCATAATCGTCATTGGAGCTACACCCCATTGTGAGCCTTGGTCCTTTCCAGAATTTTTCGCCATTTAGACCGATCCATCGCCTGCGCCGAAATCCTCCTGTATACCGTCCATCCACCTCAGCTTGTGTCTACCCACATATACGTACCCTAACCATCGAAGTAGATATGTGATCATATAATAACAGTAGGTATATCTATTTCATTTTAGAATCGATTGACGATTAATTAAAAACGTGTCATTGAAATTGGAGTTTTGTCCCGTTTTGAGTCAAACATTAAAAATATTATCTAGGTCAGGTGATACTTATTTACTGTCTAAGTAACAAGCCTTCTTCTTCGTGGTCACAATCCAAGGATTGGTTTACTCTATCTCTCCACATATCTCTGTTTTCCACCAGCCTCTTCATCTCTTGGTAGCTGCATTTATTTATGTACACGTAGATGGGTACGCGTACTGCTTGAAATTTGCAGTAACGGGATGGTTTAAATAAATTTAGTTAAACAATTATGCACCTACCCTAGTCTTGCTGTATAATTTAGATTAATAATGTTCATCTATAATTGGCTCACTTTTAATGTAAAATATTAATTTGTAAAATTGTTCATAGCTGTTGACAAACTAATAAACATAAAAAAATCACAATCACTAATTACCAGGTCCTTATAACTGTCTCTAGGGCGACCTCAATAGTTTCTGCCCTCCGTCATTCCCTCGGCGAAGCAAGTAACTCGGATGCCTGATGTTATGGTCTATCCTATTATAATACAGTTTATATCTTCTCTGTTTTATTTATTTCATCATTATTGTTAAACATGCTGTCCTACCTACGTTAGTCTGTATGACAGGAACAATATGATATATTATACATGGTATACCTTCATAAGTCGACGTTAATAAATAATTATTTCCATTGTTCTGGTATAATACTCGATTGTTCCTTGTGTCGGTGGTGAAAAGTTTCATAGCACAAATGATCAATATGGTTAATGAAGGCAACTCTTGTTGCTACAGTTTTACCCCACGTGTGTGGCTTCCATCCCGGCCGTTCGTGCCCCCTCCATATCCACCTACGAATATATGTACAGCGGGCGGTCGGTACTCGCTACCTCCCCAAAATAATATTACCGAGGCGGGTGAGCGTGGAGTACTTGCCTCCTCAAGAGAATCCCGGTCACCCCCACTCACCTACTGCTTTACATAATTTCCAATGTTGGCAACTGCTGCCAACTTCCTCTTCTACCACCTCTCTCAACCCCCCCTCCCCCCTTCCTTCCTACATCTCCGTCGCCAAGTGAAAACTTTAATCTAAATGACTTTGTCTAACTGTTATGCTTTATACTTTTGTTACGAGTTCATAAGGATTTCGCTAGTTTAAAATACATATTCACACGATACCTATATACCTACATTTTTAATTTTAATTATCAACAAATTAAGTCTACCTCTTTCGTATTGCCAAGTTTGATGGGAAATTCACGAACATACTCTTGACAAATTCTAGAACAAACTTAGATTAAACTACCTTTGAATTTATTTATTTTATTTATCTTCCAGTACATAATATAAACAAATATATTGCACACTTGCAGGATTATTGCCATTAGGCAATTTCTTTCAACCAACCAGATTACAAAGTATGACAAAATTGTGTATGTACAACAAAATAATAAAAGCAAGAAAAACAAAGAATATTATATAAAACATTAACATACAATTTATCCTAATATCATTCATAAATATTCCTTAATTAGTTTTTTTTTTTGAAAATACAAATTGAATTAGATGACGCAATATGCTGACTTGCTGATTGTACTTCCAACGAAGAGCTGAGAAATTCTGTATTATGGATACCTTATACTGATATAACTTACTTCATGTTTGGCGCTACACAGGGGTCCCATATAGGTCCCTTCTTGTTCAGTGTATTCTCTTATAACACCAATTTTACTTACTGCTTCGATGTATAATTAGTGCATAACACTTTTTTTAATATACGTGATTCTGTCATTACAGATTGAACCGTTAAAGTGACATAAAAATTAATCAATTTATATTTTGAAAGAGGACGTTTCACACAGGTCACGTTTGTGAGACCAAACGATTGATTAAGTAATGTATACATCTTTTTCATTTCATTTTAAAAAAGCCTTAAATTAAAGTGGGTCAGCTTTATTCTCGTCTCTCCCGACCCACATAATATTAATTTAGAAGATGTTTTTAAATTTCATTTTCAAACATTTTTATTGCATGCAAAAATTACTTCCATTATATTATGAAATAATGGAATCTTATTAATTCAAGTTAATTACATTCTATTGTTCTTTGTGAGCGAGATTTAAGTTCTGAGAATGGATTTAATAACTCGTAATCCATCTCAAATGAATATTTTATACATCAAACGAATATTAACGTAGGAATATTAATTATGCTGTAGGTATATTTCCACTATTTTCCTTACATAATATATAGTAGATCAAATATTGTTGAAATCTTAATTAAATATACCATTTGTTATTTTGGCAAACATTTCTCTGATGGAGGATAGTGAAGAAGAAATAAAAGGAACCTCAGAAACTATGTAGTTTGTCCTAAATGAAAAATTCAACATAAAAATAAATAAGGTTCTCAAAAATGCGATAGAATTTATCTATCTAGATAGCAGGATCACATGGGATAGCCGTTCAAAGAGAGAAGTGGACAGTCGTATCCAATAAGCAAAACTCGCCTTTGACAATAAATGCGAGATCAAGACGAGTCCAACAATATGGACCTAAAACTCCGAAAAGATATGGTAAAGACATATATGTGTGTAGTATTTTTATATATGGTTATGAGACATGGTGCATAGGTAAAAAAGACCGTAAAAGATGGCCTTTGAGATGTGTACCTAACCACGACTACTTGGCATATGTATCTTGGAGGGATTGATGAATTTCTCAGCAAAATTAAGAAAACCGGGCACGTGGATAGGCCATGTGTTGCGACTTGCGACATGCTGAGGATCTCTTAAATATCATCTTGGAGGGAATGGTTAAGAGAACAACTGGCAGAGGGCGTCCCCGCAGGGAGTATCTGGAACAGGTGTTCCATGCGAAGAGAATCGCTGAAGACTGAGCGTAGAGAAAGAAGAGATGCATCGCTTTGCTGCCAACCATTCTCCAATATTAAAAGAAGGAGATTTTGGGATGTTTGTACTACTGTATGAAGTAACGACCTAACACAAAAGTTATATATTACGAACAATTCATCAGTTAATATGAACATATATTTTATTTATCAACGTTCATATTCACCCATAATTAACTTTGGGATTCTTCATATTGAAAGTCGCCACAGTAAAAAGATTGAAGACTGCAGTTATTCCGAATTCTTACTAATTTTTCTTTACAAGAAGAACTCAAGAATTTTTTTGTGTGATATGTTGTTCTTCTCTTTCATATAGGTACATCGTTGTACGTTTTCACTTTTCTCTGTTTCTTTGCTACAAAGGAACTGGCCTTCGATGTCACTTTAGCTTTTCGTATGAATCACCTTTATAAATTAGTTATTCGACATATTTTGAGTTTAAACAATACCCAGAGGTACAAAAACTATTTGGTTACGTGAACCAAAGTTCAACGTTTGGATTGTTTTGTATTGAATTGATTAACATTGCGCTTAATTTCTGGAAAGATGGACGTGTTTATCAATAAACAATAGAATGAGGCGTGTTTCATGGAAACAATGTTGTGAAACAAAGTTTGTAATAGTTTGTTTTCCCGTGCGAGGTTCGAGTGAAGAAGTAGAGGGTGGTAGAACTTTGAGCGCTAACTACCAAACAACTTCTAAACGAGAAAAGTTTGTTTTCATAACACCCAGTCTACTCAACTGCGTTCACATAAATATAATAATAATATGTATCTCTTTTGTGTTCATACTATGTAGAGGTATCTTTGTACCTACTTGTGTCTACGTACATACTCAACTTGTATTTTCTCGGTGTATTTTTATTCGTCTATATATATTATTACTCCATTATAATAATAATATTATATATATATATATATATATATATATATATATATATATATATATATATATATATATATATATATATATATATATATATATATATATATATATATATATATATTATATATATATATATATATATATATATATATATATATATATATATATATATATATATATATATATATATATATATATATATATATATATATATATATATATATATATATATATATATATATATATATATATATATATATATATATATATATATATATATATATATATATATATATATATATATATATATAATGTTAATGCCGGTTAATGCCGGTGCGCCGAAGCGGACGCACGCATTGCGATGCGCTCCGTGAAATTGTCAGTTTTTTCGCGTCTAGTGTAAATATACCAGTGTGGAATTTAACCCCATGGAAAAGTATGTAGTCTTTAAGTGTTCTGTCATAAGAATGTACAAAAACAACCGCGCAATAAAATAGAAACAAGTGAGTGAATTATTCGCGTGTTAGTTTCAAAACATACTTGAATCGTAACACTCTCGACACTACACCCAAGAAAGGTCCACTCCCATACCTACCCTAGCTTGGCAGGTCAAAACATATGTTTCGTCCCCGAAGTCAGTCAGTGCGAAAAGCAATAAAGAGTGAAATAAAAAACAGTGCCCAAATTTGTGATGTGGGAGACAGCAACCAGATGTGTACATGCCTGCCACGCGACCTGAGATGCCAGTAAGGACATCCCAACCATATTCGGCAATGGAATGCGCACTAAGAATGAGGATGAGAGCAGGCCAGGACCAACCATAAAACGACCATCCCCTACAGGGCAGGTAGAAGAAGGGATGCACAAACAGTTGTTGCCGCTCATACCCGGGTAATATGTGCACGTCAGGAAGTACTGCAGCCCCAGCACTGCAGCCCCAGCGAGTGCGGGGATCGCTAAGGAGTAGAAGAGACCCTGTGGAGGCAACAAAATGACCCGGGTCAACGCCAGCTATGAAAAAGTGACAAGACACGAAGGATGTACCAAAAACTTTTTAGTAGATTAAGTATCATAAACTTTTTAATAGATTAAGTGAACTAATAAGTGAACTTAAGTGAATTAATAGATTAAGTGAATTGTGTATGAACTGAGCCTAAATTTAAGTTATTTATTATAAGAATCTGACCATTTGAACTGTGCCGGAATTTAAGTGATTTTCATATGTGTATATTTGTTGAGATATAGTAGGTATAGTGTGATAAGTTTTTATTAAGTAATGTTTCAATATATTGTACTTTACATACATAGCTTCTATACTTCTATCTAGATGTAAGCTGTGTAGTGTAGGATAAACGGGACTTGCATAGTGTTTAAGTAGGTATTTATATTTGTATTAAGTGTTTGTAACTAGGATAGATATGTGTAATCGTAGATGATGAATGTGTGGGAAAGTGTGATGTATGCATAAGTGAAGGAAGGAAAACCTCCTGGACTCCGTTAGGAGACCATCGATGCAGCCCGCCACTCGTCATGGTATGGTCCAGGGGGTAGGCGAAAAGAGGAGAACCGAGTGCAGAGTGGGAGTGTGGAATATCAGAGGAGGGATGGATAGAAAGATGAACGAACTGTGCGACATAATGAAAGGTAAAGAAATAGATGTTATGTGTGTAAGTGAGACAAAAAAGAAAGGAAGTGGGATGAACGTTAGGAATGATGGTATGATAGAGCTGTGGTCGGGAGTGAAGAGTGACGAGTTTGCATGCAAAGGGGTCGGTGTGATTCTAGCGGAACGAATGGGGAAATGTATGAAAGAGTACAAGCTTGCAAGGCCTAGACTGATGTGGGTAAGGATGAAGATCGGAATAACAAGCGTATTTCTAATAGTAGGATATGCACCTGGGAACTCCGACAGTGAAAGTGAAAAGGATGATTTTTGGAACAGTGTGATCGAAATAATGAACGAGAGGAAGGATAATGAAAGAGTGATTCTGGCTGGAGATCTAAATGGATGGGTGGGTGTCCGTAGGAAAGATTTCGAGTCTGTCCTCGGCCCCCACGGTGATATTAGAGTGAATGACAATGGAAAGAGGCTACTAGAAGTGTGCACGGAAGGGAATTTATTTGTGGCGAACTCAGTATTCAGCCACAAAAGAGTGCACCAGTATACATGGGAAAGAGGGAATGAAAGGTCGATTATTGATTATGTATGTGTTGACACCGCACTAAGGAAAGCGACAGTGGACACTAGAGTGTATAGGGGCGCGGAGCTGGAGACTGATCACTACTTGGTGATATCAAGAATTGATCTGTTCACCGGCTGGCGCTCTAAAACCCACCGAAGTGAACCACCGAAGCGAACCAAAGTTGAAAGGCTGCAAGATGAGAGTGTAAGAAATGAATATGGAAAAAAGACTGGAAACGAACTTCTTAGAGCAACACATAGTAGAAAAAATATGGAAGACGCATGGACGACCCTGAAAGAGACCGTGTGCAAGACAGCGAAGAATGTCTGTGGTGTTGTTAAAAGAGGTGGAAAGAAAGGCGACGCATGGTGGAATGAGAAAGTTAAGTTAGCTGTGGGTGTAAAGAAAAAAGCATGGATGGAATTAATAGCTGCGAAAGGATCGGATAGTGAAGAGAGAGCAAAAGAGAAGTATAAAGTGTGCAAGAAACTAGTAAAAGACACCGTAAAAAGAGAAAAAGATCGTGTGAAAGAGAAAGAAAGCCTGAAAATAGCCAACGACTTTCCTGGAAACATGAAAATGTTCTGGAAAGGCGTAGCGAAAAGGAAAAATGGAACTGTGAAAGCATTGCAAGGAATTAATGATAAAGACGGAAAAATAATTATGGATGAAGAGGGCGTGAAAGAACGATGGAAAGAATATTTCATGGAGCTATACGATAGCGGTATAAGCGGGGGCGTGACTCAGAGAGCATGGCAAGTAAGTGAAGACGAAAAAGATGAAATTACGCGAGAGGAGGTGCTTGAAGCAGTAAAACACGCGAAAGCGGGAAAAGCGGCCGGATATGATAGTATATCAGCTGAACTTATAAAATATGGCGGCGAGCAGACGTTGGAGTGGTGCCACTCTCTTTTCAACTTGTGTTGGGAAGCAGGACGCACTCCTGCGGACTGGAGAAATGCAGTCGTGGTACCTTTGTATAAAGGTAAAGGATCGAAACTCGACTGCAAAAACTATAGAGCCATATGTTTGTTAAGCTCAGTTGGTAAAATGTACGCAAGGATCCTGGATCAAAGAGTACGAAAGGTTACTGAATGCAAGATATGGGATGTCCAAGGAGCGTTTGTGGGCGGCAGAGGATGTATAGACCAAATTTTTTCTCTACGAATGGTCACAGAGAAGGTTCTGGATAAAAACCAGAAACTGTTCTGTGCCTTTATAGACCTAGAAAAGGCCTATGATAAAGTTGTTAGAGAGAAACTATGGGATATACTATCAGCGTATGGAGTGAGGAGTAAGCTGATACGCGCAATCGCGTCATTATATGAGAACAGCGAAGCATGTGTTCGTGTCAACGACACAGTAACATCGTGGTTCTCGATAAATAATGGCGTTAGACAGGGATGCGTTCTGTCTCCATGGCTCTTCAACCTGTACATTGACTTCTGTATAAGAGCCCTTAAGGATGAAAGCAAGGGTCTGAAACTGAGTAATGTAATAGTGCGTGATTTGATGTATGCAGATGACAAAGTACTGTTAGCTGAAAGTATGGAAGAGTTACAATATCTTGTAACCATGGTATATGAAGGATGCATAGAGAACGGTCTGAGAATGAATGCCAGCAAATCAAAGGTAATGGTCTTTGAAAAGAGCGAAAGCAGAACAGCGTGTAAAATAAGAGTAGAGAATGAATGGCTCGAGCAAGTCGACGAGTATGTATATCTGGGAAGCATGTTTCAACGGAATGGACGACCTGATAAGGATATCGAAAGAAGAGTTATGGCAGGAAACAGAGTGAATGGAGCACTGAGACCAGTTATGAATGATCGCAACATATCAAAGGCTGCCAAATCTTAGTGCCGACATTGACGTATGCAAGTGAAACCTGGACATGGCAGAAGTCGCACGAAAGCAGAATAAATGCTGTTGAAATGAGATCGCTAAGAAGAATCTGCAATAGAACGATGTATGACAGGGTAAGAAATGAGAACATAAGGAAAGAATGTAAGATGAAGAAAGATATCATTAATAGAATGAAAGTGAACACACTGAGATGGTTTGGCCACATGGGTAGAATGAATGAGGAACGCCTGACGAAGAAAATATACAATGCGGATAGGAATGGATTGAGAGGCCGGGGCCGCCCAAGAAAGGGATGGCACGACCATGTGAACGATATTCTGAAAGACGGAAATGTTAGAAGCATGTACAATAGACGAACATGTATGAGACGATGCATGAATGTTGACGAGGCGATGAATGTGTGCCAGGATAGAAAGATATGGCGTTCGGTTCTCTCTGCCTACCCCGTAAGGGACATGGCGTGATGGTATGTATGTATGTATATATATATATATATATATATATATATATATATATATATATATATATATATATATATATATATATATATATATATATATATATATATATATATATATATATATATATATATATATATATATATATATATATATATATATATATATATATATATATATATATATATATATATATATATATATATATATATATATATATATATATATATATATATATATATATATATATATATATATATATATATATATATATATATATATATATATATATATATATATATATATATGTTATAATATTTTTTTCTCGGTTTTCCCGTGTCAGTAGGTCTTGACTAAGACCATTTGTCTTCCGACGTTTCGCCTGAATATCACCAGGCATTTGACGGTGACTTGACGGTGAGCTTTCAGTGTGAGTAGACGTGTGTCGCGCGCGTGCTTTTCGTTAAGTCCTTGAAAATGCCTGGTGATATTCAGGCGAAACGTCGGAAGACTAATGGTCTTAGTCAAGACCTACTGACACGGGAAAACCGAGATAAAAATATTATAACATATTTCACCCGTGAAAACATCAAATATAACATATATATATATATATATATATATATATATATATATATATATATATATATATATATATATATATATATATATATATATATATATATATATATATATATATATATATATATATATATATATATATATATATATATATATATATATATATATATATATATATATATATATATATATATATATATATATATATATATATATATATATATATATATATATATATATATATATATATATATATATATATATATATATATATATATATATATATATATATATATATATATATATATATATATATATATATATATATATATATATATATATATATATATATATATATATATACCTAATGTATTTCGTCCCCGTAGAGGGAAAGTTAATTTACTTTTGTTTATGTATTTGAGTCGCTAATGTTTAGAATTATGTAGGCCCTTAAAGACAAACATTTTTCGATAGCGAATTGTTTGAATGCCACATTTCTAGTAAAATGGGTGTACTTATACATATATTATAGTAAAAAAGATGAATTGTCTCTACTAGTTTTCGAGAGAGAAATACTCAGAAGGATATTCGGACCTGTGCAGGTAATTGGAGCTTGGAGAATACGACGCAATGATGAGATCTACAATACTTATAATGAGCCCAACATTATAAAGGTGATAAAAATAGGAAGGCTACAATGGGCAGGACAAGTGGAAAGAATGGGCGATGAAAGAGTGCCAAATAGGGTCCTGCACACAAAGCCACAATTTAGACGAAACGTTGGTAGACCCAAGCTCCGATGGCTGGATGGCGTGCAGCGGGATGTGGAGGCTGTTGGTGTAAGGGACTGGAGGGGAGCTGGAGGGGAGCTGGAGGAGGCCAAGGCCCGCAATGGTCTGTGGAGCCATTGATGATGATGATACATATACTATCTTGGAATAATACTGTTTCTATGACATAATTCTCCTCTTTTCTGCGTTCTTGTCGAGCTTATTAAATAGTAATTATCAGGTTCTATACAAATTAATATATTTTGTTTTTTTGTGTAGTTTATCGAAGGACATTTCTAAGTTTATCTCTATGATAACATAATTTAAAAACTCAAAATATAACGTTTCACTGTTTATTTATAAATAATGACACTAACCGGTATCGTTCTGTGTAAAACCAATATAGTATTTTTTACTTTTCTTAAGTCTTTTTAATAGTAATTCTTAAATATGAATTTTTGATGCATATGTCTCTGTCTACTATGGTTTTTTTTATGTAAGTAGTTACCACAAAAGTGCGTTACGAAGTAGGTTCGATGTAAAGGTCATCTTATTTATGGACAAAGCTAACTTTCTTTGGGAAATGAATGCCAGAAGGCTCTCAAGTTATAATTACTTTCCTACCATTGAAACAAAGACAGGAAAAAAGTTTGGCGGGATTTAGAAAGGGATAATATTATAGGTTTTTATTTTTACGCTGTTTAAAGTTGTTGAAGTTTCTGTTAAACTTGAACAATTTCCATTTTATTCATTTGCTTGTTTTTCTTTTCTTCCCCGAGAATATTTTTCACATTCTCTCTCTTTCTGAGTTGTTCTTTTCATATTTCATCGCATCGAGGGTTTCACTCTTTGTTTCATATAAAAGTTTGTGATTTGTTTCATTTTATTTTATTTCATTTTTTTTTCGCTGGGTGATTTATTCTACTTTTGCTTCAGATATTTCTGTAATTTAATTAGTTTCACTGTGCTGAAATATTTCTGAGGATCTGGAATCTGCTTGGTAAATTGCGAGAAATTTTCTTCGTATTTTTTATCCTTTTTTATGTGGAGCTTTCCACTCCAGCATGGATAAATTATAGCATCTAGTATACTCGTATATTACCCCTACATAGGTACATTAATTCATGTATTTTTTAATTTCCTTTATACCTACATATTGTACCTACTTATTAAGATATCGCATGATACAATTTCCAAAAACAATCTTCATAGTCACCAGACCAAGCAAATACCGCCAATATTTCAGGAGGCTGTCCACATGGCTGTAGACGGTCTAGGACAGTTGGTTGCGGCCACTTGGGTGCGAGGACACTTGACACTTAATTTATTTATTCATAAACAGAAAAAAGTATTTTTGAATAGAAGAAGTCGCGGTCAAGTGGTCGCAACCGAGAGTCCCGCACCCAAATGTCCCGCACCCAAGTGGCAGCAGCCAAGTGTCCCTTTCCGGGCTGCAGATAGGAAGTAGTGGAAAATAAGGGTGCATGGTGTTCTGCATATAGGGATTTCAATCCAACTATTTTTTCAATGCAGCAGGCTTATTGCGGATTTTCTAATAAATTTTCTGGATCCAGCGCGGATCCAACTTGGTTATCCCTTGAGGGACATGGTGTGATGGAATGTAATGAGATGTATAAATCTATAAGAATTTTAATACCTATTATAATATAGTCAATGTTTTTAACCATTTCTTTATTTTGTCTTCTTTGTATTATTACTTATTCGCAAAAAATAAGATTCCATGTAAGAGTTGTTGCAATTTAAAATATTTATAAAACAACGTAGATTTTAATTAATTGCGGAGCCGCAGCACTGGTTCCGGTGCATTTTGCTATATCCTGCAAGCTCAAAAATATGCTGGATCTAGCAAGTGCATAGTGATTGTTGCATAGTGATTGCAACCCTCAATAGTGAGGACTTTGACCAATTAGAAGAAGATTGGCTTTCCATCATTCTATTGAAGACGAATCTTTATCAATATTCTTGCCTTTACATGCATAATTTTCTTGAATATTGTACGTTTTATTGATTTATTATCAAATTGAAAATAAAACTAAGTGTTTATTATTCTGTCATCATGAAATAGCAAGAATTGCCCGTCGACAAACTATGTGAATGATTTTATGTCTTTTTTCTGTATCATTTAAATTTTAATTATAAATTATTCCCTATTATTGTTATGATATTATGTAACAAACCTGAAAAGTTAGTGAATTGTTTACTCCGAAATATGTATTTTTATATCAAAGCCATTTACAAAGTCGTCACGTCAGCATGATATTCCTCCGTTTCACAATATTCGGTTCATCAATATTCTGTTGCTTAACAGGAAATCGTTTATAATTCAAGTCTTGACATTACTTTGATCACAACGTGCTAAAGAATTAAAGTTAATAAATCTGAAGCCTTACATACATATTCAGTTGGTTGGTAGTCGGTACCTATGTAGGTATACATTATTTATTCATATAAAAGAAATTGTAAATTTGATAATCCCGTAAATTTGATAAAATTTATTCGAAAAACCCTGTAAAATCTGTGGTTTTGTGTAATCATAAGAAAAATAAAAGAATAAAGCAATTTTTTCCATGCCCGAATTTTGCGTATTTTAAATAAAAAAAATACATCTTTATAGATACCAATACCTTTATACCAATTTACTGTCCCATCTGATTTACAAATCTCATAAAAAAACGTATAGTTTAATGTAGGAAATAGGATAATTAAAACACTTTCTAAATATTGCTATTTTGCTGTCTGAATGATGTGCACATCGTTCTCCGTTGTACATCTTGGTGAATTCCAATATCCTTTTGATTTTGTATTTATTTAGCTGAAATAATTCCTACCAATTTAAAATAACCACTCTACAATGCTAGTATCTATTTAAGACGACAACCAACGCATTTTTTTTATACGCTTTAAATATAGATTGGTCTACTGCAAGTGTAATTATCGTGGCGCTGCCGCTGTTATAACAGGCAGACATATTATGCTCCTGTAATTTACATGACTGAAAATTTTGTTTAGTAGAGATATACATACAATGCTGAACTATCAGCGCCCTTGGGATGATCCCGGATCATAAAACTTCACTACAAATCCTTCATATTACAATTAATGATGGTGTATAAAATAGGATCTCTATATTTTGACCAAATTATAAGATATAGGTATTTATTCTATGAGAGGACGTCCACAAGCTACTTGATTGACAAATATACAAAACTAATTGAGGGAAGAGTGGCTAATTGCATAGATAATTCAGGAATGAAAAACATTCATTTCATTTTAGAAAAATCACAACCCATCAGAAAGCTCGACCCCAGATGAACTGGGAAGAAACATAAAAGAAGAACTAAGTTTAGTTTGTCGATCGACAATTCTTGATAGAACTCCATTGTACGTTGATATGTTATAAAAAATATAAAAATACTTGGTAATTGTTCTATTGTGTTTATTTGATTATTGACGCGTTTCGTGCAAAGCACATCGTCAGAATAATGCTCTACAAGACTGAGACTAGTGGTTATATACAAAATTTACATGGCAGGTGTATAAAAATGTTGGTTTTTGAACGGTTGAAAAGAAGTTATATAATGCAAATGAATCTATACAAATCTACGTTTTAATACTATGAATGTAGTTGGGTCACTGGTTGTAGTCCCCTGTGTCCATTAGGCCTGTAACAAAAGGAAACGACAGCAGTAAAATTCGAAAGGTAAATAATATTGTATTTATTGGTTTATTGTTATCTTTTAAGTGTGGTTAAAACCAATGTATTTCATAGATATTTGGTAGTTATAATTACAAACAGCTTAATTTTAATCTTAATGTATTTAACAACAAAGGAAGGTATATGTCTGTCTAACCTATCGGTTTCAATAATGGTGAATATATATTAGTATAGATTAGTGTAGATTTGTATAGATTCATTTGCATTATATAACTTCTTTTCAACCGTTCAAAAACCAACATTTTTATACACCTGCCATGTAAATTTTGTATATAACCACTAGTCTCAGTCTTGTAGAGCATTATTCTGACGATGTGCTTTGCACGAAACGCGTCAATAATCAAATAAACACAATAGAACAATTACCAAGTATTTTTATATTTTTTATAACATATCAACATAAAAGAAGAAGGTGATGGATATTTCGTTATAATTTATTCCTATCCAATATACTTAGTTAGTATTCAACCAATAAACCTTATCGCGCCTAATAAGTAATAACCAACGCTTTCAATTTTTAATTACCTTACATTAGATACTTTTTACCTGTTAGAATTGTACAAAGTACCTACATATTATAGTAAGAATTAATGTCCTTATAAAAATATCTGTTGGATTATTCATGACAAAGTTAGCTGTACCCTTGAGTTGACTGCCAACATCACTATTACAGCTTTGAATAATTAACATTATTCTTCGCAAATCTCTAGCAGTAAGAGAAAATTACAAAAACGTAATGAATTAATGGATTTAGATCGTGGGAAACTCCAAGGTCGATGAAACACATAATATACCTATACCTCTAAGCTACAAAGGGAACGGTTTTAATCTTGAATGAAATGCGGTTGGTTTTTAATTCTCCCTTTTTATGTTACGTTTTGTGTGGGACCTTCGCTGTGTATATTTTTTTACAGGAATTGAGGCGTACACTTCTCGAAAAGGACTGTAATATTTTGAGGAACCTCTTTTTTTATGTTTCCGTTACGTTGATGAAAACCGCGATATGTATACATTCTACATGTGTGGGTATATAAGTGAATTCCAATTTGAAGGTTTCATTTTCCACATTGTTTAGATTTTTTTAGTCTGGGCACATCTCAACATTCTTACCCAAAGGTATAATAGCATTTGATAAAAATATATGGCAAACACATCAAAGAAAAATAAAATAAATTAGGTTTGGTCTTAACAATATATTATATTATTCTGTATATTTGTATGGCATCCCCGGCCGGCTTTGTTCTTTACTAAATTTTACAGACTTATTTTTATGCCTTACCTTAGTTTAAATTCAAACTTGTATCTTCTGATTCTGTAAATACTTTTTTTGTCAAAACTCACAGGCACTTTCTTCTTAAAATATATCATTCACGTGATTATGCCTTTTCTATGGTCGACGTTTTCTTCTTTCATCGTAATGTATTTTTTCGTGAGTCTTTCATATTTTATCTCTTCAACGAAATCTTAGCTCCACATAATTTTTTTTTAAAAGACGGGCAACTAACAGGTACTATGTCAAATATTAATTTAACACGCACCCAATAACATGTTGCCACATTATGGAGACTTACGATATTAATCGTCTCACAGATCCAGACTGAAAACACAATTAAAAACTGTGTCTCCACCGGGAATCGAACACGGGACCATTGGATCAGCAGTCAGATGTCTAACCAACTGAGCCACGAAGGCCGACAAATCATAATGGTTTTCATTTCATTCGAATAGTATATATTTAATCTTAATTGCATCATTGTACGATAATTTTTTTATAAAATTCAACATTCAAAAACATAAACACTTTTTTATCTATGCCATTTAAATAATGAATCCCAGACAACTAACTGCTGGTGTATTGACACAAATCATTTCTTAAAAATAATGCCATATTCTGGAAATACTCCATAGCAATGTATCTTATCTACTTATATACATACTAGTTGCATGTAACACATGAGATCTAACTGTCGATGGTATGATAGTATGTACCTATAATTGAAGAATACGTACCAATCTATGAACACTTAAACACATGTTAATAAATATTTCTAGATATTTTATTTTCTATATAAAACATGTAGATATGTATGTCCAGGATAGGATAGTATGGAGGTCAGTCCTTTTTTCCAACCCAGAATATGAAAACAGCATGATGGTATGTATGTATGTTTGGAGATTAAGTATTTATTTATTTAAGTATCAAACTATTGAGTCCCCGTAGATATTGTGTAGTGTATACTGCCTTACAAATTGTATGAAACGATGTCGTCACTAAATTAATTTTTTTTTAAATTGTTTGAGATGTACATACCTACTACTATAATTTTCATATTTCTTATAGAAAATTAAATTATCTAGTTGGGGTGTTTCGACTTTTACCGATATCTAAGTTGGTGTTTTTTGACTTCAAGGTTGGAAAAACCGTGAAAAATAAAGACCTGGTATACAAATCTCGCCGATCCTGTCTTGAAACTTTGTAAGAGAAATAAATTCTATTGAACGAATCTACAGTTGGATAACATAACATATTTTTTATAGAAATAGTTGTCGAAGTTGGAATAAATGAATATTAATCAAATTTTTTCGTAATGAATATAAATATGGAATTCGACTTTGAATTTAAATAAATTAAGTGCTTTCGTGTTATTTTTAACTGTCTGATACCATATTATTATTTCAGCAATGTATTTATAAGTTTTATGTTTATGAATTCAGACGGAGTGTGCCGTGACTGGATAAAATGTATTTTTAGAGCCATAAAGGTTGGAGGTCACGCGAACTAGAAGAGTTTGTAGATTGGCGTGTGTGAGTAATGCAATGCCTGGTCATCGGGATCTACTAAAGCCGGTTTTGGCCACTCGACATCGTCTTGAGTCTTGAGGCATAATGTATCTAGAGTTTGAACATTGATTTAACTAGAATTATGAAAAAAATATATATTTAATTTTTAGTTCTATTTAAATTTATCGCAATCGCGTTTTCCATTCACCGATATCGCTGTATGCTGAGCATCGTCAGAATGGTGAACAATAATGATGAAGACTATCTATATACACATTCAAAGCGAAGACTCAAATAATAGAGAATGAAGGGGCAATTCCAAGAAAAATAAAATATCCGAAAGACATTAAGGTAAATATGTGTGTAGGTATAATAAAAATACAAATGAAGCGAATGAATGAATAAATAAATATTTTATTAAAAGGACAGCAATTACATAATAATAATGGCCAACATAAAAACCCGAAATTAACTATTCTAATGGTAATAATAGTGGAGAAGTATTAAAATCCATTTATGCCTTAATCAAAGGAATGTTGCTGTTACATTTTACTCTATTTATCTCTAATATTTCAAGTTTATCTATTTTTTACCTTTTCTTAAACTATGTATGAGATTGAACCCAGTTTGAGAGTTGAAGGAATGCTCACTCTCATAGAAGTAAATGCGTCGCAAAGTTCGAAGTGTCTTTATTCAAACGGAAAAACGCAAGATGTTTTCAAAAAAATCAAAATTCTTACTTCCTACTTAAATAAAACAATTGACTATCTCAACGAGCGTTAGTTTCCTACAAATTGGTATGGTTTATTTTGTTGATGACATTTTTAGACATAATCCTGTAAAGGATCTTTGAATCTTTGAGCTTTAACAATAATAAAATTGATCTTCTTCTTTCTCTTCCTTCAGCCATCTCTGCACTGCTATTTCCATTCGTCTTGTTTTTGGGCTTTTTGGACCGATCTCTTTCCAGCGTCAGGCCAATATCATTGGCCCACCTTTTACTAGGCCGACCTTCACCTATTCCCCTTTGCATATCCCCTCCGTCTCTTCAGTCCTTCAGTCTCAAATATTGAACTTTAGAAAATGGTTTGAAATTCGATTGAATGTAAGCATAGAAAAGAGTGTAGCTGTCCACAATCCATTTGTTTTTTATATAAAATCGGAAGCAAGTCTGTAAAAATAATCCGAAAGATTGGTATAAAACTTAATTGAATATAAGCGTTGGAAAGACTTTAACAATAACCTAAATGTTCTAGAATATTCCGTCTACGTAATATTCACATAATAGTTTTCTATAATTACCTGTGTAACCTCGTATCAAGAGACGATATTTAACCACTTTATTTTTTGCCTATATTTTTTAAATAATCCAAAACATGATTTACCCACCGCACTTTTTTTCATAATAACTTTTCATATTTATGTACAAAAAGTCGTGTTCATATACATTTGAACTTTAAAGTTATAAAAAAATGTTTAAATAAATGCAAATATGTTTTGATGATAGTATGTAAATATTTGTTGGTCATAAAAACTATTTGAATAATTTTGGAATCGTGTATTATTATGTTTGATATTTTTAAGTAACTATGTAGGTACATAGAATATTAAAAGTTTTTTTGTTTGTTAATTTATTTAAAAGGGGTGTGTACAAGTATGAAATTATACAGTTATACCAAGGTCAACGTACGCATGTTTTGTACGTCCATTATTTATTTGAAAAACATTCCAGACTCTCTAAGAGTATAGTGTATTAATTATCAATCATTATGGAATCTCGACTCTTTGATTGTTAATTGTTACTATGCGGGTTGAAATCCATTGCTACTATAAGGAATTCTTCAACAGTAGACAGTAACAGTAGTCTAACCGGTCCCTTGACATCAGCTCTAAAGACCTTCGATAAAAATGAACTTATAATAATTTCTTCATAACTTTAATAACATATTTCACTTTTTACATCTCGTTAAGTTTCACAATCATCACCTGCTTGTCGTTGAATACTGAATCAATAACCTTGAATCCTTTAACATTTCGTATAAATGTATGCAAAATCTATTTTGTTCCAACTTCTAACGTTTTCTTCTATCAGTATATTGTTCACATGGTTATGCCAATGTTATCTTGGTCAGACCATATCTCTCGATCCTTGTCTTTCAGCTCTATAAGTTTTCTTTGTCAGCAGTTCTTCATTCATTCTTTCCATGTAACCTATACACTGAAGTGTACTTTCATTCTGTGAAAAATATTCTTCGTCAAGTTACACTCAGTTCTTATCTCCTCGTTTATACATATTTTTTGCATATCCTTGTATGCGACCTCATTTTTGTGGCATTTATTCTACTTTCATACTTTTTCTGCCATGTCCAATGTCCATGTCTCGCATACATACATATATCAATGGAGAAAGATGACAAAACTAGTCATATTATAAACATGTTGAGCATTATTAATACCTATTTATAAAGATATACCTTCATTATTTTATGATTTTTAAACAACTTATCTCATTATGGAATATTGTTATGAGAGAACTGGTTCAAGGGAGGTTAGCTTATTTTTATTTACAGCCCTATTATCTTCTTCATATTATGTCTGCTTGTTTTTCTTGTCAGAATCTTCGACGTTATCATCCATGACCTTATCGATAAATATTTTTGTTTCTAAATAATTACTTTGATGCCTTTTAATATATAGAATTGTTTAAATAATGGATATATTGCATCTATAGTGTTCTTTAGTCATACTTCGTTTAAATTAAAATATTCCTTGTTATTTATACAAATCCTTGTATTTTATGAGCCTACTATTATTACTCGTATAAGTGATAAAACATCATAATAATATGATCAAAACTTGTCATTCTTCAGGACTCAAGAAGATATGAAAATATATACCATTTTATTATATTTTCAAAAGGTAAATGTTGCGTTCCTGGAATCTCAGACCAGCTTTGTGGAATGTGGTTTATATCTAAGTCGGAAACAAATTATCAACACATTTTATAGCTTGGATTAGTGTTGTCTACTCAACGGCATTTAACATTAACAAAGATGATGTTATGTCATCCCATTTAGTAAAAGTATGTCGATTGAGCTAGAACCCACAAGTAATTACCTACTCCATCTATCATTTCATAATCTTTTTATATTATTATGTTTATATATTAATTGTTTTGTGCATCAATTTTTATCATTATTTTTTGATAAATGTGTCTAATTCGGTTTTGATGCTATTTATTTTGATTTACATTTTTTTAGTGTGGGTTCTTTTGAACGAAATTTTATTAGAAAAATCTTGCATAAGTGATGATTTATCTTTTTGTTTCAATTTATTTTGTTAATTCATGCAGTGTACAAAGGCGGGTTTATTGCAATGAGGCAAACTCTTTGATCCAATCCGAGATACACAGCAATGAGGAAAAAAAGAAGAATACAACCTGATTTTACCTTATCACTTGAGATATCCCATAGCCAAGCTTATTGTTCTTGTGAAAAACAGCAAATAAACTCGAGTATTTTAGTATTGTGAATACAAATGTGAGTATGGGAATGATATATAAAAATAATTCATAGATACGCTACTAATCTTTAAATTCGGTAAGGCGCATACCTCACTCAAATCTTACCGCACTTTGGTTACACGCAAGATGTCATAGTGTCCGGACATATTATCGTAGTCAAATTGCCACTTTGTGTGATGAAAACATGTAAAAATTATACTACAACTGTCAAGGAACGACCAGATGTTCTAACTTAATGTCTTCTGTCGTGTGTGCTCTTTCTTGGTGATATTGTAAGAATTTGTTAAACTTTACCATTTTGTAGAGCGTTTTGTTCTCATATAACGTGTCTATATATAAAATGTCATTGGAGTACGGTATGTTCAATATATGGAAGAGGTAAAACATGTTTTGACACCGTGTTATTTTATGAATGAAGGATTGATAGTTTCAATTTAATAAGATCTTGATATTTTATTTTTTTTAATAAAAAATGAATATGTCCTTGTTAAACAAGTACATATACATCTTCCTACGTTCCCTAAAATAAGCATATAAATGCTTGTGCTATAGGTGAACGAAATCGGTCGATGCAGTATTCGAACTCGCGACCACTGGATTACTAGCCCAGCGCGTTAACCGCTCTGCCATTGTATCTACCATAACTTATAGTCATGATTTACATAGCATTTTCTTGATGAAATATTTTCACGGTAAAGTTTTGAAAGTCTTTTTTAGATAAATCGTTTATAAAATGAAAATATACTTTGCTAAAGTAGGTACCTAAATCCCACGATACCGCAACACAAAGCTCGTCGCTAGAAGCTGAAAACCGTTCATAACAAGTAATTCGTGACTCTTGTGTAATTTGTTTTGTTTCAAGGCTACACATACCTACTCTTCTAGCTCTATTTAGCTTCCTCAGATTATAATACCTACATGTTTTATTTTGTTTATTATAATTATTCCTTTGGGATAAATAAGGTACTCACGAAACGGCATATTATAAAACACTTGGGTACATAAATTATTTGTCTGATTATAATATTATTTTTGGAGTTTTTTGCAATAAACTCCATACACGTGTAAAACAATACCTACCCATAATCACTTAATTAATAGATACTTACACTTTTCAGTGCCGTAAAATGTTGAAACTGGTTTTCATTTGGGATCACCCAATATATTTCAAGTTTTTCTGGTGCTCTTTCGATATCACTAAAATGATAGTTTTAGGGTATTTCTAGCATTCTTAATGACAATTTTGTAGATTTTTTTATTATTTTATGTAATTGTATAGATATGTTTTATGCTGACGAGCTTATTCATTATTTATTTTTTGACAAAATAAAGAATGTACTATTAAATGGATTCAGGAATAGCCAAACTCAAAAATGTCCTCTTTCGATAAGTTCAACATGTTTTCATATTGATATAATTTAAGTGTACACACGTGTTTACTTATATAGAGGAGAGTAGTACCATGTTAGCCACAACTCGCTCGTTTTCATTTGTGTCATTAACATATATTATAACAAGTTTGTTATGTTGACACCGATAATTCGAGAAAACCCAATGAAAATCTTCTTTTTATACTGTCCAAATTATATTTTAAATGTCAGCGAGTAAAAATATTTACGTATGTATAATAATTATATAAAATATATGTATAATCGTCGCATACTATCAACATGTTTATTTAATGTGTCATATACACAATATTTTTTGCTGTTAGTTTTATCTAGGTTTTACCTAGGTATGTTGCTATTTTAAGACATAATATATTACGTTGACCCCGGGCTATGAACTGAACCACTCAAGGTTTAAAACAGCAAAACAGTTTTAATTCATGAAGATTGGATTTCGATTTTACTGTTTAAAATGAAATCGAAATAACTCACATAGACAATTAATTTCGTTTTATTTGATATAGATATAGTTAGCTTGATACAAACAAAACCACATTTTCAGCTTCCTATTAATTAAATTTCAACCCTCGACGTACAAGTTGATGTACCTAAGTTGTAATTTTGGCTTTTAGCGTTCTAAAATTTTATTACTGCACACTCTGATAGTGATAATTGTAATATAACCGACCACATATTGTGTTATTACCACATTTATAACCATTTATTTATTAATTTTCTTAGACGTTTATATTTAAATCGTCGTCGTTTGATTTCTGTCACACGAATATCTTCATATATCCACTAATTATTGCGGTGCAAACACTTATAATATTTCAATAAAAAACACAATTCTAATAAAAAATTATGCAATATAACTTTTTTTAAAAGATTATTTATGATATCCGATGATTCTAATAAATACAATGTCTACGTTGGCTCGGACACGTTTGTAGAATGGAGGATAGCCGGGTCCCAAAGAAAGTATTGGACACCTGTCCTGAAGGAAGAATAAGTAGAGAGAGACCTAGGATGAGATGGCTGTACGACATCGAGGGCTATATAAAAGTGATCGGACAGACAAATTGGAGGAGACTTGTTGTCGACAGGGCGGGATGGAGGCAGTTTCTTGAGGAGGCCAAGGCTCGCACCGGGCTGTAGCGCCATTGCTGATTGAATGATAATTCTTATAATGTTAAGCATAACTAAATACATTTTTTGGTTTTTCAAAGGAAAATAATGCGTTTACAACGTATTATTTTCCTTACTTGAATATATATTATCAATGATATATTCAAGTCGTTATTTGCATTTACTTATTTGTAAAATAACAAAAAAATACTATTTTACATAAAATTATATACACCTAGATACAATACAAATAATACTTAAAACTACATACATGCGGACGTAAACTACTTCACTAGGGAAAAAATATACGTATATTTGATGTATAGGATTTAAATACACCCAAACCTGGTGTTTATAATCTTAACTTCACAGAGAATACTAATATTGCTTCTTAAATTACCGCAGACGCTTAAATAGTTGAGAAAGTAAAACTGCCGGAGTTAAGCACTCGCTTTTGGCAAGACTTTACATTAAATCTTTGCTATCGCAAATTACAATCTTCCTTTGTCTCCTTGGTTCTTACCTACATAATATAATAGAAATATCTATCTATCTCTAAACATGTTGGTTCATATTTATCTAAAATAGTTCAAGATCTCAGAAATATTGAAGAAAAAATTAAACAGTTTTTGTAATACTTACGATGGTGCAAATACTCTGCATAAAACTTCTTAATGAGTACACTTAGTATGACTAATTTCGGGAGGCTTTTTCTTCCATCGACAGGTGCGATATAACTATATTGGGTCGATGGGAGAAAGGATAGCGCGCTGGGCTAGTAATCCAGTGGTCGCAAGTTCGAATCCTGCCTCGACCGATTTCGTTCACCTATAGCATTAGCATTTATGCTTATTTTTGGGAACGTAGGAAGATGTTTATGTACTTTTTAAACTAGGACATATTAAGTTAAAAACGAGTGGGTTGTGGCCAACGCTAAACTCCTCACCAACAAGTAATTCTATAATCTATTCAAATTTTGTATGGAAAATATTCAGCATTTTCATGAAATGAGTTTGTTAAATTTTTTTTTTAATATTTTATTACGAAAACTTAATATTTCTTCAATGCCATTTTAAAAATGTGATATGCCTATTTATCAATTTGAAAATAAAAATTTCAAATTTGAAATTTTCTGATCTTGGGATCACTTTGAAATATTTGACAGTTAAAAAAATTGAGAAGCACTATTCAGATATCCTTCAAAATCTAATGGGGTCTAAGTGAGTATTAGATATACCTACTAATTTGCAAAATTTGAATAGAATCGAATTAGTACTTTAGTTTATCGATAAAGTAAAATGAACACGTCGTACATAGCACACTGCACACACACACAGATACATTGTGATGAAACTTTCAGAATACAATCTCAGCATGATACTAGTTGATAATCTGCAAAAAAAATAGCCTTAAAAATTGCGAAATCATAACTCTCCACTATATCCCCTTGGATTAGTGAGGAGTAAAAAAAAGAGGGCGTATAAAGTATGGGTAAATCGAGTGTGTTGAAAATGGTATATTCGTTATATAAATGATCAAAAAATTGTTGATTTTTTGCATTTCAATAAAAAACCTGACTATCGTAAAAACTTTTAATGTAAAAACTTTATCGACGATTCACATTGATTTTATGCCGTTTTTAGCGCATAAAAAAATATTATTTTACGACACATATTTTATATATAATGTAAATTAAAAAATGCTGTAAAAAATGATTTTTATAATATTTTTTTAGGGGAATTATGCTGAATTATAAAATTGTGTGACAATCATTCACTAGAAAAATGTTGATAATACAAACTTAAAATGGTTTTTTTTTAGAAACACACTGTGTAACATATTTGAGAAATTTGATTTCAAATCGGAGTGTTTAGGTTTATATGCCCCCTTAAGTAGTTTTGAGCAAAATATTTGCACCATCGTTACTATTATCATGGACTACCAAAAAGTTTGCGTCAAATACATTGCTTTTTTTATGTTTGCATAATTTCTCTGATTTAATTTTTGGTGTTTTGAATGTAAAGCCGGTTTCCAGGTTTGATTCTTGGTGGGGATCACAGGTTTAACACTTTTATCCCGCCAACAAAAGTTATTTAATTAACAGTTATTTTGTTTTCCAAAAAAAAAAAAAAAACTTTTACATAAAATAAGAAAACCAAACATCACTTGAATAGCGAGTATGAACATTTGATATATTTCGCGTTAATCACTTTATTGTAGAGGTACCTACCTATTTAATATGCTTCTCTCTGGCACTGTCCCAACTGCCTACATTGACTATTGGGATCGGTGGTTCTCGTCCTCAGGCTGTATACTCTACGGATCTGGGTATCGCTTTCATTCAAGCCGTTTCTTTGTAGGATCTTGGAGTAATTGTTTATCTAGGTGTTCTTTGGTCATCCTCTGGATGATGTTCGAAGAAGATTTATATTGATTGCCTTTTTTACGGTATTATTTGGTGGTCTCTTTTTTACATTCCCATACCATCTCAGCTGACGATCTTCTAGATTGCTGTTTATGTCAGTGAACTCTATATTTTATCTTTTGATGATACTCCTACCGTCCTCCTAACCATTCACATTTCCGTGGTCTCATGTGCCTTGCGTATAGAAACTGTACATTGTCCAGCATTCGGACTCGAACATACATATATCTGTGTATGTCTTACTAATAATTAATTCAATTATGATTTTATTGATAACTCTTTTGTATTACCTACGAAAGTTAAAAATTTATTTTAATTTCATCAAACTAACTATTGTTGTTCGTCCAACCCTTTCCTCTCCCAAAAGTATTGCTCAATAGTTAGCAGTCATTATAATCGTCTACAACTCATCACCGTGTAGGTACGTCTCAATGACAGTTGATATAGAATTTCGATACAAGACGAAATATACATATTTCGTATTTCTTTTACGTTATAATATCGATCGTTTAAAACTACGCGCCGTGCGCATTTAATACCCAAACCGTGTTTAAAAGTAGTATGATATACCAACATTATAGTGTTGTGTGGTTATATTGGGTGCCTTCCCTGAAGACCTCCAATACGAAAGAAGAAGTCCGCCACCAGGTAGATGCAATATTCCCTTCTCTCTATATCCAACAATTGTTTTTACTCCAAAGAGTATAAATTGCTCGAGAAATATTTTTTAATAAATCTCTCGTCTTCAAGAAATCGAACTTATGAAAGTTGCCAGCTCACAAATCCAGCAACTCACTACTATGCTTCTTAGTGTATATTATGATAGATTATGTATAATCTATTTATTTATTTAATAATCTCATATATACACTACATTACCACACATGAAAATTGTATTCTTTCTCCACCACCACCCGTTCTGCTTATGGGCACTAATAACGGCCCCTTGCAAAACTCAAAAAAAAAACTCTCAAAACTCTCTTGTGCTAAAGAGAGCTAATCATGTGGAAACAACTGGCTCACCGCTCAGTGATAGTGAAGATAATAGTGCACCGAATTTAAGACAGAAAGTCTTGAAAGCCCTAAAGTTGCTCTTCGTGGCTACAAGGTCCGCATATCCAATGGGTCCAAAGAAATTCCCTCGGACATCGTATTAGAGTTCTCGTCGGAAAGTTGACACGGAGAAGTTAGTGCATTCCCATAAATTGGATTGGATTGGAAAATTGGATTATCTGAATGTAAAAGCAATGAAACATAAAGATTTATTTTATTGTACCTATGTCTCGGTATAATTCTCTTTATACCCATAGTTTTTCCCACACAATTCTCTGTAAGACGCTGTTTTTTGATTCAAAATGAGATTCTTAGAATCTTGCGTATTGTGCAAAAGTATTCCGTTCAGAACGATATTAAATATTATTTTAATTTATTATATCACGATTTATGACCTGCTTTTCAACAACATAGTTATATCGTATCGTGGGTATTTGATTCCGGAACTCTAATGAATTCCGATAACCCCCAGACACTTGTAATTTATTATTATTATTATAGAATGTTATCTTGTTATTGGTATCTAATCAACAAATTTTACATTGCTTTAATTTCGATTGTAAACAAACAATTCCAGTTACGACCAACTTTTGAATTGATGATTTCGCATCACGTGCCCACTCATTCGAAAGATTTAGATTACAGAGCTAGCTTTGTAATCACAAATCGCTTTTTTTGCAAGATCTTGTACCTGAATTAAATATGGCACAACGATAGTACGCAGATCTAGAAATCCAGTGGACAAGGGTTCGAATCCTGTCTCTACTTATTTCACCGATACCACTATCATTAGCTTTTTTTAAGAGACGAAGGATGATGAATTTATGTACATGTTCAAAAAAGAATACCAAATACTTTAAATCAAGAAAATAAACAGTACGTTTTAGATTCTACGTATATTGTTTATTGGTCGATTGCTATTTCGCCTTTTTGGGGCATCTTCAAGACTAATCTTGAATAAATAGTCTTGAAGATGCCCTAATAAGGCGAAATAGCTATCGACCAATAAATAATATACGTAGAATCTAAAACATACTGTTTTATTTTTTAATTTTAATTAAAATGGAATTCTACAAATATTTGAAGTGAATCCATCCATATTTTTTTAATTTCAAAGCTATTTTGTTTCGATCAATGTTATTTTGAATTTGCTTTCGATGGCCGACGCCATGTAACATAATATTCAGCGTTGTAGGCTTTTCCCCCCGTTTACAAGTTTGAACCGTTCACAGTTTTTATTTTTAATATCGCCTGGAACCTTTTTCCCCGTATTGCATGAGTCGTTAGGACTCTCCTCCTTAAGTTAAATCGATCCGATCGCGATGTGTTCACGGAGTGTTCGACTATTACCTGACTCACTAAACCATGTAAACTCGATTATGTACGTACGTTGAGTCATTCACTTTATGGCGGTCGTTCGATATCGAAAGTCTGCCGGGTACCTACACAATAAGTTAAACCCCTTTGCTTTACATAAATACAATAATAATATTTATGATTACACAATATATAGGGTCATATTCGTTATCGATTATTTAATATTGAACGTTTCTTCATTATATGAAACAGACAAAATGCGCATTGATCACTCAATTTTATGCTAATTGAAGACTAAATAAACACGTTTTTCCTAAACGGGTTCAGCTCAGTGGACACAGGTTCAAGTCCTGCTTCGTCAGATTTTATTCACATAGCAATCTTTTATTCCTATATTTAAAATGTACTTTTATCAAGTCCATAATCATTAAAAACTGAATTTTGAAACCTTCAGAATTATATTGATATTCATATACTTACATTTTTTGTATTTCCTAAAAGTCCATTTGTTCTCATCAAATATTATTTCTATCGAATCTATGTAAGTAATACAATTTCCAGGTTTTTTTTTCTCATTTTGCACTTTACCTTAAAGCTATCTTTTATCTTAAAATTTGCGGGAGAGCTTCAGCTTCAGATACACTGTCGATGGAAAATAATTAGTAGTTATAAAAAAGTGGTATAGTGGAAAGTATGAAATGGGTCTTAAAATATATATAATATAATTTATAACATATCAATATTTCGATTGATATATTTTGTATTTATTTTATAAAAATACCCCTTATTTGTATTTGATTTCTATTGAAGACATCCATTTTTAATAGGATACTGATCTTCATAAAATATTGTCAAATATAAAAGTCATTCTGTATTTTCAAATAAAAATATATTTTACCAATTACGTACCATGGAATTTAGAAAAAACCCTTATCATAAAATGAAGAAATATAGAATAGTTTTTTGAGGCAATGTTGTCGGAAAAATGAGCCTCCATAACTTGGGGGTCATTGAAAGGCAGTTAGGACTGCCCACCTTCGTTTATTTCGTTTTCAAATCTAAAATACCAGAACATAATTCCTATCTTCAAACGTGATTTGCGCAGTAAGCAAAATTGAAGACAAATAAATTTTTCAAAAAGCTTGTCTATTTTCGGCTTAAAATGCGTTTATCTTATTATGGAGAACATATCTGCCTGACTACTTTAGATCAAACGTAGGCATTTTTTTCAAAACATAACACACTGAAAAAGAATCTTGGTTAAACTTCGGACCATGTCTGGGGTATCAAAGAACTAAAACAGGAAAAAAAAACATATCTGCATTTCTGGTCTTTTTGAGACTTTGTTAAATATATCTGCTATCTCACCACCACCACCAATATAATATGGCGACTGTAATCGAGTGTGAGACAATAAAATTTATCTATCTTTACAATCTTGACACCTCAGTGCAGAATGATCAAGTCTTCTTTCTTATATTCATTTACCTTAAGAAAGAAGACATTGTTCTCGAAACTATTAGATAGAATTAAGTGCTGAAAGTGGTGTTAACTATGTTTTTGTGTAATTTTGTACGTATTCTTATTAGTTCAACGGTAATGTTCAATTATGTGATGGTGGTCCCATTATTTATTTCAAGATTTCCATTTCAAGAGTTCCATTATTAATTATACAATGGAAATTTTAGAATGTCTACAATTGCCGAATTTGATATGCTTTTGATGATTTTCTTTGTAGTATTAAATAGAAAAGAATTTAATATACATTTAAAGAATGTGCCATTTATAATTTATGTTTGTTGATGATGTATTTTGCCAATTATTTTCCCATTTCGTTTGAAGTCCGCGAATAAAAAGCAGCAAAAACATCACATCGACCACCGCTATTTCTCGAGTTATTTACAATTTATTCACGACGTAGTCACTACCGTCACCGCTGAAGAAGTGTACTCATAATATTCGTGTTTTGTGTGGAAAATAATTGCGTTGGAAATTTGCGTCGTGTTAAAAGCTTGTTAAAAATTTGTATTGGGTGGTGTAGGTACCTCTAGTACTTACATTATTATTGCAATCGAATGTTTTAAACTTCTCTTTACATGCAAGAATATACGGACAGATTTTTGTTTGTGAAACAAATCGGTCTTACTCACTATTTTGCGACTATTCTAGACTCCATTGAATAAATTAACTGGCTATGCGGTAAGCGTCGAATTATAAGAAAATTCGCAAATAGTACCTTAAAGCGAATTTTTAATAATATTTTGAATGTGCTACGATTAAAACATACCCATCTTCTAAAGAAGCCATACCTCGACGTCCTCGACCCTGATGATTTTAATTAAATACTGCAGACACATATCCAACTTACCTTTTATCGCTAAACTACTAGAAAAAAATGTGTGTAGGTACAAGACAAAATGACTGCATTGAGACAAACGGACCTTTTTCGCAAATCTTACCAGCGCAAATCAATTATCAACGTAATCAATTTTCAACGCTATTGAGGTGAGATATACACGAAAACGGTGTTGTATAAATTATCCAAATATTGGGATCGGATTTGAAGTGAAGAGTAAAACCAGTGGATGATTTAAATTTAAAATACTGTTGTACACTAAAAGATTCTCTAAAAAATGGTAGTGATATAATGTATTTTTGAAGTTGATTAAAGTGTGCTTTGAAGCTATGTATGTATGTAGGTTCCCAGAATCGATGGAACAGCACTTTATACTCTATGTATTTTCGTTCAAACCTTTAATGCCATATTTCAACTTCGTTGTTCGTCTTCTCGTACAATCTTTAAACGTACATAATACCACCGAAATATTGCCAATTTCGACAGGCATGACTCCCCTAGATCTGGAAATGCGTAGAGGTGCTATTTTCAATCTAATAAGGGGCCATTCGTCTGTGATTGGAGATGTTCTTCTTTTCTCCCTAGTAGGCCGAGTGTTACGCAGTGTTCTTGAAAGTACTGAAAATGAAAATTTACAGAATATCTGGCAGACCCGTTGGACACTTTTTATGGTCTATTTTTACTAAACATTATATATGGTTTATGTTCTAACCTAATATTCTGTTTATTTTTTAATTAAATTTTAACTTCATAATCATCACATTCAAGATAGTAAAGCATGAGGATATATTTTTACTTATTTCTTAGTGAATTTCTAGATGAAACAAAATTATTTTGTGGAATTATTGGATTAATTATCTTTTTTTTTTCTTCTTCATCGTGGATTTCCTGGGAGGAGAAGGTCCAGCTATCCTTTAATTTTTTCGCTGGTCTTCCGGGAAATTTTCTGTTGTTGGGTTATTTTGTTTTAACAATTTTGACTATTCCACTATCGGCAATGCGTTCGACGTGGTCTCTCCAGGAGAGTCTTCTGCTACGTCCCCATCTTATTATGTCTTCGAAACCGCATATATGTAGACCTGATCGTTTCATTTGTGATGTGATCTCTGAAGGTTCTTCCTGCAATGGAGCGCAGTGTAATTTTGACTTTGCTGGTGGTAAGCATGTGCTTGTTTCTGCATACAGTATTTCGTAAGCAACCAGCTACGGCTATTGCTTTATTGATCTGTGTTCGAACTTCGTTATACAGGTCTTTGCTGCTGGAGATCTCTACACTTAGATATGTGAATCGCATGATCTGCTCTATATGGTTGTTTTAAATAACTAGTTTTGTATCTAAAGATTCGTATAAATAATATTTTTTTGTAAACTAAACGTTCAGTTCTGAAATTAAATAATTTATTTGAATCCATCATTTGGCGATAAGTCTGTTCGTTATATCGACCCTCCCGTAAAATTTAGAATACATTATTGAAAATCTCATCAATCTCCATCATTCTCAAATAGTGGACAGTTTTGTGAGGAAAGTAATTCCATTATTTGATCTATCTTAATTAAGATATCCGATGAAGCAAAGATTTGATGCTTTTTATTGCCATCATTACCAAACCCGTCAATTAAATACAAAGTTATTTTTACCGAATATTTGTTGACCTTGCCCCCAAGTCAAATTGAAAACGCTGTTCGTTTTCGCCAAGCGCTAATTTTTTTTGTATGGGATTTGACGTTTGTTGTAGAAATTTTTTCTACAATAACAAACAACAAACGTCAAATCCCATACAAAAAAAATTAGCGCTTGGCGAAAACGAACAGCGTTTTCAATTTGACTTGGGGGCCTTATAATAATGAACTGTGAAGCACCGGTTTAGAATAGTGCTGCCACTCTTTTCTTGTGTCATTGTTTTCGGGTATCCCATTAGAGCCGGGTAATCGAAAATACAATAACAGGCAAAATAACATCTACTACAGCAATGAGGTTCACCACCAATTCTGGATGTTGCCTTTTCGGTGTGACATGAATGGTGTGTATAAATGGTGCTATGAATGTCATTAAATTGTAGACACTATGCATAATATGTCTTACTACATTTATTATATTTGGTTGTTTTTTTTGTGTGAGTTCATAATTTGAATCTATTTTTTTTAAATAATTATGTTGCTTTTTTAAAATTTAAATTATGTTGTTTTCTTTGTTTTTTATTTTGTGTTTATATTAATGATATGTAAATTATATTGCTGTATATATTCAAATTGACGATAATGTAATATACCTAACAGCAGCCCCAGAACAGGTAATACCTAGTGGGGCGATGTTGATCAATTTATGTATATGTATGTATTGTGAGAAAGAATAAATAAATCAATTTGTTTCAGTAAGTATGAATGGTAAATTTCATAGAGGAAGATCTGCCACTGCTGTTGATATTATTAGATAAGAAATGATTCGTAGATGTGTCATTTCTGAAAATTGGTACAACCTTTAATTAAAAGTCTCAAACGCTTTACGAGTATATCTTGTTTATTTTTTACTTGTCTATAAAATACGACTAGGCATTTTGATCTTTTTGTTGTATCATTATTTGATTGTTAAGTACGACTTAACGAGGAACATAGATTGAATAAATTTCTTGGAATGTAAAACATTCAATTTCTATATTGCTAACTATAATATTTTGTGTAGGTATAATTTTTCCTCGAGAATTGTTTACATTCCATTTCTTATATCTGCTTTTTGATCTTCTCAATTTGTGAAAATTTATATTTATTCTTTTTGTTCGGTCTCGTTTCCTTCACTTTGTGTTTTTCGCAAAATGTGTTATGCGCTGAAATAAATTTCTATATAATTTTCGCCGAAATGTTTTTTGATTTTCAGGCTGTGTGTGTGCGCTTTGTGCGCGCTTGGAATTGAGAATTTTCTACTTAAAAATCTACAGACATAGGAATCTTATTTATAGTTATTCCTCGTGTTCTTTTGTTCAAATTTCATAACAATGTTTATTATTCATATAGATATTTCTTGAATGTTACTTTTTGTAAGAATCACGAGTATAATTTAAAGCTTTCTTTGTTTTCATCTGAAACGTTTTATCATTATTAATTAGGGTTTTTAAGTCACGTAATCAGTTAATAACAAGTCGTTAGCCAAGAGCTAGTCTTCTCGGATCATGTATTGCATGAAATGTATTATTTTTTGTTTCGTCTTTTTTGAGATATTTTGTATAAAATAGCTTGTTTCTTGAATACGCTTCCTCTGATCGACTTGATACTCAATGTTTTCATATACGACCATATCATTACTCCAACCATAGTTCTTAATATGAGTTTCATAAAACGTTTTACATAAAAATCTTTTCCTACCCATTTCACTCTCTTTTCTTATCGA
The DNA here is from genome assembly GCA_963576475.1 of Molanna angustata. NCBI lineage: Eukaryota > Metazoa > Arthropoda > Insecta > Trichoptera > Molannidae > Molanna > Molanna angustata. Next base: position 22,646,335 of record OY754974.1, read on the forward strand.
TCTACGATAATTTATATTGTTTTCTGTGGTGTGTTTTTCAAATGTAGGAAGTGCAATCTGTTTGTTCTTAAACCATCGCAAGTTGCTTTAAAGTTTCTATAAAATTCTTCATCATATAAATTAATGAAAGCGGATATCCTTAAGGGAAAGTAATTGAAATCTTTGTGATGGTTATAAAATGTCAAAGATATATTGTTTGTACTTATTATTGAGATAAAAGCACTATACTGTATACTACACAGTATCATTCTGATATGATCAGATAAAATAATGTAGGTCATGGAATTCAATCTCGAGTTAAAATCGGGGCTAAAGTATGAACCAGCAAAATCCATAAAGGAACAAAGGAAACTAAAATAGCTTGGCTCATCTCGGTATAATCTGTGATAAACTTAGACAACATTGTATTCAAGGAAGTCCCTTAAAATAGGTATACGAATTGTCTTTTTTCTTTTTATGGAAATATTATATATTTCACACTATAGTTTTTTAACATTAAGATTTACTCATAAATACCACATCACGCAAGAAGATTAATTTGTAATCTTCACACAAGCACGTGAAATGATTACACAAGCAAGCAACATAATATATGTAATATGTATTATAATAACGAATATCATTTAGCTTCTTAAACGAAGTAAGCCATTTCTTACTTCGTTTGTATCGAAATTTAAATATTATTTACGAATCCGTACATTTCTTGAAATAAGCATAAGCTTGTGGTGTAGAGAACTAACTGCTCTGTCACGAATCTGATGAAAATCATATATTTTAATGTGTACGTTCGAAACTATCATGAGAAACTATTCATAACATTTTATTCTTTAACTGCCAATGTTCTTATTTTTATTTATTTTAAAAAGTATGTCTCCTTGGCGCCCATGTATATTGATATTCAAAAAAGCATCATGAATTTCAAGGATACTAATTTTAAAATACATATTTTTTCTCTATTCATCCTTTAAGTCTGAAAAAATATGACTTTAAGTATGATATTGGCTTTCGTGGCTACATTTTATGTCGTTGACTACCATTTTCTCCAATTTCACCCCCCGTTGGGCTGTCATCGTTCCTCGAGGTGGTTCACTGGAGTCTCTGCTTCGCCTTAGGGAGTATTTTCATGAAATATGAGACCAATAACAAGTTTTAATAACTTCTCTCACCCACGTGCCACGGCTACATCATTCCCAGCTAATCTCGAACCGAACGGTCCTTTCTAGATAAAACTAAATGCTCATCTTTCTAAATGTATTTTCTTTTCCTTGTTATACTTTCTTTAAATGTTACAAAGTATTGCGAATTTTTATAATTTTGAATTAAGTTTTTCAATTTTATTTAAAATATTATAAAATACAGTAAATATAATCGTTAAAATGTGTGCCAAATTAAAATTTGATAGTAAAATATACGTTATTACACACTTTCAATTATTAAGGCTTTACGTTTGAAAAACTTTATTAGATAAATGATATATTCAATTCTCTGCGAGAGATATGTGTATTAAGCAAGTGCTCTGCTGATTTTTCCAGGGGGGCAAGTCTGGTCCAACCCTCGCATGGATATCATATCATGGATATAATTATTATGTGGAGTTCTATAATATATTTGATATCATAGAACTCCATATGATAATTATATCCTTGATATGGGTAACACGAGGGTTTTGATTCCGCCGGTTGGACCAGACTTCCCCTCTGATCAAATGTTAATTCCATTCCTTTCGAAAATTTGAATAGTTTCATATTTTACGATTCTACATTTGTATAGTTTAGATTTCGAATATTCAGAAGTCATAGTCTTCATAGTCAATTAATAACAATGTGTGCACATATTTTATGATTTATTATTTTCAGGATTGGGAGTGCGGCGGTGAAGCCGGCCAAGCCGCAAGACGTTGGGCGCGACGTCAACAGTCCCAGCGCGTCCTGTCTCGCTGTCCAGCTTCCTTGGGTGGATGCAGGGTTCAGGTCTACAGGGCGAGAGGCGCCACACAATGGTATACGGCAGTCATCGTCGGTTGCAATCAGGAGACTGGGGTGAGTTCACTTATTCCTTCATATGTATCAAGAATGAATAATAATAATTGAATAATGTGGAAGTAAAAAAAAATGACAATCTCGGGCTTATACATCAGCCAACGATGTCCCTTCTGTACGCCGTAATATTTTTCAATATTTTAAATAAAAACCACCAAAAAGTTAAGGAACAGCTGGACCTCATAATCTCGGGTTGATTCTGTTAATAATTTCTGTGGAAGAGACCAATAAATGTAGAAGAAATAAATATTTGATCTTGGGTTGTTGTCTTTTGTCAAGATAAACAAAACGTTTTGTTTGAGACACATTATCATGCATCCCTTTCCTTTAACATGATCCTTTTCTTTCTTATAATTCATATTTTCTTTCTATTACGCCTTTTCGGTAGAGTAGAATGAACCCATATTCTAACTCAAAATATCATATATAGACTAAAAAAACAGAACCTCGAAATAATGACCGTGAAATAAAAAGGTGTCAATATTAAACGAATATCCTTGCTGATGCCTTGCCGAAATAATGACCGTGAAATAAATAGGTGTCAATATCAGACGAATATCCTTGCTGATGCCTTGCCGAAATAATGACCGTTAAATAAAGAGTTGTCAATATCAGACGAATATCCTTGCTGATACGTTGCCGAAATAATGAGCGTGAAATAAATAGGTGTCAATATCAGACGAATATCCTTGCTGATGCCTTGCCGAAATAATGGCCGTGAAATAAAGAGGTGTCAATATCAGACGAATATCCTCGCTGATGCCTTGCCGAAAAAATGGCCGTGAAATAAAGAGGTGTCAATATCAGACGAATATCCTCGCTGATGCCTTGCCGAAAAAATGGCCGTGAAATAAAGAGGTGTCAATATCAGACGAATATCCTTGCTGATTAATAACTTTAAAGGGTTTTCTTTGCTTTCCATGAGACCCCTACTTTTAGAGAATCTTTTTACCCCCTTTACCCTTTTGACCCCTACTTTTAGAATGCTTTTGGAATATTGCTAATTCTTCGCTATTGATGCTATTTATTTTGATTTACATTTTTTTTACAACAGGCAACAATAAAATCTCACATAGTTCAGTAATGAGGTTCACCACCTATTCTGAATATAGTGCCTTTTTAGGTGAGACGAGACTGGTGTGTGGGTATACACAGATATGTTGTGCTCCCTTTTATAAGGCAATGCACACCCGCACACCTTTCGCTGGTTACCCCACATTGTGGGATATGCCGTGATGGTATGAATGAATGAATAATTCTTCGCCAAGTATGTGGTAATTGAATTATCCAACTGTCGATTTGTTTGAGAGAACTTTGTTCTCTTAACATATCGACAATGTCAGGATACGCGAGAATTGTATGCAGGGTCTACTTTTTTCACGGCTTTTCCAACTTTGAAGTCAAAAAACACCAACTTAGAAGCTTCGCAGTATATATGTTCCATATAGGTACGGATTTACTCAGAATTCGGAGTAGAACATTTCGTGTGTCTGTCCCCCCCCCCCCCCTTATAACTTTTGATCCGCTCAATTTATAGAACCGAAAATTTCAGAATATATAAACAGTTATAGGCCTGCAAAACTTTTATACTCAAAATTTTGAATTTTTGTTTCAGTGAGAGGTTATCAACTTTTGAATTTTTACTTTATTTTTCCATATATCTCAGAAACCATGAAAGCTAGAACGCTGAAAATTGGAATGAACATAGAAAAATATAAAATCTCAAATTGTTTTTTTTTTAATTCCAGGGTTTCTCAAACATTTTTATTAAGAAAAATATTTTTTTATGATAAATTTATGAGTTTAACTGCCTATATTTCCAATTTTTTTAAAAATATCAAAAAAGCCGAACACCCTAACTAGATAATTTGGTTTTCTATAAAAAATATTACATTGTATAAGCACATCTCAATTTTTTTTAACAATTTTTATATAAATTGAATTTAGTGACGACATTGCTTCATACAATTTGTATGGCAGTCGCCTATACACAATATGTAAGAAGACTTAATAGTTTGATAGGTACTTAATCTCCAAATATACATATAGAACCATCATGCTGATTTCATATACCGGGTAGGAAAAGAGGACTGACCTCCATACTGTCCTATCTTGACATACATACCAACATGTGTTAAAATTTTCAATAATTTGGATTTATGGGTTTATAGTTTGATTCTTATTCTTCAACTATACGACTATCGTTTTCGACAGTTGGATCTCATGTGTTACATGCAACTAGTTATTCAAATATTGTTTTTAATGGGTACATCTGTGTACATATCTCAATGTCATACTTCGAAATTCGTTCTTGTCTATACAGCACCTCTGTTATTGGCTGTTATTATCAGATCGGGAATTGTTTTCAAACCGTTTACGTGAAAACATAACAACAAAGTTTTGTTATTTCTATATCGATCGCTCGTATTTTCCCTCAAGTTTGTGTCATACATATTTTGTGGTTACTGCGAGTTTCCCTCGTATCTCCCTCGATCCCCCCACCATCCTCTCCTTCTTCCCCACCATCACCCGCCCTTCGCGTGTCTGAAAAGTTTCCCCAAACTCGGGGAAAATGAAACATTCCCCTGTTTCACTATTCAAGTTGTTGCAGTGGCCATTTTGTCCCCGCGCTCCACTCTCTCAGGTACATATTATATAGTTGTTGGCAAAGTTATACTTTTGGTCTAAATTTCTTTGTGAGTTGAATTCTAAAATTGCCTCGAGGGTTCAACTTTTGAGTTGGGCTCGAAACTTTCTTCGTGTAGGTACCTTTCAAGTATTCGGTTTTTACTGAGTAATGTTTACTTTTTATCGACGGTTCGTGATCGTTATATTGACACGTAATTTCATTGAGAGTAAATTTTTTTGTCGTTTGGGAAACAGTTGGGATCGTTATATTGTTTTATGTTAGTAGATTGTTTTGCAGTTAATTTTTTTGAAACATTTATTAATCGAATCAATTCAAATTTACATATAAATTACAATTAATAAGGTGTACAGTGTACAAGTTCCATGATATGTTTCATAATAATCCTCTTTAATGGAGATAAAATCTCGTGTTATAAGATGGGAGTATCTGTTTTGTATTGCTACATTCATCAAACATTACACATTTACTAAATAAAACGTAAAACATTTAATCACTAAGTTTTATCACTAAGGATGACATTTATATAAAGACAAATCAATAATTTACAAATAAGGATTGTGTAAAAAGATTATACAAAATTTTCACAACAAATTATAGGCTACACAAAAACAAGAATGAAATAAACAAATAAATAAATTAGTACAATTTTTGATTTTATTCTTAAATATATTGTATTATTTTTTTTATTCTAAGACTTAAAGGTCACTTAGTACCTTTATACTTATAGAAATGTTGTAAGGCAGTTGTACGTAAAAGATGAATGGTAATACATCCTTGTGAATTTATTCTGCTGCTCATAGAAAATGACAATTGGTTTGAATTTGTTAGAACATCTTTATGAATTTGGAATAGTGAGATTTTTTATAGACATTTTCAACAGTTGTAACTTTAAATTCTTGAAAAACATTAATGGTTGGATAATCAAATCTCTTTTTTTTAATATAATTTTAATAATGATTCTTTGAAAATCTTCTAAAGGCACTAAAATGGTTTATAAGCTCCCCCAACATATAATGCCATATTGTAAGATGGATTGAAATAGTGAAAATATATTGTTTAAAGCAAATTCGTTTACAGTACATTTCTAAGTCTCAGAAAAATAAAAATTAGCTCTCATGTTTTTTTAATCTAGCTTAAATTTGTCACGAAATATTTTGTTGACAGAATTTTGAATATTAAGATACAGATTGCGGATTCAATTTCTGTTATGGCGACACCTTTTTTGCTGTGATTTTAGAATGTATTTGAGACGATCGTGTTTATTTTATTTCCAAGTAATATTTCCGTAGAATTTGTTATAGCTCGTTCTAATCTACTAACTGATGAGTGTATAGAATCGGACAGCTGTAACAAAGTAAGAATAGCTTTTCGCGTTTTGTATTAACCATGATATGTAAATAAGACAAGTCCGTCACGTGTTATCGCCACAAGAGCAGTTATGTTTAATGTAAACATATTACGGTAATGCCGAATCTAAAATGACAATTCGCTTGTACAAACCAGGTCGCATACCGCATTAGGTATCATTACATATCCACACATACATACTTCACATGCTCGATTTGCCACTATGGTATCATTCTCTTGAATTATATTTGCATTCGTAATGTTATCTGTCACATTTTATTATAGGTACATATATAAACAAGATTTCGTGTTGACACAGATAATAATGGATCTGTTGTTGATCACAAACGCAAAAAATGAGATTATAGATATTTGTCTATTAATACAAGAGTGAAATTTAAAACCATTGTCATTTTTTATCAATCTGTGATAACAACATAAGGATGTTCAATAGTTTTGTTTTTGTCCATATTTCCTAAATAATAACTACAGGTGGTGGACAGTACGATTGGACTTTGAAGAACGAAATAAGAGCCTAATTACAATCATACAAATTTACATATTAATTTGATCGTCTTTCTTACGATGCGGCCCAATTACTGCAAGTGGCTGATAGGAGGACTGCAGCAGGACACAGGAGTCGGAAGATAGGATTTATGACGGTCACGGTTCGATATGAGCCATCGGAAGAATGATGAAAATTTATTTATCCATGAAAAACTGAAAAAAAACTACTGAAACATAGCCCTGCAACCAAGGAGTCAGCTGTCTATCTAAAGTTGCTCCAACACTGACTCTTTTAATAAGAATTATGATTTTCCCTGATTCAAATCGAAGTGATGCATTGTCTTTATCTGAATGAGATTTTTGTATTATAATGTGTTTTTTATTATTATTTCAGGAGCTGACCTTGACAGATGATACTGTTCTGGAGGAGCATAATGAAGATCCAGCTCTGGTCCAGATGAGGTTACTCGGCGACGGAGGTATGTTTGATGATTATACGTTGTTTTAACATCTAAAAATTAAAAATATATCTTCAGACTCTTCATTGTTATGACATAATTTTAATCTACGACCTGTAGTGTCATTGAACTTTCCAGACTCTATAAACAGTATCAACACATGTAGCCAGGAAATTGATATTGACGAGACAAGAGGTGTAGTTTTACGATTTATGTACATAATAATATAAGTTGAAGAAACACTGTCGAAGTTACATATTATATTATATCTTCAGCACTAAATATATGTAGAGTCGTCATAACATTATTTTACATTTTCAATAGAAACATTTACATCTTTATACAAATACGAAGCAAACAAATTATGGATCTACGTAGATGGTCTGAAGGTCGCTACAAAGAAAGGAATTCCCAAGATTAGATGAAATAATAAAATTGATGCAGTTCTCTTTATTTTAGGCACGTGCGAATGATAACACGGTGAAAGCATTTTTAAGGCCAGGATACTCTATTAATTTTATAACCAGAATTAATGATTAAATCAGTACTTTTTCATGTCCTAAGTATATATTTATGTGTGTATATTATAACTCAATGTTGAAACGAGCGAACCTCGATATTTTATACACCGTAGTCCTTATAATTACTTTAAATAACATTCGCTCGCTGGTAGAAGTTTTCATATTAAAATTATAATAAATGAGTTATTGTGTTCGTAATGTGTTATGCATATTTTGTATGTAAACAGGCATTCTATAATCATGAATTATCTCTTTGTTGACACAGTGCTTTGTGGCTATGAACAAATATATTTATTTGAAAATATACGAACATACGCCATAATACTTTTACCACTAATAGATGATCGGCTCAGTCGTATACATTTTTATTATATTGACGTTATTGTTTTGTATATTTGTATTTCAATAATTAATATTTGAAAAAAATATAATGATTTGTTTTAAACGGAATTTCATTTATCATGTGAATAATTTTTATTCATACATTGGTAAAATCTATTGTTTCTGGAAATCAATATTAAAATTTGTTTAGTTATTACAGCTGTGTTTGGTGAATCAGTCAATTCATTGTTCGCATCTGTTTTGTTCAAATTCATGTCTTTAATATTTTTTTAACAATATGATGTTATTTTGTAATAGTATTATTATACATTTATTAGATTTCTTATCTCATTTATTGAGAAGTATGAATTTTTTGGCATTATGAATGTTGTGAATTAAATTAATTTTAATCCAACTGTCGATTCGTTCATGAGAATTCAATTCTCTTAGTGAATCGACTTTATTAAGCCAAGATGCGTGTACGAAGGAAAATTTTGTATGGTGTAGTGGACTTTTTGCAAGCTAATTACACCAACTAGAGGCCACGCAGCATATATGTTCCCATACATGGATTTACTCAGAATTCGGAGTAGAACATTTTATGTGAGTTTTGTGTGTGTGTGTGTGTCTGTGTGTGTGTCTGTCTGTGTGTCTGTCTGTCCCCCCCTTATAACTTTTGATCCGCTTAATTTACAGAGACCAAAATTTTAAAATATATAAAAAATTACAAGCCTACAAAACTTATATACTCAGAATTGTGAAATTTTGATTTATTTTTCCATATATCTCAGAAACCGTAAAAGCTAGAACGCTGAAATATAAACATAGACAAATACAAAATCACAATTTTGTTTTTTCAAAAAAATTCCAGGGTTTCTCAAACATTTTTTATTAAGAAAAATATTTTTTTATGATAAATTTATGAGTTTAACTGCCTATATTTCCAATTTTTTTTTAAATATTGAAAAAAGCCGAAACACCCCAACTAGAAAATTTAATTTTCTATAAAAAATATTAACATTGTATTAGCACATTGCAAATTTTTTTCAACAATTTTTATAAAAATTGAATTTAGTGACGACATTGTTTCATACAATTTGTATGGAAGTAGCCTACTCACAATATCTAAGAAGACTTAATAATTTGATACTAATCTCCAAACATACATACATACCATCATGCTGTTTTCACATTCTGGGTAGGATCAAAGGACTGACCTCCATACTATCCTATCTTGACATACATACCTAGGTACATGTGTTGTATAGAAAACCAAATATCTTAAAATATTAAATAATTTGTATTTATGGGTTTATAGTTTGTTACTTATTCTTCAACTATACATACTATCGCTATCGACAGTTGGATCTCATGTGTTACATGCAACTAGTTTTATAAATACGGTATGTTTCTTCGTGTTTAAAAAACAATTGATAATTCTAATAAATAAACTCTATGTTCCCTACCTATCTTCTTTCGATACTAATTGACACCATTTCATTCAGTTTCATACACCTGTTTCATCAGACGCTCATCATTACTCTCATATGAACAAATCATTTATTTATTTATTCATTAAGGAATACAAGCAGTTACAGAATATAAATGTGTGTATAACTAACCTTACAGTATTCACAATGTATATTAGTGAAAGTTTGCAAAGTAACACATTAAAAATAAAAGGCCATAAATGACAAAACAAGTAAAAAAACTAATAAAAAAATAACATTAAGGAAATGGAATATTTAAGAAATTGATTATTCAAAAACATTATGTGGCAAAAAAACAATAATTATACAAAAACATAAGAATAGTTAAACATTATAATTAAAATTAAGGAGCCATAATTCATTATTACAAGTGGTGTAGGTATGTGTATTATGTAATCGCGTGTTGTGGTGATGATTTTTGAATGTGCCTTATTTCATGTTTGAATGCTGCGTATGATTTGGAGAAGATGTGTGTGTTTGGGAAGGTTTTGTTGTATTTATTGCACATTCTGTTTGTTGGTTTCCTAAATCCTGCATTTGTATTTGAAGTTGAGGGGAGGAAGAGTAAATTATTTCGTATGCATCTGAGTGGTGCATGTATGTTAATTGCGCTTTCGATTGCTGGACAGTCAAAAGTGCTATTGATTATTTTGTGTAATGTTGTCATGTCAATTAGGGTACGTATCTCTTTTAGTGTGCATAGATTGTATGTAATTATTAAGTAGGTCAGTGTATGGTAGTCGGGGATTCTGTGTTCTGTATTGCATAATCTTTATTTTTTCTGGATTGATTCAATTTTGTCTGCGTATATGTTGTTATGTGGATTCCATACTTGAGGGCAATATTCGAGTTGTGAGCGGATTATCGTATTATATAACATTAAATATGAGCTAGTTTTTTTAATTCTTTAGTTAATCGTACAGAGCCCTCTGCTTTGTTGATTATGTTTTCAACATGGATGTCAAAGTCCCGTTTGCTATCAAATACAATTCCTAAATCCCGAATACTGTTGACTTTGTCAAGTGGATGAGTGTCGATGTAGTGATTATGTTGGATAATGTTTTTGTTTTTTGTAAATTTGATAGTCCTGCATTTATTTAAATTCAGATGTAGTCGAACATATGTTCGAACCCCCGTCGGGGGCGGACGTGCCATCTGCAGTCCGAGTTTGTGCTTCAAATAACAGTTTCACAAAAATATTTGTATCTTTTCACTTTGAGCTGTAATATATTATGTAATATTAGTAGGTAGAGTTTATTAGTTTATTAAGTGAAAGCAGGCGGCCGCTTATGACAATAGGACCTAAGATCTAAGCGACACATGCAGGATGGGACGGTGAAACCCCAGTTTACGATACTCCAACGGCCGAGACCCTTATAGGGTCTTTTACGACAGGCAGTGCCTTTCTTTGGTAGACCGGCTATACCTATACCCAAGTGCAATAAAGTGTCAACAACCGAAATCTGTGAGAAATGTGCAACTCCTGTTATGTCGAAGACCATCTGGATTCACGAGTACAAGTGCACCGAGAATGTGGTACTATGAAGAATGTTCACCGAGAAATACTTATGACTTGTAACGCATAGTGGAAAACACCCGTAATAATAGATACAAAGTGTAGGTAATTATAAGAATCTGACCAATTTTATTTGAACTGCGCCTAGATTTAAGTGGTTTAAGTGATTAAGACTAATTTTGTATGAACTGTGCCTAGATTTAAGTGATTTATTATAAGAATCTGACCAATTTTATTTTAACTGCGCCTAGATTTAAGTGTTTTAAGTGATTAAGACTAACGTTGTGCCGGAATTTAAGTGATTTTCATAAGTGTATAGTTGTTAAGATATAGTAGGTATAGTGCGATAAGTATTTTTAAGGTAATGTTTCTATATTTTTGTGTGTATTTGTGTGTAATTATAAATGTTTCCTAGTTATAAGTTTCCTAGTTATAAATGTGTGTATTTGTGTGTAGGTAATGTATGCAAAAGTGTGATGTATGTATAAGTATCAAAAGTGTTAGTATAAGTAAACCCCAGGACTTACCAAAGGTAGCAATGCGACCCGCCATCCATTATACCCAAGTCCACGGGGGAGGCGATAAGAAGAGGACCGAATGCAGATTTGGTGTATGGAATGTGAGAGGAGGAATGGAAAGAAAGATGAATGAACTGTGTGATGTGATGAGAAAGAAAGAATTAGATATACTTTGCTTGGCCGAAACGAAAAGAAAAGGTAGTGGCATGAACGAAAGACACGATGGAAGAATGGAACTATGGTCGGGCATAAATGAAGATAATTTTGCATGCGAGGGAGTAGGGGCGGTTTTAGATGAGAGAATGGTAGAGTGTATGAAAGAGTATAAGCTAGTAAGCTCAAGACTCATGTGGATCAGATTTAAGATGGGAATTACAAGGGTGTTTCTGCTTATAGGATACGCACCTGTGAACTCTAGCTTGGAGAATGAAAAAGATGAGTTTTGGGCAAGTGTAAGAGAGGAAATGAACAAGAAAAAAGACAATGAAAAAATGATTCTGGCAGGCGATTTGAATGGCTGGGTAGGAATCCGGAGGAAAGATTTCGAATCAACTCTCGGTCCCTACGGTGACAGCAGAGTGAACGATAACGGTAAAAGATTGTTAGATGTATGTGTGGAAATGGACCTTTTTGTGTCAAATACAGTTTTGACCACAAAAGGATCCATATGTATACATGGGAAAGAGAAAATGAAAGATCCATGATAGATTTTGTATGTGTGGACTCTGCTTTGAGAAAAGTGACAGTTGATACGAGGGTCTACAGAGGTGCCGAGCTAGAGACAGACCATTTTTTGGTTGTCACAAAAATACGCCTGTTCACTGGTTGGCGCTCTAAAACCAATCGTGGAAGCCTGCCACCGCGTATCAAAGTAGAGAAGCTGCAAGAGGAAAGTGTTAGACAAGAATTTGAAAGAAAGATCGAGTGTGCTTTAAGTCCCCACGCAGTGACAGAGATGGATATTAGTGACATATGGAGTGTACTCAAAAACACTGTACTCAATGTGGCTAAAAGTGTGTGTGGCGAAGCAAAAAGAGGTCGAATGAAAGGAGATGCCTGGTGGAATGAAAGAGTAAAGAAAGTAGTGGAAGAAAAACGGAAAGCGTGGAAGGAATGGCTGGCATATAAAGGATCTGGAAACGAGAAGGAAGAAAGAGCTAAAAATATATATAATGAGTGCAAGAGGAAAACAAAAGTAACAGTAAAAGAAGAAAAGAATGCATTGAGAGAAAAGGAAAGCGTGAAAATTGTGAATGATTTTTCTGGGAACACAAAAATGTTCTGGAAAAGAGTAAATCGACGAAAACAAGGAGTAGAGCGAGGATCAAAATGTATACATGATAAAGATGGATGTATGGTTATAGACGAGGAAAAAGTCAAGGAAAGATGGAAGGAATATTTTGAAGAGTTATATGAAAGTACACAGTGCGAAAGTCTGACGAACAACAGAATACCGATAAATGAATCTGAGAATGACAGCGAGAAAATTTCAATAGAAGAGGTCAGAGAGGCAGTGAAGCATGCACGTACAGGAAAGGCTGCGGGATTTGATTGCATACCAACTGAATTCATCAAATATGGTGGCGAAAAGACGATGGAATGGTGTCATTGCCTCTTCAACAAATGTTGGGAGACAGGACATACTCCGTCAGATTGGAGAAACGCAGTGATTGTGCCCCTCTTTAAAAAAGGGTCAAAATTAGACTGCAAGAACTACCGAGCTATCAGTCTGCTGAGTTCAGTTGGAAAATTGTATGCTAGGATACTAGATCAAAAGTTGAGAAAGGCTACAGCAAGCAAGGTATGGGATGCACAAGGAGCGTTTGTTGGAGGTAGAGGATGCACCGACCAAATTTTTTCCCTTCGAATGGCGACTGAAAAGGTTCTGGCAAAAAACCAGAAGCTTTTCTGCGCTTTCATAGACCTGGAAAAGGCCTATGACAAAGTAGACCGTGAAAAACTCTGGAACGTGCTATCAGTGTATGGAGCGGGTAGCAGGCTGATAGGGGCAATATCATCTCTATATGAGGAAAGCCAAGCCTGTGTGAGAATTGAAAACTCTCTCACAGGATGGTTCTCCATTAATATGGGAGTGAAGCAAGGGTGCGTACTATCACCGTGGCTCTTTAATCTATACATTGACTACTGTGTGAGAGCACTAAAGAATGAGAACATTGGGCTGAAACTGGAAGGTGTGACTGTATGTGATCTAATGTATGCGGATGACAAAGTATTAATGGCTGAAAGCGTGGAAGACTTGGAATGTTTGGTTAAAATAGTATTCGATGGATGCATGCAAAATGGATTGAGAATGAATGCAACTAAATCTAAAGTAATGGTATTTGAGAAGAGCGAAAGACAAACAAAATGCGAGATACGAGTGGAGAATGTACAATTAGAACAAGTGGATGAATATTTATACTTAGGAAGCATGTTTCAGCGTGATGGAAGATTGGAAAAAGATATTGAAAGGAGAGTAACGGCAGGTAATAGAGTGAATGGTGCATTAAGACCGGTAATGGCTGACCCAATTATTTCGAGGCAAGCAAAGCTCGCGGTACACAATGGTATCTTCACACCGACTCTAATGTATGCTAGTGAGACATGGACATGGCAGAAGACGCATGAAGTAGAATTAACGCGGTTGAAATGAGGTCACTAAGACGAATGTGTGGTAAAACGATGTATGATAGAATAAGAAATGAGGATATTAGACGAGAATGTATGATTGAAAGAAATATCGTAAGTAAGATGAAAATAAATGCCCTAAGGTGGTTCGGCCACATAGAAAGAATGAGTGATGACCGTCTGACAAAAAAAGTATACAAGGCTGATAAAAGAGGAATGAAAAGTAGAGGTCGGCCAAGAAAGAGTTGGCACGATCACATAAATGGGATTTTGAAAGATGGAGATGTTAGAAGTAAGAATAATAGAAGAGCGTGTATGAGACGATGTATGGACGTGAATGAAGCGAGGAATGTATGTCAAGAGAGAGGAGTCTGGCGTTCGGTTCTCTCTGCCTACCCCAAATAGGGAAATGGCGTGATGGTATGGTAGATGTAGTCTATTTCGCTTAATATACAGACATCATTTAATCTATTTAGATCGTGCTGGAGAGCTGCATAATCTTGAAGATGTTTAATCTTTAAGAAAACTTAAATCGTCACCAAATATTAGAAAACTAGTATATATAAGTACTCATCTTTGGTTATTTAATTTCATTTTATTAATGTAATGAGGAGATGAATCCTTTTCACTTCTACATTTGTATCTACCTATTTTATTCGGTTTTCATTCAGCCTTACATTGTTTTATAACATATCTACCAAATTAGAGGGTCGATTGTATCAGTATTGTTTATAAACATACTTAATTTTTTAATTGTATAATCTCACTTATGGCCTTTTTTTCAGTTGTTGAATCCATATTACGTGGCGAATCTGTGGGAATCCTTCCGAGAAGATCGAGATCTGGAGTTCAGCATATCAAGGTTGTCGAGAAAACCGTGAGTCTCTTTATTAATCAATAATTTATCATTGTCTTGTATTTGTTTATTTTTGAATACTAGATTTACTGTCGCGTTTTTCCATTTTGCGACAGTTACTGTTGATTCAGGAAGTATTTAAATAAGGCAGGTCTGTTTCATCAAATGAGCGTAAATTGTTTGCTGAATGATTATTTTAACGCATTCGTCAATTAATCTAGTTATTTTTGTATTTGCCGTTCAATCACAATATAATAACAAATCAAACATCGATTACTTGCAACTTCAAAACTCTTATTTATATACCTTTGTGTTTTGTTTGTTCACTTGAGAAAAAAATATTGATTTAAACCAGAATTTCGTTTAAAAACATTTCGAATCTGCCTTGGATAATATGTTCATTGTGTTTCATACTTTAACGTTGTAAATACTTTTATACATTCTGAAAAAAGTAGTCAGTCCATGAAATATCATACAATGGTACACTTAGACTTAATTTGTAAATTGTCTCTATTGATTCATAATGTACATATTAGGTATGTGTGAGGCACCGGCTAACATCTCACATAGTTCAGCAATGAGGTTCACCACACATTTTGAATGTTGTGCCTTTTTAGGTGAGACGAGACTGGTGTGGGGGTATGCACGCATGTGTTGTGCTCCCTTTAATAAGGTAATACACACCCGCACATTTGTCGCTGGTTAACCCACATTGTGGGATATACCATGATAGAATGAATAAATGAGGTATGTGTTATTTAATGTTCGAGTTAATTATTTATGTTGAACTATTAATTAACAATTCAATATTAATTAGATTCTAAATATCTAATTATTCACGATTCAATTTTAAGACGGAATAAAAATTGAGAATATTAAGGGACGATTCACATTGAAATTGCTATTACCTTAGTTGTAAATTATTATTTTACGCCGAAGATTCTGTAAATTTACAAGTATCCATCATCCACCTATATTATATTCTTTGTGAAATATTAACTTTAATATCGGATTTATGAGAGCGACTCAAATTTGATGTAAACATTATTAAAATATGAAGCCAAACGTTAATATGAAAATTAATATCAAATAGCATTTTGGATGTTCAGAGACATAGGGTTCGTATTACAGTCGGCCTTCAACTCATTGAGTTTGTTAAACTCAAGATTAATATTAAGGGGAGATTGAATCCATTTCCGTATTACAGTGCAATATGACATGTCAGTTACTAAATCTTCAATTATAGACATATTTTACTTTTTCTGTGGTTATTATCTGTCAAATTTTAAACTATCTCAAATAATACGAACTACAAAACGGGACGCTACGACTTGAAATACTATTGTTTTATTATCCAACATTGTAAATTTAATTTTTTTCTATGCTTTTATAATAATGCTTTTAATTGCCCATGTTCGTTTCAATAATTAAGTTATTTACATAACGTCGTCATTGGAATCATATTGCTTTATATTTCACAGGTCGAATGATGAGATTAGGTACACATGTTTCAAATACACTTCAAATTATTAAACTCATTGTTTATTTTTGAAAGTTGTATGTATGATAATAGAAAAATTCTTACCACTTATTATAATAACCGCTCTACTTTAATGCCATATGTTCGAGAAAATCCAAACTGACTGATTCAACAAACAATTTTACGAATTTAAATACATTTAAAAATACCCAGATCATTATTTACTGACAAGTGGCAAGGATATGTTGTTTAACTCGTTATACATTTTTAAGTATCAAAGCACCTACTTACTTTCAAGGCGTTTTTCAATCAATGTAGCGCTTCAATTTCCATTCAATAATTATATTTTTATACTTACAGAATATTTCATCTCTATTATGTACACGATATCGCGCTGATTGCATACATACGAATATGACAGTATGAGTGCATTACTTTTTATGTCTTTACAATTTAGTCATAAATTTATTGGCAACCGTATCATTTCCATGGCATATTATTATTGCCAAATGTTTGGACCAGACTAACCGGTAATTTGTGACGTGCTCCACCGCCTATAGTCATTATATGTAGCTTCTCTCAGCAGAGCAAAAAATATGAACGTGACATTTAAATATTGTCATCTCGTTTTGGTAAATCGGAACACGTTTTCTGATGTTATACTTATTATTCCATGACGCAATAAATATATAAGTATATACTTTTTGCGACCGAATTACCTTTACTCGCAACTACTATCTGCAATGAGAGGATTTACTAATTTCAAAGGGAGAATTAAAAAACTGCTTCGTAAAATTAAACCTTTTCAATAAGCTGCTCAGATAACTCATGCTCCATGACAGCAGAAGATCACGAATTTCTGGTGTAATATTAATAGTGTTACCTAGGAGGTACAGAATACAAGTGGTGTTAAAAAGGTGTGTCTGTAAGAAGGTCTATACAGTTTGACCTTGTTTCTAATAAGATTTATCTATAAACAACCTACATCTTTCGTTGCCAAATATACATAATTTGCGAAGTATGGCATGTCAGGCGCTATAAAACAACGTTGGAATTTGGAATCTCTCAGCCATACCTCGGCTTCGATCGTCAAATCATTCAGATCCTCCAACACTCCATGGAACTCATATATTGTTTCCTATTTATTGTGTATTTTGTCATATTTAATACCAAATAAGATAGATTCAAACAAAATACTCTATCAAGGCAGTTGATGCTGAAAAAATAGCCAACTGTAAATTTGACTGAACGCCAAACATTACATCTATTTTATACCACAAAACAAATGAAGTTTCGTCATGAGCATAATGTCCGATGAACTTATAGTTCACTTCCTCTATCTGTAGGATTTTTGTTCTACCAGAACCAGTATTGTAATATATACCTCTATATACGTCTTATTATGCATTGTACATTACGATTATGTTGGTGGGTAGTTATGCTTAGTATAAACATAGTACCTATAATATTATTGTTGCATGCCCGCTAGGGACGGCCGTCACAGCTTTGTATTATAATATATTGTAATCCGCTATTGTAGTGTGGTGTGGCCAGTCGTTGACCCACGCAATTCAATATCGGATTATTTCGCCAGTGCAAACTTTCCACACTTTTATTTATCATCTCCTATGTCGTCTCCTCTTTTGTACGTAGGTATTATCAACGTAACCTAATGGTTCATAATACTAAACACTCTGCCTACTTTCAAATAATAATAATAATCTCCCACGACACAATTATTATATAACAAAGATAATGGGGCTCATCCCTTTTTAGGAATATCTAAAGTATGCGTATTATTTCTATTGTTTTGTTTTTTAATGCGTTTGCGTTTTTGTCGTGTACACATTATTCATGTACACTATTTGTTATTTTTTAAAGCTGTCCTTCCTGTTGAAATCCAGTATTCATTGTTATATTTTATAAAAATTTTAACTATGACTTGATAACGTTAATTATTTTATTTGAAATCGTGTTTCTTGCCGGTACTTCGTGAAATATTAATTTGTCTTCCACATAATGACAATCTTAACTTTTGGATACGCATAATGTTAATTATCTCACAAAATACATATATATTTGACTGAATCATTTGAAAACTTAATGCTCTGTTGAATTTTATCCTCTGTCCTTATATTTATATTATCATCCTAAAATAAAGATTCATCCATTGAAAATAAATCTTTGAAACTATTTGAATCGTACCTTTTATGCAATCACTTGCACATGCATTTTATGTTTTTTGAGATATGGAAAAAAAACAGTGTACTGAAAAAAAAATACTAGTAGATACACAAAAAGTGCGTCTAAACTACTCGTATAAAACGTATTTTGTGGTCAATTATTTCCACGGAGAGTTCACGATGTGGATGGGTCAATTAGACACAAGATTTAGCCTCGTCTTGATAAAACCTCTTTCGTATATACGACGATGTGATTACAATCCATACCTATATTTCGTTGAGCCGGTATTATAAACTATTAATAATACAATCATTTCGTTATCGGTATAATTGAGTGTTAACGAACCGAAGCCGGCAAACGTTGACAAGGTCACCTTATTTATTGATGCTATGTCATGCGAGGAGTTTTTATATTGAAATGCAAAGGTTTGTTTTGATATAATTGTGAATTATTGTTTCACCGATTATATAATATTTATTGTTTTAACATCCAAAAAAGGAATTCAATATGAATGATTGCATTCTACTGACAGTTAGTAATTTGAATTGTGCAATCAATCATAATATAATATAATATTTTGCCTTCACTTTCGGATCGTTTGAGTTCTGTATATTTTGGTATCAACGTGGGAGACAATTTTTTTTATATAAGAGCTACATCAAAAAGAGTTCAAGATGATTTCATCGAAAGTCAAAAAGAAATTCTGGCGTTCTCTTAAATAGGTAATCTAAGAAATACCAAAGTTAAATTATCGTCTTCATTATATAACCATTGAACGCGTCCATGCGTTTTTCTAGGCTCATTCCATAGATTATAATATAAAGATTTAGTCTACTGAGCTAACACTCTGTGAAGGTATATGTAATTAATTTGGCAATTTAATTATAATCGCAAAATAAATGCCATGTGGTAAACAGATGGGTCATCCATCTAATTCACACGTGCGCCTTTGACTCGTTCCACAGCTCAGACATTACGTAATCGAAGAATCTAATTAATGAGTCGTTTTTCGTATCTTTACGGCTCACTTCTGGGTTGTCAGATATGTATTGTGTGGCGTGGTTTAATAGAATTATGTGTCTTTGATCATTTGTGATCTTCCATTCAACATTCTCCGTGCTGCGGTGTCTAGTGCCTAGTGTACTGTGTAGGTCATTGGCACCACGTTATATCACCATTACCATTCATCTGCGGTGCTTTCTCTTCCGCGAAATATGATGCTGCAAACTGACTCTTTATAAAATAGCACGGACGACATGTACTAAATAATGGATCACCATCGAATCTGATTTCAAAACTAAAAAAAACTCTTCTCTGGGTTTCTCTTTTGATTTATAGTTTACTTACAATGAAAGTTTGTTTTTTATTTGTCATTTGAAATTATATTAAGTAGATAACAATGTATATATTTTTACATTTCTCCTTTGTGTTTATGAAAACAATATTTTCTTTTCATATTTTATACTCTTTTTCAAAGAAATGCGAATTACAGTTTATTGCGTACTTGAATTAATATTTCCTTTATCTTGTTTATTCAACGTCGTTTCCTCTCAATATCGTTTTGTTGTTTATAACGTCATATTTATAATATGTTGTTATTGTTTTGCTTTCATGGACAAATAGATTTACTTCGTTCAATATGTGGGAAATCTGTATGTTGACACGTGCGTAAATTTCCTTTTGCGCGTCTCCTATAAAAATATTTTAAGAGGGCATACAATGCTAAATCTAGTGACTAAAAATATAATATAAGTATTTAAAACGCCTAATGCATTATAAAGTTACGTGTTAGTAAGGATAACTATCGCGTGCGTTAAAAATGGTTTATACGTGATTAAAATTATCGGAATCCCATTTTTTTTATATTTTTTTGCATGTTCTTATCAAACCTGACTTGAAATGAAAATATTACTTGGTCCTTCACATTGATTTTACGCACATATAAGTTTTATTTCTCTTCGATACATAGTTATGGAGTAATTTTAAAAAATGTTTTAATAAAAGGATATAAGAAATATTTTTGGGGGATTTTATGCTGAATTTTAAAATCGTGAGAAGATCATTCATTGGATAAATTTTGAAAATACTTATGGAATTTTTTTTAAGTAACACGCTGTTTAACATATTTAAGAAGTTTATTTTGAAATTGGAGTGTTAGGTGTATAATATGTCCCCTTAAACTTTATTCTGTGTATCTCATAGTTGTATTTTTAATTGAATACCGCAAAAAACAAACGGAGATGGTTTTTTTACTGATGTCTTGAATTTCTCACACAAGTTATTGGCTGTCTCTATGATGGTTTTAGTTAAACCGAATCGATTGTCTTCTTTAATCTCGGGTTTAAGCTGGTACAAGCATTCGTTTTAAATCTGTATCCAGATTAAGAGTTTTACTTGTCAGCTCATTAATGACTCATTGTTTATTGCTTGGCCAGAAAACTTTCTTCTATCGGTTTAGATTTACTATACTTGACAATCAGATTATCATTAATAATAATTAATGTATTCGTGCGGTGTCGTAATGCGAACATTTATTTATTTCATATTCATAGTACGAAGACAGTGGTGAAATAATTATAGTATCGTTTGACATTTTGTATTGTTCAACATGTCACCTACTTGAGAAGCTTCCATTGTGTTTGAATTTTTTTTATGGATACTGACGGTACATTTCAGCGTTGATTATAATTGTAATAGTTTTCAATAGATAGCTGTGTAGTCCATTGTTCGCGTGAGTTCTAACTTGTAACTGTGATTACTTGATAGTGAGTGACAAGTACATATATGTGAGTATAATTAATAATATATATATACCAATGTTTATTCTATTTGTCCGGCTGTGTTGCTTCCCGGTTTGATTTTAACATCTGTTTAAAATTATTATCATGTTGTGCTGGGTAATTTGCAGATTATTCAAAAGCATGCCAACCTATGATTGGTATTGTACATTTGCCTAAAGTACATAATTCGTATTTAAAATTATTAATAAAATTTTAAATACTAGATATATTTGAGATGCTCTTTGAGTAAAACATAAAATATTATATGTTTTTATTTGATCTGGGACACATGCGAGTCAATATCAAATACATCAACACACCTGACGATATTGATGTATTATTACCTACTAGCTTTTATGTCCCGCCGTTGGCCAAGAATGTAAATTAGTTAAGAAATAAGCAATCGTTACCTATATACGTGTCTATTTTGATGTTTCTCGAAGTAGTGGTCAATTATTTATTAGTACAAAATATTTTGATTGTGTGCCTACCTAATGTATGTAGAGCGGTAACAATAATCACCCAGTTCACAAGTATATTATCGCTGTAAAATTGTAAACTGGTTGCCCTAGAACAGGGTTTCCTAGTTGGGCAGCAGTTATCTACTTGTTTGTATTATTGTCAAATGTGGTGTGATAAAAAAATTAAATAATTAAGTTAGGCTCTTTGGTGGATGTGACAAAAAGAGATTATATTATGCAAATAATTTTTTTTTATTTACCTGCGTACATAGCTCTAGTGTATAAGGTATGTATTATATCCCTTAAAACACAAAACAATATCATAACTTGTCGTACATTATTTGATTCGTTTATTTTCTTCAGACGTGCTTTCCTATTTTTAAACTTCTTCTTCTTCATTTAGTAGACCTAGTTGGTATGTCCTTCAGAAACTATGCCTCCTGGGATGACAACGTCCAACAATCCTTCCATCTCTTGGGTGTTCTTCTTTTTTTAAAACTTTTTCGTTACCTACCTTTTTCCCATATATTTTTAATGTATAGGGACGGTCATTCCAGATCTTCCGTGATCGACCTCTGCCCCTCACGTGTCAGACCTTCATCGGTCATTCTTTCTATATGGCCAAATTACTTTAGGTCATTTACATTCAATTCTTTTTATAACATCATACTTATTTTTTCGTTCTATCTAATTTGTATCATATCTTATTTTTAGGGAGTATAATATTATGTTTTAGTGCATCTTCTACCATACGCAATACCCACGTTTCGCTAACTTACATTTAGAGTAGGGTTAACTGAATCGTGCACTCCTGGTGAGATTGCCCTCGAGATAATTGAGTCAATGAATATTACAATATATACCTTGTGACCTTTTTCTAAAATCAAAGACTTTCTTGTGATAGGTTTTCAATAACATGTTTATATCAGGAGTGTATCCCTCCCGTAATGCCGAGCTACAGCTATCTCACCATATATTATTTGGCGGTCGATTGCCACTATTCATTTATTGGGAGACTATTTTGGGTAACCTGTTGTCCCCGATTCTCGCCAAGTGGTCCCGCCAGAATCGTCTTCAGCTCCTGCACCATATGAAGGTGTCCTTAACGTCGCAGATGACAGTCGACCGATTTGGCTTAAATTAAGCATATAAGATTTGGTCCGTTTGTACGGTGGTTTAAGGAATGATCATCTATTGTCTATCTCGTTGTTTTTCTTATCTTCTTCTTTGGTTTCAATCTTGTAGATTGGTTGGCAAACAAAGCGATGCATCTCTTCGTCCACTCCGTTCGGTCTTCAGTGACTCTCTTCAAATCTGTGTAGGAAGTACACTTCATGTCGTGGCACACCTGTTTTAGATGCTCCCGGCTGATGTGTAGAAGATCCTCGTGTCACAACATAGGGCCTATCCAATGTGCCCTCCTTTTTGATATTTCGTTTTAAATTTGCCTGGTTTCCTCAAGTTTCTGAGAACCACATCGTTCTTCTTTATCAATATTTAAATCTCTTGATGAACCTTGAGAATTACCTATTCATCTTGTATTAGAATATTTGAAAGGCACTGGATGTAGTTTATCGTATGATGCTTAGTATAATTTATTTATCTCCGATGTAGTTTAATTTATTCAAGGTTTTGAAATAACATTTAGGTACTTAAAATCTACCTGTATCTTATATTTGCATGTTTTCCTATTCATATTTAATTATCATATTGTGAAGGTAGGTATTATAATGTTAGCTATAATCCAACCAACCTCATGCCGCTTTCACGGAGTACCTAATAATATTTTATTCATCATCACATTATATATTTGAATTCTAATTATTTACATCTTGGAGTATAACTTTTTATGGAATACATCTGCATAATTACTATAGTTGTCAATCGTCAGCATTTTATTTGATTTTATCGCATTAAACACATCTCAATAGTTTTTGTGACTTTACGGATTTGCCTCCTTTTCAACTGATTATTTTATTTCCAATCGTAAAATATAATAATACCTCTTTATTAATTATATTTTTCTTGTTTTTTATTTTCATTGATTTAGTGATATTGGTTTAACACGTCGTTTTTTATACTATACTAGTGGGCCCGGCAGACGTTGTTCTGTCACAGACCCGCCTTCTATGTAGACCTCATTTTATATATTTTATAAAAATTTTCTCATATATTTGAGTGTGGTATATATCTAGATGCGTAATATAGAAGATGTCAATAGACTTGTTCACATCTTCATCCATTGAGAGGTAAAACAACTTAGAAATGAATAACGATTCATTTTTTTCTATAAACAATTTATGGGGGTGTATTAAATTTAAAATTTGCTGTCGTATGTTTTTTCAGATGAAAAATCTGAATACAAACGAGAAAATAATAATTCGTTGAAAAAATTATCCAGTCTTTCGTGTTGGAACCAACCATACGTGTTTACAAAATTTCATTGAAATCGGTTGAACGATTTCGGAGATTGGCTTGTAGGTACATATCTACATCGTGACACAAGGTTTTAATACCTAAATATATTAAGATAAAAAAAATCCTTTTTGTATGATTCAACCAGTTCTTTTCTGATATTCAAAATTATTTATTACTCAATGACTTACTTAACTTTTTAATTACAACATAACTTTTTATCGTAATTAAAAATTATTCTCAGAAAATATGCTCATTTGTTGAATATACGTTATCTTATTCCTATTTATTATTTAATACTTTTTCATGTTGTGAGGCGCCGGCTATGAATAATGCTTCGACTTTTTTTCTATTATCATTTTTTTTGTGTGTCCCGTAAGAACCGGATAATCGAAAGTACAACAGGCAAAACAACAAGTTCAACAATGAGGTTCACCACCCATTCCGAATTTTGCCTTTGTAGGTGAGACGAGAATGGTGTTCGGGGAAACACGCATGTGCCATGCTTTCTTTTATAAGATTATACGCACCCGCACACATCTCATATTGTTGGGATATGTCTTGATAGTACTTACTTTTCAGATGTTAATGCTTAATTTTCAGATACTGATATAATGTATGTGTATGCTTTTGTGTTTACGTGTATGTACCTATGTAAATGTGTAGGTAAATTTAATGATAAATCGTTATGGCGTAATGGAGTACTCATCGTGATGGCATGTAGTTATATTATTAATATTTCCTTTTAATCTCCTCCGAAATCCTTTTGATTCAGATTCACCATCATTCGTGTATGTTTTTTATAAGTTTTGTAAAATATGTGTTAAATGTTCTCGTCTTTGTGTGGGTAATTCAGTGCTTTCTTTTATAAGATTATACGCACCCGTACACCTTCGCTGGTTATCTCATATTGTTGGGATATGTCGTGATTGTACTTACTTTTCAGATATTAATGCTTATAAATAATTGTCATTTGTAATTGTGACTGTTTGTAACCGTAAATAAATCTTTCACACTATCAATATCTTGTTAATTGCATGCTCTTCTTCTTTAATTTTCAAATATATTTTATTTTCATTATTATAATAGTGCACAATAATAGTATATCTAATTATTATAGGTACTTACCTTCACTTTTTTATTGTTTATGTTTCTTAACATGTAGTTAGGTATTACTTTTTTGTGTTTTATTATTTTTTTTTCTATAATGTCTAATGATAGTTTTCGTAGAATCCACTTGGTGGCTTCTCTGTAATGCCCTTGCTCTTTTTATGTCATTTTGATACAATGGCATTTTATATATAGACACGTTATATGTACCGCAAGCTCGCGGTACACAATGGTATCGTCGCACCGACTCTAATGTATGCTAGTGAGACATGGACATGGCAGAAGACGCATGAAAGTACAATTAACGCGGTTAAAATGAGGTCACTAAGACGAATGTGTGGTAAAACGATGTATGATAGAATAAGAAATGAGGATATTAGACGAGAATGTATGATTGAAAGAAATATCGTAAGTAAGATGAAAATAAATGCCCTAAGGTGGTTCGGCCACATAGAAAGAATTAGTGATGACCGTCTGACAAAAAAAGTATACAAGGCTGATAAAAGAGGAACGAAAAGTAGAGGTCGGCAAGAAAAAGTTGGCACGATCACATAAATGGGATTTTGAAAGATGGTGATGTTAGAAGTAAGAATAATAGAAGAGCGTGTATGAGACGATGTATGGACGTGAATGAAGCGAGGAATGTATGTCAAGAAAGAGGAGTCTGGCGTTCGGTTCTCTCTGCCTACCCCAAATAGGGAAATGGCGTGATGGTATGTATGTATGTACGTTATATGTGAACAAAAGTGTGAAAAAGCGAATACAACAAAATCCCTCTGTGTACCTTCAAACGAATTAGTTTTTGAATAATTTTTCAGCATAAAATGATATATCTTATTATTCCTTCACATTTCTAGTGTATTTTTTACATGTTTTCATCACACAAGATAGCATTTTGACTATGACAATACGTCCGGTATTAAAGCACGGTAATAATTAAGTGAGGCATGCGCCTTACTTTTCATTTGCCGAATTTAATGACCATTTACGTATATATTTATTTATTTTTTTATAAAAAAAATATAATTTTTAATAATTTTTAATTAAGAAAATTAAAATTAGGTATGGGACTGATAAGATATAAGGAGGGACGGGAGGGGGGGGGGATTAAGAGCGCATCACCTTCAGTATTTCTTCACGAAACTTTTCATATTTTGCACTGAAGATGTCCACCCCAGCTGAGAAAAACGTGTTGTAAAAATCACATATGCGTGGAATAGTGGCATTCTTCCTGACATTAGTTCTGCACATTGGTACATGTAAAAGTTCAGGTCGGTGAACTGTTCTACCTGAAACATGGATACTTACTAGGAAATATAAATTTACAATATTTGTAAATTTATATATATCCTAGTAAGTATCCATGTTCCAGGTAGAACAGTTCGCCGACCTGATCTTTTGCATGTACCAAAAATAAATATGCAAAATGTTACCATTACAATAAATTATATACTTACGGTCGTTTTTGTTTTAAAAAATGCGATCCTCTTTGAAAAGTGTTCGGGGTATAGGTATAATTATTTGTCTTTGACCTAATACCTTCGGCGGATATCGGGAGCGTAATCGATGTTCGAATCCGTGACACGACGTCGACTATAATGTCGGATTGGTTGTGGAGTTGAGGGTTTGTGTGTGTTGGACGTTGGGTTCCTTCGCAATCTCCCCGAGGCCAAACGTGACCGGCCTGCGTGATCGTCCGTCGTGGAATTCTTCCCTGCCCTCTCTCTGCTGGCTGTTCCCAGAACACGGGACACCGGTCAGAATTAGCGGCAAACATCTTATTATATTTAACTAGTTATTTATTATTTATTAAAATAAATAAAATAAATAAATTACCCGTCAACAATTGTCGACCATCGTGACACAGATGGTTAGATGTCTGACTCCTGAGCGAAAGCACCCAAGTTTGGTTGCCGGTGGAGACACAGTTTTAATTGCTATTATATGTCAGACGATAATATTGTTAGTTTTTATTACATATATGGCAAATTGGGTGCTTGTTTTTAAACTAATATTTGAATCTAATGTTGTTGAAACCTGCTGCATGTTATGTTTACCTGATAGTTGGGACTTTTTCCGTATGTAGTACATTATTCTGTTGTTTACCGCCTTATTATATGCGCCCCTGATACCTGAACCGTATCTCGTATTATTTTATTAGTCTATGCTCTCCTGACATTTGGATTTTGCGATCAGTAGTATCACTGCCTTGCTTCAAACAAAGCCGTGCTGTAGAAAACGCGTTGACAATTAAAGAGACCTAACGTCGACTCGTATCTATGAATTTTAGTATGAATTTGCGAACAGTCGGTGTGGTTTGAACTGTTGTCAGTTGTTTACAATTGCTAAAAAAACGCATTTTTATACAGTATTTTGTCAATTTCGAATACCAATATATTCCAAATTTAATATTGTGAACTCAAGACATTAAGGCAAAATAATTTAATCAAGATATTTACTTATTTGGCATATTTTTAATAACACGTTTGTTCTGTTTACAAACTGTATGGAGTCACGTGGAATTTTGAATACATTTTTTAATCAGATAAAAATATGTTTGCATTTAATCGGATTATATCATATTAATAAATATAAATTATGCTTCTAGTGTACAAAATAGTTTTTTGTGATACCGACAAACTATTTCTTTACTTTCGTATTTCTGTAGGTTATATATATTTATGAAAAAAAATCTACTTTTAGATTCCTCACAAGTGTTGCGTTCCCGGATACACCTCAAACTATAGCACTTCCTACATAGGTACCTTTTTAATTTTAGTTTCATATAATATAACTATGTAATAAACATTGTAAATTTATTCCTATGGTTATTGCCTTCTGATTATCAGATGTCTACATTATCCTAAAATTATATATTAACCGGTATTAACACTATTTGCTTGTCATGTAGGTATATAGTATTTTTGTGTCTTATAATTTTTGATTGTGGAATAAAGTTGTGTTTATCATGTTTCAATTTAATATTTTTTTTGTATTCCTCTTCTCGGTTCTTTTCACTTGTGTGTTTCAAGACACTAATGGTAAGTAAATATTTTTTCAATGTAGTGTGAAATACCAATACTTAAATTTAGAATGCAATATCAGATAATTTTAAAAGTATCAAACATGGAATTATAAGGTAGTATCAAATGAAAATATTTTTAACCTAATGGGTGAATTATTCTTAATTGAAGCTTGGTGGATGTGTTTGTTACATATTATTTTGATTACATTGTGTATACTTATGATAAAATATTAGTATCTAATATTATTTGATTTTCATTTATATGCCGAATAAAAAAAAAAACAAATTTTTGTATCAATAGAATCGTTGAAGTTGAAAAATAAATTTTTATAGGAGAAAAACAAATATTCAATGAAGTATATTTTATGCTGAAATGTCATAATGCTTGCTTTTAAATATATATTAATTCGGCATATTGAAAATAAATAATAATTGGCACGCATTTTTCTATCAGACAAATATTGAATAATATATATTTGCTCTTTACAAGTGTGTATGTAATATCGCGATAGGTCTCTTTAGTTTGAATTTTTGCGTTCCCGCCAATCTACAGCACGGCTATGTTATTTGTAGAAGGCAGTGGTAGTATCAATTACGCGAACTTCAACCCTTGTAATTTTATTCTACCTACCTCTTGGTACTTACTCTATGTGCGTCTGATCCGTTACTACCAAGTTGTTTAAGCAGTGTTACGCGAAATTATATTATTCATACTTGATTGCACTTTTTTGTTTCAATCCGTCTCGACCTCAACCGAGATCCGTCGACAAGAAACTGGTTAAAGTTGAGCTCATTTCATTAACCATTATTATTTTTATTATAAGCATTCAATACGTAAGTAGGTACTTGTTTTTCCTTGTTGGTATGTCGCAAAATAATAGTTCGAGATTCCTAGCTCATATGTATACGCTTCCAAAAGTTAACAGAACTGAAAAAAATAGGTAGTTTGTATAGCATAGCTGCCTATTTATGGAAATTGAAAAATTTAACATGAGGAAATCCACTTTATAGTCCCTTTAGTTCTTCAAACTTTCAAAAAAATTATAAGAAATGTTCACTTCAATAAGTTAAAATCTTAGCGGCGAGGAAACTATATTATCAATGGACAACTAAAAACTGAACCTCAAATGAAAATATAATTTGCTATAATAATTTATTAATCTTTCGGTACTTTTTTCATTGCGAGTTTTTCGGGATCCATTTACTTTGTACTAAAGCATTCTAAATAATGTTTAACCATAGACGATATAACTCTTTAATTCTAAATGAACTTCTATCATTGTATTTAAATGTTACTGGTAATATAATTCCGGTTGATATTAATTTTATTTCATTTTAACAGCGTCAACAGTTGTTGTTGCCATAAAGTGGGTTTTGAACCGGTTTAGTTACATTTCAGTGAATTCGTATAGGTCAATACTATTATTTGTAGCATTTACAATATTTTCATATATATTTATTGTTTATTTGATGTCCGAGATAGAAAAATCTGATAGTTAATTCGAAGAAATAAGTTATCTTGTATAATGTTCTTAAAGAATTTTTGAAACTGAAAATATTTACCTAATATATTAAAAGAACATTTATAAAATATATATGTACTTGAATATTTTAAAGCTAAAACAGTCTTACCTTCTATGAATGGAATTATGGTAGTTATTTCCAGAAATATAAAGCTATATTCCAATTAGTGACTATTTTATTCCTGAAATTATATATTATTCCTTTGTTGGAAAGAAAACAGTTAATACTTGTGTAGGATCTTTTCAGTTATTAAATTTTTCAACATATATAAAACATACTTTTATACTAGTGTATTTGTAGAAATACTCACTGTTTTTATCGCATTTCCCGTTAACTTTTTGTTCAAATATCACACTTTTCGGCCGTTTGTTTCTATGTGCTAAAAATAGCCATTATTTCGATGATATTTCCCTTTTAACATTGTATCGGCTACAAGTGTTTCTGTGTATTGATTCTGTGTCATACAAAAGCACCTCTTCATTAACAACAATGTGTTGTTTTATGTATTAATATAACTCAATGTATTAATATAACTCATGCAAATGCAGTAAGAACTTTGGTAATGCATATTATTTTCTTTATTGGTTTTCCGCTCTCTTCGCTGATTTTAATACCTATAACCTATCTGTCTTCATTTTCGTATAATTTCAAAGTAAGTTTAGGTTTATGAACTCTAGCGTATAAAATTATCATGAAATGGGTCGTCCATCAAACGTAAGTACATACTTATTCATACTTTCAAGAGTTTCCTATTGTGCCATTGACAAGCCTGCAGTGAAAGATGTCACTATCTTTAAAATTACGTGCTATTATAACAACTATTGCTAGATATAGAATTTTTTCCTTAGTTTTATTTTATTGCGTTGAAGAGTAGCTTTTCTAGTGTTATTGATCACTGCATACATACCTAAGCTGAAAACTTTTATTTTAGTGATGGGTGTACCTACCTATTATAAATGATTAAGTTTCAGAGGAACGAATAGTTTGACATCTCAACAATAACCAAAATTTGTCTTGTGTTTCTAATTTAGACAAGACTAAGAAATCATCCAACTGTATAGGAGAATGACATGTTTCATAAAGCGACTGAAAGGTATCACGATCTCAACCTCTAAATCTAAAGTCTGATATTTAGTAAAATAGGGCAATTTTACATTATTTCCGTATCTTAATTGACGCTAATGATCCTTTTGAAGTGTGTATCACAAAAATTGTATAGGTTAATTGCCCTACTTTAGTTTCCAAACAAAATGTACCTGCCTATCTATAAATAGTAGCAGCTGATAATTTAAATCGATCATAATAAATTATCATTCTTTGTTCTTTCGAGAAATTACCACGTGACGTCGATCGTATCTACATAATTTGACGATTCTTATGCTGTGTATAATTTAATCCGATTGACATCAGCCGTATCTCATTACTCATAACTTTTCAGATAATATATTATATGTACGTATAACCACTGAACCGGTCTCCGTAATAAATAGCTAGGTATAAATGTATGTATGTTCGCTGCTAGGCTAACCGCATTTCCTCTCCCTCTCTTCTCCCAGTTCTGTCGGGTCACCCCTCTCCACTCGCTGCTGCTGGTGAAACACACAAAAGATTACCTCCGCAGACTGTGACTGGTTCAACTCATACTGCGTCTCGTCCCTCGGCGAATCTTCCGTTGCTTTCCCGAAAACCGGCTGCTAGAGAGGGACGACGGATCACGACGAAATTTGCCGAAGCTCTCTTCGCCCCGGATCGTCGTCTCCGTCACGACCGTTTGAATATCATGTTTTGATAGTCGCCTCTCTCTTAGTCTCTTCTATTATTTCTCTTTGTTACATCTTAACTTCCATTTGTTACGCAACGTGGTCTCGCGTCACCAACTTACACACGGAATCGACTCGGCTCGGCTCAGCTCGGCTTTTGTACAATTTCATTTTGTATCGAGATAATTTTGTACAGTACCTATACTGCAGGTTCAATGTTAATGATTTTCATTTAAATAAAACGATTCCGTTACTTTTCAACAACTATCTGCGAGTATACTGCCTGCACTCAACTTTACGCTCGATCCGTTCTCCAAACAAAGTTCGTCGAGACGAGAGAAAGTTGCCACAGTGGCTGTTAGACCAGTTTCTTTTTATTCATTTGAGACCATTTTAGTTTTCACGATAGGTACTCAATTTTTTGTCACTTCGCAGAATTGTGCCTTGAATTGCCAAAAATAGAATAAGTCAATATATCTTATTTTGTTCGTTGTTAGTTATAATACGGCGAAGTTGAATAACGCGTAGGTTTTGATAGGTACATACCCAGGGTTGTTTTGATAACTTCGTAGATGCGCGGCCATTTTATTATTTATGTAGGTATTGATTAAAACAATCGTATTGAAAAGAGTACTTCGTAATACATTTATTTTTTACTTTCTTTAATATTATGAAGCTCTTCGTTCTTTTTCCAATTTCCAATAACTACTTAGATACCTACATTTTCATTTTCGCAGTTTTGCGTCTTAAGTGCGATTTTTGTATTTATACTTGCGCTCATCTCCAATATCAATCTATTTACTTCATAGTTCATTCCTACTTTAAAATTCTTAGTCTGAGTTTATTTAAAAGAATACCAGATTTGCGGTAGAAAGCCAGTAGGATACTGTTAATTCTTTAAAATATTGACATTGACAGATTTTATATTTCGAAATACACTGCAGACTGCACAGCACAGTGACATGGAAGCTAATGGAATATGCCTTCGTCGAGTGAGTGGAAGGAAATAGGCCAAGGGAGAAGTGATACATTGGAAGTGTATAGAAAGGAATAGGATTGTTTAATATTCCCTTAGATATGTATAGTAATCTCTATATCATATGTTTTCGAATATGTGGTGCAACAATACATTTGATATAACAAATCGAATTACTTATGTTATTCGTGGGCAAGTTAATATAGTATAAATCCGCCATAATCCTACTTGTGTACTACTATGTATTATGTATGTACATAATTATAAGCTATGCTCTATAACCTATAACGGTAGGTAGGCTGGCTGAGTCAGCGTTCTTTCCTTCAATCTATACGGGAGGTCAGCGGACTGTACGCAACAACTATATAACTACAACGCGCCCGTCGCGTCGCGTCACGTCGAGTACACAGACAACGAGACAATACAAAAAAAAACGATTAGGTTGCTTCTAAATATGTCATTGCGTGCAATAATATATCTTTCGTATTCCCTATTATTCGACTTATCGTGGTTTCTTTTATCACCACATACCTACTCTCATTATATCAGCATTATTATTGTATTGTAATGCTTGAATGTAGATAATTGCTATATAAATGATTTCCCATTGAAGAAACAATATTGTGGTAAAACAATATACAAAAGATAGGTTTGGAAACAAAACACTGAAGGTGATACCGAATTAATATCCCTCTTTCCTACCCCCCTAATCTCTTATCCCCCCCATACCTTATGTTAATGTAGGTATATGTCTTAGTTTGAATCCATTGTTTTCTACTTATTGCTGTATTGATGATGGAATGCTTATTTTGGCTCTACCTGTAAAAATATTTATGTATAATTCTTCTGTACTGATTTTGATAAAAAAAGTATGTGTTTAGGTGGGTTCCTGGATGGTTTATACTCACAATTCTAATCAAAAAGTGTATAAGTGGGGGAGAAAATGTAAAAAAAATGCTCACCAGATATAATTCAGAGTATAACTTTTGAGAACTATAACTTTTTTAGATTTTCGTACGTGTGTATGTCTATGAACTCCTAAACAGCTGGACCGATTTTGTTAATTTTTTTGTTATCATCATTTTCTGATGTCCCGTAAGAGCCGGGTAATCGTCCTTGAACGGTTGTATTGCCTATATTGAAATAATAATAAGAGCCAGGTAATCGAAACTACAACAGGAATAATAACCCATATTGCCATTTTTAGATGCAGCGAAACTGATGGATGGGTATAATACACACTTATCATGTATAAATTACACTATCAGACTGTAGATGAGCTATTAGGTTAAAATAAATATATTTATTATATAACGTTAAATAAGTTATTTTTTTCTGTTTTTCTCGGGACTGTTTCTTGTCATTTCTTAAAACCTTTTCTCTGTATAACCTCCAACTGTCTCGCTATCTTTTGGGAGGTCAGCTCCTCCTAGAGGTCATGCAGCTGATCGTTGATATTTTATTTGCTGCTATGTTCATCGCTCTTTTTAAAATTCGCTCTTTCAACATGGTCTATCCAGTATTCTCATTCTACCCCGTCGCACAACACGTCTCGGATCTGTTAATATTTTTTCAATATTTTGATACTTTTTTTTATATTTTTTCCTTTATTATTAAATCGATCTCTTTAATGAGGCACTGGAAAAGTTTCAAGGTTCTTTTTTGTCAACATATTTTTGAGTCGCTGTTTCGATGTATATCAATGAGGAAAATTGGCATCCATTCCGATGTTTCTGACGTCATTTTTGTTGGAATATAATTTATTTTATTTGTCTCATCTTACTTGTCAAGTTGTCCTCCGGCAGGAGTTCTATTTTTTTAAGATACGTCAATTTCAATTATCAAAAAGTATTCTTTGAGGATTGAACTTTATTTAATTTTCGAATGAAGTTGTCAATTCTTATGTTCAACTTATTAGCTTGCTTCGTACACCATTTAGTTAACAAAATAACTCGTGGATACGTTCCCATTTGTAGCTTTATCAAACATGTACAGGTACCATTTTAGGATTTTTTTATTTTTCTTCTTTTGTTGTATGAATTACCCCAAAAATGTTGTCCATAGCATTTAAATACACTATTACAAAAATTAGCCATGGCCGCCTGTATTGACTCAATTAAAGTGGATTTATTACCAGATTTGTTACTAATATGAAATACTACACATTTACTTTCTTTGACTCAGAAAAAGTAGAATAAGATTAATGTCATAAAATAAACTAGAAATATGTATGTTGGTGCTTTATGCAAACCTGCTTAGACTCCATATCAAGTTTTGGTAAAGTGCCTATATTTTGGCTGAAAGGAAGAAGATTTTACTTGTTTAAAATCTCTTTAACTAAATTTGATCTCGTGCAAGTAATGTGTCTGCATGCTTATTTATGAAATGTAAATCACGTAAGTTTTGATTCGATCCAAATGATTTGTTCCTTGTTTTCTTAATTATATTTTCAGAAAATTTCAATAACAAACGTTATGAACCGCAATTTTGAATTTGAACTGGAATAATTAATACGTAGGTACTGTAGAATGCTACGTAAAATAACTACGTAGACTTAAGAAAACAATATAGACACCTGGATTAAAAACAAGGGCATAATATACTGCGGAAACACGATCAAGTAACAAAAGCTTCAATTTTTATTGTATAATAGGTACCTATAATATATTAGATAAAAATTATAACAAATTCTAAATATTTTTCTGTGATATAAATTCAAGTAATTTTCTGCCTCCTCGGAACAGGCTCAGCCTAGTGTGGTGGTTTATACAAAAAATATAAATAATTAATTATTTTGAATTGTATTTTTTATATTATTTATTGTTTGTATTACAAATGTATTTTGGTTCCAATAATAAAAAAAATGAATACGATCCATAATCATAAGATTGGTGTATTAAATTATTTTTTGAACATTTTGAACATTGTCGGCCTTCGTGGCTCAGTTGGTTAGGTATCTGACTGCTGATCCAAGGGTCCCGGGTTCGATTCCCGGTGGAGATAAAGTTTTTAATTGTGTTTTCAGTCTGGATCTGTGAGACGATATTTATCGTAAGTCTCCATTATATTATGGCAACTTGTTATTGGGTGCGTGTTAAATAATTATTTGACATAGCACCTGTTAGTTTCCCGAGAAGCTACATAATATAAAATAAATAAATAAAATAAGCTGCATCAATTTCTCGGCACGTTCTCTTGAATGTATGTCATATTCGTAATAAACATGCATTTCTATGGTTTATATAAACGATACTATGTATGTATCTCAATTTATCGTTGTATGCAGTATCATTAGTTACATATAATATTTATGTCATACGTTTATAATGGTAATTGAATGAATCTCACGTTTCTACATATCTATAAATGATATAACTGACAATTATTTCAAATACATACAACCTTCATCACGCAAATAAATACAATACCATACATGTGTCGATGAACATAATATGTAGATAGTAACTATGTATGTAGAACAATGTATGTATGCATTCCTCGAATATTGGCAACGTTCCTTTACTTATACCGCATTGCTGAGACCGAATGCTTCCCATCTAATGTAAAATATATACCTCTTCATCTGTTGTGCTTTCCTAATACGTATTTAGCAACTTTCTATGTTTGATTTTCGATCTGTGATCCCAAAGTACTTCTCTAACAGTAAAGTTTATTAAAGAACTTAATGAATTCATGCAATTAAATCGAAATGCTTGGTAATTAAATTTAAAAAAGAGATCGCGTAAACCAGCCGATGACAGGTCGTAAGCCCTGTCATCGTGCTTTGAGTTCCTGGTTCTTCTTTAATATTTCAACTTCGTCTGTATTGAAATGTTAACAATTTGACAAAAAAAAATAATATCAAACAAAATATAAAAAAATCATTTAAAGACAGAATCCTCCAGTTTATTCCTAGTGGAAGTAATATAATTATTATTTATTCCTAATGGAAGTAATATCCGCCGTCGCACAGTTGGTAAGCCGTACGGTTTCTGTGCGGGCGTCCCAGCAGAGGAGAAATTTATTTAAATTTATTTCTCACGCAAATATTGCTTCTCTGGTCTGGAGACTCTTGGTTAGTTGGAAGAAATTGCCATACGGCAATAAACTCGCCACTTGCGCAGGGTGCAAGGAAGTGTTCATTATTATTATTATAATTCTCCAAAAGTATAATAACCAAAGCTATGATTGTTAAATTAGTTGGAATCACCAAGATAATCAAAAAATCTGGTGTCTTCCAATATTTTATGTTGAAAAAAAAATTCCATGTAAAAAAATGTGCTCCTTGCAAATTGTAACATCTTCTACTGATGAATAATTTTAATCGCTTTATCTGATGAATCTCATTTAGAAAATATTTATTCATATCTCAGTTGTGGAAAAAAATGTCGGAAAAAGAAAAGAAAGGAAAATTGTAAAAAAGAAAAAAAAAATAACTCTAAAAATATTATTAACTCTCACAAATCGTCAAAAGGTCCGAAAAATAATGCACATTCTAGATGCACAATCGCGCGTAGTGTAGGTATACACACCGTTAAAATTAAATTCCTTATTTTTTTAACGAGTATTCAGTGACTTGCAAAATATTAACGTCACTCTATTCCAAATATAAATTTAATACGCACCCAGTGACAAGTTGCTACAATATGGAGATTTATAATATTTATCGTCTCACAGATTTAATCTGAACGTCCGCCACGTTGTTTATCACAATAAAAGTTTTTAATTATACGGCGCTGGCTGATTTACAAATGATATTAATAACAGTTAAGCACTACAAATAATAAGAATTAGCAGGTCAATGCGTAAATTGTAAATTATTTAATAGAACAAAATAAAATGTAACAAACGCATTATTACCGTTCGCGTTTTTCGATAAATCTACAATTTCTAAATTACGGCTTAACGATTTTGGAATAATGCCAGTGGCTGAAATAATGAACGATAATATTATTATTTTACGAGAATGCCAAAGTCTTTTAATCTCGTTACCTAAAGCAGTATCAAATGATTTAATAATATGACTAGAATTTAGAATAGCTGCGTCGCAAATGTACCTATGTTGTTTTTTTATAATTTTATCATGAATTATATCGGGTCTGTTATGTAAAAAATATAATAAATCGAAATATTATTATTTTCTAAAAATATTAATATTTTTATTATTATATCTAACCAACCGAGCCAAGAAGTCCTACAAAATTAATTAAAATATTTATTTCTCGATTCACGGCACAAATTACCTTTTACATAGGTAAAAACAATAGAATCATGAAATATATTAATTGAACAATTGGTAAAAATAAAAACAATATGTACTGTACAGGGTTCGTGTTTACCTAAATATTCACATTGCTATCAGTCAATGTAATTGAATGAAAATTGTAATATTATGTAAAAAAAAATATAACCTAAATATTTTTTTTATACACATTGTAATGCCTTATTGAGATTAGTGATTTCACAAAATGAGTGAGATTTTTACATCCAGCGAACATAAAATACACGTTGCAAAAACACAATTGAGTATTTATAAACTTCTATTAAGCAATAATAATTTAATTTTTTTTACTGTATTTATTTATATTGAAAAATGGGCAAATATGAAGTATTGACATGTAAAAATAACGATTGTCTATGTATAACAAATAAAAATGAAATTAAATATTTAGGAGTAATAATTGACAGTAACCTTAAATGGAAAACTCAAATAAATAATACTATAAACAGATTAAGAAAGCTTATTTACATATTTATCAACCTTAGAAACATTCTCAATTTAAAATTACTTATAAATGTGTATTACGCTTTCGCCCATTCAATAATGCAATATGGCATTGTTGCATGGGGGGGGCGTATAAAACATCCATTTTGCCTCTAGAAATTACGCAAAGGTTGATAATAAAAATTATAAATAAAAAACCATCTGACTACCCAACTTTGCAACTATTTCGTGATTTTCAAGTGCCATCTTTTAAAAATATCTATAAAAAAAATGTGCTATTTCAAATACATAAGGACATTGGAAGGTCGCACCATGCCTTTGTACGTGTGGCGAGTGATAGACATAATATAGTGGGTCAACTGTGTACCCCATTAACATATACAAGTTTTGCACAGCACTACTACACGTACAATGGGGTGGTGTGGTTCAACCAACTTGAAACAGATTTGAGACTGGCAATTGAACATAATGATTAAAAAAAAAAATAAAGTATAAATCAAACTTATTATTTGACTGATATGTAAATTATATCAACTTCTTTTTGTATAGATAATAATTATGTATGTATAATATTTTGTGTATTCTGTATTAAATTGTCTCCTTTACACACGAGTGCTTGCACTCTAGTAAAGGGTAAATATGTTTTGTCTTACTGTGAATCTTTTCTATATAGTTTGTTTGTTTTATATTTTGTATATGTTATTGTAAACTTAATAAAATAAAAAAAAATGATTTTGACTCGTTTACATTTTTAAATTTATATTATCGCTTACGATATTCCTGTTTCGCACAAGTCAAGTCGTACTCAGTACGTGAAGTGGGGTCCAACTCGCTAAATATTCTCAATGCCTGGGCGCCCTTAAAGATTCTTTGTAAATAGTAGTCATATCTTATTATATGACTACTATTTTCGATGTGTAGTCATATCTTATTATATTCCTTTAATAAAATATTTTAGGGATATTAAGATTTTTTTAATCTCGATTTTTTAAAATATTCGATTTAGCAATAGAGCAATATTCGATTTAATCTATTGCTGTTTTCTCCATTTATCTAACTAATGTAATTATTGTCATATATCCTTTTTCGCTTACCACTGCTAGAATACCTATTTATTATTAATATAATCTGTATCTTATCATTTTCTTGAACTGCACGAATCGGTCTTCTGTGTTGTCTATGACAGTGAGTTTAATCGAAATTTCGTTTTGGTGATATCATTATCGTCGTAATTATAATGCGTGTTGTATATGAATTTACTATTGATACTTCGTCCTACGTGTTCATATTATGACTTTAATATCTTCCAATTGTAATCGTGAGGTTCTGTAGTATAAATAGCCCTCACAATTTATTTGATGTATTCATTTGTGAATATCAGTTTAAAGCACCATGGGGTTCCTAAAGCATTACGATTTTACAGGATTTTTTCTATTTCTTCTGATAATTCAGGTAATTTATTTATTGATATTGAGAACAACAAAAATTCCACGAATTTTATTTCTTGACACCATTGTGTTATACATACCTGCTAATAAAAATAACTATATTTTTTGTGAGATTGTGTAATTAATATTTTTTATAAGGCTCTGATTAACCATTATTTTTAGGAAATGAATGCAGCTTGTATACCTAGTAGATGCTCTTGTTTACCGGTATCACCACCGCCTATTGCTAGACCATGCCCTCTTCCATCACTGCCGTATATTCGACTGTGTGTACTTCCAACTCCAACTGTAATTCGTCCGTGCGCTCTCCCAACTCCACCATGTGTTAGACCATGTCCATTACCACCGCCTTGTGTTCGTCCACCAGCGCCCTGTGCTCAACCCTGCCCACCTCCTCCACCTGCGTCCTGTGCTCAACCCTGCCCACCACCTCTACCAGCACCCTGTGCTCAACCCTGCCAACCACCTCCACCAGTACCTTGTGCTCAACCATGCCGAACACCTTCACCAGCGCCTTGTGCTCAACCCTGTCCACCACCTCCACCAGCGCCTTGTGCTCAACCATGTCCACCACCTCCACCAGCGCCTTGTGCTCAGCCCTGCCCACCACCTCCACCAGCACCCTGTGCTCAACCCTGCCCACCACCTCCACCAGCACCCTGTGCTCATCCTTGCCCACCACCTCCACCAGCGCCCTGTGCTCAACCCTGCCCACCACCTCCACCAGCACCCTGTGCTCAACCCTGTCCACCACCTCCACCAGCGCCTTGTGCTCAACCATGTCCACCACCTCCACCAGCGCCTTGTGCTCAGCCCTGCCCACCACCTTCACCAGTACCCTGTGCTCAAGCCTGCCCACCACCTCCACCAGCGCCCTGTGCTCAACCCTGTCCACAACCTCCACCAGCGCCTTGTGCTCAACCCTGTCCACCATCTCCACCAGCGCCTTGTGCTCAGCCCTGTCCACCACCTCCACCAGCGCCTTGTGCTCAGCCCTGTCCACCACCTCCATCAGCGCCTTGTGCTCAACCCTGTCCACCACCTCCACCAGCGCCTTGTGCTCAGCCCTGTCCACCACCTCCACCACCGCCTTGTGCTCAGCCCTGTCCACCACCTCCACCAGCGCCTTGTGCTCAGACCTGCCCACAACCTCTACCAGCGCCTTGTGCTCAACCCTGCCCACTGCCTTCATGCTCTCCAACATGTTGGAGATGATTTCGAACATATATTTTTTTTGTAATTATTATAAGTCTTTTTTTTTAAATATATTATAATCCTGCATCTTAAACAATCTTCACTTATTTTTATGTTTTCCTTATTAAAATGTACCTGTCTTGTCTGTGTTGTATCATTATGTCAATATTGTATCAAGGATCCAGGACCAAACAGTATTCATCTTTATAATACCCACCCACTCAGTCTGTTAATTTCAAAATAAATATTAATTCATGTAATCAAACTATCTAATGTTGTTTGTGTTAATTAAAAATAAAAATAAAATAAATCTAAAGTAATAAAGCAATCAAAATGTTAGTGTATGTGTGTGTGTGTGTGTGTGTGTATGTGTGTGTGTTTGTCTCACGCCTTCTGAAAAACCAAGAGCATCTAAAAATCTAATTTAAGTGCGAACATGTACCAGTATACCTGATGCAGTGTCACGCTAAAAAGAATGCGATAAAAATGCTGAATTTTAAAAATATTTAAATAATTATTTTTTTCATACAAAATTTTCCAAGTCATATCTGTCAAAAAAGTGTACATTTTGCACGCAAATATCTGTTAGTTTAAAAGTTAGAAGTAGGTATTTACACAAAAAAAATATATTTTGAAGTATAATTTAGCGTTTAAGTGAAAAACATGGTGAATATTTGGTATAATTATAATGTTTAACTTATTTTTAAAGTAAGCCTTTTGTACATAAACGCCGCCATTTTAATATCTTTTCATACAATATTTCATTTTCCCACCGAATGAATATGTTCTTGAAAATAATAAACCTTTGAAATAAATGTAATTATGAAATAATAAAATGAAACACAAGACATTACGGCAAGTTTTAAGACATATATTGTAAAAATGTGTTATTTATTAGTAAAGATATAGGCATAATAAAATTGCATAATTTGTAAATAATATTTGATTTTTCTGACAATTTTCATTTTTATGGCATCGAACAAACCAATGTAGGTACCTACATATTCAAAAAATGTATCCGAACCATTCGATATTACTTATGTGTTCGAATCGTTTCCATGGCTACAGAAAGAATGTGATATTCAAATAAAATTTGTTAGGAATCGAATTTATTTAGAAGTTTGTTGTAGGTAGGTACCTACCTAATACTATTTACTTACAAATCAACAATAATATACCTATACTGATTTCCTATAGGAAAATTATTTTATTTATTTATTTATCAACCGTTTGTCCGATTATAATGAAACTTTGGTGAATTGTCGAGCGTATGCCCAGGATGGTTTTTGGATTTAAACTTTTTTCTTATTCTTCTTCTTCTTCGTGTATTTGGTCGTTTTACCTATGAAGGGGGAGTATCCTGGGAAAAGAAGGTCCGACTGTCCCTCCATCTCTTCACAGGTCTTCCAGGACGGGTTCTGCATATAAACTTTTTTCTTCTTTTTCTTCAACGTGTACTTGGTCATCTTACCTATGAAGATGAACTATCCTGGGAGATGAAGGTCCAATTTTCCTTCCATCTCTTCGCAGGTTTCTGGATTTAAACTTTTTTCTTCTTCTTCTTCATCGTCTATTTGGTCATTTTACCTTTGAAGGTGGACTAACCTGGGAGAAGAATGTCCAATTTTCCTTCCATCTCTTCGCAGGTATCTGGATTTAAACTTATTTCTTCTTCTTCTTCTTCATCGTGTATTTTTGCTCATTTTACCTATGAAGTTGGAGAATCCTGGGAGAAGAAGGTCCAACTGTCCTTCCATCTCTTCGCAGGTATCTGGGTTTAAACTTTTTTCTTCTTCTTCGTGTATTTAGTCATTTTACCTATTAAGTAGAGCATCCTGGGAAAAGAAGGTTCTTTCATCTCTTCGCGGTTCTTCCAGGATGGTTTCTGGATTTAAACTTTTCTTAACCGACTGATGGGACGGGATGTAATGAAGGGAAGGGAGGCACTAAAGGGCCTGAAGGGACGGGAGGTATAAAACTGCCTGAAGGGACGGAAGGTACTGAAGGGCCTGATGGGAAGGGACGTAATGAGGGATTAAAGGGACGGGAGGTACTGAAGGGCCTGAAGCGGCGGGTCCTGGAGTCTAATTCTTTTTCTTCTTAATTTTATGTAGACCTTTAGGGCAGTTTTTATACAAACTATTTCCTATTGTCTAATTCATCTTCTTCTTCTTTTATGTATATATTTGGGTCATTTTTTTATAAAAATTATTTCCTTTAGTCTAATTATTATTCTTCTTCATTTAAGTACGTAGACTTTTGGGAGAGTTTTAATACAAACTATTTCCAATAGTCTTATTCATTTTCTTTTATGTAGACCTTTTGGTCAGTATTTATACAAACTATTTCCAATAGTCTAAATATTCTTCTTCTTCTTTTTTGTAGACCTTTGGGTGAGCTTTTATACAATCTATTTCCAATAGTCTAATTCTTCTATTAGGTATATGTATTTTTACTTATTTTATGTAGACCATTGGAATAGTTTTTTATACAAACTATTTCTTATAGTCTTATACTTATTTTTCTCTTTTTTATTTAGTCTTTTGGGTTAGTTTTAAGTCTAATAGTCTATTGTGCAGAAATATTATTAACGATATGCACACTTGATGAAAATACATATGAAATGAATGGGATATGGGATGTGACGATATAACCTGCATTAGAATCTTTTCAATACTTTTGTTTAATTAAATTTAAACCATTTATATCATCCTATTTTGAATAATTTTCAACACCTAATATTTAAAGAATGGGGGTTGTGGCCATTACTGAACTCTTCACAACATTTATATTCAAATTAAAAACTATTTACTATAGTTCAAGTCTTCTTCTTCTTCGTTAATGAAGACTTTCAGTCAAATTGAGCAAAAATATAATGCACACTTGATGAAAAAATATAAAAACGAATGGGATGTGACCAATACTAGATCTTTTCAGTACCTACGTTTGTTTAATCAAATTTTAACCACATCCCAACATCGAAAATTACTAAATTTTCAATAGGTACACATTACAATTTGTTTTCGATGATAATATTTAAAAATGGGGGTTGTGGCCAAACCAATCTCTTTACAACGTTGATAAACAGTCATATTTAAAACCATTACGCATAGTCCATGCGAGCAGAAATTGTATAAATATTATACTTCATTCACACTTTATAGCAATATATAAAAAAGAATGGGTTGTGGCCATCACTTGAACATTTTACAATACTTAAACTCAATCAAATTTCAAACCACTTTTTATAGTCTGATATTGCAAAATAATTGGGTGACAATATTATAAAAACGATTGCTTTTTCTTTCACAATTTTACATTCTTGGCCAACGGCGGGACATAAAAGCTAGTCTAAAGTAATAAAGCAATCAAAATGTTAGTGTCTGTGTTTGTTTGTCTCACGCCTTCTGAAAAACCAAGAGCATCTAAAAATCTAATTTATGTGCGAACATGTACCAGTATACCTGATGCAGTGTCACGCTAAAAATAATGCGATGAAAATGCTGCATTTTAAAAATATTTCAATAATTATTTTTTTCATACAAAATTTTCCAAACCATATCTGTCAAAAAAGTGTACTTTTTGCACGCAAATGTCTGTTAATTTAAAAGTTAGAAGTACGTATTTACATGAATAAAATATATTTTCAAGTATAACTTAGCTTTTAAGTGAAAAACATGTTGAATATTTTGTCTAATTATAATGTTTAACTTATTTTTAAAGTAAGCGTTTTGTACAAATGTACATATAACCCCGCCATTTTAATATCTTTTCATACGATATTTAATTTTCCTACCGAATGAATATGTTCTTTAAAATAATATACCTTTGAAATAATTGTGATTATGAAATAATAAAATGAAACACAAGACTTTATAGCAAGTTTTAAGACATATATTGTAAAAGTCTGTTAATTATTAGTAAAGATATAGGCATAATAAAATTGCATAATTTGTATATAAT
This sequence comes from Molanna angustata, assembly GCA_963576475.1. Lineage (NCBI taxonomy): Eukaryota > Metazoa > Arthropoda > Insecta > Trichoptera > Molannidae > Molanna > Molanna angustata. Next base: position 22,691,231 of record OY754974.1, read on the forward strand.
ATTTGATATTTTGGACAATTGTTGATTTTCGTTTTTGTGGCTTCGAACAAACCAATGTTGGTACCTACCTACATATTCAAAAAACGTATCCGAACCATTTGATATTTCTTACATGTTCGAATTGGTTACTATGGTTACAGAAAGAATGTGATATTCAAATAATTTTTTTTATGAATCGAATTTATTTAGAAGACTGTTGTAGGTAGGTACCTACCTAATACTATTTATATGCTAATCAACAATATACTGATTTCCTATAGGAAAATTATTTTATTTATTTACTAATAAACCGTTTGTCCGATTACAATGAAACTTTGGTGAATTGTCGAGCGTATGCCCGGGATGGTTTCTGGATTTAAACTTTTTTCTTATTCTTCTTCTTCTTCGTGTATTTGATAATTTTACCTATGAAGGGGGAGTATCCTGGGAAAAGAAGGTCCGACTGTCCATCCATCTCTTCGCAGGTCTTCCAGGACGGGTTCTGCATATAAACTTTTTTCTTCTTTTTCTTCAACGTGTATTTGGTCATCTTACCAATGAAGATGAACTATCCTGGGAGATGATGGTTCAATTTTCCTTCCATCTCTTCGCAGGTTTCTGGAACTTTCTTCTTCTTCTTCTTCGTCGTGTATTTGGTCATTTTACCTATGAAGGTGGACTAACCTGGGAGAAGAAGGTCCAATTTTCCTTCCATCTCTTCGCAGGTTTCTGGATTTAAACTTATTTCTTCTTCTTCTTCTTCATCGTGTATTTTTGGTCATTTTACCTATGAAGTTGGAGAATCCTGGGAGAAGAAGGTCCAACTGTCCTTCCATCTCTTCGCAGGTCTTCCAAGACAGTTTCTGGATATAAACTTTTTTCTTCTTCTTCTTCATCGTGCATTTGGTCATTTTACCTATGAAGGTGGAATATCCTGGGAGAAGATGGTCCAATTTTCCTTCTATATCTTCGCAGGTATCTGGTTTTAAACTTTTTTCTTCTTCTTCTTCGTGTATTTAGTCATTTTACCTATGAAGGTGGAGAATCCTGGGAAAAGAAGGTCCTTTCATCTCTTCGCGGTTCTTCCAGGATGGTTTCTGGATTTACACTTTTCTTAACCAACTTAAGGGACGGGATGTAATGAAGGGAAGGGAGGCACTAAAGGACCTGAAGGGACGGGAGGTATAAAACAGCCTGAAGGGACGGGAGGTACTGAAGGGCCTGATGGGAAGGGACGTAATGAGGGATTGAAGGGACGGGAGGTACTGAAGGGCTTGAAGGGACGGGAGGTACTGAAGGGTCTAAAGCGACGGGTCCTGGAGTCTAATTCTTTTTCTTCTTAATTTTTTGTAGACCTTCAGGACAGTTTTTATACAAACTATTTCCTATAGTCTAATTCATCTTCTTTTATGTATACATTTGGGTCATTTTTTTATAAAAATTATTTCCTTTAGTCTAATTATTCTTCTTCTTCATTAACGTAGACTTTTGGGAGAGTTTTAATACAAACTATTTCCATTAGTCTTATTCATTTTCTTCTTCTTTTTTGTAGACCAAGGGTGAGTTTTTATACAAAATTTTCCTATAGTTTAATTATTATTCTTTTATGTAGACCTTTGAATTAGTTTTTATATTAACTATTTCCTATAGTCTAATTCATCTTCTTTTATGTAGACATTTTGGTCAGTTTTTATACAAACTATTTCCAATAGTCTAATTATTCTTCTTTTTCTTTTTTGTAGACCTTTGGGTGAGCTTTTATACATACTATTTCCTATTGTCTAATTCATCTTTTTTTATGTAGACCTTACTTATGTATTCAGTTTTTACACAAACTATTTCCTTTAGTCTTTTTCTTCCTTTTCTTATTTTATGTAGAACTTTGGTGAATTTTATACAAACTATTTCCTATAGATTAATCTTCTTCTTCTTTTATGAAGACCTTTTGGTCAGTTTTTATACAATCTATTTCCAATAGTCTAATTCTTCTATTATAGTTATGTATTGTTACTTATTTTATGTAAACCATTGGGATAGATTTTTATACAAACTATTTCTTATAGTCTTATACTTATTCTGCTCTTTTTTATTTAGACTTTTGGATTAGTTTTAAGTCTAATAGTCTATTGTGCAGAAATATTATTAACGATATGCACACTTGATGAAAATACATATGTAAAAACGAATGGGATGTGGGATGTGACGATGTAACCTGCACTAGAATCTTTTTAATACTTTTGTTTAATCAAATTTAAACCATCCTATTTTGAATAATTTTCAACACCTAATATATAAAGAAAGGGGGTCTTGGCCATTACTGAACTCTTCACAACGTTTATATTCAAATTAAAAACTATTTACCATAGTTTATGTCTTCTTCTTCTTCGTTAATGTAGACTTTTGTGTCAATTTTAAGTCTATCAGTCTAATTGTGCAAAAATATAATGCACACTTGATGAAAAAACATAAAAACGAATGGGATGTGACCAACGCTAGATCTTTTCGGTACATGATTTAATCAAATTTTAACCACATTTCAACATTACTAAATTTTCAATAGGTACATATTACAATTTGTTTTCGATGATAATATTTAAAAATGGGGGTTGTGGCCAAACCAATCTCTTTACAACGTTGATAAACAGTCATATATTTAAAACCATTTCGCATAGTCCATGCGTGCAGAAATTGTATATTATACTTCATTCACACTTTATAGCAATATATAAAAAAGAATGGGTTGTGGCCATCACTTGAACATTTTACAATGCTTAAACTCAATCAAATTTCAATATTGAAAAATAATTGGGTGACAATATTATAAAAAACGATTGCTTATTTCTTCACAATTTTACATTCTTGGCCAACGGCGGGACATAAAAGCTAGTAAGTAAATAAATAAAATTATTTGACAAAGTTTAAGGCTATTTTTTTATAGCAGATTATAAACAATTATCATGCTGAGATTGTATTCTGAAAAATTCATCACAATGTATCTGAGTGTGTGTGTGTGTGTGTGTGTGTGTGTGTGTGTGTGTGTGTGTGTGTGTGTGTGTGTGTGTGCGTGCGTGCGTGCGTGCGTGCGTGCGTGCGTGCGTGCGTGCGTGCGTGCGTGCGTGCGTGCGTGCGTGCGTGCGTGCGTGCGTGCGTGCGTGCGTGCGTGCGTGCGTGCGTGCGTGCGTGCGTGCGTGCGTGCGTGCGTGCGTGCGTGCGTGCGTGCGTGCGTGCGTGCGTGCGTGCGTGCGTGCGTGCGTGCGTGCGTGCGTGCGTGCGTGCGTGCGTGCGTGCGTGCGTGCGTGCGTGCGTGAGTGCGTGAGTGCGTGCGTGCGTGCGTGCGTGCGTGTGCGTGTGCGTGTGCGTGTGCGTGTGCGTGTGCGTGTGCGTGTGCGTGTGCGTGTGCGTGTGCGTGCGCGTGTGCGTGCGCGTGCGCGTGCGCGTGCGCACACACACTATTTATTTATTTTGTATTCTCATTTGAAATTAAGTATTATAAATGTATAGCTGTTAAGTTTCCAAACAAATGAAAAATAAAAATAAAATAAAATAAAATAAAATAAATATATTTTATGAAAGGCTAATAAGAGTCATTGGCTTCATATGGATGTATACACTCCACTAGCATTGACATTAATTATAGACCTATTATTTCAAAACTAGACTGTATGGATAATATTTTCGAATCAATTGTATACGACCACTTTAAAACATTAATCATACTTGAAAAACATTTATTCGTTCTACGACAAACGAAATAAGTTGATGTCATTTATACAGATTTTAGTAAAACCTTTGACAAATTAAACCAAGCTCTACTCTTAAAAAAAACTGTCCATTTTGGCATAATTTTTTCAATCTTCTTCTCCCTTGCTATATCCCAACTCATTGTCTGTGTTGACTATTAGGGTCAGCTCTCCTCGTCCTCAAATTATAGGTCCTTCTGTCCTGTATTATGTCACTTAGGCTATGTCTCTGCAGTTGGTTTCGTCTTTGCACGATCCAGGAATTCTTTGGTCTTCCTCTGAATATAAGTTGAGGTATAATTGGGTCAATACTGGAATGGTTTAAATCAGAGGTTCCCAAACTTTTATTTCTCCTAGAACACTTTCAAAATTTATCTGGTTTCGGTGGACCCCCTGCTGCTAAATTTCTACCATATTCCCAAAACTCGTTAAAAAATGTGAAGATTAGATCAACGATGGAAATTTGCGTCGCGGCTGAGCCCAACCCTAAATCGGAGTGGTAAAAATAAAAATAAAATGAAGAGAAGTTTTAAAATAGGAAATTAATCCTAAATAAACAGGTTATCTGATCCAACCTAACAGAAAAAAAATTCAATCCCGTGGACCAAAAATAAATGCAAAAAATTTTCAATAATATATTTTCGCGCTATATGTTAGAATTACATGACAACCGTAGCTCCTAAAAAAAATTAGCCGAAAAATCTGAAAATAATGATCTTAATGCTTCAAAATTCTTTCCTTAAAATCTCAATACGACAATTTTTCACCGAAATACATCCTGTCAAAAATCACCGAAAAATTTGGAGTTTTTTTTGTTTTTCAATTTTTTTAAGTAGTGTATTATCTGAATACATTTTAAGGTAAAGCCAATCCAAAAAAATATTCTTTACTATCAAAACTAGATAAATCTTCGAGGTCTTCTACTTACAACTTGTGAACTCCATTTATATTTCACGCCAACGTAGACCCCTTGGGGTCTACCTGGACCACTTTGGGAATCACTGGTTTAAATGATACTGTTTAAAACTGTTTCCAGCTTGATTCATTTCATATTTTGATAAAATTGAACATTGTTGTATTTCATACAAAGTAAACACAAAGCTATGCGTTTCCGGCTCAACGTTAATAAACTTTAAATTTTATTCGGTTAGATGCAACAATGATATTTGACTGTTTTTTTTCACCTTTTGATAACGTAAAAACTGTTAAAATATTAACAATCGGTATACATGTCTTAACATGATTTAAAAAACTTTCTTTTTGATTGAGTTATTGAATGTCTACCATTGAAAAATCGATTACAAATTTAATATGTGTAGAAAACTTTGAAAAGGGGTGTCCGCAACTTTTTTACTTGCTTTCCGCTTAGGTTGCTGCATTGTATTTTTTTATTTACTGTCTGCTTAGGTTGCTGCATTTTTTTTATTTACTGTCTGCTTAGGTTGCCACATTGTATTTTTATTGCAAACTTTAAAATGAACTCAGAAGATCATGGATGACTTGTTTCTCTTAATATTAAATCTTCCCACCTGTCATATCTATTATATCTATATTCTGAAGGCACTTGTTTCATTTCCAACTTTAATGATATTGATTTATTTTTTTTTAATTCTACTCCTTTATTCTTAACATATTTCCAAGTAGAATAATGCATGGGGTATAAAATGGTCTAGCCTCCATACATAGTAATATTGTTGTTCTTCAATATATTATATGATTGTACATATATATTAAATAAATAGTTCCAAGACAAATTAAGTTAAGAAATATAATACTTAATTATTGGATGATTGAGGGACTTTGAAGAATAATTAAATGATGGATTATTTTCTTGATTTATTATTTAAGAAAATAATATTGAAAACTTCCATAAATGTGATATTTTATTTTATTTATTTGTTCAAATAGAAACTAATAATGTATGAAAAATGAATTAATTACAGATTAATTAACTTACATAAATAAAGTTACCTACAATAATATTAGTTAATTTATAGTCATTAAATTAATAAATTTATAGATAGGTACATGTAAATCTGTGTGTCATCATAATATGTATAAATGTGTGTAGTGTGTATTTGTGCGAGAGTGAATGCGTGTGATGCATGAATATGTGCGTGAATTTATATAACAAATAACACTATTTGTTTAACAGATTATAATATAGTATTATCTACTGTATTTGATTTTGAGATGATAAATGCGTTGTACGTAAGACATTAAAAGGATGGATACCATATCCAAAATTTGACAGTAATACGTAGATTGTAGATAGCAGAATATTCGAATGAAAAAAAAAAATTATATTCAAGATGATATATTCAAATAAAACAAATTTATAGTTTTCTTCCACTTGGTTTTATTTGACCTACTAGTTTCGCTCTAGACGAGAATCTTCAAAGTAGTACTCGTCTAGAGCGAAACTAGTAAGTCAAATTAAACCAAGTGGAAGAAAATTATAAATGTGTTTTATTTTAATATATTATAATGGAATTCCATCAAGTGTTGTCGATCGAAAAAAAGATGATTATTTTATTAATAATCAATTGATTCTCCAATTGACAAATGAATAATAAGTTTATGTGTTAACATTATTACAGATTATTACAGTACGGGTAGCAAATGTTTCAAAAGAAAAATATCATAAAGAAATAATTCGTATTCCTTCTTATTACGATCGTTGACATTGGCACGGAAAGAACGACTGACAAGGCGGTGGTCTCTGTTGATAGCATGGTTGTGGTAGAGCACATGGCAATGTTGGTGGAAGCTGTGGGCAAGGTTGAGCGCATGAAGGTGGTGGTGGTGGAGGAGGAGGTGGTGGCGGAGGACTTGGCTGAGCACACGGCGGTGGAGGTGGTGGAGGAGGCGGTGATGGCGGAAGACATGGTTGAGCGCAAGGTGGTGGTGGTGGTGGTGGAGGCGGAGGTGGTGGTGGAAGACATAGTTGAGCGCAAGGCGGTGGTGGTGGAGGAGGAGGTGGTGGCGGAATACATGGTTGAGCGCAAGGCGGTGGTGGTGGTGGTGGTGGTGGTGGTGGTGGTGGTGATGGTGGAGGAGGAGGTGGTGGCAGAATACATGGTTGAGCACATGGCGGTGGTGACGGTGGAGGAGGAGATGACGGGGGACATGGCTGAGCACACGGCGGTGGTGGTAGCGAAAGACATGGTTGAGCACACGGTGGTGGTGGTGGAAGAGATGGCGGACTAGGTGGAGCTGGCGGAGGTTGGCATGGACATTGATAGCTACTCGGTATACATGCTGAATTTATATTCTGAAATACCATAAAATACAATTACACTAAAGTTAAAACTAAATCAAAACTTTTCGAAGTTAATTTCTTAATTTATTTTTAAAATGCAGTAATTGTATTATTGAATTATTGAATTCGAAAGAGTTTTTTTTACAAATTTCGGTGTATTTACATATTAACAACAAACAAGTTAGCCAAAAAAAATATTACACTTTTTTCAAAGTTTTCTTCGCATTGAAATCTTATTGTCAAAAGGAATTCATATAAAATAAATTTATAAAAATACTCTTGGGGGCGCAAGTCTGGTCAAGCGGCGAAATCAAAAACCTCATGTTTACCCATATCATAGAGTAGCCTAATCCACAAATTAAAATAAATATATATATATACACAGAGGACTTAAACTTTTAACTTAATTATAGTGTTATACATTTTATTTACTACCTACTTTATCAAGTGATATTGTACCTACATCAGATTTATTTTATTTTTATTTTATTTTATTTACATATTTTAAAACAGTTCATTTCATAAAAGTACATAAGAGAAATATTGAAATTTTAAGTACTATCTCACTAGGATGAACGCCTGTTCTGAGGTAGTAGGTAGTCTTAAAGCATTTAGACAAAGGTTAAATATTGAGGGTATATTATTAAGATTGCATAACTAAGAAAATATATTTATACTGGATTTGTATTTATATTTGTACTGAATTTAGTTGTTCAATAAATATGTGTACAAATTTAACTTAAAATGTGTGTTGTGCTGTTTCCGATCCCTGTCTGCCCTTATTCATAAGCCAAAGTGTTACCAAACGCTTAAAATCGTTATTCTATAACTATCTTATAGAGTTATATAATATCTAAATATATTATAGAACTCCATATGATAATTATATCCATGATATGGGTAATCATGAGCGTTTGATTCCATTGTTTGGCGGGACTTACCCCCCTGTTTAATGCAATAATTTTACTTTGGATGAAATACAAAATTGTTAATTTTATCAAAATATCAAATAAATCATGCTGAAACCATTTTAAACATGCATTGCATTGTCATCGGGAATACACAAGTTTAAGATCTCTAACTGATTGTGAAGTTATTTAAAAATTGAATACTAAATCCAGTACGGACTGACATGTTAAGTTAATTAAAAGAATATAAAAATGGCACATAAGAATATTCAATGAAAACTGTCCCTATAAACAGTAAAATAATTAAATTATATGATTTATGTAAAAATATAAACATATATTTTACCTGGAAAGCCAGAAGAAGACACAAGCCTGATATTTTCCACAAACCCATGATGATGGATGTAAGGAACTGAATAATTTCTGTCAATTTCTCAACCTTTATATACCCCAAATGTGTACATATGTAATGATAATATGTAATTACATTACTATCAGTAAATGTGTGATTGTTATAATATTCAGATCGACATGTTTTCAATTCAGAATTATCAATACGTGACATTGTACTTTATATTTTTGATATTCAACACAAAATGTAACTATTATCTTTACATATTTGAGGTATATAAAGGTTGAGAAATTGACAGAAATTATTCAGTTCCTTACATCCACCATCATGGGTTTGTGGAAAATATCAGGCTTGTGTCTTCTTCTGGCTTTCCAGGTAAAATATATGTTTATATTTTTTACTTACATAAATTATTTAATTTAATTGAATTTTTTTACATAGGTACTGTTTATTATGTGGATCGTATTATTTAAATATTCTTACGTGTCATTTTGTATGCGTAAATACATGTTTTTTAAAAATAATCTTTCAGGAATCTACATAAAATAATCTTTTAATATGCAGTACACAAGTACATACTGCATATTAAAAATAAATTAAGAAATTAAAATTGAAATTACCGTTTTAACTTTAGTATATAAGGTCTTTGGTTATAACCCACTGCCAACTTTGAATTTCAATTGAACTTTTTTCACTTGACAAATATAACGTTCTTAATTTAAAAAAAAGTTAGACATTTCAAATTCGATTGCTTTTACATTCAGTTAAAGTGAAGATAGGTAAGGCAAAAATCAGAGTAATTTTCGAATACGAAACTGCTCTTAATGACAATGCTGTGTTTGGGGAGGTTACGTTACGTTACGGCCAACAAACACACCGTACTTTTTTGGTTTATGAGGCTATAGTAGGCTATATAGTATATTATGAAAATAATTTCCACAGTACCCTCAAAAGATACATCTTTGAAATAAAGAACAGTTTGTATTTACATCTTTATACTATTGCATGAGTTTTTTTTAATTTAAATTTGTTTAATACTTTTCTTGTAAAATTGGTTTAAGTAAAAACTTTTTTTTTAATTTTTTATCGTAAGTAACTAAAAAAACTACAAGGTCTATGAAGTAGATTTTTATTCCAATCGAAAGAGAATATGAAAATCTACCGGTTGAGTCTTTTAATATTTTTATTATTAACCTTTTCTTCCCGGAAAAATGTTGTATATCACATATTAGGTGTTGTACAATATTTTATCGTGTTTCATACATTAGAAGGTAATTTAACGTGCATTTATGTGAACATCCGTATACCCAGGGTATACAAGGGCCTTTACCGCTTTCGTAGTGGAAACTTCGACTTGAAGTATGAACCATGAGGAAGACCAACCACTGAGGTAAATAACGATGAATTGAAAGTTGTGGTGGAAGCCGATCCGTGTAACGAACTACCAAGGAATTAGCGTGACGTTAACGTATCCACAATATTTACCCATTTGCTGTAAATTGGTAAAACTTGAAAAATAAAGACGTACCCGCCGGACCTACCAACTATCATGTTTTCCGCGATTTGAACATTTTTTGCATGTAAAAAATATCTTTCCAGAAAGCTGTACAGAATGCGTTTTCAAAGTTTGTAGAGTCCAGGTCCGCAGAGTTCTGTCGCGAAGGTTTAAATAATGTTCTTCCAATTAGATGGGAGAAATGTATATACAATGAGGGTAAATACTTTAATTAAATATTTTATCCTACAAAAAAAAACTTTTTAGTTTCAGTAGTTTTTTCCATTGAACGGGATTTCGAATCCTGCCTCAACCGATTTCATTCACTTATACCTAGTAAAAGCATTTACGCTTAGTTTAAGTACGAAACACCGCGGAATTTCATACTTTAACTTCAATAGTTTTGATTAAGTTGCAACTCTAAATATAATTGTATTTTGTGGTTTTTCAGAATATTAATTCAGCATGTATACCAAGTAGCTATCAATATCCTTGCCAACCACTGCCAGCTCCACATTGTTCGCCTCCTCCTCCTCCACCACCACCACCACCTTGTGCTCAACCATGTCTTCGGCCGCATTCTCCTCCACCACCACCGCCGTGTGCTCAGCCATGTCTTCCATCACTTCCTCCTCCACCACCACCACCGTGCGCTCGGCCGTGTCCTCCGTCACCATCTCCTCCTCCACCACCACTGTGCGCTCAGCCTTGCCCACCACCTCCTTCCCCACCACCGTGTGTTCAACCTTGTCCTCTACCACCACCTCCTCCACCACCATCACCACCACCATGTGCTCAACCTTGTCTACCACACCCTCCGCCTCCATCTCCCTGCGCTCAACATTGCCCACCACCCCCTCCAGGACCATGTGTCCAACCCTGCCCACCACCCCCTCCAGCACCATGTCCCCAACCCTGCCCACCACCTCCACCAGTGCCATGTGCTCAACCCTGTCCTCCACCTACTCCAGTGCCCTGTGCTAAACCCTGCCCACCACGTGCACCAGTGCCCTGTGCTCAACCCTGCCCACCACCTCCACCAGCGCCTTGTGCTCAACCCTGCTCACAACCTCTACCAGCGCCTTGTGCTCAGCCCTGCCCACAACCTTTACCAGCGCCTTGTGCTCAGCCCTGCCCACCACCTCCACCAGCGCCCTGTGTTCAACCCTGTCCACCACCTCCACCAGCGCCTTGTGCTCAGCCCTGCCCACAACCTCTACCAGCGCCTTGTGCTCAGCCCTGCCCACAACCTCTACCAGCGCCTTGTGCTCAGCCCTGCCCACCACCTCCACCAGCGCACTGTGTTCAACCCTGTCCACCACCTCCACCAGCGCCTTGTGCTCAGCTCTGCCCACAACCTCTACCAGCGCCCTGTGCTCAGCCCTGCCCACAACCTCTACCAGCACCTTGTGCTCAACCCTGCCCACTGCGTTCATGCTCTCCAACATGTTATTGATTTCGAACATATATTTTTTTTTAATTATTATAAGTCTCTTTTTTGAAATATATTATAATCCTGCATCTTAAACAATATTTAATTATTTTTATGTTTTCCTTATTAAAATGTACCTGTCTTGTCTCTATTATATCATAATGGCAATATTGTATCAAGGATCCATGGCCAGACAGTATTCATCTTAATATTTTTTTTTACATAAAACGTCATGTATTCTGTATCAGTATAAAAAATGTATGTATGCTATATAGTTTCCGAAAACAGATAAAATTATATAAACATTACAAGACGTACTCGTCGGACCTACCGACTATGTTTTTCGCGATTTTGACAATTTTTTGCATGGAAAAAAAATCTTCCCAGAATGCTGTACAGAATTAGTTCACACAGTTTATAGAGTCCAGAGTTCCGTCGCAAAGGTTTAAATAATGTTCTTCCAATTAGATGGGAGAAATGTATATACAACGAGGGTAAATACCTACTTTGATTAAATATTTTATCCTACAAAAAAAAAACATTTTAGTTTTCAGTTTTAGTAGTTTTTTGTAGATGGGTGGTAGCAGAGCAGTTAGCGCGCTTGGTTAATTCCAGTGGTCGGGATTTCGAATCCTGCCACGACCAATTTCGTTCACCTATAGTAAAAGCATTTAGGTACGCTTAGTTTAAGTATGGAACACCTATACCGAGTAGCTATCAATATCCATGCCAACCCTGCCAGCTCCACATTGTTCGACTCCTTCTCCTCCACCACCACCACCACCGTGTGCTCAATCATGTCTTCGGCTGCATTCTCCTCCACCACCACCTTCGTGTGCTCAGTCATGTCTTCCGCCACCACCAACTTGTGCTCAACCGTGTCTTCCGCCACCTCCTCCTCTTCCACCACCACCTCGGCCTTGTCCTCAACCTTGTCCTCCACTCCCACCACCGTGCGCTCAGCCTTGCCTACCACCTCCTCCCCCACCACTACCCCCTCCGCCTCCAGTTCCGTGCGCTCAACCTTGCCCACTACCTTCTCCTCCACCTCCACAATCACCACCACCTCCATGTTCTCTACAACGCCCACAGCCTCCACCACCACCGCCTTGTCAGTCATCCTTTCCTTGCCCATGTCAACGACCATACTAAGAAGGAATACGAATTATTTCTTTATGATATTTTTCTTTTGAAACATTTGCTACCCGTACTGTAATTATGTAAATGCTAAACCTTATTAACTTTTTGTCAATTGGAGAATTAATTGATTATAAATGAAATTATCTTAAAAAAATGTTTTTTTTATTCATTATTTGAATTGAAGCTTATAATGTTAGAATAAGTAATATATATATATAAAAATAATAACAATACCAAATATCTTCTTCAAACATAAATTGAAAATTCGTGTATTCTGCTATCTACTCTACAATCTACATAATAATATTATTGTTTTTCAATTTTTGGATTAGGAGTCTAGTATATTATGTCAATGTACAACACATTTCTTAATTCAAATAACTGGATAGCATTATTTAATCTGTATTTCTGTTAAAGAAACAATTATTTTCTAACAGATTTCTACTATTTTTTTTTATTAAAAAAAAATCCAATGTTTGGGCATATGCAATAATAAAAATATTCAATTATTTTCTACTAATCGACTCTTTTTTGGTCCCATTCTATTTTTCTGGTATAAGTTATTGGTATTGCACCTATACTTAATTTTTCGGTTGGTATAATCAATGGTCTTAGTAAATATGATTACGCACCGTTTTTTCTAGTGAAACCCTCTAAAACACGTCTCTCATGCCAAGAGTATTTCTGTCGGTGATAATGTTTATTGAATTTGTGCCACTGAAAAAAATGACACCATACGGCATACACCATGTCTGACACAGTTCCACTGCCAAAAATCTCGACAAATTTACACCGATATTTACTGAGGAGCAGAAATAACTGTTTCAACGGGTCAATTCCGATGCAATCTCTATCTACTCATTAAATCGTCGAACAACATTCTGGCTAATGGACACTTCCTACAATCCGCGAGACTTACACCCACCGACACCTACAATAATAATGATATTTAGACGAAGACGCTCATTGCATTATTGAATATTCATCGATCTTTCACAACCTTCAACTTGCAGATGTAGTCGATAGATTGCAATCAAAACTTTTCGCATTTAAGGAAGATTCTAGCTTTATTGTCTTATATTTCAGATCTGTTGTTTAAATAATAATATATATATATATATATATATATATATATATATATATATATATATATATATATATATATATATATATATATATATATATATATATATATATATATATATATATATATATGTTATAATATTTTTATCTCGGTTTTCCCGTGTCAGTAGGTCTTGACACCCGTGAAAACATCAAATATAACATATATATATATATATATATATATATATATATATATATATATATATATATATATATATATATATATATATATATATATATATATATATATATATATATATATATATATATATATATATATATATATATATATATATATATATATATATATATATATATATATATATATATATATATATATATATATATATATATATATATATATATATATATATATATATATATATATATATATATATATATATATAGATATATATATGTTATAATAAATATGTTATAATATTTTTATTTCATAAATTATCCACCGGGAGACCGGTTTCAATATAACAGTATTCTCGACGGTCACTGTTGCAAAACTTGTTTATTATTTTGAATATTTGTATTTCAATCGTTGTTTATTTTATTTTGCATTTAGCATAGGTATAATTTTCGCCAAACATCTTTAAAGAGCTTTCGGTTGCGCAGAGCGCAAATTTGTGTATTTTTGCTTCGTTGGTTTACGTGCAAATCGCCCCCCTTCTCGGCTAAAAGTTCAAATTATTTGGCGACAACTATACCTACTTTTACTATAACATTATTTATAAATATTTCGTGGATTGGAGATATGGACACGGAGTTTTTACTTATTTATATTTATTTAGCATAATGCAGAGTGAATTTTATGCATATTTTCACAAAACAGAAGATTTTCGATTCTAGATGTACCTACCATCACTTCTTATCACTAATAATAGTAATATAAATACTCCGTGCAAGTAATTTCCTTGTCGCTATGATAACTGTTATTATTTTTTTCTTGATTACTCACTATCTACTATTGTACCAAATAAACTTTAGACTCCACGTGTCTCGGCTTGGTTGGAATAAATTGCCTTATGACAATAAACCGCCTTCGTGCACTTGTAGATAAAGTATATAAATAAACAATTTAAGTTTTCATTGCCAAACGACAGTTACTTTCAGCTAATCTTTGTTTCCACTACAAAGAAGCGATTAGATATTTTACGTAGGGTAGTATGAGAAAAATGGCCACCATACATAGATTTGTATTTAATTTGCTAGATATGGCAACACGTAGCAATCTATAAATTATTCCTCAAGTACAAATACATAATTACTTTTAAAACTGTCCTACTTATTTGTTTAGCCGCTTTCATCTAATACCAGATATTGAATAATTCTGTTTCCTAAGTTTTCGTTATTCTTGTTATTTACCTACTTATTTGTGAGTTCCAGGAAAGCGTTTATGCTGACTCCCAACCTATAAATTTGAGCTGATAATAATAATAATATCCATCCGTAGCAAAACTTGAATTACATTTCACATAAGTTTCGTCATTTCGATTTAGTTATTATTATTATTTATTTCCCGATGAGTTGCCTTCCTTTAACCCGCCACTTTTGTCGTCCTTATCCTATCTCTTTCTCAAATTCCCATTCCATTCCTCCCTTCCATTCCTCCCTTTTACACAATCTGACTTCACCCCCATGCAACATTACCATTTCGTTTCATCTGAACTTACACGGCATGTTGCAGTGATCCAATTATCTCTAAATGAGAATGTCTCCATAATAACGTACAAAATAAATTATTTAACGATCAATTAAAATCGTTTTTTTTCATTGAATATAAAACTGCTACGTTAATATATTCATATCACGCAATATCCGTAATGGGGTAGACAGCGAGAATTTAATTTTTGTATATATTTTTAAGATTGTAGAACCGATCGATATACTTTTTACTCCTTACTAACCCAAGGGGATATAGTAGGGAGTTATGATTTCGCAATTATTTTATTGCATATTATCAACTAGTATCATGCTGAGATTATATTCTGAAAGTATCTGTATCTGTGTACAATGTAGGTATCTGTGTGTGTGTGTGTGCTGTGTACTATGTGCTCTGTGCTATGTGCTATGTATTATGGCGTGTTTATTTTAGGTACTTTATCGATTATAGACTAAAGTACTCATTCGATTCCTTTCAAATTTTGCAAATTTTATATCTAATACTCGCTTAGACCTCATTAGATGTTGAAGGATATCTAAATAGTGCTTCTCAATTGTTTAAACTGTCAAATATTTCAAAGTGACCCCAAGCTCAGGAAACTTGAAATTTTTAATTTCAAATTGGTCAAATAGGCACATCACTTTCATAAAATGGCATTTAAAAATTATCAAGTTTTCATAATAAAATATTTAAATAAGAAAATAATTTATTACACTCATTTCATGAAAATGCTGAATATTTTCTATACAAAATTTGAATACTTTATAGAATGACTTCTTAGTGAGTAGTTTAGCGTTGGCCACAACCCACTCGTTTTTTTTTTATAGAATCAACACTACTCTTTTCTTTTGCTATTATTAGGTATATGAAGACATTGAGCATATCTTAGCGGAATAACACTTTAAATTAGGTATATATCTACCTATTTGGTCTATATACAACAATGTGCACAAAAGCCGAATTTATTACTATTAGTGATCACATAGAGGTCAAAATTCGACCGTAATTCGTTAAATTTGTATTTTTGAAAGTCATAGGACCTGGGAGGTACTCTTGACACTATCTTAATACGTTCTTATCTTGTCTCAATCTTAAAAAAATATAAATCAATACTCGACCATGCTATAATTTTAATTTAAATCTACATTGAATAATAAAAAATGTTAAGATGAAAGTCTAGTATGATTTCATTATTTTTTGTATTTAATCAATTAATTTTTACCCCAAAGATTTCTGATGTCTGAATCTGACCTTAAAGCCGTTTGCAGACCAAAATATAAACAAAGTTAGTTTAGCTTAGCTCACATAGCTGAAGTTATTTTTCATACATACAAGTGTGCAGACCGCAAACTATGTGAGCTAGTATGAAAAATGACCTCAGCTATGCGAGCTAAGCTAAACTAACTTAGATTACTTAGGTTTTGGTCTGCAATGCAACGCTTGAATGTTGCCTAATTAACTTCATGAGTAAGCCCTGCATATCTGCGTATTATATGACAAAAAACATCATATATTTGTCAAGGGGTTCAAAAGTTTCTTTTCACATATTGCAAAGTGTTATTGCTTAGGTTAATTATCGTTTCACAGTAGATTATGTATTTTTCTTTGACACGACCTGATTTTTGTAATTCAAAACAACTGCAATTGGCATTGGCAGTTTGAAAGTAAATAAACAATCTATAATTTGACGTGAAATATATTATTTTATTGTATTTGTAACATATTCAGTGTTATTTATAAAAATAAATTTGGTTCAATTGAACCCGGTTCAAAGTCTTATTCTGAAATTCAAATATTCTCATACAAGAATTATTTATTCTTATATGAGAATATTTGAATTTCAGAATAAGACTTTGAACCGGGTTCAATTGAACCAAATTTATTTTTATAAATAACACTGGTGTTTAAATTTTAGCTTCCTGCACTCCTCTATGTAAACTTTTATGTCAAATCTCAGACTCATCCGTGCGTGCATTTTGTTTAAAAGGGGGTAAGTAACTAATTTTCGCTTCACGTTTTATAGATAATGCAATCTCTTTTATACAACCCAATGATCTTGAAGCCTCAAGTTAATATTAGTACTTACATAAGAAGAAAAGGAAAATCCAGCAGTAAAATAATCAATATAATTTTAAAGATTTTGTCTAATTTTGGTTTAACAAACAGTATATCTACACTTATCAATCTTTATTTATTTATTTGGATAGTATAAAATAGTAAATTAATTCATTGTATCCCAATAATATGTTTGATAATACAATATGTTTAATAATATAATATCTTTGACTTATTTCATAAGGTTCAATGTAATTTATCTAGAATTTATACGTACGTAGTCTTAACATGGCTGAAAGTACTCTTCTTAAAATAGGTTTTACTGCACAAAACTTACGCAGGAATTTCCATTTGGGTACTTAATTCATAGGACGTGCAGAAACTATTTTATATTATGCATTCACATTCATTCGATGACAGGTCGTAAGACCTGTAGGTGCCTTGATTTTCCGGTTCTCCTACAGTAAATATTCCAACTTCGTCTCTATTGAGATAATTAAAAATCTGTTAAAAAATACAAACTATCGTACTAATTGTCAGCTTCCATAATTATTATTTCTAGATGAGACAATAATTAAGCGGAATCGAACGACACCTACCGTCTTCCCAATGAATCATGACCACAATAATAATAATCGCAGCCTAAACAATACCGTAACAATAATAATAATATGTGCATAACAATACCAACCAGTATGTAACTAACTATCGGGCGGCCATATAAACTAAACTACGCTGTTGGTGTGGTCATGAGCGGGGCAAGGGGCCGGTGGTAAGCGGGTTGAGGGAAGTAGCGGGAGGGGGAGAGGCGGCAGCCGCTTTAACTCCCCCGCTGCCTCCCGCCACCGCCCGCTCAGCCCGTTCAGTGTACGCTACTCTGTCGGACGGACGTCTTCTCGTCGCACCACCGTTTGATAAATGAAACGCTCACTGACACAATCATCAAAGAGAGAATAATAAAAAAAATTTGCTGTTTCGATGCACCGCGTAGTGAGGGCTGCCGCGAGTGATTGATAGATAGGTCCTATACTATATAGTAGGCTGTTACATCAGTGCCGGGCGAGGAAGTTAGCGCCAACCTTGTGCAGTTTCATGTACATATTGTGAGTGCAAAGACCGTAGTTGTTGCGATTGATCTAATTCCATCGCAGTAGAGTACATATTCGTTTTGTCTTATATTTTGTTTTCTTTTTTTTTTGTAATGGATGCATTTCTGTTCACCTATACTGAACCGCTCTGAGCTGTCTGTCTCTCTCTGTGCCTATCCGATCCGCTGCCATTGTTCGTATTTTCCCTTTGTTGTGTAAATGTGATCCTTTTTTCGTCTCTGCCCGATATTGTTATTCAATTCCTCGATTGACGATCTCCGACATAGAATTACATTAGAGACAATATTATTATTTGTGGTCGTGGAGTTTGTTCTCTGTTTCCATCCGATCATTGGACCGCTTAGTTTGCTCTGTTGGATAACTGCATTTGATAAATGTTGTTTGTGATCTGTTTTATATTTAGCATGGTTTATTAAACACCGAGACAATCGTCTTTGTACATGTTGTTTTATTATAAGTACGAGAAGAAAAACTGAGGATTACTTTTATGGGTAGGTACTCAATCAAAACTATTATGTGTTGTTTTACCGCCTTGAATTCTTTATATTTTATATTTGTGTATCGTATATGGATGAAATGGTAATTAATTTGATTTTGTGTTGTGTTTTTTTTTATTTTAGTGAATGCAAACGGGATATATTTGTATTAAATTTATGATTCGTAAAGAATAGATTCCATTTTAAAATGTTCTCATGGCAGTCCATTCTAATAACGATGAATCCCTATTGCGGAATATAGTGGAGTTCAGTCGAACCTTCAGATCTACATTTTCAGTTGTTTTATGTTGCTAAAGTAATTTCCACCCCGAGCTAATAACAAACAAACAGATGAAAACATTGAAGTGTGTAAATAGCTACCTAGGTGCTGCAAAACTGAAATTTCCCCCGAAGAGTGTATACATATGTGAGCGGATGGATAGGTTACCAAAACGCATACTGTGTATTCGCAATGACGTGTTTATATAGTTCGCGATTCTCCGCGGCTTGATTCTCTAGGTACTATAATATAATACCGTGGTTTTTTTTTGTTCTCTCTTTCTCTCCAGTTTCGTAACATGGAACGCGACGTTTCCCCGGCTATCTGCGAGCGAGCGAGAGGATATTATAGATAGATACGTAGTACATTTTCCAGGTTTGTATGTAACGATACGTCTCCCTTTGTGGAGTAGTGTCTACGTGGAAGGATATTAAATCGCTTCTCCCCTCGTCGCCTCCCTCGTTCTGCTCTCCTCCTCGTCTCCCGCACCTCTCCTACACCCTCCTTCCTCTCCGCAGTTGCTCTGGAAAGATCTGCCCTGAATATGGAATGGTCGCTCAACTGAATGTGATTTTTGTTATTAAATACTCTACGGCTGTTGCTGCAGTCGAAACACATTCTAACGAATTAGTCAATATCGTACCCCGAAATAAATTATCATAACCGATAATAATCGCGTTGAAAGACATACCTGTGGAAATTGAATTAATAATCACTCCGATCCGCCTGCCTTAATTCAGTCTTGTTCAAAAGGTAAAACCAGTTTTGAGGCTTTGCGAATCGATTACGACTGTATTGACCTCGAGGTTTATCTAAGCATTTAGAAGCGCTGAAAATTAATAACATTATGTTTTATGTTTAGGGTTACGATTACGAGACACCACAACGTATCAAACGTTCATTAATTACAAAAAAATAAAAGTTTAAAGTTTGTCAAAGCAGATGTTATTAATTTCGACGTGTCTTTCATATGACCTTTGTGTTAGTCTGAATATAATATTCTCGTTATAGATTCGACTCGATGTTTTAATGAAAACAGTTGGGTACCTTCTTACTTCCTACCCACACAACTGATCATTTATTGTAAAATCTAGTCACTGCCTTTTAATTAAAGTTATTTCCATCGGTTTCCTGATTGTTTATCTCTTTGTAAAATGATGTTGCTTATTATGCGCTGATTTTATTTTTACGTAATTTATTATTATTATTATTTGTGGCTTTATTATACACGAGTTATTATACTTCATCACGTATTTATTGTTCAATGAGTTAGTTACCTACCTACCTTCCATCAATCGTGAGCTATTATCTTATGACCTACATTATTTTATTGAAATTACTCAACTTTCTTTAAACAATACATATTATTTTACTGTAGTTTCCTTAAACATCTTGATTGTGTTTTCCTCGTACACGGTCATTTAGGTTTTCACATCAACTATGAGTAAATGCTTTGTTACCTCGTTTTTATTTTCTTTTTACCAATGCACAATTAACATCTTTTCATGTGCATATTTATTTTGTACATAGGTGTATTATCTCAATAATGAATAAGATATGTTCATCTTTTACTCTCTTAGCGGTCTTCATTATGAGGTTTAACTAAATGGCCGTATTTACTTATTCATTATTTTATTTTTGTGGATTTGTGGATAGCGAAAACGTTTCAATTCTGAAAAGATGTTTAGTTTTTTGCTAAATTTGAACTATTGATATTTTTATTATTGTAAACTAACTGCGGAACATTTAATTCTTGAACATTGCGACCATTTTTTAAATTTTTTTATTGGATTTACTCAATTTAATTTCATTTGGATGAAATACATAATCTTTCTTGATTCATATACTTCACATGGCACTGGGTCTTAGTTTATTATTTTATTTAATCAGACAGTACTTATCTATTCATTTACAATATTCAGGTAAACATTTTTTCATACTTGATGAGTATTTGTTCTAGAAAATTACTAATTATGTAATTTTTCATCATTCCACATAGCTATCTTTGTTTCGTAGAAAACAGTATTTAAACAAATATGTATTTGGAACAAGGTGGGTGTGTGAATTATAATATTAAGTATATTACATGGTACCAACTTGTGAACTTACTATTATGTAAATAAAAGGAATGGAGAAGGATAATGGTGTGATATGTAATACTGAATCGTACGGATCTTTATATGTCAAGGTGATTCCTGTACATAACGTGTTCCTAACAAAGGAAAGAGAAATTATATTAGATCTCCATTGAAAAATACAGATTATATTTTTTTTATTCAAGTTTAGGTAAAAAATTTTATCAATGCATGTAAGAAAAACCTGCAAGGCTTCTCATAACAGTTGATTAAGATAAGATTCAGACATTAGAAACATTTTAGATTAAAATTATTTGACTGTATTAATAATACAAAAATGGATGAACAATTCAAAATAAATATGGATAGGTATTTTATTTTTATTTGTTGGCAAATTCGCAGAATGTATTAAATAACATTATTTACATAATCTTTAAAATATATACATTCCAATTATGAATTTACTTTTGAAATATTACAAATTTAAATGCTTGGTAGAAAAAAGTATTAACAAATAAAACAAATTGAACTATGATGACAGAGGAAGTAACAATAACAATAATTTGAACGAGAAGAAATAATTACATTAATAATATAGAGAACACATTGAGTAAAAAAAATCGGTAGAAAAATCGATAGAAAAATCGAGATGCACATTATGCACAATCTCGTCATGAATTTTATCAAATATCATTGCCTGAACTGAGGATCTGTTTGATTTTACTTAGATATGGTTCGTATTTAATGTGAAACACGTCAATATTATTAAATGTTTTATTATATGTAGATAGTGTCCTGTTTAAAACAGAGTCTTTAACGTATGTCGTGTTAATATTTTTTATATGAAATGTGTGGATATATGAGAGAGATTGTGTCAAAAGTCGTCTTATCAAATACAACCACGTAAATGATATATTGAAAGAAGGAAATATAAAAAGCCATGATCGACAACCATGTATAAGACTTTATCCACATAAATATGTACGAAACAACGATTGTCTGAGAATGGAAGTGTTTGAAGCTCAATTCTCACTGCTTATTCCATTGAGGACACAGCACCAAGGTATTTATTTATAAGTTCTAGTCTGACCACGTCAATTTTTTATCCACATTGAAAAGAACGCGATTAATTCGTGAAGTTTTATATGATGTTAATATGAATTATGGTGATTAATTATGATAAAAAAGTCGGGTATTATATTTTCATCAGGTTTCCTCTCATGAGTGCCTCTCCTTAGAGTGGGTTATATTGAGTACCTACTTACGTCAGTGCATTTTGAAAACCTGTTTGAAGAATACATCCTTGAATCCAAATGTGAATGTATTGTTTTTTGCATCAGTGTATTCGAATTCGGATACAATATATAATTTCCTGATATTATATAACCATGATCTCTTCGCATACTTTTTTGTGTTCATTTCCTTAATAAAGGTTGGATGTCATTAAGCCACTGCCACAGAACCAAGATATTATGATTAAATTGATATTAGGAACTTTAAAAATTACAGAAAAAATATTTTTTGTTATAAATATGTTGGAATCAACTAAATAATTTATACTCTCATAATGTTTGTCTTCGATTTATTGTTCCCGACTTTCTCCAGCCTCAATTTGATATTCATGCTAAGTTGATTAATGTACCTATTATTACTGCCTATATTCATATTAATTACAAAATATTGATGTTTACACAAACAAGTTTGCCAGACAAAAGAAATGTATTATTCAAAAAAATGTAATTTAGCTTCTACGTAATTATTTCTAAAGATGATTGCTTATAATTATTTATTTAAAATCTTTAATCGGCTTGTTCTTCCAATGCTCTCGAGAGAAATTTCAAGATTTACCTTATGAGCTCCGCTTATCTTTCGTTTCAGTAGATATTTATTTACCTTATGAGCTCCGCTTATCTTTTGTTTCAGTAGATATTTATTTACCTTATGAGCTCCGCTTATCTTTTGTTTCAGTAGATATTTATTTACCTTATGAGTTCCGCTTATCTTTTGTTTCAGTAGATATTTATTTACCTTATGAGCTCCGCTTATATTTGTTTCGGTAGATATTTACCTTATAGCTCCGCTTATATTTGTTTCGGTAGATATTTACCTTATGAGCTCCGCTTATCTTTCGTTTCAGTAGATATTTGAATTCTTCAGAGCTGATATCGGATGCCGATGATTTTAACTTTACGATTCCAAAATATATAATATTATGTAATTAGTGAAGAAATTATCAATATAATAATGTGGTTCTGATTTTAACTTATACCGCTCGATGCTTACAGACTCAGTAGGTACATAAATGACTGACAATGCGATTTATAACTCTGGTTCAGGCCTGAAACTTGTTTGATTATAAGGCATAAGTAGTATAACCAATTTCCAGCCATTATGTTTCACACTCTGTTCAGTCGAACAAAGAATA
This sequence comes from Molanna angustata, assembly GCA_963576475.1. Lineage (NCBI taxonomy): Eukaryota > Metazoa > Arthropoda > Insecta > Trichoptera > Molannidae > Molanna > Molanna angustata. The sequence goes on from OY754974.1 coordinate 22,714,756, forward strand.
ATGTACATGGATATAACCGGTTCCTTATTAAGGCCCGGGAGAAACATCGATAGTCTCTCGGAGCACGATCTTGAGGTCAATAAAACGGAATCAGTCAACAACGCCGATACGAAAAATTCGACCACACATACTGTCTATATATCGAGTATTATTTATTGATTTATAACCCAGACTGATCGTTTTGCAAGTGTAAATGTATTAAGACAGCAGAGTGAAAGAAGAGATCCATCGCTTTGCTGCCAACCATAATCCCCAATATTGAAACCAAAAAAGAGGAATATATTTTGATTACTTATGTTGTGTGATTCATAAGTAAATATTTGTAATTATGAAGTCTCATTATCAATTTCACCAAAGCTACATAAGATACTATGCTCTCCTACGTAGAAATTACTTGAAGCTTTGGTAGTTCCTATCGTATCTATTGGTTTTCACCAGTCTGTCGTAATTGTTTCTTAGTTCATATTTCACTCCTATATGACATTACCTCTCTATCGCATGTTCATAAGTATTCTTTTTTTTCATTTTCCTAATTAGATTGTGTTAAGAGTCTTTAAATCAACTTTTTGTATAATCTTTTTTCTTGCTGTTGAGTGACTTTATTATATACTTATCTGTCTTTGTGATCTCATTCCAACAACATTTTAATAGTACCTACCCAAGATTCATTATAACACACATTAATGTCGGAACAACAATTGCGTTTAATATTGTGTGTTTATGTATTGTTGGCTTCCTTATATCTACCATTATACAAAACCTGCTAAAACTTTACTTTCATGCAAAATAGTCTTCATGTCTTCTATCTCGTTGAACACTCGAGATATATTCAAATCATCAGTCTCTGTGGCTTCTGGTGAGTAGTGTTTTTGCAAGCTCTCCTCTGTCTCTTTACGTCCAATTCATATAATCCTAAAGTGTTATATTATTCATGTATAACTTGATATTAATTAAGGCTGTATGTTTATAAAATAAAATAAAATTAATAAAAAAATAAATAAATGGTGTTTAACGTCTCATAAACCCAGACTGAAACTACAGATTTTATGTCAAACACTAATTCAAGCACCCAATAAAAAAATTTCATATTTGGATGATACAATAATTTATTGTAAATTGTCTCATAAATACATATTAAAATCACAGAAACTTGGTAGTTAGAGATCTCACTAACTAAAACACATACCGATATTAAGTTGTTCAAATTTATGTTATGAAATTCTTTTTTTTTTGTGTGTGTATTTTTAAATGCGTGTCAATTTATCTATTTTTTGTACATCGATATTGATAATTGAGAATTTATCAATTTTCCTTATTTGTTGCATCAAGTCAAAGACGTGACAATAATAATAATCTCTCCGCCATTTTGATGAGAGTCAATTTACATATATGCGAATGTTAACCTTTAGTTTTTGTCATTTTTTCTTATAAGGCTATAGTTTTTACTCATCTGTTTTGTAAAATCGTTAACCTTTTTTTGTACGTGTTGATTCTTACTATCCGGTTACCATTATTTAATATTTGCATAAATAATAACAGTACTGTGTTTTATCATAATTAATGTCCATTCGTTCAACGTTACTTGTATAGACTTATCGTTGATTTATAATACACTTACATAGTTGTTGCTATTAAATACTTTCATATTTCTTTATTTTTTTAGATGTATCATAATAAGTATGATTACATTCAGAATTATTTGTAGTATCAATAGTAGATAATAATTGGGATTATAATAGCGTGCTTGGAATGATCTTGAATCATTAAACGGCGCTATATAAATTATTATTTTATTAATAGCATACGAAAATTGCAACGGTGTTTTATAAAATCATTTTTTTTAATATATATTAAACAAACAGTTTATAATATGATTAACAAAGGTATATCAAATTACAAATTATGTAGGTATATTAAAGTCATATATAAATAATAAAAAATGGGCTAGAATCACCAGAAATAGTAAGGCCAAGATGCAATCTGGGGCTGAGTATCAAGAAAAATATTATGATTGAAGTAATTTTTGAGACAAAATTCCACTTCTTTTAGCTGTGTAACACTTCTACTCTGTAACGTTTGTTCCTATTCTTGTTTTACTTTATAAATAAATATCCACCTACAAAATAATATTGCTTTTTTATTACAGTTCTATTCTTGCGTATCAAATGTAGTTATATACTAAATGAATTATGTACACGTCGACTGCCTTGTTTGCATTATAACTATTTTCGGATTCATGATTATGAATTCATAACAACAACAATTATAATGTGTTTTTTAATATACTTACTTTACAATGTTGTCATATGTTTTGATAACTCTTCACATTCTGTGTCAATATTTGTGCAACGATAATATGCGATAAGGTTATCTCGATTCTTACTTAATAATAATAATAATGATGAATACTTCCTTGCACCCTGCGCAACTGGTGAGTTTATTGCCGTATGGCAAATTCTTTCAACCAACCAATGTTTCCAGCACAGAGAAGCAATATTTGTGTGAGAAATAAATTTAAATACATTTCTCCTCTGCTGGAAATCGAACCCAAAACGCCCGCACAGAAACCGAACGGCTTACAAACTGTGCCACATTTAGGTATTATCTGCGTTGAATTAAAACATTGTATTTAAATTCTTATAATTAAATTACTGTTTTAATTAATTATTGTAATTTATTAGGATTTATTTTGACATGTTTTCCTTGTGATATTTTGTGAAATGGTTTTATATTATTTTAGCTACATTCGGGAAACCTCCAATAAACGCGATTAATGCTCCTTTTTAAGTTGGTACTTCTCTATTTTATTAATTTTATTATCCTCTTATCTCTCATTTTGGTTGTACCACGTTGCTGTATTATATAAGACGGATCCAAATAAATAATAAAATTAATAAATCACTTTATTATGTAATAGTATCTATTCATTTAAAAAATATTATATTTAAATTGTATTAGTACGAAAATATTTAGGTGTGTTGATTTTTTCTTTATTCAAATGTTTTTTTTACTCTCCACACTATGGAATAGGGGAGAGTCATGATTTCGCAAAATTTAAGCGTATTTTTTTTACATCAATTTCTCAATGGGTATCATGTAGAGAATGCACACTATGAGTTTCGTCGTGATGTGTTTGTGTGTATGGCGTATACGCTGTACGCCGTACGCCGTACGCCGTACGCTGTACGCCGTACGCCGTACGCCGTAGCATTTATCTTTTTTGTGTCCTCTCTACAGCCCAAACTATAAGTCTGATCGACTTCATATTAACATCATATGTGTAAAGTGCAAAGACCTAGAGCTGATTAGTTTTCCATAGACAACTTTTGATTTCTTCTCTATGAATTCATCATTTACGTTGTTTTTTTTTTGTGTCCTCTCTGCAGCCCAAACTATAAGTCCGATTGACTTCATATTGATATCACATGTGTTAAGTCCATAAACTTAGAGCTGATTAGTTTTCCATAGACAACGGTTCATTTTTTCCCAATGTTTCTTTATGATTTCATCTATTAAAACTGAAAAAATGCTCTCACGACCTGGAAATTAGAGATATTTTAATTTGGTTTCAACTATTTATACAACACCAAGAATCTTCATAAAATTGTATTCAAAGTTGGTCAATGTTAAAAGAAAAATATTCAACGGTTTCAAAAATTATATTTTATTTAATGGATATTTGTATGAAACTTATATGTAACAAGAGAATTTTTTTATATTTGGCAATGATCAGTTCATTGATTTCATATTGATAGAAGAATATTAATAGCTTGAACTTAGAACTGATTAGCTTTTCATAGATATCATATAATTTCTTCATATGATATCACGTGTAAACATTGTCAAAATGCTCTAACGCTCTTTGAAACAAAATTTATCTGCTTTTTTTAAAATATTTCATACAACATAAGCAGTCTTCACTATACTGCATTAATAGTTTGTCTATCTTAACATAAAAATATACTATCGGAAGAAAATTTATATTCCTGGTAGTAACATTTAGTATGAATAAAAATGTAATTAGATAAATTTCTATGTATGGAAACGTTTAGTAATTTGATTTCATGTTATAATGTAAAGAGCTTGAACATAGAACTGATTAGCTTTCCATAAATAACAAAAAAAATCTTCATATGATATCACCTGTCAAAATTTGGAAAATGCTCTCGCGTTCTTTAGAACAAAATTTATCTGCTTTTTTTAAAATATTTCATACAATATAAGCATTCTTCACTATACTGCATTAATAGTTTGTTTATCTTAACATAAAAATATACTATCGGAAGAAAATTTATATTCCTGATAGTAACATTTAGTATGAATAATAATGTAATTAGATAAATTTCTATGTATGGAAAAGTTCAGTAATTTGATTTCATGTTATAATGTAAAGAGCTTGAACATAGAACTGATTAGCTTTCCATAAATAACAAAAAAAATCTTCATATAATATCACGTGTCAAAATTTTGAAAATGCTCTCGCGTTCTTTAAAACAAAATTTATCTGCTTTTTTTAAAATATTTCATACAACATAAGCATTCTTCACTATACTGCATTAATATTTTGTTTATCTTAACATAAAAATATACTATCGGAAGAAAATTTATATTCCTGGTAGTAACATTTAGTATGAATAAAAATGTAATTAGATAAATTTCTATGTATGGAAAAGTTCAGTAATTTGATTTCATGTTATAATGTAAAGAGCTTGAACATAGAACTGATTAGCTTTCCATAAATAACAAAAAAAATCTTCATATGATATCACCTGTCAAAATTTGGAAAATGCTCTCGCGTTCTTTAGAACAAAATTTATCTGCTTTTTTTAAAATATTTCATACAACATAAGCATTCTACACCATACTGCATTAAAAGTTTGTCTATCTTATCATAAAAATATACTATCGGAAGAAAATTTATATTCCTGATAGTAACATTTAGTATGAATAATAATGTAATTAGATAAATTTCTATGTATGGAAAAGTTCAGTAATTTGATTTCATGTTATAATGTAAAGAGCTTGAACATAGAACTGATTAGTTTTCCATAAATAACAAAAAAAATCTTCATATAATATCACGTGTCAAAATTTTGAAAATGCTCTCGCGTTCTTTAAAACAAAATTTATCTGCTTTTTTTAAAATATTTCATACAACATAAGCATTCTTCACTATACTGCATTAATAGTTTGTTTATCTTAACATAAAAATATACTATCGGAAGAAAATTTATATTCCTGATAGTAACATTTAGTATGAATAAAAATGTAATTAGATAAATTTCTATGTATGGAAACGTGTAGTAATTTGATTTCATGATATAATGTAAAGAGCTTGAACATAGAACTGATTAGCTTTCCATAAATAACAAAAAAATTCTTCATATGATATCACCTGTCAAAATTTGAAAAATGCTCTCGCGTTCTTTAAAACAAAATTTATCTGCTTTTTTTAAAATATTTCATACAACATAAGCATTCTTCACTATACTGCATTAATAGTTTGTCTATCTTAACATAAAAATATACTATCGGAAGAAAATTTATATTCCTGGTAGTAACATTTAGTATGAATAAAAATGTAATTAGATAAATTTCTATGTATGGAAAAGTTCAGTAATTTGATTTCATGTTATAATGTAAAGAGCTTGAACATAGAACTGATTAGCTTTCCATAAATAACAAAAAATTTCTTCATATGATATCACCTGTCAAAATTTGGAAAATGCTTTCGCGTCCTTTAAAACAAAATTTATCTGCTTTTATTAAAATATTTCATACAACATAAGCATTCTACACCATACTGCAATAATAGTTTGTCTATCTTAACATAAAAATATACTGTCGATAGAAAATTTATTTTCCTGGTAGTAAAATTTAGTATGAATAAAAATGTATATAATAAGATAAATTTCTTATGTATGGAAAAGTTCAGTAATTTGATTTCATGTTATAATGTAAAGAGCTTGAACATCGAACTGATTAGCTTTTCATAAATAACAAAAATTTCTTCATATGATATTACGTGTCAAAATTGTCAAAATGCTCTAACGTCCTTTAAAACAAAATTTATCTGCTTTTATTAAAATATTTCATACAACATTAGAATTCTTCACCATACTGCATTAATAGTTTGTCTATCTTAACATGAAAATATACTATCGTTAGAAAATTTATATTCTTGGTAGTAAAATTTAGAATGAATAAAATATTTCATTGTCAATATTTGTGGTGTGGAGAGTTTAGTGTTGGCCACAACCCACTCGTTTTATTATAATTATTATTATTATTTATTTGGCTTTTCAACAGACTACACATACAATAAGTAACAATACAAACATAATAAAGGGATTTTTATGTCGATCTATTGCTATTCAATAATAATTTTAGTCATTCTCACCACATTATGTAAAAAAATTACAGAATTTCATTCGATTATGCATTCAAAAATACTTGGGAATTGTTAATTATTGTTTGCCATTGAATACACATTTTAATTTTCTTACGTACTTTACTTTACTTTTTGTATGGCTACGGCTTTTCCTGCGCCTTTGGCTGCGTCATTGAGTAGTTCCCTTCTACACTCTTGGCTCCCGTTCGGCCAGCCACTTCACAGCTTCTGGAGTCGCCCTATGGATGTCCATCCAGTCTCCTTCATACCTCCGTATCGGGCACTCCTCTACTAGATGCTGGATAGTTTGGCTTCTTGCTCCACAGTCACATTCCGGAGAATCCCTTTTTCCCCATTTCCACATTTGGTAGTTACATCGTCCTTGACCTGTACGAATTCTGTTTTGCTGAATCCAAACTTTTCGGGGAAGGTTATAACCTGGGACCCTTTCGTTAGGGTCTAGAATAATATGTTTGTTTAATACCAGGTCTGAATCATTCCACCTCTCTTTCCATGCTCTAGGCAAGTTGAATTCGCCGAGTAGCTTCGACCAAACAGGCTTTCTGGACTTCAGTCGTTGTCTTGGTGGACGGAATATATCTTGAAATGCGGGAATTGCGGGATTCTTTTCAATCTTGGCAAGTTCTCTAGCTGTAGCCTGGCTCCTGCGCAAATCAGGAGGAGCAATGTTCGAAAGCACAGGGAGCCACGGGAGTGCAGTTGGCCTTACGCATCCGGTGATTGTCCTCATTGTTTTATTTAATTCGGCATCAAGGGTTTTGCAATGGACGCTTCTCTCCCACACTGGTGCGCAGTACTCCGCCGCACTATAAACGAGAGCAACCGCTGATGTACGCAGCACTTCAGCAGTGCTGCCCCAAGTTGTTCCGGTGAGCTTCATAATTATGTTGTTCCTAGCTTTCACTTTGTTTTTTAACGCTTGCAAGTGTGGACCGTAAGTTAGTGACCTATCAAGTTTTACTCCGAGATACCTAGGATTGCGGTCGTTTGGGACAATTTCGTCACACATGAAAATATTTAGTTCCCTGTCTGCTTGTTGGTTGTGAAGGTGCAGAGTTGTCGCAACTGTCTTTCTAGAGTTCGGCTTCAGGTGCCATTTCTCGAAGTATTTTTGCATAATCTGTAGGTCAGTATTTAGAACGGGTTCCAATTCATCAAAGGTTTTTGCATGTGCCACGATCGCTATATCATCTGCATAAATAAACTTTCTTGACTTGGTTTTTGGGATATCTGCTGTATACATGTTGAAGAGCATTGGGGATAAAACTGACCCCTGAGGTAATCCATTTTGGAGTATTCTCTTTCTACTGACCTCTCCCCTTAAGAAAACTCTGATGCTCCTGTTCGACAGCATATTGTTTAAGAGGGTTATAAATGCTTTGCTCTTAATCATACCCAATGTCTTTAGCAGAAGGCCTCCTTTCCATACCGTGTCATAGGCCGCTGTCAAATCCAGCAAGACTAATCCAGTCTTTTCTCCTTTTTGGAAACCATTTTCAATGTGGGTAGTCAGTGCCAGTACTTGTTCGCAGGTGCTTCGACCTTCACGGAAACCGGCCTGTTCCACTGGGAGGTGAGGTTCCACGAGCGGGGCCATTCTATCCGCTAAGATTCTCTCAAACAATTTATACACAACTGAGAGTAAGGCTATAGGTCTGTAATTTTTTGGGTCATCTGCGGTTTTTCCGGGTTTCAGGATTGCTATGACCTTAGTTTGTCGCCACGATTTTGGTATCTTTCCAGTAAGTATCACTCGGGTAAAAAAGGTTCCAATCCAAGCCACTGCTCTCCCTCCTAGATGTTTAAGGAACTCTGGCAGAATACCATCTATGCCTGCTGCCTTTCCACATTTCATCTTTCCCATTGCCCTATTCACTTCTTCAGCTGTCACCTCGCTAGTTATAAGGTGGGAATCAGGACACGCATCTAGTTCCTTTTTCAGATGTTTTTTCAAGTGCTTGCTTTGAATTTTTGAGGGTTTAATGTTTGAGGTTTCGAAGATATTATTTGCTATCTGATTTGGTGTCACGGCGGGTTCTCTTTTCGCTGGAGGGGCAGCACCCAGTTTTCTCAGCAGGGACCAGCTCTTTCGGCTAGAGTGTGTGAAGTCCAGTGACTCTACGCTCTCGGTCCATCTCCTCTTTCTCTCCTCGTCAAGCAGGCGTACGAGATTATTTGCCTCCGACTCATCGCCGGTACCCTCGTATCTTCGTAGCGTCTCCTCGCACTCCCTGTTCCATCCCGGAATATATGACTTTCGATGTCCTCTGGGGATCGATCTTTGTGCCGCTACCCTCAGTAATCTTTCAAATCGTGTGTAGTTTTCTATACTGGGTTTAATCCTGTTTATTGTCTTCTCTATGCAATCTGAGTAATTTTTCCAGTTTGCCTTTTTTAAGTTCCACCTAGGCAAGTGTGGTTGATCTAAAACTGGAATATGCAGGCCGATGCTTATTATCACTGGGAGGTGTTGGCTTCTGGGAAATCCCTTTAGGATGGCTTTGGTGGACATCACAGGTATGCCTTCACTGTTAGTTGTAACAAAACAGAGGTCAGGTGATGTTGTTGTACCCCATCGAGCAGATCGAAATGTGCCTCCCTGTTTCGAGTCGTAGAGAAGATGTAGGTTGTTTTCTGAGGACCAATCGCTAAGCAACTCTCCGTCCGCATCATCGTCCGTATAACCCCATTGGGTGCATCGGGAATTAAAATCCCCAATGTACACAGACGGATGTGGGCATGATTTCAGTACAGCCTGTGTCCAATTTTTTGACGGGGGCTTATACACGTTCACCACATAAAGGCCACCAACCTTGGTAGTTATTGAGAACTCATCCTCATCCACTGCATAGGCTTCTGACTCCAGTTCAAGCTTCACATAGGTTGCAATACCATGTTTTTTATGGCATTTGCAGTGTATGAGGGCAAAACCTGGTACCACCAATTTGCGCGTTTCTTCTTCTGGGATGTGAGTCTCCTGGATAGTCAAAATATCCACCTGTTCCATCATTTTTCCCAGGATCTCCGCCTTTGCTCCGGTCATACCCTCAACGTTAATTTGTCCTATTTTAAGTTTTATCACCGATTTATGCAGTTCGTCAGTATTTGTAATTGTAGAAGGTTTAAATTTAAATTTTTCTCCCTTGGGGGGGTCGTCAGGATGGTCTTTAGAAAGACCTTTTTTGCCGAAATGGCCGTGAGGTCCGCAGACGTACGGCCGCCGGTTTTGTGCTATTTCGTTTCGTGCAATTTTCTTTTTATTTCTCATTTTGTTTTAGTTTTCTAAGATTTTGAAGAAGAAAAAAAAAATTAGATATTCGTTTTCCTTTTGTTTCTATCCCTTTCAGGGCACTACTTACAGGGGAGACCACGAGAAGGTATAGCACATCCTCCCCCTTTAGCACATCCTCCCCCCCCCTTTCTTACGTAAAGTTTTGTTGACTAAAAGACTTGGCCAACAAAAGACTTTATAAAGTTATATCTTAGGCCGTTATACTCATATTTTTACTTGTATTGGGCCGTTCAATAATTTTGAATCTGTCCAAGATCACTGTTAGTTAATTTTTTTGCTATTCTACGAAACAAAGTACATACCTAGTGTTGGACTTTTCAAAGATGGTAGTTACCTACTTTTGCTCTGATCACCGCGGAGTTCCAGAAACATGTTTAAGGACAATGTGAAGAATGTAGTTACTAAAATTAATTTCCAATGATTGGATAGTATCACACTCGAAGATGATTTGTTGTAAAAAATGCAATTTGTAGGTATCGTAAAAGGCAAATAAATCCGAGTGTCAAAATTTACTATTAAAATATCTTTGAATGTCTTTTAACGCTTTTTCAATTCGAAGTAAGTGACATAATCTTCAATATATTACGTAGACACAATTTTTATTTATTTTTTTCTACTTCAAATCCAAGGTCAATAGGTTTTTATGATTTATATATACTTTCTACTTCAGTCAGTCGCTTTTTGTTATTTGGGCCTTTGATTTCCTTTTATTTCTCGCAAACCCTTCGAGCGTACCGGGGCGGGGCGGCTTTTCCTTTTCATTTTACTTTGTTTTCTATAAAATAATATTTAATAAAATTCGAACGTCTATAGGATGTTTCCTTTCGCAGAATTTTCAAACTTTAATTCGGGATGAACAATTTCATTTGCAATTTTGATATTAAATTGTTTCGTCTGAATTAATATTTTTCAAGAAGTAACGTTTTAATTTAATCAAGTCTACACCTAGGTACCTACCAAGGACTCTTTGTCTTTCATTACTAATATTACTTCGAAAATAAACTACACCGACCGATGGATCCAACGAGAGGTTTGTTAGTAGGTACTTTGTCTTGTTTAATATTGAGGTTCTACTCAAAATACATTGCTGATATTTCCCGATGACAATATCTAAATAAACTCTACCAAGATTAGGTATGTTATTAAAATGATCTAGATGTGAAAAAACGAAGTGACTTCGTTTCTACACAACCCGACCCTTTAAAAGTTTGCGCTGTAAGCTGATTTTCCGACTCAGCATCTATTCACATCATGAGTCTATTAATTTCACAAATATTTACGAGAAACTACTGTCTTTTCGTTATATATATATATTGCTTCCAACGGAATAATGTCATGGTGTTTGATAGCGATGTAATGATTTTTCCAAGTTTCAAATTTGAATTGCTGTCTCCAAAGTTAACTCCACACTCTGTGTTACAAATATATATTTAACTGTAACGTATTTAATAATGTTGTTTTTTTAACAACAATAAATGCTATTATTTGCTTATTTTAGGGAACGTAGGAAGATGTATATGTACTTGTTTAACAAGGACATATTCATTTTTTATTAAAAAAAAATAAAAAAATAAAAAAAAAAAAATAATAAAAAAAAATAAGGGTCCCGTGGTTCGCCAGAGTTACCAAATTATGGTAATCGATTGATTCAGCATAATTACTAAAGTTGAGACCAAGAAGAAAATCAAGATGAGAAGCAAACATTATTTCAGTACCATTTATGAACTCCAGCATCATTTTTGAAATTTCCATAGATGAAACTTTTGTCAATCTACTTCCGTCGCATATTTATGTAAGATAACGACATGGCATCTTCTTATCTTTAATATTAACGCCTCCACGGTTCCGTCCAATTTAGTTTTGGAAGTTTCTCACACTAAGCTGACAACATTTTATCTCAATCCGGCGAACCTTTCCTTTTTATTACGCAATATCCGGCCGTTTTTACCCCTCGCCGACCTAAGAAGTGTGCAATAAATCAAGAGATTTCTGCGTGTCACGTTGCATGGTGGAATTTCCATTTCGATGCCAGCCGTTCAACTTCTTACAAAGCACATCCCCTCTATATCTGTACGTAAATCAATATAATGTTTGGAAAACTGCAACAAGTTTCATGCTCGAGAAAAGCTTTGGGCAATTTTGTCTTTTATTTTATTTATATTTAGGAATATAAACAGTATTATAATAAGGCATGGTTAATTATAACAATTTTAAATATTCCACTTAATGAATAAAAACTAATAATAAGTTGAGTTACATATTAGATATAGGGATTGAGGAGGAAGGATTGGGTGAGGATGGGAGAAGGAGGGAATGGAAAGGAGATTTGTTATTTATTAAGTATTGTTGAATTATGTATGTCAATGTGCTTGAAATTTAGACTAAATGAATTTGTTGATCTGTATATGAAAGAATTAACAGGTATCTTTTTAACCAAGGGAAAAATATACAAAACAGTCGTAAGACCTTAAATTCTGCTGTTGTGCTGGGCAGGTGGTGTAACAAGCCTTGATAAAATTCGAAACGAGTACGTCAGGGGATCCTTCAAGGTTTATTATGATTTATACCAATTGCAAAATATACGTCATGTCTCCAGAAAGTAGCAACTTGTTATTGGGTGCCTGTTAAAATTAATATTTGACGTAGTACTTTTAGACATACCTGACGTAGTAGCCCAAGAAGCTACACTATTTCATTATTTATTCGTGGTATTCTTAAATTATATGCTTTACGTCTCATCGTATGTGATAATTTATGTTATAGTAATTTTATTTTGTACATTTAACGGTTTCATTGTTCGTTTTTTATCACATTTAGCATTGACATCATTTCAAATTTACATATTTTTTGCGTCGGTTTAGTTTGAAGCTAATCTACTTTTTTGGATACTGCAACAAGGTCATTCGCTAGTCAAGTCATAATAGATATCAAAATTGTTTTTTTTCTATTATGTTGTAAGTATATTCTAAATTCAACGAGTAATTTAATAAATAAACGATTTATATCAACGCAATTATATATTTTTAAAATTATTGTGAAAATGATTGATTCTAAATTCCCCATTTTCTAACATAGCGTTGATGATTCATTGTCGTAATACTCGCAATATATACAAATAAAAATATACAATATTCGCAATCTAATTATAATTCTCTATTTTTTTATTTTATTTTTTTATTATTTTGGGATAAAAATGTACATATAAATCAGTATTTCAAGGTTTGCGTTGCTTTAGTTGGTTAATATAGCTTACCTTATTGCAATTAGATAGCTTTTAAGAGTACGTTTTGTTCATAAATAATAAATTGTTGTATTCTTGACTAAGGTTTTTCTTAATATACCTATCAACACAGGCGACATTAACTTTTATTATAAACATTTAATTATTAAATATTTTTCTATGAGTAGATACCTACTAAATATTTAAATTGTACATCTTATATTTAATGATTTATATAATAATTAAAAATCTGTAGTTTGAAATTATTATTTCCAGCATTATGAATTCTCTCTTGTGAGAGCTTTCGAGAGTAATTTTCCATTTATATAAGAATAAGTTAATATTGTAGTTGGTCTAGAATTGTTTAGAAAGTTTCCAACTACATTATGTTACTTGGTGGTAAACTTGAACCATATCGAAGTAAACATACCTACCTATAACTACACGAATTGAGTTATAACATTTTATTATTATGTATAATATTATCGTAACATTATTTTATACTTCGCATTTTACACATCGCGAATGATAATTTTCAGCGGGAGTATTAATAGTTTCCTTTTCTAGTACCTATACAACGTTCCTAGTTTAATCTGTACCTGTTTTACATGAGACTCGGTATTGTGTTTCAACAACGAAAATGTATGGCTTCTGTTGAGTTAGTTGGTTGTAGAATGGGTTCAATTATTCACTAGATTCCATGATTTTCTCTTCGTTTACAATTTAAACTGGTTGTCTACTATGGTTGGCTTATACGTAAATGCCTATCTAGCTTTTGATCGTTACCTTTGTTGGTAGAACGGTATACGAAGATAGATATTCTACCTGAATGAAATTCAATGTTTAATAAGTAGTCAATATACAGTAGAACTAATGCTTAAACACAATATTATCAGATATACTTTTTAACAATACAGGTTTTTCCGATATGTCATATGTTGGACTTGCATATAAGGGACCAATAAACTACCAATATGAATTTTATTTACTAAGATAGAATTAATATCCATTAAGTGCATAAGTATATGTAACAAAAAAGAATCTAAGACTTCATCTAATAATTCTTTTCTCAACAGTTCTGGAATGCCTATTCGTAACTTTTTGTAGTATACTTATTCAAACAAATGGAAAAAAATCTCTATATTAATTCATATTAAAATGAGTGACTTGGCTGTAGGTTATTTCATACCTAAACCTTATTAAATAATATTGTTATTTGACTGTTAAACTATAACATTTTATGGTTTTAATAATACTGTGAAAACAATGTCATACTCTGCATTGTTCACATTCTCAGTTATCAGACAATACATACAATGCTAATGTGGTCTCTGTTTATACAAAATGTAATCGAATATTTAGCCAAGTGTGATGGAGTGTTTTTTTGTTTCAAATATGGCGTCATGTTTACTTTATTGTTTATGATCTGAAAGGATTTATTCCATTCACCTGCCTTCACTTCATGGAGTCGTATACAAACAACACCCACGTCCGAAATATCCCATACATTCAATATGCTTTTCTATATTAATCATCGATTCTCCTCCCACCGGCCATTACAAACATATTATTATTTTATACTTATATTCTTGTACTTTGAAAACACGAATCCTGTTATTCTGTACCATTTTGCGCGAACCGGTTGTAGGTATTGATTTCGTATTGTAAGCTTTATTAAATAATGGTCTGTGTTTTATTTTTTCGCCCACAAGATGGCAGAAACAGTACGCAAAGCTTTGCAAGGATTGTTGTTCCTGAAGCGCCGCTTATACAATATCATTCCATGGGCACTGTTGCTGGCTCTGCAAAACGATGTTGTTTTCAATTATTTACTGAAATTGTTAATACTTGAAGCTCCAAGTACATATGTTAGAGGGTAATTTATTACACTTAATGGCCCTTTCATGGTAATTCGTGTTAAAGAATTGGTAGGTACTCTGTGAAACCTATGGAGAATCTTAACTCACGTGATATTTGTTTTGCCATACTACTTACTGACAGTGCTGGTCTTCTTCTTCCGTGGGCAGACTGACATTTTTATTTCTTCCTGATGTGAGGACTCGAATTTTTTCCTCGTGCATTGTTCCCGATTATTGGACCACGCAATTACTTACTGGACACGGCAGTTTCAAAAGTTATCTCTTTCGTTTTCACTTATCCGATTCGTCCTCGTGTCAGCTTTGTGATAACCCTGAACAGACTTCTGAGCATATCCTATGGGAATGCACTAACTTCTCCGTGTCAACTTTCCGACGTGAACTCTACGACGATGTCCGAGGGAATTTCTTTGGACCCATTGGACATGCGGACCTTGTAGCCACGAAGAGCAACTTTAGGGCTTTCAAGACTTTCTGTCTTAAATTCGGTGCACTATTATCTTCACTATCACTGAGCAGTGAGCCAGTTGTTTCAACATGATTAGCTCTCTTTGGCACATTAAGTGCAGTGTCTGCAAGGTTTTAGAGTTCTCCTGACTCTTCGTATGTTCTTTATGTGTTCTTTCAGAGTTTTGCAAGGGGCCGTTATTAGTCCCCATAAGCAGAACGGGTGGTGGTGGAGGAAGAACTACTTACTGAACTATTATTTGAGCTCTTGTTTTCTCGTCCTCATTTTTCTTGATTTCGTGAAAAATTTGAACTGTTTATTATAACACATTTTCCCTGAATCATATACACTATAATATAACCTTTATAACCTTATATGTTCAACGTCACAAATATTTTCTACATACATATTCCAGAAAAAAACTACTTAAAGTTTCTTTGATCCTCTTGACATCCAATATGTATTTCGAAATATTCTATGTCTATACCTTTATTTTGTATTGTGTAGTTTGATGAATAGGTTTTATGTACATGATAAATATATAGATAGTACGTATAATTTTGTTTCTTTTATTATCCTAAGTATGTCTCGATGCGGGAAAATGTGTGAAAAGTTTTATCAAAATATTCGTATTATATTAGTGTACGTGCGTAATCTCACAGTAACTGGATCACACAGTTATTATTATACCAATGTGTATACTTACTGATATCTCAAATTGTTATGTTTTTAGTTGATATACTTACGAGCGCATAATGAATATAAATATAATATATATGTTTACACAAGTCCTTGTGTGTTGTATGTATACCTACATTATTTTTAATCACATGCCATTCATTTTGTATTGTATTATTCTTCTTAAATTCGTAGTTGTGAGTTAGTGAAAATTATTTTACTAGACTTCGCTCTCAGCTAAGATCTCCCAAAAGATGGAAGGAGAGGTGGGAATCTACCTATCAGAAGAAGTAACCTCATCGAAATAGAACGCTTTGAACCAACACAATCAATTGCATCCACCATCGTCACACAAATCCAACCATAAACAGGTTGAAAAAACGTCATTTCACCGGAATCGAACCAGAAACTGTAACACGAAAAATTTGGACGTTTTAACCACTGAGTCGAAAGTTGACAATAAAATCTCTAAATGCTTTTCATTATTAGAACCATTTATTTAAATCCTTTCAGGTATTTCGTAATATTTCACGATTTTTTGTAGTACTTCGTAATCTTTTACGATTCAATGTTTTGTACTTACCGTAGGTAGCTATACTTTTTGTCGTTTTCCTATATTTTATTTATAAAAGCGCTATTTTGTCTAAGAACTCTTAATCGTTATTCAAATAGAATCGAGTGAGGTATTAAATTTTCAAATTTATGATAAAATTATGCGCATCTTAACGATTAAAGATTTTCATATAATTTAAATTGTTGATTCTTATTTTTGTTGCTTAATGAATATTTTGCATTTCGGTAGACGTTAAGTGGTATTTCTTCGTGCTGAACAATATAACTTTTGTATGTATTTCCCAGTATATTATAATCGTGCAAGAAATCACGATTTTTTTATGATTCATAGGAGCGAACAAATAACTCCATAATACCAACTTTCTTCGTCAGATTATTTTACGGATCAAGTATTGAAAGACATTATTCAACGCAATAAGTAGGTATAAAATATGTTAAATCACTATTTTATATTCATCTGTATTTATTTGTGTTGTGGCGCAATCATTCACCACATGCCTTTAAACATATTCACGTGTATATTTAGATATTATAGTCTTCCAAACAGGCTACATCATTCTTCACTTTCTGGATAAATATTTCAAATGTAAACTGAGTTTTATATATTTCATTAAATTCATTATTACTCGTACATGTATATTATTGCCAGTGTACGATCGTCAGTATATACCGGTCAGTGTCATATTGAAATAAAACATTGTTTTTTATGACAAATTTATTACATTTCAATATAGACGAAGTTGGAATATTATAGGAGAACCAGAAACTCAAGGAAACTACAGTGCTTACGACCTGTCATCGGCTGGTTTACGTGATCTCTTTATGTGCTTGCGCAACATTCACCAATTGTGCTTTCTTATTGAGTTCCCTATCAATCCATTGTTTTTAATCTAAATCATTCTGGGATAGTGTAAATTCACGCTTTACGTATGTGCCTATTGAAATATAAAACTAAAAAAATTAAATTTGTCTGACACCTTATTCATATAAATATTTCCTTTTTCTTGTTTCCACTGTTGACTCTATTTCTTTTAAATCTATTTTTCAAATTGGTACAAATTGTTTATCACCTTTTTAGACACACTTTATCTTTCTCATTATAAATTAAGTAAAACAAATTTGAAACTAAAACAATGTATTTTGATACATCCGTAGTTTAGTGTAGGCTCTATGTTACTAAGAAATAATATTCGTTCAATACAAAATGTATTATGTTATAGAATCTCAATATAATGTTATAGAATACTTCATACTAGATTATTACACATTTATTATCTATTGTTTATTACCTCTCTATATTCTGTTTCTTATAATATATGGGTTGGGCCAATCATGTTGATTAATATATACCTACTATGACTATCGCCTCTGGCCAGTATAAAGTTGTTTTATATAACAGATATTACGCTATACAAGAAGGCCAATATTACCTATGTTGTATTTATTTTTTATTTAGATATTTATTTTACATCAATTTTACATAATATAGGTACCTACTAACTACTCATTCTTAACAATTTAACCTTGCATTTTTTACAACTTTTTTGTTACGATATTACGATAGTAAATTTTTCATTTAAGAGACTATAGTAGGCTATATACTATATTTTGAAAATAATTTCCCTAATACCTTCAAAAGATACGTCTTTGAAAAAAGGAACAGTTTGTATGTACATCTTTATTCTATTGCTTGAGTTTTTTGAATTTTGAATTTGTACTTTTCTTGTAAAATTTATTTTTTATTGTAAGTAACTAAAAAATCAAAGGCCTATGAAGTAGATTTTTATTTCAATCGAAAGAGAATATGAAAATCTACCGGCTGAATTTTTAATTATTATAATATTATAATTACTATTCTTGCTATTTAAAAAAAATCTAAATTTTACCTTTTTCACGAAAAATGTCGCATATCACATATTAGGAGATATACAATATTTTTTCGTGTTTCATACATCGAAGGTAATTTAGTGTGCATTTTTGCGTACATCCGTATACCCAGGGTTATACAAGGGCCTTAAGAATGTTTAGGATTTTTATATATAAATATCTTTTTTTAATAATTTCCTTTGTAATATCAAATGTACCGTAAGTATATAATTTGTATGCAATAAAAACATCGGGTGTTGCAATGTTCCATTATTTAATACGGAAGAAATTCTTGGACTTGTGCCAAAATATGGCAATTTTTCTTAAGCACTCTCCAAATTCCGTAACGTTATCCTCGATATTTCTGTGCATTTGTTTTTTTTACTCTCTTAGCAGTATATTAGTGTTTGTATATAATATGTACGTGTACATAAGTATGTAGGTAGGTACACTTTGTTAGTAAGTTACATATTTTTTCCGCATACCATATGAGATGACTAATCGCTAAGTAATTTCTTTTGTGATAATAGTATTTGTAGGAAGGTATGTATATAATATTTTTAATTATGTATTAAAATAACCATGTTATATAATGGACTATTTAATAATTATTTTGGTTTGTTCGACTTTCGATATGAATGTCGTGATCAAAATTGATATCTTTAGAATTATTTTTATGAAATCTTTATAATAATCTTATTTATCTTAAATTATGTTTAATGTTGTTTTTCGGGCAAATAACCGTTTTTATGTCACATATTAATTTGACACGCACCCAATAACAAGTTGTTACATTCTGAAAACTTGCGATATTAATAGTCCCACAGATCTAGACTGAAAACACAATATTAAGAACTGTGCCTCCACCGGGAATCGAACCCGGGACCTTTGGATCAGCCGTCAGATACCTAACCGCGTGAGCCACGAAGGCCAAATTAACTTTATATATACCAAGAATAAGCTGTTTGATACGACTGGCTTCAAAGTGACCGCTTCTTCCTCGGGACGTTGTAATCCTGTGAGGATGTTGTAGAGTAAGTTTCAACCAGGGTTTAGATTATGATAAATATAATATATATCTTTTTTTCCTAAGTGTCATATCTCAATTTATGTATAGTTCTTTTAATAAAATAGTTTGTCTAAACTTGTATACTTTGAGCAGGTAGATATCATGCAATTTTAAAATTAATATCAATTTAATTACAGACTTGATCAGAAAACGGTGAGATTTTTATTGAATAACGATATTTTTTATACAAAAAAAAAAGTTGTCCAAGAAAATCCCTACCTAGCATTTATTCGCTTTCATTCCAATCAGATTTTCTTTCTCGCGATTTTAATCCAATTTGTCTTTGAATTACTATCGGTCGACTTCAAAAATGAAAGTAGGTAGGTAAATAAAATGATGTTATTGAAAGAGCACATTTTTTCCCTTTGACAATTTTATAGAACGATTCCAACCATCGGTGCGTATATTGTTTTGTTATTTTTCGTTTAAGCTTTTTCTTCCACAATAACCTCTCTCCCCCCATACAACAATTTTCCACGTTCTCCTCCACCCCTTTCCTCTACCGTCGCGACGGCATCCCCTCCCCCCTCCCCACCCTCCCGCCTTTGTTTAACAACACAGTATTCACCCTTTGTATTTTATCTCTCTTTCCAACCGTCTGCCACCCTGTTCTCCCGCCTGCCTGTCACTGTAATATTCGCCATCTTTCATTCTGTCGTTTTTTTTCTCTTTTTCTTTCCTTTGCTTCACAACGTCTTACTCAAAAAAGTGTGCCAGATCGCAACGTTGGAAAATTCACTGTATAATAGTAAGAGTAACGTTATTTTTCGAATCCCCTGTGGCTGAGAAAATAAATCCACGGCAAACGAAATTTAATGAATTCTTGACAGAGATACTTCGTACTATTTTCAAACGATCTATTTTTCATTATTAAAATATATAGTACTTTCAAAATTGCATTAATAAGGGAACTCAATAAGAAGGCATTATTGATAAACGTTGCGCAAGCGCATAAAGTGACCACGTAAACTAGCCGATGACAGGTCATAAGCCCTCTGGGTGACTTGAGTTCCTGGTTCTTATATTATATTCCTACTTCGTCTCTATTGAGATGTTAAATTTTGTCAAAAAAATAATTTTGACTCCCGACAGGGGAAAAAAATCAATGTTTGCGTATATGCAACCTTTCAAAAAATATTCGATTTATCTAATACTTATCGAAATTAATTTTTATAACACTGTCTCATTTTTTGATAATTATAACTTTGAGGCACCGGCTAAGAATAGTGATTCCACACTTTTCTATTATTGTTTTCGAATTCACCCTTCGAATTCCCATCCCGTAAGAGTCGGGTAATCGACTATAGGTACAACAGGCAACGATAACACCTCACAACAGTACAGCAATGAGTTTAACCACTCATTCTGAATGTAGTGCCTTTTTAGGTGAGACGAGACTGGTGTGTGGGTGTACATGCATGTACTTTAATTCCTTTATAAGGCAATTCGCACCCGCACACCTGTCGCTGGTGTGCCGATATGCCGTGATATTATATAATAATAAAATTTGGATTATTTTTATAGCGCCGTTTTTGTGATAACCTCACCTCAAGGGCGCTTTGAATATATTAGGGGTTATTGTAAGACTCGCGGAAGAAGTGAGTTTTTAGGTGTTTCCTGAATAGTGCTAAGTTGTCGATTTGCCTCAGTTCAGGTGGTAGTTTATTCCACGAGGCTGGTCCGGCCACAGCAAAAGCACGATCACCGAAGGATGAAGTGTTGACTCTATTTATTTCAGTCAACTTGCCAATCACGGATGTGGTGGCTGACCGAAGTGTTTGTTGTCGCTCGTTTACGGTGAGAGGGATGCAGAAGTCTGAAAGATATGTGGGAGCCATGCGAAAGAATGAATGAACAGATATTTAATTTAATATGTACTTACCTACTTTGTTCGTTATTTCTATCCAATTACAGTTAAGCTTTAAAATAATATGTAGATTGTATGTAGATAGCAGTTATATTTTTGAAGATTTACTCAAAATAAAAATCTAACTAGATTCTACATAATATGTGTCTAAGATGAATATAATATCTATAATAATGGTAGTTAGACGGTTCTGTGTAAGTGTTAGTTCTGTGTTCTGTGTATCAATTAAATAAATCTGGTAATTTGAATGATGTATTAACACAAAGAAAATTATCCCTTATATTTTGATGAAAATCATATCCATTTCATTTGTTTTGCGTGTTATTCCGACTTTGCGAAACTTTTACTACTGTGAGTAATATTTTCTTCCTCTCTCTTTGTACCACGTCAGTAGGAAACGTTCATATTATTTATTGTCATTCCTTCCTTTATCTTTTCGATGAGTATACGACTTCGTAGTAGACTATTGAATACTCGTAACTATGTAACTACTAGAAAAACTTTTGCAAATATTTGGAATGACTACAAACTATTATACAAACCATGCATGTTTACTATGGTCTTTTTTTGCGACCTTATAAGTATCAACGTACTTATTAACAAAATTAAAAGTATTTATCATCATATTTTCTGATCTTGAAATATTAAAAAAAAAAATTTGAATCTTGATAAACAGAAAAATATGTATTATTCATTCATTCATTCATTCATACCATCACGTCATATTACGTAATGCGGAGTAACCAGCGACAGGTGTGCGGGTGTGCATTACTTAATGCACACCCGCACGACTCATGCGTGTGTCCCCACACACTAGTCTCGTCTCATCTAAAAAAGCACTACATTTCTGAATTGGTGGTGAACCTCGTTGCTGATCTTTGTGAGATGTAATTGTTGCCTGTTGTATTTTCGATTATCCGGCTCTTACGGGAACAATGATAATAGAAAAGAGTGGAAGCACTATTCTAAGCTGGTGTCTCGTAGCTGTATTAGAAAAAATTGTATTACTAATATAGGAAAATCTTTTCAGATGTTTTTGTCTACCCATGAGGGACATTCTATTTATTTGTTGATAAATATTTGATTATGTCAAATGCAAAGTCTTGTTTTTTATTTTTATATCCCAATAGAAAAAACGTGGTCTTCTTGTACCAAATATATAATCATTTTCCCCTCCTTTCTTCGTTTCCTCCCATTACCTGTGTACTAGCAATAATTTCATGTTAGTTACTTTGCACTTTTAATTTATTGTGCCTACATAAAATTTAAAATAAACAAATAAAAAGACTTCTCAGTTCTAAGTAGATATTTAATCTAAGGTACTTTATTGATTAATATTAACAAATAATTATTTTGCATTTCATTTTTTGTCAAGATAAAATTACCTACAGGTACATAACTTGATACCGACATCGGATCAGTTTCTTTGCGAATTTCTCTATAAGTAATTTATATCAAAGAATTTAAAATTTTCTCTTTTTCCGTCAACCTTGGAAATTCTTAAATCATTTCCCGAGAAATTATCTCGACGTTATTATTTGACAGTACGTTTCTAAAAAAATAAATAACGAACAAATATATTAAATGACTACGTTAAGTTATTTATCAGTAATTTCTTTTAAGTATTTATTACAATTTTTGTTAAAATATCGTTTATATTTTATATTTTTTTTCTGTCATTATGTCGCTTCTTTTTTAAATCAAATCCTTAAAATTGAATATGATGATTCCTTTAACAAAAGAAATATACCTAAGTATAAAATATTGATATCTGGGTGCCTAGACACGTGTCATTTAGGTCAAGAAAGGAAACAAGAATAGATAACTCAATGTATGAAAGTCACTTCCATACATTGAGTTATCTTTTCTTGTTTCTTTTCTTGAGCTAAATCACGCGTTGTCTAGCGGGGCAGGTAAGACATATTATGTTCTGCATTGGGCATAATTTGGTTCATTCTTTATGGAAAAATAGGTGCTTAGTATTCTCTACTTATACATTTGAAATTACAATTATGTTTTACTGTAATTACTTTTATAATAATCTATATATTAATTACAATGGGAAGCGAAAACTTCAAACTCCTTTGTAATCTAACTACGCGAACGGAGGAGTTGTAGAATTGTCATAGTTAATGTTTATATGGAGTGCAGAAAGCTATTTTTTATACATAATACAGTTAATTAAATAAAAAAATATTTCACATTAAACCAATGTATGTTTTCCTTAGAGACCTCTTCGCAATCACTAGTTTTTTATAAGAACCCAAATGTATTTTTGTATGCACTTATGTATTTGCATACATTCACTTTTGCACTTATGTATTTGCATACGTCCATAGGAATTATATGTCGATATAGTATCCAAACTGTAAGTAGATCATTTACTATTCATGTATTTATTATTACTATGATACAATACATGTAAGTCATAGATAAATAATCAATTGAATACATCGGTCCTTTTTTGTTAGTATGATTTCATATATATAATATAAAGACATTATTATGCGCACCATTCATTCTGTGTCGTTATATTACTATAAAAATATTATAATACGTATCCACTTGTATGTCCTTTACTTATCATTGAGATAAACAAATTACCTGTACATATCATACATTAGTAATGTTATTGATTCTATGTTCTTTTTAATATGTGCCACCTTGTAGATTGAGTGATTTCTGAACACGACTAGGTATTCATTACATTCAATGTCATCAAGATCATTATACTAGGAAAATTCTATATAGGTACTTATCAGTTACGTAATCTATTATATCCATTATATCAAAACACATCGTATTATACAATATTAAATACCTATTGTTTTATAATATAAATTTTACCGTTTCAAAAATAACTCGTGTCTGTTATTAATGTCCTTCAAATATTATGAGTATACTTTCCCTCAAATATGGGAATAATGTTTGTGTTATAAAAGTACGAAGTAGGTCAATTTCTTCCAGGGATTGGGGTTGTAACTTCGTGATGGAAAATTTTCAGTTATGTACGTCATTTGTGATAATTTTACGTCTTTAGTAATGTATCTTTAAATAAATTAACTTCGTGTATTTATTCTATTTCAAGTACCTAATGTTGTTATAATTTTATTGATTTTGTGGAAGAACTTTATGGTATCGTTATAAACTATACAGTTGCCTAGTAATTGATTTTAAGAACTCGGTTTTCTTGTGATAATTTAAATCGAAATTACTTAATTGATAGTATTCAGTATTCATTGTGGTGCGCCACAATATATAATGTTGATTCACATGTGAATCAAGTCTGTATTCCGGAAAGTTCTTTTGGTTAAATCAGCGTATTTGAAATTCAATCTAATTGAACATACATACTTATAATATGTTCTTTGATACCAGTCAATGTAATTTATGATAACTATGATAAGTAAAGAATCTTTAACTTTTTAGTATTTAAGCTGTCTATACATAAAGTTCACCACAAAATGTCCGACAAGTTGTCTACATTTTATTTTAGAAAAATTAATGTTTTTTTTTTGCCTTTGGTTCTTTTTTACCGATTTATTATTTGTGACATGGTGCCGTGTGCCGAATCGTTTTACTTCATTATGTAATTTTACGTTTTTTTTTTTACTTATCAAATGTGATGTCAAGTTGCGAAATAACTAAAGTGTGTATGAATCTATAAATATATTTGTAGATACAATAACAATAATAAAATTATTTTGTATTCATATCCACTGTGACCTCTATCGCAGAAACATTCAGGATAACAAGTGGCGGTTAACATAGACCCTCCCATTTACCCACAGTATTTATATTTACGTGTATTGTATATTGTATAGGTATTAGATTAATAAGGGTATTTTCCTATCAAAGTTGATTCTTGAGTTTTAAAAATCGAGGTAGCCAAGTTACTAAAGTTATTAAATTGATAGTATCATTTAGCGAGAATAGTGGCCCCTTTCTCCGCTCTCGGGGGTGATATAACAATATCGTTTTCAATTTTAATATCTCATCCAAATGTATAATCAAAAGCCGGTTAGCAGTTTTCCTGGAACGGGAGTCTGCCGCTATTCTATTCGGGGGCTCTTTTCGTTTTGGCCGGAACGGGATTATGTGTAGGAGGGTGAAGGAGTGGTGGTGATATTTGTGTAGGAAGTTCTCCCTCACCACCCTTCTGGGTCCTCCTTCCTCTGCCCTCGCACGGGGGTATAGCCGGTTTCCATAGTCACTGTAATCGATGTTGGCCTTTCATCTTGTTTTCCCTCGTCGGTATCCATTAAGGAGAGATTTAGGAGTGGTACTTTTCTTGTTTCCCTCCGCCGATGTGTTGGTAGGTCAGCTCGAAATTAATTCTGGAGCGTATAGTAAATAAACAGACAAGAAATTAATCACTTTACCTCGAATAATTGGCGGGTACTTTATTTAAAAAAGTTTTTTTAGGATCTTTTCTTTGTGCGCTTGTCCTCTCTTTGCGGAATCATCCCTCGGCAAAAATATTATTTTCAATGAAATTATTTTTGGTTAGTTGATTATTCCCGTCTTTATACTTACCTAACTTTCTGTCTGCAGAATGTTTATCTTTTAATTTACTTTCAAAATGGCGTCCTGTTATGAACCAATTTCTACTTTGTAAAGTTTATATTATGATATTGTTTTTTTTTTCTTTTAGGCACGAGTAAGCAGTAGAACAGCGAGGACAAAAAAGACTAGAACTTTACTGCCTGCAGCTCAACAACAGAACGAAAAAGGTAAAAACAACTTTATTAATTTCATTAATAGGAAGTTAAAGTACCTACTTATTTTTACAAACTTACTTCTTGTTTGAAAGTGAATTAAATCAAGAAATGTTGTATCGTCTATTTGGAAAACCGTCGTCTTTCTCTATGTTTTCTGTCTTTTAACTCAAAGCTGATTAATTTTCCATAAATAACTGTTCATTTGCGAAAATTAGTTATTTTTTGTTTGCATAATTTTATGTGCACTGAAAATGTGCTACGTAAAAATGCATTTAGAGATTGGCAACCTTTCAAATAGAAATAATGTGTAGTTTTCAATGATTAATTGTAGCCGCAGCTCACTTGTTGTTTAAAACAAATCTATCATGAATCAGTTATGTCCACCGTTGCTCCTGTCTAGTTGGAAGATGACGCAGACAGAATATGAAATTAGTGGGACAATCTAACTGGATGTAATCGTTCGTCCGCTGCCATCTATGGTAGGTTCTAGCACAACACAACACTTTCTCTGTACCTCGCCATAATAAATGGCGGATCATTATCATCATGATACTAATAATAATAATAATCATTCGAACGGCGATCGACTTTATGAAGCTAAGTACATTTAATAATGATGATTGCCACAGCGTCTAGCATGGCCGACAATTGAACACAATATAACGACGACAAATCAAGTTGTACTACTACAGACAGTCTGCTTGATATTCGTTTGATTTTTGATCCGTGACATTTTGATCCGTCAATATTGAATATACAATGTATATTTATTTATTTATTTATTTGGGAAGCCAACAGCTCATTTACATTTTTTATAATACAAATTTTAACATAGACTTCAGAGCCAATAACAAGCTTTCCATCAATAGCAAGAAAATACTGTAAACAACTCATGTTACACGTACACACACACACACACACACACACACACACACACACACACACACACACACACACACACATGCACATATACAATTTGTTTGGGATGGATAGGAGGGTACGAGGGAGGAAAATTAGGAGCGTATCACCTTCAATATATCGCGACGAAACTTATCATATTTCACATTGAAGATGTCCACCCCGGCTGAGAACAACGTGTTATGAGAATCACATACGCGTGGAATTGTAGCATTCTTTCTGATATTTGTTCTACATACCGGAACATGTAAAAGTTCAGATCGGCGAACCATTCTACCTGGAACATGGATACCCACTAGGTTAACAAGCTCAGGTGAGTCGATGGCACCGTTCAGAATTTTATGCAGCAGCGATTGGTCGTGCAAGACTCTTCTAGATTCGAGAGTGTCAAGTCTGTGATATTTTAATGATTCCCTATAGTCAGTAAAATTTAAATGAAATTTATGATTTAGGTAGTTAATGAATTTATGTTGTACTCTTTCAATTCTAGTGATATGTGTTACATATAAAGGGGACCAAATTTGTGTACAAAATTCAAGGTGGGGGCGTATATAGGTGGTGTATAAAGTATAAAAAGTGTTAATATTTCTGAAAGGCCTGCTTATGCGGATAATAAATCCCAACATCTTATTTGCTTTGCTAATTATATTATTAATGTTTTCAATGTAATTTAACTTAGAATCAAGTATCACACCCAGGTCTCTTATATAATTGACTTCATTGATGCTCAAGTCATTGAAGGTATACGTGAAGTTTATCTTGTTTGTGTATATTGAATACACATTGTAATTTAAAGAAAATACTGTTTAAGATTGAAATACTCTTAACTAATGACTTATATTCAAGGAAATCAGCCAATGATGTTATGTTGATTTGGCCAATCTGATATTTTGTCATGATACTACTGCTACGGAATAAATAAGAAGAGTTTTGATATCATATAACAACGAATTAGGAACCAACCGTATTTAATGTTGAAAACATCAGAATACAACTATTAATGATATTGGTCCATTACCTTTTCTGGGCTTAAGAAATTGTCATCTGGCAATAGGCTGAACACTTGCACAGGTTGCAATGAATCTAATAATTATCAAGATAATGATAATGGAATAATATTGTTTTTTTTACAAGAAACTCGTACAAGAAAATATAAATAGACTAGGTATCTTATATAGGTACACCTAATAGAAACAGTGTATAAATGAAGGTTCTTAACGAACCCATTTATCGAGTCGTAGGATTGCGTTGAATAGCCGAGTAAGTAGTCGCTCTACTTTGTTGATTTATGCGTTCATAGACCTTCATTGGTGTATCCGGATGGACTGGACCCGTATTAATATATCTAAATCACTTTATGAATCACGAATAACTAAGTCTTCGTCGTTTTGCTGACATTAATAATAATACAAATTTATATAGAACTGTTTTATGATAACAAGATTCTTGGGCGTTCTTGCTGAATTTCGGATCTGCGAAACAAAGAAATCTCAAGTTATGTACTCAAAACTTCAATACTGCGCACTTTGTATGTCAGTGGGTATATATAATTCATTCCTTTTTATAAGATCGTTTATACTAAAGATACTTTATTAGATACCCATGCAATTTCCTTAAAGAATTGATTCTTGTGATTTGAAGATCTCAATGTAAGACGTCTCTATGATGTCATATTCTTTTGATTCAGTTGTTAAAAGTTGTGCGCAGGCAAGACACGCAGAGCCTTGAAGACCATCAAGCACACTACTCTATAGCCCACTTATTAAAGACATCTCAACTATTGCAGCTCGTTTTAAATACAGGTGTTATGTGTCATTTTATCCGCCTCGTCGATATATCTCGCATCTGCAGTCTATTAAGCTGACATTTTGCTCAGAGTCAAATAGTGCTCCGTTATTGTTGTAAAAAAATCCTAATTATAGTTCACATTCAATTAACATTGTTTATTATTTACAATTGGATCGTGACCAGCTCAAACGTCCGATTTATTTTATTGTAATGGTGTCAAAAGATTTGTTTTATCTACCTGTCCATGTTTCTTCGCTTCTTCATTCATTTCTTTTTCATCGTCTTTATTTAGAACCGAGTGTTGCGTGGGTGTGAGCAAGATGTCAATCGCTTTGGACGGCTTCCAGAATTGTAGTGTGATGCTGATGGGAATACAATTTCGTTTGTCGTATATACCTACCTACATTTATACGATCCGTGTTTATTTTCTCATTAATCTTTTTTTCGTATCCTCTTCTTGTTTTATACGTTCTTTACGCATCGGAAGTTGTGACAGAAATTGTTCTTTGTTAGGTCGACTTGTCAAATTAATAATTTAACGCATACTATCTTGAATAATTGACTCATTGTTTGGGACAGAGACAATATGGGTTATTTTCACGAGTGCAATCTTTGCTCTTTTTATACTCATGTTAAATTAAGCTCTCTAATAGGAAATCAATAAATTTAATTGATTTCCTATTAGAGAGCTTAATTATAATTAATCCGGCTTGATCTTACATTTACTCGTATATTTAATCTGTCGGTCTTCGTAGATCAGATGGTTAGACATCTATCTCCTGAGAAAAAATCTCGGGTTCTGGATCTGTGAGACGATAAATATCATGTCTCCATAATGTTGCCAAAAAATACACCAATCGTAGCAATGCGGAAAAGAAGGAGGGTACGGTAGGATATAGAAGAAATTTTCTATAGGTAGGTTTTTTTTTACAATATCATACATAGGCATCGCAACAAATATCTAGGTTTAAGTATGAACGTAGGGATTTACGAAATTTAATATTTTGTAATAAAATGTATTTTGGATTCGTGGTTGCTGGTTGTTATTGGAATTTATTATGTAAAGATCAAAGTTCAAGGTTGAATAAAGGATCGTATTATATTATTACCTTAATTTTCATGTATGTAACTATTAGTGTTGGTATGTATACCTTCGTTTTGAGTAATATTTTTGAAACGAATATTATTTTCTTGTAAAATTTTGATATTCTCCCGTCAATCATACATACCTACGTCTTTGATAATAATTCACGCTTTCTCTATATTCTTTGATGAATTATTATGAATGTAATAAACATTTCCATGCACCCTGCGTAAGTGGCGAGTTTATTGCCATATGTGCAATTTCTTCCAACTTACCAGAGTTTTCAGTGATTAACACTAGGAACGAAAAGTAGAGGTCGGCCAAGAATAAGTTGGCACGATCACTTAAATGGGATTTTGAAAGATGGTGATGTTAGGAGTAAGAATAATAGAAGAGCGTGTATGAGTCGATGTATGGATGTGAATGAAGCGAGGAATGTATGTCAAGAGACAGGAGTCTGGCTTTCGGTTCTCTCTGCCTACCCCAAATAGGGAAATGGCGTGATGGTATGGCTTCATAACTCGTAATTAGAGCTTCTAAATATTCAAAACAAAACATGTCTTATCACAAATTAGTTGGCTATTCGAATATATTTATACCTTTTAAAACAGTAGGTTAAATATCCATAAAAAAATCCGTATCAAATCATATTAAATAGATAATCGCAAAAAAACAAGTTAAAAATGTAGTAAGTGTACACAAAAAAAAATTAAAGTTATTTTTATTTTAAAAACATTCATTTTAAAAATAATAGTAATGTAAAACGATAACTACACAGTGTTAATATTTTATAAAATATATTCAAATATTGAAGAACAATAAATTGTGATGTTGAATACAGCCCGACTGTGGAACGATCTTCCGAATTCTGTATTTCCACCTTCGTACAACCCGGGTCTTTTTAAAATCCGAATCAATAAACTCTTTTCTAGATTGCAAACCCCTCCCAACGCTACGTAGTGCGCTTCTTCGGAAGAGCAAAATGGACCCAAATCCTAATAGCTGGTGTCCCCTACGTAGAAAAAAAAAAATAAATAAAAAAAATTGAATATTCCAAATGGAAGCAGCTCCATTCCAATTGGAAGTTTGTATTGCTTTTTGTGTTTGAGAACAATTTTCGTTTATTAATATAGATAGAAAATAACTATTAAACGTGGTTTTAGCTGTTGAATATGATTAACGAAAGTAGTATCTGTAATGTTTGCACATCGTGCCCGCCCACATTATTTCTGCGGAGGTGCACGGCGCGGCGCGGCGGCTGAGTCTCAGATGGGATGGATGTAGGCGAATAATATTGTTGCTCGGAACCGATAAGCGTTGGCCAAAAGCCACACCCCCTAATCACCGATCTATACTCTCTGTCCGGCAGAGGCCAGGAAATGCCGTAAAGCGATTTCTTCTCTGACCATTTAGCCTTCTCGCCTACTTGGTATAGCACAGGTAGGTCAAACTGTAGATTCGCAATACACTGTGCCTCTCCATGGTTCCATTGCTTCAATGGATAGACAAAGATATGGTGTCATATTTTTAGGAAAATCTCACCGAATGCAATGAACCCTGAGATCATGTTCGACTATTGTTAATCTAGAAACCTCCATGATCTACTTTTCATACTAAACAATTCATTAACGTCCAGTGAAGGTTGCGAGTACAGTCCTTACAATGAGAGCATATTATGGTGGTAAATGTAGCTAGCTAAAATTGAAAGATGATTTATATATCCGATTATTAAATCCGATGAAAAAATACTCAAATCGAGTACGTTTAGATATAGGAATCGAATAAATAAAATGGGTGTTCCTGTATTCATCGTTTTTTTTTATATTCTGAGTTTCTCTTACGACTACAAATATGTAATATTGTTGAGCTGGCCTGCCCCAAGTCAACCGGTTCCCCGTTACCTGTGAGATAGTTTCATGAAGAGCATTGCGTGAATACAAATTACTACATAACATGTTGTTGCTACTTCTCGATATAATTATCTTAGATATATTATATTATTGTTATAATATGTACCTACATATGGTGTTATTAACAACCTCTCTGTAATTTAATCGAAGATCATTATCAGTCAACAACAATTTATCTCTAAGTCCATCTTCTTTCTCTGGATATATTATACGTTTATTATTTGTAGTCATTTTATTTTGCATTTATGTCTTAGAAGTCATTTACATTTTCTAAACTCTCCCTGTCATTCTTTGTCGAGAAAATGTCGAAAAATTTCTTTTTGATCGTAAACCCATAGGCACTCTCGTTACTAAAGCTGATCACGAGGGCCATTTATGTATTACACACGAGGTTTACTTGTAAATGATCTGTAAAATATATAGAATGCAGAATGCTGGGAATATTGCATGAACCCGATTTCACGATTTCACCATTGGTTGATTTCTGGTCAATAACAACCCGCGTTTCGTTGACTTAACTAACTATTCTGTAGTTAAATGCATTCAGGATTGGCCAATTGCATTGTTGCAATACCTAGTATTTATTTATTTATTTATTTAAAAAAATTCAACACATACAGCGTTTGCTGGTCTGAGTGTTGTTGACATACATTTTGGTTTATATTGACATTTTGTTAGATTAATACAGGTTATAAAATGTGGTGAACAATAACATTACAATGAAGTTTACAAAAAAAATTGAAAATTCAACCATAAGTGGAGCCCAAAACAGTTAGCCGGGTGTACAGGAAAGCTATTTGAAAGCACTATCATGCAGTATGTGTTGTTTTAACTTTTTTTTTGAAAAAATGGAGTTTTTGGAGAATTTCTCAATTAATATTTAAAAATAAAACACTATCTTTTACATTCTACGTATATTTTTTTATAATTCGTCAATATCTATTTCGTCCTGTTAGGGCAACATCATCATCATCTATGTATATAACCCAACAGAAACCCCACGCCGTTATAGTCTTGAAGATGCCCTAACAAGGCGAAATAGCTATCGACGAATTAAAAAAAAATATACGTAGAATCTAAAACATACTGTTTTATTTTAACTATAATTTTAAATGGAACTCTATTATAATTTTAATGGAATTCTACTAAAAATTCTGTTCTAATTCTTAAATGATATTGACGTTCATCAATCTATTAAAAATATAATTTGCACTTTTGTTCTTTATATAATGATACAAGTCATAAAACTTATTCGCAATCATCCTTTTCAAGTCGTCAAACACAAAAAAGAAATTTTATATTTATTTCGTTTGTAATTGAATCCGTCTGTTTAAGAATGAAATAAAATTGGCCTAATTATCTCGTTTAGCTAGTTTTATATTTAATTGCAGACTCAGCTGATGTTTTCAATTTATTTTTAGTGTAGCATTAACAAATTACTATTATTATTGTTATAACTTGTCTTGCGTCAGCCCATTAGACTACGAATTAAATAATAGATTGTGTTTTGCAGTTACGAAAACTATTAAATTGCCGTGAAACTTCACCGGTCTATTGAACTTATTATGTCTCTGAACCTTGTCACGTAAAATGAGCCACTTTCTAGTTTTTATGCCGTTTGCGGTTGCAAATTTGTAGACACATTATATTTTTATGAAAAAAACTAGCCGACATTAAATATTATTAATTTTCTTTGAAATTGGCGAATATAAAACAAAATAATTTTCCAACGGATACAGCACCGAGAAAAGATTAATTTGATGATAATTCACTTAGGATACATTTTAAAACGGATGCTATTTGTTTTAATCAAACATTTGCTTAACTCCTTGGGGCTATAAGATTCTTAAATCAATATCATCTAAGTTTGGTTCTTTTTATGTATACATATTTTTATTCTTTAGATATCTTCTCATAATTCCTTTTAATGATTTAATGTACATTGGATGCTCGTTTTATATTTCCCGAGATATATAGTTTAAACTTGTAGCTTTATTTTTATTAACTTGTAATATTAGAGTTTAAAATTATAACTTTTCTAATAAAATATCTAAACCAGCTTTACTTCCTTTCATTTATTGTACTGGTTTAACGTTCATTTCCTTCATTAGTTCCCTTACTTTCAGTATAAACTGTCAGGTAAGCAACCCAAAAGAATGCATACAACTTATTAACTAGCCGAAAAATCTACTTTTATTTTATAATGTGGTAATTTTTTTTTATAATTCAAAACCATGGCTTGGGTTGCTTTTTATTTTTGTCTTTAAATGCATATTTCCTTTTATTTCTTCTCCTTCCATACTGCTTCAATCGCGCATGTGTCATTGAGAACCTATGGCCTATCACAAAACCTGCGCTACATCATTTTTACAATTATATATGTATCTCGACCAATGGCAATGATAAAACTCTTTTTTCCTTACCCATTACGCTTATTATTTTTATAACAGTAATCTTCAGCGCATATTATTATTTGTTGCTGACTTATGACGCTAATTTCGCTGACTTACGACTGTATTTTTGCGTCATTACCGCAGCCATTATTTCCTTTTCGGAATCGAATTGTAAGTTTTATCGTACTAATTATCATTTTATTAATTATTATATATCATAATTTGTAATGTTATTACGTCGTGCCTACGCTGTTAACTTTACTTCATCATTTATCATAATATCTAGAACAACATAACCGAATTTCGAATTGTTTATCAGATTCAGATGATTCAACACTTTGAAACTGACTCATGACATTTAAACAAGTTAACAACCTTTATTTGTGCCAATTAAGATCAAATGTATAGTTTTTATATTATAACTATATAACTTTGTTATCACAAACAGATGGCATCATATTTATTTGACTTACTGAGATGTAATAATATTTCAACACCTATTTTCAGATGATTGTCAAGGTTATAATTATAAATTTCGCAGAACTCCATTATAAATTATACGTATGATATGATTTATTCATTCAAAACAGCATGTTTATTTCACAACTATTTCGAATCATTTATCACATCCTTATGAAGTTTATATCAAAGAAAATATAGTAATAGCTTAATAGATGACATAATAGTATGTATCGAACCAAAATCATTCACATTTTACAATAGATGTTTTAAATTTTCCTAACACGTACCACCTCCTGGAATATGATAATTTTATAATTAATGAAATCATCAATCGTTTTTATAGAATCAAGATTAAATACTCGGTAATTCAAATTGTCTTTAACTGGTCCTTACAGAACCGTTGCCGATCACATAAAGACAGACTACGATAAAAAAACGGTCATTAAACTGGTCTCGAGGTTCGAGAGAGAGAAAGATATTATCAAAGCTTCAACGTCGGCCAGCGACTGTATCATGAATCATGTCATTCCGCGGATTGAGAGGACAAAACAACAACAAAAAAATAATGAAACTATTGGGCATCAGCCAAACAATGGACTGAGAGAAGAATGCCAGACCAAGACCAGACCGATTGCTTCACTCAATAGCAGCAGGAAACATTAAAATATTATATTCGATACAATTCGTTAATAGTCGGAGATAATAATGTGCTATCAATTAATTAACATTCGACGTTAAAAACAAGTTCTTAATTTCAATAAGCAGAAATGTATTTACATAAAAAAATGTTACAGGAAATATTAAACATTTGTGTTTATATGTATCAAATTACACGTTTCGTTATGTTGCAGCGCCAATTATCTTCAGTTGTATTTCTGACAATGTAAAATAAATAAATAAAACCCATATCGATAGGTGAAGGAATATTGATATCGATAATAATGATTAGAATTTTATAGCCCCGTTTAATGATTCAGGCTCATTCCTAGGGCGCTGAATCTTGAATTGTTAATCTACGATACAAAGCTGTTTTTAATCTTTTAGAGATTTTCGTTTTGTTTTAGCATTGCGGACAATCCATTCCATTTTATTAAACCACTCACACCAAAGCATCGATCATATTAAGTCACGTTGTAGACTCTGTCTAATTGGAGTTATCACTATGTGATCCAGACGACCTGAGTGTCAGATGCCTTCCAGAGAGTCAGACAGCTCTTGAATATAATATATTATTGTGATGCCAGGTTATTCAAAGCATCGAACACAATCAATTAAATTTCGTAGTCATTTCTCTAATTTTGTAGTCAATCTGACTCATCTGTAATGGAACAATCCTGATGTTTATACAAGTCTTGTTACAAATAGCAAATAACATGTTTATTCCTGTTTCTGGATGCTTGAGCTGCTCGAGGTCATTGCGGACACCGGTTTATGTAATTACCTACCAACCATATGGTGTTTTCGAGCCAACACAATAAAAACATACTTCATAGTATGAGCTATTGCCTTTTACATATGGGAAGCACATGACAAAAGCAACGAGAAGTAATAATTCCGTAGCTATTCTGTGAATAACTGAACAGGTACCATAGGATATATTATTGCTTTATTAATTCAGATGCTTAGATAATAATTTGTTTATTTATAATCAATGACGACTCCGAGTGCTTTGTATAAACCACTATGCTATAAAACTCCCGGGTTCGATTTTCGGTGAAGACACAGTTTTAAATTGTTTTAGTCGAGATCTTTGAGACGATAAACATCACAAGTTTACAGAATGTTGCAATATTAGAACATTATCACCATGGAATTCTCAAGAGTCATAGCTTCTGTCCAACAGACCAAGATAAAAAATATGAAACACATTATATTTTTATTCTTGATGGTGGATGTTTTCTGTACAAAATATAAAATTTTAGACTCCAATTAAATAATTATATGAACAATACGTAGGTAAAATGTAAATCATATAAAATGACGTATTTACATAATAATCCTATAACGTAAGCAGAATATGACAGTTTTTTATTTACATAGGTTTATCTATATGTACACACATTCTAACAAAAAGTGGATCCTCTGTATGTTCATATTCACATATTAAACTTATTATTTACATACCTTTCATGAATATGTATGATTGTGAATATACCTATAGGCGAGTATGTATAGTAACAATATTATTCCTTCTTGTTATTCTAACCTTTACAGCATATTCATGCATAATTCAAGGAATTTTTTTTGTTTTCAACAAAATTTAACTGGTATAAGTGCTTTTATAATTTAATAGAATATTACATAACCGTATACTCCCGACAGTACCTATTTTATGATATTCATCACAGAATAAAAACGTATTTATACCTACAATTCGTTAACACATCGATGAGTATAATATGTATTGTAAGTCCACTTTTTGATGAAATTGAGTTATGATCAATACACATTTTATATGACTTGATCTGTGAAAATATAGTACATTTTTCCATACGCAATACAACAAAAGATACCTGTAGTCATTTTAAAAATAAATATTTATCTTCATTGTGATCATCAATAATGTATATCTGATTATGAAGTTAATTATTTTTAGTGTGAAAATGTGATTGTTTGACTTTTTGTAGGTACTGTTTTCTTGGTTTTATTATCACAAGGAAGTAGTTATTAACATTAATTATAATAATAATAAATTTGGATTATTTTTATAGCGCCGTTTTTGTGATAACCTCACCTCAAGGGCGCTTTGAATATATTAGGGGTTATTGTAAGACTCGCGGAAGAAGTGAGTTTTTAGATTAAATCATATTTTGAACGCAATGCATGGTTTTATAAAAGTTTTTGAAAATCTTTTTAATCCTTAATTTTCTTCTAATACATGTCCAAAACGTTATCATATTAATTTAACGATTAAAATAGATTAATGTTGTATGTAAAACGTTTAATGAATTACGAGTCAGCATATCATTTAGGTAGGTACCACCGACCGATTGTTTAACGAGTGTTTTTTTATGGCCATATAAAAATAATTTGATGTAATTACACGTATCAAAACACTACCTACTATAATTCCGGCCGTTTTCAAGGTCATTATATTAAAGTGTAAGTGCTAGACGAATCTGCTTCCTAAATTGCCTTCAAAATTGGTAAGATGTTAAACAAGACCATTTTTGTATCCGTCCCTTGAGTTGAATAATAGTGTGATATGCTGTCGAAATTTTTTTCCCCATTTTTTGTTCGGTTTTCTGGACAGATAAAGAAACAATTTATTTTAAATCTCCGCATTTTCCTAACGTCCCGAATGGCCCGGGGGTGTACTCCCTAGGGATATTTATGAAATAAATAAATACATTTTTGTGTAGGTATCTACCTATATAATATACATAATCTTAGGTATACGGGTGTTAGTGTCGGGGTGAGAACCTGTGAAAATACCCGTGTAGAAGGGTGCGTGGTGCTGTTTGTATAGAGGCAATATTATTCTCTCTTTCGTATGTTTAACCTTGGGCGACCTTCAAAATGTTTCATTATATTTTTTTTCATATTTACTCCATTTCCAAATAAACTGATTTGTATTTAGGTTTGTTTATCCAATATGAATGTACCCAATAGACAGATAAGTCTAGTGCTGTCCTTTGTTTAATAAAATAAAACAAAAATAAGTCAATAAACATTGAAAAAATAAACTCAAAAGACACGGAAATGATGAGAATCTTTTAAAATCAATAATTTTAATACCAAAGATTAGAAACGATAGTAGGTAATCTTAAATTACAACGTCTTAATGATATTTTTATTGACAATTTTTTTAACATCTTAATAGAGACGAAGTTGGGATATTATAGAAGAATCAGGAACTCATGGCACCTACAGCGCTTACGACCTGTCATCGGCTGGGTTACGTGATCACTTTATTCACTGAAATCATCACTGAAAGTTCTATTTATTTGAATAATGTGTAACAATTCACCTGAAAATAAAGAATTATACTATTGCCATCTATGAAGTAACGAATAATCCTTTTTTTGTAACGCCATCTATTGAGAAATTAGTTTTATAAGGAAAATACCTTTTTCACAAATTGTTTTTGAGTAATGTTCAGTTATTTAACAGTTGCTAGGATGTCGTTTCTGATTTTATGTAAACCGTTTGACCTATTTATCGATGACTCAACATTAAAACATGTCATCATTATCCATTTCAAATGTCAAACTGATAAACTTTGTATCTATAATTAATATACGAATGACCGCAGATAACATGATATTATAATATTTATATCGTGTGTAATTTTGCTAATAAAATAACACGTTTAATATTCCCAGAACAAGAATTTTTATCTGATACGTAATATAATTCATAATTTTATTTTTATAATTATGCTCCTTAATATAATGTTTGTGTCGCTTTATCTCAGAAAGAGAAAATATCCTGGGTTGGGAAATATTTCATCGTTTATATTACAACAGAATGTATTTAAGTGTGTACAAAGATGGATATTATTTAAAGATATGTATAAAACATATTTCTTCAGATATTGTATTCCTTCACAATATTGTAATACATACAATTTTCTTATTTGAATACCTATTGGTAATTTCTTATAGATTTGCATCAAACCATATATGGAATCGCGCATAGTTGTTATAAAGTGGTGTAGGCGAATATATACAGGTAATTTTGCCATATTGTACTCCCACACATGAGAATTATTTTTCGTTGTTCTACTAAGCCACATTTCCTCATTGGCTCAAAATTCACTTAAGTATTTGTGTAGTCTACAACTGCAGCCTGCAAGCCAGGTCTACTTTAATATTTAACGACATTTTTATGAATTGATTTTGAAATATTATCAGCTTACGATTTTTCAATCCAATAAAACAACAATAACATGTACCTATATAATATAAATAATTTCTCATAGACAATTGCATCTCCATAGTAGGCCAATTTCTTTGTCTACCTGTTTCGTTATCGGTGGCAATACCTGCTCTGCTGGTTAAAATACTGCGAAACACCAAAAAAAAGGTATGCGAGCAAAAATAAATATTTAAAATACATAACGCATAAACGCTCCAATGTATATAGACAAAAAAAACGTCTGCTGAGATAACAATAGCTAGGGGCCATCTGCTCTTAGACAACCGAGAAATAAAAACAGTTTTTTTTTGTTGCTGCCTCGCCTCTCTGCCATTTAATGGTGGTTAGTAGGATAGAGACGCAGCGACGTCCACAAAGCCCCAAAGAGGGACGGACGAGTCGGATCAAAAATACAACGTTATTTTTTTGCTGTCCGGAATACTATGAAATTATTTATGGGTACAAATAAGAGCGGAGATCTTTAAATGGCAGTGGAACCGCACCGTAATGTTTTATTGTACATTTTTTTGGTCTTTTCCTCCTCTCTCCTCTCCCCCATCTGATGCATTGTTAGCTATGGTACATTATGTAATACCATTCGGAAGAAAGAAACACAATGGCCAGAGACGTAATAATCGTTGGGGCGATAAAAAATAACGAATGATGGACAAAGGACGCAACTCCATTGTCCTTGATCTATTTGAATTTGAGATTTACTATTGTACTGTCTTAATACAATGTTACTTAAACATTACACCTGATTTGTTAAGAAACTTGGTGTTATAATTAAACAAGTATTTCTTAGTGAAAGGGTGTACACTATTTACTTAAAGTCGAGATTTGTTGGATTTTGAACATGATTTGCTTTGGACAAGATAATCTTTGTACTTAAACATGTTTATTTGAACAATCTGATCTTCATATAACTAGTTACTCCGATACGCTGTTTCCCTATTTCTGTTAGGCAGAGATAACCGAACGCAAGACTTTTTGTTATTTTTTCACTTACATCCATGCATCGCATTACTAATGGTCTCAAACTATTCTGACTTCGTATATTCATTCCCATCTATCAAAATCTCGTTTTTATGTTCATGCCAACTGTTTCTCGGCTGGCCCCTACATCTCATTCCACTCTTTCTGATCTTCAAAAAGTAAAGCGAAAACTTTTACGTTATTTAACGTGAGCTTTGAATACGTTGAATTTATTATTTGGATATTTCAATGAACGAATTTTACACAATTCATATAGCCTGTGGTATTTTTGAACATAGAGCAACACCCGGTTTTTTGTTGAAATGACTTTTATTCCTGGTTGTTAATAGCGTAGTTCTTGCTGTAGAATGTTAATTAGAAATTATTTTTGCTAACCATAATATTTTTATTTGCATACTTTATATTTTTTTATTTTTATTTTACAATTCTTTGGGACATCAACAGCTATCAATTATAGTTTTTCAATTGGGATAACAACAACAATATGTAGGAATAACTTTGTTGAAGTACAGAATTGCAGTTAAAAGAGTATGTGCAAACTGATATATTTCGATGATTGTAATAATTTTATATTTTACGATTATGTCCGTTGATTATTTTCCCTGCAGTGAAGTTGCCAAATTCACTATTGATTGATTTTCTAATACCTTCCAGAATAATTCGTCGCAATATTTCTTTCCTATTGTATTCACGGAGAAAATTTTACTGCGTTTTTTGTTTTTTTATATCCAATTTCGAAATATCCCTGTACTCTTTTTTTTTATTTTGATTGAAGTTGGTACTGTAGTTTATTTATAACGAGGTCTACTTTATTTATATGCAGATACATATTGTACAATAAAAGCATTAATATGTATGTATAGAAAATCCACTTCAATGCAATGAACTTCAATCGACCGCTATGAATCGATGTAATCTATTTGTTGGTTGAAATCTTGGAGGAATAAAGGATGGAGGCGCCTTCAGTACATTAAAAATGCAATCAAATTCCCTCATTTTGGAGTTTAGTCACAAGTTACAGTATTGACAACAAAATATGTTATCCGAGCAAACTAGCGCGAACTTCATTCTTATTGTTTGCAACGCAAAATATTTCGTAAACATCTCGTTTTTTAACCTAAAAATATTATTGCTTCCAAAAATCGTTTTTTCTCGTTTTTCTAACTAATTATTGCAAAGAAAATCTCGAAAAGGTCTTGTGTGGTGAAATGTAGGAATAAAGGACACGGTATATCTTTTCACTCGTAAGTATTGAAACTAACCTACTATATTTAACAATATTTAACGTAATATTGCGTGTCCAACTGGCCATGGCTAAATTATAATTGTATAGTTATTTTTTTGAATGATTCGTTCTTAATGATTTAATATTAAGAACGATATAATTATTTGTAATAGTTTCTTAAAATTTTACTTTTTTTTATTTCATTGGTTTTGTAAATTGTGGATAAGACCGTAATCCGCCATTATATTGTAATATGTTTCGGGCACAATTTGAGAAAAAACATAATTTGTATTCACTGTTAATGCTTTTTCAATCATTTTGTCACATATTTGTAATGTTTTTATATTGTCACCAAATATTTTATTAATGATTTAAGATAATTGAGCATGTCAATCACATCACATATATCCGCTGCGATATTGGCCAATGGCCGCCATATTTCATCGACCGTAGAGTTGGGCATTGGACATGAATTTATTTTCAATATTTATTTTCTAATAATTTTTCTGCAAATTCAAAATTTTATTTGTTTATTTATTTAAATCCACATTAACATACAAAAATAACAACAATACAATAGTGCAACATAGTACAATTAATTTATGAAAAATAGACAATTTAGAATATATTATGTTGGCTCTGACAAAATGAATACCTATAAGTTACTGGCGTTATTATTTTATATTTCTTGTGAAACGTGATTTCATGTGATTAAAATAATCTTATACGTACTTTATTTATTAGTTTTATTTTATCTGACATCTTTAAGTAATACACAATATTGTGAATGTTTTTATTTTATATTTATAATGTGTTTAATTTATTTATGTAAATGGACGTGAACAACAAGTGTATTTTTTACAGATTTCCAAAAAATCCAGCTCTTAGAGCTTTGTGGATTGCTGCTGTCAATCGTCCTCCAAATTGGCAACCATCTTCAAGTACAGTCATTTGTTCAAAGCATTTCAGAGATGATGAAATTGACCGAAGTGGTTATAAAAGTAAAATTAAGAATAATGCTGTCCCTTCAATTTTCTCTCAATTAGATACTGTTTGTCCTGAAGTAAGTTGATAGTTTTTTTCTGACTTAGTACTTATCATATTATGTGTTGATTAAATATTACTTATTTGTTCTGTTTCGGACTTTTTTGTAAATTTTATATACCTACAAGTTTTTAAATATCCTTACCTATATACTTATTGAATCATTATTTTGATATACGTTAATAAATTTTATAACTAACACACTAGCGGACATTCTTTATTTACATTGAATCTTTTTTTTTCAGATAACTTCACCCATCCTTCTTGAACCTTCGGTGCCTAGTTGTTCATCATCAAATCCAACATTGCCTGAAAATGATATTTCTATGCAGGACACTCCAAGAAAAATACGTTTAAAGAGAGAGCTGTTTCGTTCATACATACTTGATAAAAATCGAAAAAAGAAAATCAAGGCATTACAAAATAAAGTATGGAGAAAATGTAAACAAGTCACTAATTTGAAAAATATAGAACCGATGGATTTTTTTTAATAAAGCTTGGTATCTAAAAAAATATGCATTTTTTAATATATATCCCCTTTTCTGTAAATCATTTAAAGTTGCTAAGACCACCATAACATCTGATTTCCGCCAGGAGAAATTAATCAAAAATAATTAATCATATAAATCATGAAGATATGATACTAATAATTTT
Organism: Molanna angustata; assembly: GCA_963576475.1. Classification (NCBI taxonomy): domain Eukaryota; kingdom Metazoa; phylum Arthropoda; class Insecta; order Trichoptera; family Molannidae; genus Molanna; species Molanna angustata. The sequence continues at coordinate 22,758,113 of OY754974.1, forward strand.
TGTATTTAAAAAAACATTTAAATTAGTAAACTATCAAGTTGTAAACACGACAAAATGACATCTAATTAATTTCAGAAAAAAATATCAATTATAATTTAGTATGTAATAATCATTGTCTTATCATACATTAATGTGTCAAACAATAAATGATGAATTTTTTTGCTCTACTGTAAAATTGCCGATTTTGACATAGTAAGGTTTCAAACGAATTCATGGACAGGCAGACTGACATGAATTTAGCCGTGCACAAACATGTGCAAAACCAATCTTACGAGGTCTACTTTATTTATATGCAGATGAATGATCCTAATTATTTAATAATCAAAGTTAAATATATGAGACATTTTTTGTAGAAAATGACATTTATTATAATATGCTTTATCATAATTGTTAATTGTTGTTCATTTATCATAATTGTAAATTGAAAAAGATTTATGCTTGTTCATTTATCATATTTGTAAATTGAAAAATATTCAATTTTAAAATAATATTTGTCTGAATTGAGCCCATCTCTAACTTCAGGGTCATTTGCTTACTTCAATATTGCCACTAAAAAAAAATTGCCATTAGATAAAAAAAGTACTTATTTTATACTTATTGTTGTCAGTACTGTAACTTGTGACTAAACTCCAAAATGAGGGAATTTGATTGCATTTTTACTCTAAAGATAATAAGGTATGGGCGGCCCCTTGGTTGAAATATTTGAATAATGCTTAGATCGTTGCTCCTGTACGCCTGGACAATTGACATTAAAGTAGGCACTTGTTTATTCTGCCTTAATACCCTTTATGACCATACTAATGTTGCCACACAGTACACATTATGAATCATGGTTTCTTGACCCATTTTTTACCGAGCCACTTGAAAACTTGTTTTTTGTCGTACCTCATAATGTAGTCATATTCGTTGGAACAGTATTTAATTATAATTTTATACAAGTAGGTATTTAAAGTACTTCTACTGATACACAAATTAAAGGACTTTTGTGTTTTAGTTAGTCATACATCTAGATTCCTTCTTCTGTGGTTAGTCGTTACTTTTTATATAGGTACCTACATAATAATGCAAGTACGATGGTCGGTGGTTTTGAATATTTTTCTTGCATATTCTTTCGTTTTCCCGGGGTCGTAAGAAGAGACTAGCTTACCGAATTCTTTCTTTGAATTCTTTATAATAATAATAATAATTATTAATACCATTTATTATATCATCTACAGGAGTTGTACCAAAAAATATAAATGAATCTATTAAGAAACTTGATCTGCCAAATTTTATAATCACACAGATTCAAAATAGTGTGATTATAAACACATGCTCGATAGTTCGAAAATTCTTGTTATCACCACCATAAACATTATACATAATAACTAATCAACTTGAGAACTCCTCCGTTGTTTAGTTTTTTTTTACACCGGTTAACCCGTGAAAAGATTGAATACTAATTATAAACACTTTCTTTCGCCCTGCGCAAGTGGCGACTTTTTTGCCATAATGGCAATTTCCTCTCACTAACCAGTGTTTCCACACGCAGTGTTTGCACAATTGCTTTCGTGTATTTCTCATAATAATGTATCTTATTGAATTTTAGGTGCTTCTTTGTATTTTATAAACTCTTACACCTATATTTATTTGTATAATATTTAAGTGTATTTTATTATATTTATTTATCAAATAATATTTTTAATTTATATATTGAGAACATGATGTAAGTACTTATATATTAACTTGATAATTTTAATGCCTTATTATTTGATATTGAACACTTAAGTATGTATAAAAATATAATTTATCAACTTTACGACACTTTCCTCGCTTATCAAATCATTTTAATATCCGCCTATTGATTTTACTCATAACAGGCGATATTCAAAACAAATATTACTTAATCAAACGTTTTGTTGAGTAATTTTAGCATGATAAAAACAGCAGCAATAAATATAAATTATCAAACAAGATTTATAATTATACGTTTTTTATTTGTTTTTTAAAAGGACGATATTTTCGCATTGTACAGGTCTTTTCAACTGATAAAAACTATCGAGAGTTTTTTTAAAGAATGAACATGTCCTTTGTAACAATACATCCTCAAGCATTCACTTAATCTAGCATATGCTTGTGCTATGCGTGAATGAAATTGGTCGTGGCAGGATTCAAACTCGCGACTTCTGGATTTCTAACCCAGCGCGCTAACAGCTCTGCCACCATCCATCTGATTATTTAGTTTCTTGAGTTAGTTTTTAAAAAAATGACTGATTTATAAAACAGCAATATAGTTTACACGAATGATTTTTGATTAATTGTATCTAAACACTAGATTTAGCCAAAGGCGATTTCTTTCAATTAAATGTTCTAGCACCTCAAAATACAAGAGATTTTTACTAACACTTAATGAAAATATTCGCAGTAGGTATATACATTCTTAAATGAATTGTTTTGTATTCAATAATGTTATTATTTAGTTATATTATCTTATATTCATTATATTTTAAACAAGATACGGATGTTATGCATAAACAGCAATCATATACATCTTGGAATGTTGTTTCTATAGGTACGGTACTGTCATCGTGTCATCGTGTTATGAAACAATGTAGGTACGAGTCTATTAATAATATTAATAAAGAGTTCCTGTTATTTTTGTGGTTGGAATATACTCATTGTACACGTTTATTTGAGATATCACTATCAATAAAATTAACACACGTTCAGTATTTTTTCTGCAACAAAATTAGTATTTCTGAATTATTCTAGAATTGTTTAAATCGCTTCAGTAAGGGCACTGACATTACATACATTCAATATTGACAATGTCGTTACACTGTAAATTATTTATCTTATTTACATTGGTTGGCGGTATCAGTTTTTATTTATAAAATAAATTTATCAAATACATATTATGACTAACCAATTTTTGTCTCAGTGTGTATTATGTTCAACTTATCTAATATGTTAAAAATATCGAATCAATTTATAATTAAGTAATATTCCAAAAACCATGCCTGCTCCCATAGCAAATGTGACAAGACATACCTACTCCCATAGCAAATGTGACAAGACATACCTACTCCCATAGCAAATGTGACAAGACATACCTACTCCCATAGCAAATGTGACAAGACATACCTACTCCCATAGCAAATGTGACAAGACATACCTACTCCCATAGCAAATGTGACAAGACATACCTACTCTCATAGCAAAATTCAGTAAAAACTGTCACATTTGCAACAATAATACAAAGATATAATATATAGATATTATCAGCACGATGTGTCCTTCACTGGGTAGGTGGAGAAAAGCATTATCATTTTTTTTAATTATTTTATTGGCCGCATTCATGCCGTATTGACCGCATTCATGCATCTGCTCATGCAGATTCTTCTGTTCTTCCTGATTTTAATAAATAAGAAAATCGTATATGATTTAGTAAATCTTTGAAAACCTTATTAAACTGAAATTAATACATTATAAAACCTCTCATTATAATATTTTCGTTGATTATTATTATCGTTAGACAATTTGTTGTGTTGTTTTTGCGAAACTTCACTAAGTACAAGATCATTTAACAACCGTGTGCTCGTATTATGATTTCGTATATGAATCATCTTGTTCCTTTAGCCAATATTATTGACCAATGAAAAATATTAATTTTGTTTACAGTTTTTGAGTAATTAGGTTTCTTTGTTTTATTTAAATAACTTTATCGACCGTGCTGTGTAGAAAAGACAAGGCGAGGCAAGGAGCGGCAAGGCGTATGTAACGTGTCCGCTATTGCTGCGTCTATTTCCAAGTCCCACGCTCTGTATCCAGATTCAGGGCTATTTCTAGACAAACTTGCAGGGTTTCTGAATGTTGACTTATAACCTAGCCTAGCGAACAGCGTCTGGCCGAATGCAGGCGGTAAAACTAAATATTATTATTAAAATGAATTTATTGTTTTTGTTAGACCACGCGGCTGCCCGATACATAAATAGCCCCTAATGATTTCCACTCGCATTTTAGATAAATGTGTTGTGTTTTTCTTGCGCGGCCATTATAAAGAGATTCCCGCTGAGTGCTTCAGTAATAATAACCATGCAGCCAGCTAGAAAGTAAACTGTTTTTTTTTTCTTCTGGCCAATCTTTTTTCGTTGCACATTTTTTTTTCATCACAACCAGGCGATTTATATCGTGGCTCCTTTATTTTTCTTTGATTCGCAACATGAAAATTGGGACATTCGTTGATTTTCTAGACAAATTTATTTATTTATTAATTGTACATATGTATTACGATCGTATGAAAACGTGCACCTTGCCATTATATACTATATAGTCCTTTTCCAAAATAAAACAACAAAAAATCGTAATATGATAAACAGATTGATCATAATAGCAAGGAGTAGGTAAACGAAGATGGGAATTGAAGTACACAGAAGAAATTTGGTTCAAGAATTATTTAATATATAATATTTTATTGAAAATTCAGCTATTTCTGTGATTTGAACTAGACCTTTCATTGTATTGATCAATTTTAGAAAGTAAAAACTTTTTTCGCTACCGATTCATAAAATCCTGGGTGAATATGGTGTGTCTACTACATACATATGTTTTTACAACAAATCTTATTCTATTTAATATATTTAGTAAACTTACAGTTTTACAATAAATATAATATTATGATACACAAGTTTCAAAAAATAGCCTAAAATTTTTACAAAGGGTTACCTTGGTCGTGTTTACAATTAAAATTGTAATATAATAAAAGGGCTAATTGTAAAAGTTACACGTGATTGGTAGGAAAAAGGTAAATGGGGACAATAAGCAGAAAGAATAAAAGTAATAATGAAAAAAAAGAGTTTGGGGGGGAGAATGAGCACGCACTACAACGACTCTCGAAGTAAAGAGTTTGCATATTTACATATTATCATTTTATATTATACAATTGTCTATTAGTCTCTCTCTCTCTCAAATGTTGCCTTACAGAAAAACTATAATTATATAGGTAGGTATTTACATAAGTATAACACAACATCAAACTAATACATTTTTTAACATAAATTATCATTATTATGTCTTATTATTTATACATCATTATATTTCCCTTCGTCTTCGAGTTCTCGCCATTCCTCATCCTCATCCTTGCATTATTCATATTATATTTAAGAATACCTACTTATCTGTGTCAATATCGGAAACATTCAAAGGTTAAAGTTGCTATCCGTAACATGACTCACAATAATATGACGACATTTTGTATTTTATTCTCTCTTTAGAATCTCAATATAATTATAATCTCCCATTTCACCTCACCCTAATTTTCTCCGAAACTTGGTTGTGACGATTTGAAAATACAAAACCTAACCACAAATCCTTGTTTTTTTTACTTACTTTAGGTACTTGTTGTTTCTCAAGAAAAACTACAACACTAAAAATATTATTGACGTAAGAATTATGAAATTTTTTAATTATTTTTAGATTGATTCTTCAAACGCTCTCAATTTTTTTTTAAATGAGGTATCTTGAAAAAATACTGTTTTCTTCATCCTTCTGTGTATATTTATTAAATTACCTCACTGAAATGAGTTTATGGTGTTAAATATAATAGGGTGGAAAACAAATTTGAAATGACAAGCTGAGACTTAAAAGTGGTTGTGAAATATCATTAATTTTCAAATAACCCTATGTATACGTACTCGTATTTAAAAAATGTACCTACTATAAACCAATATTTAATTCTATATTGTATTATAATGACATATTAAGTAGTTAATTTTGGACTATATTTGTATGTTATACTAATAAACAATTATAAAATTGGATGATTTTTGTAAAAATGATAAACTGGGACGACTTGTGTCTCGCTGTTTTTTGATAACCTCACCTCAAGAGCGCTTTAAATATATTTATTTATTTATTTATTTAATATTGCTTCTCGGGCAACTAACAGGTACTATGTCAAATATTAATTTAACACGCTCCCAATAACAAGTTGCCACATTATAGAGACTTACGATATTAATCGTCTCACTGATCCAGACTGAAAACACAATTAAAAATTGTGTCTCCACCGGGAATCGAACCCGGGACCTTTGGCTCAGCAGTCAGATATCTAACCAACTGAGCCACGAAGGCCGACAATAATAAGAATAATAATTATTGAATAAGAAGAATAATAATATTGCTAGTTAATAATAAGAATAATAATTAGATTTTATAACGCGCCGTTTAGTGATACAAGATATAACTTATTGCTGTAACCGCGATCAAAGTAAGCCGCCTTATTGAGTCTGTCCGATTCTTTTACAGATTTGGCATTCTATGATCCAGATAATCTCAATGTACGCTATCTTCCTGATAGAACATTCTTTTGACACAGTTCCTGAGTGTAGTGTAGAGCCAAGTCGTTCAGAGCCTTAAACACCATCAGGCACACCTCATTGTCCACTCGTTCGGGACATTTCAACCAGTGTTGTTCAGTTTTTTGTAAGACTCGTAGAAAAAGAGAGTTTGCAGTTGTTTCCTGTTTAGGGCTAAATTGTCGATCCGCCTCAGTTCAGGTGGTAGTTTATTCCACGAGGCTGGGCCAGCCACAGCAAAAGCACGAAAATCATCAAACATAGTTTGTACTTTATTCTCTCTGGCACTTTGGTGAGATATTTGAAAGAATTTCGCAACTCCGGTAACTAGCCTAGCACCTGCGTTGTAGACGGATTGAAGTTTATTTAACTCAAGCTTTGGGAGGTTTGCGTATATACCATTTCAGTAGTAATAATAATAATAATAATTAAATACTTTTATGCCAGTATGTATTGCAGTTTTCGTAAATATCTCAGTTCAAGGACGCAAACAAGACAATCATGATAGTATTCCAATACAATCATGATTGAATTTTAGAGACCACTGAAATTATCTATGTTTTTTTTTGCATATATTTACTGAATAACATATTGTTACAAATTGTGTCATCCGACAACGCAACATCCGAATTTCATCCAACATGTTGTGTTAATTTACCATGAATCATCAAGATGTCTCTTATTGAATGCACGAATATTATACCGATGAATCCTTTCACATGTCATCAGTTGTGTAGCAGCAGGTGCTGTAAGAACGAGAATATTGTCTTTTTTATATTATTTAAATCCGTTAGTGGGCATCCAAGCGATTCGGCATTTTAGTATCCTTTCCTTACCTTCTGGTTACGGTTACTCACCACCATGGAATGACCCAATCTGCTTACAAATAAAAATGTTGATATTTGAAGCTGGAATGTGAATCAATGTGAAACGTCTATCGATAATTTTATTTTGTACAATTGTGAATAGAAATAACCAACGAAATATCATCCTAGGATTAACGAAGGATATTCATAATGAATTAATATATATTTTTTTGCTTTATCGTTTGAGTCAATGTACAAATAAGTGTAAATAGGCGGGTTTATTAACACAATGCAATCTTTTTATGAAGCTTCGTAAATCCGGTACAATTAATAGTAAACGATCTTTTTCAAAACAACAGCGGAATGGAGGAAAATGAAGAACGCAGAATCACTATCGTTCAAGAATTATTAGATTATATTATAATTTCTGTAGTTTCTGTAGTGGAGTGGTATGGAGGAGGAGGAGTTAAGAAAAGCCCACCTGAATGAGACAGATTGTCATGGAGGAGAAAAACTATGAGATCCGATCCAAAAATAAATATGGGAGAAACATAACAAAAAGAAGAAGATAACTTCTGTAGTTATTTCTTGAATAATTCTACAAATTGAGACTAAGCATCTTACTGATATAATAATATATGTACCTTTTAGCAGTACATTTTTTCGAATGCTTTGTTTTTTGAGTCTTAGACAATCTCTTATATATTTATTCGACACAATGTCCATTTCTCAATTGTCTTGTGGTCTGGAGCCTCTGAGGTTTAAGGCACTTTCGGAAAAGACCGATCTGAGGGATTTTGAGTGACCCTTAAGGTTTAAGGTGCTTTCAGTAAAGTCCGAACCGAGGGCTCAACTCCGTTTGGTCCAGACTCCTGGTAGTATGTTCGATTTCGGGTAGGTACATATGATTAAAAAGAATATTGTTGTAAAGCCGATACTAGAGGTCGATGACCTACCCTCGCGCGTTTAATACTTCTTGCAGACGGATGTACTTTCTAAATAGGTACCTACGTAGGGGAATTCGCCACAATCTCAAACGTCCATTTCTCAATTTTTGATGACATTGTTTTATTATTATGTGTATTTTTGTTATTGGATTTAGGGGTCAAACCGTAATGTCGTCGTTCGGTAATGTGTGCATTGTGTGGAAAAAACAATTTCATTTGAGTATTGATAATTCTAGACCCCATTTTCTTTTCCATTCGATTAATAAAATATGTACCATTATGAACTGTGGGTGCTATTATAGTTCCGGAAAAGGATTATTGAGGACGTCCTTATACGATTTTATTAACGATCGTTTGAGCTGAAGTATTGACCTAGACAAGAGCGTTGGTAAATTTCAGTCTGTTTTCAATCAATAATGATATTAATTTTTTATATCGTGTCTATTATAATATTTAATGTCTTCGATATAGCATACAAACTGGTTAAGAAAGTGTAATAATATTATCTTTAAATTGGACTTGAGAGTTGTTTGACCTAAGAAGTAGAAATAGACTATGTTGTGATGCAAATTGATTTCCGGAGGCGTAAAATAAAGATTAATACAATAGAATAGCTGGTTTATGGAAACATTAATGTATATTTTACAATAAAAAGTGTATCAATTGCTTTTTAAAGGAGTTATTTAAATTATCGCGTAAGAATTAATGCGTTCTCCCATAAAAATAATTTGTCGAGAAAGCATAGTAGTGTACGTACATTGCGTCCCTTCCTGGCCCTGTTATGTTGGCGCAGTTTGGATCAAAGCCAACCTTCGAATTCTGTCCGTGACACGGTGAACAAATGGCTGCTAGCTGAAGATGAGGAATGTCTTCCACATCCAATGCTGGATGCAGCTCTCAATAGTCGCTCCACTGCCAAAGCTATTTCAACCAAATCAAATGAAATTCTTGTTTTATTATATTAAAATCCTACGTCTGCGTTGTTTTTGGGTTATAGTGACGTAATTAAATTTATTTTTTCGACCGGAAGTATTTGATGGATACCTATATGTATTAGTTTCGACAAGGAAAGCTATCTAGTTTCGTACAATGCACATTGAAATAGTGACTTCTCTCAATGCATATTAGTGTAAAAACATATTTCATGTTGAAATATGTTTTTTACACTATAAATAAAATCTTTCGCGTATTATGCTGCGTTTAAATTGATTTGTTTCGCTATTTCCTATTCTGCTCTCTTCGTGTAATGCGCACTTCACGAACAATTTGTATATTTAACACGATAACAAATTTGAAACCATTAAACATTGGATGTAGGTAATTTTGTTTCTAGAGTAAATACTTACCTACCTATACATAATTATCTGATGTGCCAGTTGGACTGGCACAAGCACATATCTCACCCGACGCAGCGCATCACGTCATATTTTTCTATTGTTGACTCAAGAGCAATAAACTTTTGTTATTTTTCTCATTCGCTTAATGGGCCAAATGGCTGTATGAGATGAGATACTTGTATTTTTCGATGTTATTATTCACTTACCTCCACATGTACAATATACAATGTTATTTATCGTCTGTATGTTGTAGATTAATGTGCATTTGTTCTTTAGCTGCTCTTTTTTGTAATTTGTACACAATGAGTTTCATTTTACATCGAGACCATACAAATGTTATGTTATTTCTTGTAGATATTTTCAGCTGTTCAATAGTAACAATAATATGAAGTGTTACCCAAACGGGAACTATAAACTCATTCAATGATATTTTTTTTTATTATGGAATAAAATAAGTGATGACCTCCCAACCTTTATGAATTATTAAGAAAAAAAAATAATGAAAGCACGAATAAAATAGAATTATACTACGCCCCAGCTAGTGTTGATTAATTCTAACTTGGATAGAATTATACTACGCCCCAGCTAGTGTTGATTAATTCTAACTTGGATAGAATTATACTACGCCCCAGCTAGTGTTGATTAATTCTAACTTGGATACTTCTTGTGTTTATGGCTCATCCGATTGGACATATTGATTGTTGAGCCACATGACTGGGATTCGATTCCTGATTAAATTTCATTACAAATATGTCATTGTCACATAATCTGCCATTGGCACAAATTGTTACATACTTTAAATGGGGTAGTGTTAATTAGAATTGCGGTAGAGCGCCTGGTTTGTGAAACTAGATTAAAGATAATGATTTTCATTAATGCTTTTGTACACAAACTGAAATATATCATATCTTACATCTGACCTTAGTAAGCATCACACAGATTCCTTTGTAGCCACATGAAGGATTGAAGTAGCTAAACAAGTTTTGTATTTAATATGTAAGTGACACCAGAAATGAATAATCAACGTTAGTGCTTTAATTTGTCGTTTGTTAATGTACGCAGATAATTAAATAGTTCATAGTATAGAATAATCAAATATTTTATTCACATATTAAATGATCTCATAATATAGGTACAAACATTTACTGAAGACTATTTTCAAATTAGTTTTTATTTAAGTTAGTTATGTAGGTAACTACTTTGTGAAGGTTTTTTTGATGTGTTGTTAAATAAATACAATAGCTCTTATCTTGTTTTGAAATACTTACAGATCTAAATTACTCAGCGATAATATTTGACTGTCTTCACTGGTTGAATTTATTAGTGAAATATTTTATTTGCATTCCACGTTTATTTCTGCGATGTTTCTAATAATATATAATATAGAACATATTGCTGTCTTGTAGACTGATAAATATGTTCAGTGTTGTAGTCCAAGGTCGTTTGTGTCTTGAACCGTTCTTATTTATGGATATTTTGGTTATTTCATATCCTGGACCATTCATCTTGCAGTAATATACGACGAGAAGCTGTTTTCTGTCAGAAACATACTTGACTTTTAATAATAATCTTGGGAAACGTGGCTGTCTACTTGTCTATTTATATTTTTAATCTCTATAATGTCTAAAATATTTTTATTTATATCATGATGAAATATATAGGATTGTCAACAAATAAATTGCTTAGTAATTGTTATTTATGCAGTTTTAGTAAATGTTTTTTGCACAATAAATAATATCCTCAAATCGAGTACGAGTACATCTTCATTAAATCCCTAAATGAATCATACTTGTGCTATATGTGAACGAAATCAATCGAGGTGAGTTTCGATGTTCCCGTGTCCTTTAGATTACTAATCCAGCGTGCTAAAAATAGTAATTTGTACAACAACTCTCTCAACAATAGACTTGAGAATCACTTAATGTTACTCCATGTCTAATGATGTAGGCATAGAATACTGAACGCCGCATATTTTCTATTCTGGCAAGCATCCATCGCCTCATCTACATACATTCATGCCTCGTCTTATATCCGCCTATTCTTTAGACTCCTTGCATTTCCTTCTTCTAGTAGATATATTATTCACATAGTCGATCCATCCTTTTCTTCGATGATCCTGGTCTCTCGTTCCATACCTCCTAAAGTCGAATTTTTAAGTAAGCCTGAAATATAATGATTAGTTTAGATATCGATCCCCGGTGGCTTTTCCTTACGTTTTCGACTGTGTTCACTTGTATTCGGGTGTAGATATATTATTAATATAGGTGCATAATTTTATAGTGCCTGTTAATTTTTAGAGAAGCAATTAATAATAATATATTATTAATTAACTATGAATTAAATATATGTAAGTGTATATAGTGTGATTACGTATAATCCACTGTATTATTAATGACCATAATTAATTATTTACTTAGTTTTTATTTTGCATGTCTAATCTATCGAGTATTGAGGTTGTTATTATTAGGTAAGTTGCCTGAATAAAATAATAATATTATGTACGGACGCCATATTGCGTGACGATATAAATTCTTTATTACAAGTCTGACCGTTGGTTCATTATTACCTACATTTGTATTTTAATTTTCAAACAACTGAATGATTTATGTGCCCATATATTACAAATTTCTCCATGGGATTATCGCTTTCATTAACACGGATTCATTTTAGGCTTCACGTGGACTTACTTATTTATCCGATGTAAACAAGTTTTTATTTAATACCATCAACAATCCTTTTTGAAAATATAGTATTTCCTGCTGCAAATTATTGTAGAATAACAAGTACAGTAGATTAGTGTTAACATACTTATGTATACCTATATCACACTGTGTCTTTAACGAGGTAAATAAAGAGAACCGAACGCTATACATATATTATGACAGACTTTTACGGCTTTGTATTACATTCATACGCCTTGTCATGCACTCAATTCTGACTTCTAATATTACTGACCAACAAAATTATTTTGTAATCGTGGCTCGGTTAGTAAAACATCTGAATTTAATCAACTGATTTCGGGCTTACACAGTTTTATCACTGCGATTTCAGCTTGTTTTTTTGTCAAAGTCTATTTTTTTTTCACGCTTAGCTTTAATTTATTAATTTGTATAGAATGATCTCAATTTAAATTTGTGAATCTGGTTGTATACCTAATACCTATAATTTTGCCTCACCTATTTTATTGCGGGTTTTTCGAAAAGTGGACCACTGGTATACAGACCAAAACTAACCCACAATAAAAACGTCCGATCTTCATCCTTTCGGTAAAGACTTTATATTATTTTTAAACAGCTGTACCTGCTGTAGGTTTTTACATTACTTAAAAACACCTGCATCGACGTAATTCCCAACATAAACTATAATACAACTGTTTTGAACAATTCATTATTGCAAAAATGTACCGAATTTTAGTATATAAGAAAAAGCAGAGTTTCTATGTTTAACAGTTGATAAGGGCCTAATAAGCTGAAACGGTCGTCCTGGATTCAGGAAAAAATATATTTGTAGACCAAATCATTTGTTTGAATTAAAATACCCATTATTATGTCTATTTTATTATTATTTATTTATTTATTTAATGTTGCTTCTCGGGCAACTAACAGGTACTATGTCAAATATTAATTTTACACGCACCCAATAACAAGTTGCCACATTCTGGAGACTTATGATATTAATCGTCTCACAGATCCAGACTGAAAACACAATTAAAAACTGTGTCTCCACCGGGAATCGAACCCGGGACCTTTGGATCAGCAGTCAGTTACCTAACCAACTGAGCCATGAAGGCCGACATTATTATCCTTTTATTACTCGTAAGCCTCACTTTTGAGGGTCGCGATCACCTTGGATCCTACCATGCACTCTCTGTCTTCACTCCTCCCTATCCATCTGGAGTCAAAAGTATTATAATATTTCGTATCAAATTCTATCACAATATACCCTTAGGCATTACTAATTACATATTAACATTAAAAGAATAAGTAATGATCAAATACCGAAATTAATTTGACTAAAATACATCATATTATATACCTATATGTAGAGCGAGAGACGAAGGCGTGAGACATGGAATAATCGATAGTTAGGAAATAAAATAGTAGTGATTGCGTTTGGCTATCTGTATTAACCCAAACAGGAAGCGTGTAAAATGTGATGTGGTTTTGAAAGACGTAACACAAAACTCCTCTCGAGATGAAATGGTTTACATTGTAAATATATTCGTAATGATTAATGTATTGTGTCTGGTATCTTGACATGTCTAAGCGGATCTGAGATAGCCTTAGATGCAATGTATTGTATTGTATTAACGCTGCGAGCACTCGGACAAGCTTTCTATCATAATATTATGTACACTGTGTATCTTAAATGCTCAACTATGGCAATCAGCCAGATGGAAAGGGGAACTCTACGACGTCTTCTTACCTTCTGTTGGACCCATTTCGAACCGAATACATGCAAATTAAACGCCTCGTGCAGATGAGCACTTAACATTCCTACGGCTCCGATGTAGTCCGAATTCAAATGGTGATGACCTTTCGACTTGCACCCCAGAGTAGTTGTGTTGGCAGCCTGTCGGCAAAGGATCAGTAACCTTGAGCGGTACGGATCAGTCCATTCACCGTACTGGCATAGGAGATGCGGTTCAAAACGATTTTGCAATTTATTTTTGAAAATGTGCCAGAAATATCGCTGTTTCTTGGAAATTGTGAATATTATAACTGCCCCCGCAATATTAATTGTCGAATAATTTACATACATCAATTCCACGTTGCGGTTTGAACGAAAACATTGTAATGGATTGATTTAAAACACATTTTTTTTTATTTACAATACACAACTCTTTTAAAAACTTGTATGTTCCTACTTACTTATTTACTTTATTGCATTACTCGGCTTCTTCTTTGTTTATCCTTTCCTTTGGATCACCTTTCCTAATGGGAAAATTTTAGATCTTCTGTCTAATATTATTTCTGGTTCCAATTATTTGTCAATAATTTGACTACATACACACACATACACCTGTTCTTATTCAGAATGAATTTGTTCTAAAAAAACGAAAACGTTCTGCATAATATGATATTATGCTGATTTATGGTTCCGTAATGTTTTAGAAATGCCTATTTCCCATAGTTGAATATTAATATTAATATTCTGTCACCATTTTACTATTTAGGTACTTGATAATAATATAAGGTTGAAGCATTTTGAGTCCCCAGGAATATGATTCGTACTTTAAATTGATACTTATAAATTATAATTAATTATCTGCAACGTTTGAGTTGTGATTTTGTATCTTGTATTCAGTTGTTATGAAATCCTCATTGTAATCAGATATGTAGTGTGAAATTGCACCAAAGCATGAAAATCAAATTGACCAATCATCGTGAACGATATTATTATAAATCAATAAATGAAGATACCTACTACAACAGATCATTATTATATGTTTACAAATAGTATGAATGCGTCATTTATTTGTAGGTATTCGTACTTTGTTATGAATAATTTAAAATATGTCCAAGTTTGTCCTCTGACATTTTGCCTTTAACGATGTGAGCTATAAATGAATGTTAATTTCAAACCGATGCGATGGACCGTTAAAGTATAACGACATTGATTGTGTTATATGGAGAGAAGCTGATCGTAAAGACCACATATCTTTATATATATATATATTATATAATTCTTCTGTACGTCTGTATATCACTGAACTCTTCCTAAACGGCTGAACCGATTTTGATGAAATTTTTTGTGTGTTTGTGTGAGTCATTGAATGGTTTAGATTCACAAAATAGAATTTTAAACATTAACATAGTAAAAGGAAAATAAAAAACATGATTTTTTACAACTATAAATTAAGATAGGTGGCGTTAATATCAATTTGGCAATGTTTAGTTTTTTTTCATCTAACAATACTAAGGAATCTGTCATTTACATCTTAGTATGGCTTTTTTGACATTTAAAGTTCTTTTCGCTTTATTTCGGTATTATTCATATTTCAACTATATACATATATACATGTGCATGGAATTTTAAATTCTGTTCACCGTTTCGTTACTATTTATATTTCAAATCGTTCATTTCCGTGTCTATGCTGTATTGCAATTATATACGAAATGACAATCAATCTACCATCAAAGTGTTTAGCGGCTCAGCGAATATATGATTACATCTGTATGAATCAAATATATGCTACATATATTTTTTGTTTCACAAATAGTTCGGGCAGGACAATGTCGGGTCTGCTAGTTTATTATATTATTTGCCGTTTTGTATGTGGTGTAAATACCATACCATCACGCCATTTCCCTATTTGGGGTAGGCAGAGAGAACCGAACGCCAGACTCCTCTCTCTTGACATACATTCCTCGCTTCATTCACGTCCATACATCGTCTCATACACGCTCTTCTATTATTCTTACTTCTAACATCTCCATCTTTCAAAATCCCATTTATGTGATCGTGCCAACTCTTTCTTGGCCGACCTCTACTTTTCATTCCTCTTTTATCAGCCTTGTATACTTTTTTTGTCAGACGGTCATCACTCATTCTTTCTATGTGGTGTAAATATATATTGAAAAAGTGATAGAAAGAAATATATGTAGAAATATATTGAAAGAGATATAGAAAGAAAGAGTAGGCTAATAAGAAAGGAACATGGAGTGGAGGTCAGCCTCGGAAAAGTTGACACAGTCACATAAATGGGACCTTTACGTACTTACTCCTCGTCAAATTTGTTCTACAGCTGGACAAAGACATATTCTTTCATTTCAGTTTCTTTTCCAGTGTACTCTATTTTGGCCTAGTATGGTATGCCGTGTGGTTTCTACCATGATTTTTTTCGATACCATTACTTTCCATTCGAGTGTACTCGTAAATGTATGTATTTACATGTTTATACGACATGTAATTATGCAATAATGTATGTGAGAAATACATAAATTACTTTCTACTCTTGTGTTATCTGCCCGAAATGTATAACGACCCGATAAGCGACCATTTATCTATCACCTGTATTGATTTTTGATATTATTGATAAACATGTCTTTACCGCGATAACATATTTTTCATGTAGGTACCTACATAATATTATTACTCAAGTGTGGTAAATCAACATACGTGATAGCGTTGTTAAGATAACATATCTGCAACATTCATCTTTCATCATATCAATTTGACTCATTTATTTGAAAATATTTTATACCAACTGATATAATATTATGATGGAAATTGATAGTGGATCAGATGATGTTTAATAGGCTAACCCCCCAGTTACTCGAAATTATAAATTAAAAATAAAGTTATTTAAAAATATTTAATACCGCAAATGCCAAATTTCGTAATTATTATACATGTAATTATTATGTGTATTTATTCATATCTTTCTTTTGTCGGCCTTCGTGGCTCAGTTGGTTGGGTATGACTGCTGATCCAAAGGTCCCGGATTCCATTCCCTGTGGAGACACAGTTTTTAATTGTGTTTTTATTCTGGATCTGTGAGACGATTAATAACGTAAGTCTCCAGAATGTGGCAACTTGTTATTGGGTGCGTGTTAAATTATTATTTGACATTTTACCTGTTAGTTGCCCGAAAAGTAATTAATAAATAAATAAATATTTGGGTTTAGTTTAAATACGATTTTTTAAACTTTAATTTATAAAATAAATCAATAATATTAAGATAATACGTATGTTTAAATCAAATAATTTATTTTTATTTTTTGTAGGTACATATTATCACTAGTACCTACAGAAATTTCTATCCACCTTAAACGTAAATGAGAAACAAAATTTTTAAAAATATTGAGACCGATAAATAATCACCGATGTGAAATAATTCAACAATAGACGCAATATGATTCAGCATACAAAACGTACCATATTGTCAATCGTATTATTAATTTGTCAAAAATAACCATTAAGGCGTAAAAAATAATAAAATCACAGAAGAAAAACTTGAAGTTTCTTTATTTCCATTAACAGACGCAATCATTTAATTATAAAAGTCGCAATATAAACATAATAAAATATACACCTGTCTTTGTAATAATATTGATCATTTTTATTTATAAACTATGTACATTGTGCATGTGTTCGTCGCTAATAAATTCATAAAATTTATTCGCTCGTAAATTCAATATCATGTGACGTTATACGAGCTGATCGTTTTTTCGAATTGTTTTTTTTTTCATTACTTCCAACTAAACAATTCAGAATTCTTTTGAAACAGAAATCTACATTCAGCATAGTGCACTTTTTTCGTGAAAGGAAATGCTTTTATTGATCTTTTTCTTTTATCAATCATATTAAAAGTTATTGTTCAAAAGGAATAAGTAGTAATTAAACAATTATAAGGCATACGTTATTGATGTTTGATATTTATTCACATTTTTATAACTTACGGCGATCTCAGGTCTGCCTAGCTGTGATCAATACATTGTTTTATCGATAAAAATAATTTCATAATAATAACTTTTCACTTTTGCATAGTACATTATCGAGGTTCAGTGTTATGCATAATTTATAATAATTGAGGTTCCGTTGATTTTGGCTTTTTATATATGCAACTTTTTATTTATTTATTTGAATCTTCTTGTACATATAATTAGTACACTGGCGGGCTTATTGCCTAATGGCAATTTCTTACAACCAACCAGAGTTAATGTTAAATATACAAAACAAAGTGTAGGTACTATGGCAATAAATTAATCACTACAAAATAAATAAAGATAGCAGAAGAAAAGTAAAAAAAAAAAACAATGAAGATAGCAAATAAGAACGATTCGTTAATTTTATGCAGTTTTTTCTATTATTAATTTAAATATTTTTACTTACGTTCCTTATATCTATGCAATAATATTCTTAGGAACTCATTATAATATTTTTTTATGATATTTCTTAGGAACTCATTAATTGTCTATAAAAACCTGACGCAACTTGTGTTCTATGTAATATTGGATGGTCTTATAAATAAAAGAATCGCTGTATAATATTGAATGTTCATGATACTATTTTATACGTATTTGTTATAGGTGCCTATATTCGGCCATGATTGATTTGTATGTCTTCTGTATCGAAATAATAATTATTATTTATTTTTTGGTGTTTCTTTAAACGGATCTATCAATTCAAACAGATTGGCATCAGCATTAGGTGCCCATTTGTTCAATCGAACACCAAGGCCAACTAGAATTGAATTTATACGGTAAATTATTACGTTGATGGACCAATTTTGTGGTATTTACTTAAGTAGGTGTCTGACATAGAACCTATTCAATATTCAGTGTCTTAACTTCAAGGGCGATTGTTCGTTTAGCAAACGACTAATGCTTACTAAATGTACCTACTTGTCTATCTATAGCTAGTCTATAATTTCCTTTCACATCGCAATGTCTATTATACCTATCTACATCGGCTACAATTAATTTGACCTTTTAAAGGGTCCTTTCTATTTGATTTATAAGCAACTTCTTTGACATCTTGTTGAATTGTATTCATCAATTTAATGTATCTAGTATATATGTATCAAATTTGTTGTGTCTCCTGTAATACATTTATAATCTTATTAATATTAATACATTCTTCTTTATTTTTATTAAGCACTTAATGATATACATACACAGTTATATTCATGTTATTTACTACATAACAATTTTTAGGTTTCTTATCCTATTTTTATGGTACTGTATAATATCAACATACATGGTACATTTAACGAATACGAGTATTTTAATCAATTATAAAAAAGAGACCCAATGCACCGATAATTCTTGATAATATCGACCTTCGTAGCTCAGTCGGTTAGGTATCTTAGTGCTGATCCAAAGGTCCCGGGTTCGATTCCCGGTGGAGACACAGTTTTAATTGTGTTTTCAGTCTGTAACTGTGAGACCATTAATATCGTATGTCTCCAGAATATGGCAACTTGATATTGGGTGCGTGTTAAATTGATATTTGTCATAGTAGGTACCTGTTAGTTGCCTGAGAAGGAATAAATATATAATAGGTACGTGTACTGTCGTTTGATGATCATTAGATCTGGATACACGTCTCGATATTATTGTATACGAGTATAGGTAATATCATATTTGTTTCAAGGCAATGCACCAAAATTCTTGATTCCCTTCAAACAAACACGTGGATTAATTTTTTTCTTTGTCAATGTTGAGAATTGATATTAAGTAAAATATCAAAACAATATGTTCGTTCAATCATTCACCAACTCACTAACTTAACGTTATGTTATCACTGTATTGTGATATATAGGTATTAGGCATACAACAATAATAATACAAAAATTATATATCTCGAAAAAAATTTAGTTAATGACCCTTCACTTTACATTAATTTGGTAATGTCTCTTTTTTATTTGTAATGTTTCTTAAATCTGTGGATAAAACCGATTACCGCATATTCTATACGTCAATACATAATACACAAATCTATGTACCATCATCTCGTTAGCATTTTATAATTATTTTATTTAATTCCATTATCCTTGCTTTGTTAATATATTCAAAAGGCACTTTATAAGCATGAAATACCTTTTTTATTCAAGAATAATGTTAATCTATACGATCTTTACTCTTTTAAGTAGGTACCTACCCGATAACACTATTTCAACGATTCCTATTGTTTGGTTAGATACATTTGAACATCATGCAATAGCGAGCCAATGTCAAGATTATTATTTCCAATCATTGTTTCATTTGCTTGGCAACAATTTATTGACCTATTTTATTTTATTGAGTATTTTTATCATCTTTTATTATAACTTAGCGATATCTCTGTTATCAGTAAACGCAAAGTAAACATAACAAACACGCGTATGTATGAATTATACATATATGATTTTTACGAGTAATGTATTATCCGATAAGCGAAATATGTTTGCATATATGTAGGTACATAGTACTTTCATTTTAATTTGATCATGCATAATAAGTCTATAAATGGAATTATTATTATGGTATATTATTTTTTATTGTATTATTATTTTTTTACCGATACCGGTGAATGGGGAATGGGAAAAAATATATTTAATTTTAAATAGAACTTATTTTTTTTTCATAATTCTAGTTCATTTGTAATTTTCAAAACCTCGCTTGCCTCCTCAAATTGTGTAGGACAATTAGAGAAGCCAATAATACATCTTACTTATCACTACAAAAAATATTTTTTGTCATATTATGTCTTATTGAGCGTTAGGCATTAGGTACTGTCGCATTTGATACCGAACAATTTTATGAAACAACGACATATTTCAGACTTTGTTTTCGACGGTCTTCATTGGTTCTCAGTTGGTTAGATATCTGAATGCTGATCCAAGGGTCCCGGGTTCGATTCATTCCCCGTGGAGACACAGTTTTTAATTGTGTTTTCAGTCTGGATCTGTGAGCCGTTTAATATCGTTAGTCTACAGATTGTGGCAACTTGTTATTAGGTGCGTGGTAAATTAATATTTCACATAGTATCTGTTAGTTTCCTGAGAAGCAATGCATGTAAAATAAAGTATACAGTAGAAAAAAGGACGTTTTGTATAAAAGAGTTGAAAAACGCCAAGTTGCTGAAATATTAATTAATTCCTTGTACTTCTATAAAACCGACGTCAATCCGTTGAGTCTTTTGATGTGTTATGTACACATATAACGTACTTATGTGGAAAATTTAATGAAGTAACGTCTAATTGTCTCTACAAAAACTTGACATTAATTTAAATTCAAACAGACAGAGGGACTTCCCCACACAGTTCCCTATAAATGTGAGGATATGAAAGTACCTACATATAGGTATGGGTGCACTGCACACCCCTTTCATAGTGGAATGTAGCAATTGCTTACCTCCTCCTCACACCCTATCCTCGGGAGTATCCCCGAGTCTTTATATTCCTCCCATTCCTATTGTTCCCGTCTCCCTCGCTCTCGCCCGATATCCATTTTCCATCTCTGTCCCCCTTCGCCGTTGTTCTGGTGCGTTTTCCGCTTGTACTTAAAATTTACCTCTCATTCCGTTTGATAGATGTGCACGGTCCAGTGTTCCATATATTTATTTGATAAATCCATTCAAATAATGTGAGTACAATTGTAGTATATTCGTTCTTTGTATATTGGTTTCGAGTTGAGAAAAATTGAAGCTGGTTATGCTAATTTCACGAAATGGTTAAAAGTAACAAATCATGGTCGCTTTTATTTATTTATTTAATCTTCTTGTACATATAATTAGTACACTGGCGGGATTATTGCCTAATGGCAATTTATTTGTAAATAAAATGGAAAATGTCTCGAAATTAATACAATACCTGTAATTCATCAAGATGAACCCTGTAGGCAAAACAGTTTCTTAATGCAAAAATATGACATTGTGATGTACGTTGAGAAATTAATTTTTAGTGTTAGAAACTTTTGTATATTATGTTTATGTAACTCTGTGTTATTGAATAGGTATATTCTATTTCAAGTCAAATATATCAAAACAAACATTTGTTTGTCATTTTTAACTATCTATTGACTTATAATCCTAATCATAAACACGTTGATGTCGATATTTTATACAAATTTATATAGTTTCATGGATATTAAGATTAGCGGATAATTTAATCAGAATTTCACTGATTTTATTCACATTTATAGATTGTATAAATTAAATAAAACCTTTTTGTTGTTGTTCAATAGCGTGTACCTACAACATATTTAATTAATTGATTATTTAGGATTTAAATACTTACACTCGTTAATTTAGGTGATTGTTCAAATGTATTGATTTAAAACTCGCAATTATGTCTAAAGTGGTTTTTTAAACAAGTATTTTAGCCGATATCTAAATTGAATTATTTACTTGGCGTGTTAGTTATTTTATCTACAACATATTTATTGCTTCAACGTCATTAGTATTTTATTGTTTGCGTAAGTTACAACAAGTCCGTTAGCAGAATTCACGATCGTGCGCAGCAAATGTCGTTCGCTGCATTCCGGTTTTCTCCTATAATTGGGGAGAGGACTGTTATGTTCTTCCCCTCTCCATTCGTCGCTTCCTCATCTCCATCGATAAAGTTTTGGGGGATGTTTGTCTCCCTGAGAAGTTTTGGCCGTGTTCTCCCACATTTTGATAAACCATTGAACTCGCCAAGGCCCCGATATAATCTGAATTGCCATTAAATTCACCGAGTACCTACGTACAATGTCAGCGCAAACGAATTGCTTAATGGGGGAATCTATATTTGAAAGGGTTCGTAATGTCGTCCGTTCATAATAGTCATAATATTGTTTGATATGTAAATACATAAAAAAATATTTTCATACATAAGTTTGTTGTTTTTATCGAGGCAAGTCTGGAAAAATCAAACAATGAAATTCTTGAATCAAATGATTGAGTTACGAACAACACTAAATTCGCCACGACAAAGTTAGTATACCTACCCACACAAATTATACCAATTCAATGTATGTAATAGGTATGTAGATTAAAGACACATTTATTTTTTTTAATGTTGCCAATATCTCGATGTTGTTATAGAGTATTGTACATATTTTTTTATTAAAATACAAACAAGTAGGTATATCTGCAGAACGTGAGATCAATGTTTTAATTACAGTGGAAATTATTGATAAAAAATCTATCGTTGTTTTGGAAAAATAATTAGCTTCACATGATATTAATATTAATATTGAAACGATTTTAATTCCGACTGTTTACAGAACACAAATTGTACGTAAACAAACATATGCCATACACTCGAAGTTATTCAGGTGAAACTCATAATATGAGATTAATTTAAATTTGATGTTAAAAATGGCCAGTATTACCTACATACCAAAGTTTCTTTGAGATACTGTAATAAGAACAAAATCTGTGAAAAAGTTCTTGAAATTTCAATACATATTTTTTTTCTTTTTTTTGCTTAATTTAAATATCAAAGCATTACATCTCCCGTTATTATATATAATATTTCCGTAATATAGATAACACTCTCAATGTCTAACTATTAAACCCACACGTATAAAATTACAACATGAGTTCACAAGTTCAAGTACTCATTGTTTAATTAGTGTGAATATAAATCATTGTATCATGTAATGGTATTCGTTCAAAACATAATATCTAAGTATTTTTTTATTTCGTCAATGTGACTGGTGAATGAATCATGTTCCTGAACTCTCCAGAACGATATAATTATTATCGGATGTTGTGCATCTCTAAGGCCAGCTCCCGGCCTACGCCCACCGACACGTGGCCATTAAACTCGAGAGACACTTCATCCACCTCTGGTCTTCCCGCATTCCTCGCCAGCATACCGTGTCGTGTTGTGAACTTTATTGTTGTAGGTAATTGAAAATGCACGGAAACTGGTTGGTTCTCGGTTGCTACCGCCAGTTTGCCCACCTCCAATGATATCATAATGAATTTATTGTCTGTAACAACAAAACAATGGCATTGTTATATTATTTTTTTCTTAGTCTTTTTGCTCTTTGTTTATTTTTTTTTATTTGAGTGTCGTGTTCCGATAGAAATAACTCGCGAACCTTCTGCACAGTTCATTAGTTGAAACGGTCTGTTGGGCGATTTTCATTTTTCGGTCAGTGAATTCTGTTTTGTCTTGTTCGAATAATTGTATTCTAACTACTGAATAAATACCCACTTGACTAGACTAAAATTATCAATGCACGACATACTACCAAAAAGATGTTGAGGTTTCTTTTTCGACTAAGTACAGCAATTTGTCACTTGTGAGAAAACAGGTTTTGTGAACTTTATATTTTTGAGATATTGTTTTTTTTCGTTTTTTATAGTGTGAAACCAGCATTCATTAACTAGATGTTTAAATATACTTTTGAAAACCAACGCTTAGCTACAATTCCAGGTAGGTGAACATTTTGATCAAAAAATTCATCAAAATTAATGACATCAAAATCTAACTCTGTACCTACATAAAATTGAAATTGATTGAAGTAAAATAAATATACAAAAATAATTTATGTTTCTCTCTATTTATACAATTTAATATGTTAACTTATATGGCTGAGAACACTCTTAACGGGTGAAGAGCCAAAAAAAAAGTTTTGTGTACTTAATTTCGTTTAAGTAATATTAAGAATGTAAAAAATGTAGTCGTAATGTTTTTAAAATAATTATATTTTTTCAAATTGTATGCAAAATGAATCATATTACAAAAGAAATCTTGCGAAATCGTTATTTGCATATGCTATCGAAAATAAGGATTTTTGCAAACCAGCAATGCTACTAGAGAAATCTGCAAGATCAACATAAAATGAATGCAGTCAGTGGTCAGTATGTCTGACAAAGCGAATAGGTATATAATTTACACCCAATATTATTTGTTATTGGTAAATCAATAATCTTTAATGTATAAATGTTAGTTAAAATATTAGGATATCATGAAAACGATACTGTAGAGTATGCCTTTAGTAGACTACTTTATAAAAACATAAAAAATATATTTTATATACAGATGTCTATAAAATATATTTTTATCTTCTGCACACAATCACGTTCTGTCCCTTACGAGGAAAACCGAGATAAAGTAATAACGCTATATATTTTGCCTGACATACATACATTATTACTTCTCACTCACTTTTTTTTATTATTGCTTTGGCATCTTATATCATTCGTTAAAATGCTTTTTGACGTTTTAAATATCTCTTTCATTCCTTTCAGCATTTTGATTTGTCTCTTAATTTTATTATGTTTGATGTTCTTTCAAAGTATTCACTGTTTGCTTTTTTAATCATTTATAAATTATCAATTCTTTTTGCATTGTATTGCAGATTAGTTTATTTTATCATCGCAATAGCTTTCAATTTAAATTCATCATAAAGTATACAACTTCATGTTTCTAAATGAACGTTATATACTTTCTAATATGACTAGCAAGCAATGTCTGTTAAGTTCGATAACCGCAAACAGATGGATGCGATATTTAACATTAATCATATAATGAGTTTTGTGTTACGAGTGTTGGTAGATAGTTGATTTTAAATAATAATATACATGACGAATATCCTCTCTCTACTCGCATAGTGTAGTGTCCGTTGTCAGTCAATCACTGACATTCTCAAATGCACGTACATAATACATAGCTATGAACATAATAGTTACTTGGCAGTATATAACAGATGATATTAGTTGAAGGTCATCAACTCTTCTGCCTAAACTGTGGTGTGCTGTGCCAACGTATTATATTTAATTTATTGGATAATCACACGACGATAAATATAATTGATCGTTTATGTTCTGCAACTTTTCAATGGCGTTTATTTACTAACAATATACCTACAAAACTTGATTCGTGTGATCTTCGTCTCTCGTTATTTCACTGCATTATTAAGATGTCTGTAAAATTAGGGACTCTTTTTGTGATGCATCCTAAATCGAGGTATGCACTGCACTATTCACGACACACAAGTGGAATATTTTCGTGCTCTAGTATATCCAACTCACAAACGATCGATACAATTGCGCACGTTACTCCGAGAAATTCTATGTACATAGGTATTATTCGACAGCATTTTGATGGCGTCAATTTTTCTTGTCTGCGATTTTCAAAATCCCATTTCTCCACAACAGAAAAGAAAAAAAACGACAAAACTTTTTTAATGGTATATATTATATACTATGATACGTTTGAATGTGATATTTGCTAAGCTCAAAAACAGACCCACAAAATCCAACTAATATACCTCGCGACCTCTTTTGCTTCATTTAAAAATTCTTTAAATATTTAAACTGTAATCCTATTTTTTGCACGAATAGCTTTTTCATCCTTTACATCTACATCGAATACAATAATCGTACTGTTGGTTTCAAATTGAGTCGTACGACAAATGTTTATAAGCATGTCATTTTTGATTGAGTCGTCGTATTTGATAAATGTCATCGCAATCATTGGTCAGCATTCTTCACATTTTCATTAGGTATGCTACACAATGGATGCCTTACTCAACAAAATTGGCAAATTAAACATTTAATAGGTAGGTACCATTATTTTCCACTTAATAAATAAAGTCTGCATTGTTCTGTCGTAATATAATATGTATTTGAATTCACAATATTTGTGACATACCCCACTACTTAATCGAGAATCTTACTATGAACTTTCCGCATTGTTGGACTGTCCCAAGTGCAATAAATAATTATTATACACAGTTATGTAGATGTTAGGTGCTCTACACGCGGCGCGGTGTATAAATTATAATATTATTTCTTTGCATAACTTATCCAACGCGAAACATTTCATAATTCACTTGAGTATGGCGTTCACGCTTCGCATAATTTGATACTTCCTTCCCAACCGTCTATTCTCCATCCGGCCGGTGCGCCTCAGAACCGATATTAGAAAACCTTCTCCCTCGCCCCGCTTTGAATACATACAGAGGTCGTCTCGTTTCACCAGGAATAAGTGAGCTCCAAAGGCTTTTATTGACTAGTATGTGTAGAGCGGTTAAGGTATATGTATGTTAACTCGGAACACCCAGATAGCTTCTCTATTCACGTTATAACATTATACATCCTAGGAAGTGAGATTTGTCTTTCAGGTCACAGGTATTAAGAAAAGTAATTCTAAAAGTAAAGATATCAAACGTGAAAGATTAAAAAATTCAACCATCATGTCTACTTTCCAAAATTCAATAACAATCATTTTTCTAGTTAAGTGCCGTATCTATCTATTTCGAATATCGGCTATCACGTTGACAACTAGCACTTTCGTAATTTCTACTGCTCGAAAGGTTTGAGTAGAATCACCAAACCATGTCCAACTATTAGCGTTGTTACTCCTCACTAACCCAAGGGGATATAGTCGGGAGTTGCGAATTCGCAATTTCTAAGGTAAATTTTTATTGCAGATTATCAACTAGTATCACGCTGTAATTGTATTCTGAAAGTTTCATCAAAATGTATTTGTGTGTGTGTGTGTGTGTGTGTGTGTGTGTGTGTGTGTGTGTGTGTGTGTGTGTGTGTGTGTGTGTGTGTGTGTGTGTGTGTGTGCGTGCGTGCGTGCGTGCGTGCGTGCGTGCGTGCGTGCGTGCGTGCGTGCGTGCGTGCGTGCGTGCGTGCGTGCGTGCGTGCGTGCGTGCGTGCGTGCGTGCGTGCGTGCGTGCGTGCGTGCGTGCGTGCGTGCGTGCGTGCGTGCGTGCGTGCGTGCGTGCGTGCGTGCGTGCGTGCGTGCGTGCGTGCTGTGTACGACGTGTTTATTCTATATTATCGATTATAGATTAAAGTACTCATACTATTGTCTCAAATTTTGCAAATTTGTGTACCTAATACTCGCTTAGTCCCCATTAGATATTGAAGGAAACTTAAATTTTGATATTTTAATTTTCAAATTGCCAAAAATGCACATCACATTCATATAATGGCATTGAAGAATTGTCAAATTTTCGTAATATTAATGTTTCATATTTAAATCAAAAATAATTTAACAAACTCATTTAATGAAAATACGTTAATTCAGTTTTTTGACACAAATTTTCTATATATGGATGTGATATTTTTTTTCTGTTTAGGAACTTCAATAATGTTTTCTTACTCTTCTCATGTTGGCTGACAATCATTTAGTGCGCTTTACATTTCCGGTAGATTTCGTTTTGTATACATAGTACTGTTGCAACTTTAATAATATCAAAATGTATATGATTAGACTTATTGACTATCATTTTACTTATCTATAGATTGATTTGTTTACGTCTGTTGTTGTCGAAGCAATAAAAATAGCGTTAGAAATCTTTCAAACACAAGGTCACCGTCAGCCGTGACTGATTGTAGATATAGCATTGGCTTATACCTACATAATAGTATTTTTTTGTATGGGCGTGCCAAAATAACTCGGGCAATGTATTCCACTTGATTCCACTATTACGTTATTCGTAATTTGCCAAATTAATTGACGATCGAATTTCGAAAGCACAACTTGACTGAGTGAATCACCATGATAATATATGCTGCGCCATTAGGTGGAGAACAACTCCTTTAATCTTATTTAAATGAAAGGAGTTGTTCACAATCACATTTCTAGATTAATACCATTAATATTTAGGTATCTGAATGTTTTTGGCTGTAACAGAACTTTACGAGTTCCTTAGAAAAACTTTTTTCTGACTATCGATTACGTGAAATCTTGATGTGAGTTTTTTTGTGAAGAATTTCTTACGTTAGATTCTGGATGTATTGTTTGAATATAGTCTCCTCTGAGAACATCTTTCATGACCAATTATCATGTTTTATTATATGATAATAGTTAATGACTTAATAAAAAATCCTTATTAAGAAATAGAGATAGAATAAAGATTTTATATAAACTCGATTATAATATAATTGTACATTGCGTGCAGTATTCTGAAATGGTAATTTGGTCAAGATTAGGTACTACAAAGAAAATCTTAAAATCAGAATTGTTGTTAGAAGTTGTTAGAAGAAAAAAATGGATTGTGGCTTGTGGCCAACATTATAATCGGGCTCAGAACAGTATTGATTTACTTAACTACTAAAAATATTTAATAGCTCGTCTTATTCTAATGAAATGTTTGTAACTGCAGTCGTTTTATTTTGTAAATGATGTTAAAGGCAAAATATAACCAATTTTACTGATTCACTGTAGAAAATTCACATAATGTTTCCATTACACATACGTAACTTAAGTTGTTTAAGAAATTTTGGCTTACCTACTACAATATCATATCGATTCCTTGTAACAGAATCTGAAGGAATACATATGTTTATTACGCATAAATCAAACTGTCATTGATTCAAAGACAATAAAATTCAATTTGAAAATGGATTAAGTACGACTATTTAGAATGTGCATGTTTAAACTAAATTAGTTAATACAGGTCCGTAGGTATGTGTTGTCATTGACCCTCATTAGCGTCATTAAATTGTCTACCTCTTGTACCGTAACTGGTTGTAACCCAATAAGATGTTGCCGTCTTTTTCAGTTCAATGCTAATCGTCGTCAAAAGAGAGAGTCGGCTGTCTGGCAATACAATACGGCTTTGGTGACTACTTAACTATATTTTAATCGCCAACCTATCACGTCTTTGCGTGCTGTCACAGACCTCACGAAACACAATCAAAGGCATTTGATGTTTGTTTTATGCTAAGCATCATCATGTTGAGTTCACATACATTGTAACAACAGCGATGCGATGGCTCAAAATGTATTCAACGGATTTCATTATATAAGTAATGATCTTTGTTAAAGCGTTACCAATACATAATATATTCATAATGTTGTTTTGTTTACAAGGTGGAAATTAATGATAAACATTATTAGAAATTTAATAAAAACAAACATACATAGTTATAATCTACTTATTGAGTTTAAAAATAGAGCCTTAAGTGTTTTCGACCATTTTCACTCAAAGGCGACCATAAAACCAATGTTTTGACAGTCACCTCCAAGGGCTTATTTTTCTATACTGATTTCGTGGATGTGACTTACTATGTTTATTTTATAACATTTCCAATAATACATTCATATGTTTAACGTATTCTACTGCCAGTGTACGATCATATTATGACTATCTGATTAGTTCACAGTGATTAGTAGTAGTAATGTTTATTATGATTTCCATTACCACTAGTACCTATGTACTGTACGTCTGGATAGAATAATTCTTCGCTTATCACTTTCGTGATTAGTGTTCGTGTGTTCTTGGGCGATTATTTTTTCCTCTTCCTTTATGAAACTTCAAATGCCAACGGCTGACGGTCCGCTCCTAATTTATTTGGTAGATTATTCGATTATGTATTGTACAACGTTTTCTGTTGTGAGTCACGAACACTTCTTCATGAGCGTTGGCAAAAACGTTCGAGTGGCTTATTTTTTGTGTAAATATACATAGCAGCAATAGCAACCATGCCGCAATGTGTAAACCTTGTACTTAAAAATATCTCGTCATCCATAGTTATATTATGATTATATTGTATGGCGTTGTGGTTTTTACAAAAACCAAATATGACTGCACCTACCTAACACTTGAAGATAACATACCTACTTGGAAATAATGATACGACGAATTGATTGTTATTTACATCTTACTTTCAATATTGAATGTCAATATTACACGTACCTGAATTATGTGTAATTGGTAATTATGCTTCGAGACCCAAAAACAATGACAATATTCAAGATTATTAGTATTGGAGGCTGTAGGTACGTTTTTATCGGACCAAAGTATCTACATAATTCACTGGACTAATGGTCAATCCCTGGTTTGTCTTTTTATTAATTTATTTAATATGTGGTACACGGTTAACACACAATACACATAAACATAATATCAATCATAACAAAGCAACTGTGCACACAAAAATCCCACAAGGCACAGCCTGTTTGTGGGTAAGTATACCAATTAAAATATAGACAAAATTATTTTGTTAATAACACACAATACACATAAACATAATATCAATCATAACACAGCAACTGTGCACACAAAAATCCCACAAGGCACAGCCTGTTTGTGGGTAAGTATACCAATTAAAATATAGACAAAATTATTTTGTTAATAACACACAATGCACTTAAACATAATATCAATCATAACAAAGCAACTGTGCGCACAAAAATCCCACAAGGCACAGCCTGTTTGTGGGTAAGTATACCAATTGAAATATAGACAAAATTATTTTGTTAATAACACACAATACACATAAACATAATATCAATCATAACAAAGCAACTGTGCACACAAAAATCCCACAAGGCACAGCCTGTTTGTGGGTAAGTATACCAATTAAAATATAGACAAAATTATTTTGTTAATAACACACAATACACATAAACATAATATCAATCATAACAAAGCAACTGTGCACATAAAAATCCCACAAGGCACAGCCTGTTTGTGGGTAAGTATACCAATTAAAATATAGACAAAATTATTTTGTTAATAACACACAATACACATAAACATAATATCAATCATAACAAAGCAACTGTGCACACAAAAATCCCACAAGGCACAGCCTGTTTGTGGGTAAGTATACCAATTAAAATATAGACAAAATTATTTTGTTAATAACACACAATACACATAAACATAATATCAATCATAACAAAGCAACTGTGCACATAAAAATCCCACAAGGCACAGCCTGTTTGTGGGTAAGTATACCAATTAAAATATAGACAAAATTATTTTGTTAATAACACACAATACACATAAACATAATATCAATCATAACAAAGCAACTGTGCACACAAAAATCCCACAAGGCACAGCCTGTTTGTGGGTAAGTATACCAATTAAAATATAGACAAAATTATTTTGTTAATAACGTTAGATAATAATTTATATTATAAATCTTAATGTTTTTATGGTGGTATGATGAATAGTTGTATGGTACTTTATGAGCTCCTTAACCGATTACAATGAAACTTGACGTGAATTGTCGAGCACATCAGGGACGGTTACTGGATAAAAGCATATTTAAATGTTATATACTCGTATCTACATAATTAGATTTACACCTTATTATTAACTGATTATATGATACTCGACTAAACGAAATTGAAATTGATAATAAGATATCAAACTCACATTACAAATTCGGTTAATTTGGATTGCAATTTTATTATTGAAGACGTGTAAAGTAAACAAGTCCGTTATTTTTTTCATATTTCAATCCGATTGCGTCAGTAATGTGCCAGCACAGTATTAAAATTATTATTAACGACTTTGGAATTTTTTGTAGGTACGACCTATACGATTTATAAAATAAACTTGGGAAATGAGCTAAAAAAATGTTTTCTCAAGCACATAGTTAAACACAGGGTGATTCACAAGCATGACTCATTAAACTCTGGTCACTGGTCGTAATGTACTAGTCGTATGTATGTACATATATTATTATATTGAAACAACAATAATGTCTGCATGAATTGTACTGTTTAATTACTCATACATCATATTATACTAAGTTGTTGTGGAATGTTTGATGGAACCGGTTATATTTATTATTAACAAGTACCTATGTAATTATTAATTATTATCAACGTAATTACAATACATGCATCAGTAGTCTAGTTTTATCTCATCATTGTAATAATAACTGACCGGTAGATTTATACCAACAATATTTCTTTATTGTTATATCTTGTATTATTGCACTCACTTATTAATTTATAACACAACTCATGGTCACCTTTTGATCGATGCAAATCATAATTCTAAACTCAATCAATTGCTGTTTAATTTTGTATTTTAGAAAGAAAATTTATTCTATTTTCTTTTACATATTTTATTTTACGTATAGGTATTTAACTTCGTTTAAAAACTCCAGTAAAAAATAATCATTTATTTAGATTTTCTTATTATGACAAAAATTATGTACATTAAATGTTTTACACTGTTTATTTGTTAATTACACCAGTATAGTGTCCTTGTACACTACTTATTGTTGGGGTGGAACTCTGTGATGTTTAGTAAAAGATGTTTCTTCTTTTACACTTTATTCTAACATTAACAAATAAACGGTATTAAATGACATTCATTTAATTCACTATCAAATACGTTATCTATTCGATGATAACAATTTTATTTGATATATTTTTTATTTGTAATTGAATATGTTTATTTCCTTTGGCAGAAAATATCTGGTTTTTTTTTTTTTTTTTATTAGACAAAACATACGTTTACAAATATTTGGTTACATATATCATTATATTTATATTTCCTTTCCTAATTTAAGCTAGAAGCTTGTGTTTAGGAAAGCAGCAGCTCTTTGCTTACATTATATGAATACTTCATTATTAAATCTTATAAAATATATAAAACAAATCAATTAACAATTATATATAAAAAAGGACACAATTTCAGAACAAAATATATAAAGAACAAAAAAAAAAAAAAGAAAATACATCCAAAATCAAAAAAACACCAACATTAAAATTACAACAGGTACATAGAAAAATAAAAATTAACCACAAAAATAGCAATTTTATAGAATGGAATATGAGGGAGAGTGTTTCAAAGTGTCTTGAGTTTATCCTTAAATAATTTGTAATTTGTTTCTGTTCTAATATTTATTGGTAGGTTGTTAAATAATTTAATGCCTTTATATATATAATGATGCTGTGCTGTAGTAGTTCGAAATAAAGGTGTCGTGAGACCTCCTATGGTGCTATTTCTAGTACTAATATTTGTGTCTGTGTGTATATTGTTGCTGATTTCTTTATGTATTTGTAGCAATGCGATTTTGTTGTATATTTTTGAGAGTGGCGGGACTGGAAAAAGTTTGAACACATTATTAGTTGGGAAGTCATACGGTTTTTTTAGTATAATTTTTATTAAAATTCTCTGTATTGTTTCAAGTGGCAATAATGATGACTTATACGAACCTCCCCATCCAATAATACCGTATTGTAATACCGTGTGAGCTAGTGCAAAGTAAATGTTTTTTAGCGAGTTCAGTGATACAGTGTTCCGTAGTCTATAGAAAATGTAAATCAACTTTCTCATTCTAACTACGGTTGAATTTATTTGAGATTTCCATTTAATATTGTTATCTATTATAATTCCAAGATATTTTATGCTCGATTTACCAGATATGTCAATACATTTTGAATCGCAGTTTATATATCCTAGCAAGCACTTTCGATGATGAACTTTGATTGTAATATTTATATTTGCAATACTTTCCGTTAGGCTATAGGGTATATAATAGGTTTTTTCGGCATTTAATGATAGTAGATTTTTATCGAACCAGGTTTTCAACATATTTATTGAGCTATTTGCTATTAATTCTATCTCTTTCCATGTGTTTTCTTCAAAAGTTATAACTGTATCATCAGCATATGATATGATCTTTCCACCAATTGGTATTTTAAGCATTTCATTTACATATAAAATAAACAATATTGGACCTAATATTGTTTCTTGTGGAATTCCAAATTCTATTATTTCTGGTTCACTTAGTTCATCTTTTATTTTAACTTGTTGTGTTCTTTGGGATAAATAGCTTTTTATCCATGCTTTAGCTTTTCCACTGATTGCTATATTGTTTAACTTATTTATTAAAATTGAATGCGAAACACTATCAAACGCTTTGCGTAGATCTATAAATATACTTAAGCATTTTTTTCCTTTGTCTAAGGCTGCATATACATTACTAGTTAATTCTGCTATTGCATCTTGCGTGCTTAGTTTCTCCCGAAAACCATATTGTCCGGGATTTAATAATTTATTAGATTCAATTTAACTTACAATTTGTTTTTTTATTACTTTTTCATAAATTTTAGCTATACTTGATATCAAGGTTATCGGCCGATAGTTTGTAGTTTCTTTAGTATCTCCTGTCTTAAATATGGGCACAACAATGGACTTTTTGTAATTATTTGGAAATATTCCTGTTTCAATACTTCTATTTATTATGTGTGTAATTGGTTTTAGTAAAAATTTGCAATTTTGTGTTAAAATCTCGGTGGTTACACAATCATACCCAGGTGCTGCCCTTTTTTTTAGAGAGTTAATAATACTTTCTACGGCCTGTTCAGAGGTAAGTTCAAATACTGTTAGACCGCCATCGGAAATAATGTCATCATCTATATCTTGAGTATAATTTTCATTTATATTTCTTGCAAGATTTTTACCAACATTAACAAAAAATGCATTGAAAATGTTTGCACATTTTTTAGGATCATCATTGGCGTTTACTGTAATACCATTCATTTTGATGAAATTTATTGGCGATTTTTTTGTTTTATCCTTATCTATTATACATAAAACAGCTCGTTAGGTATTCTGTCACCTCGTGTTGTTTGGACATGTATATATGTATAAAGCATTTTCGTCCATATGCTATCTACCTAATTAATTAAATTTATGTATACATCGCATAATATCCGATGTGAATGCAGATATCTGCAATTATTATTAAGGAAATACATTAGGTACAGAGAAACAATACGAGATGAAAATAAATTGCTTTTGGATTGGTTTATGTGATTCAGAAGTATAGTGACTTGCACGAGACAGGCTTTGCTCTTCCAATCCTTTATGGTTCTGGTCTCTGCCCGTATATGGCAAACCGGTTTCGTGGGTATATGTATATCTCGGTTCATGGAAGTCGTTTCGTCTTTGTCTATAAGCCCAAATTATCTCGCGCCGCGCCATATTTATTGTAACGTTTAAAACCACGGGTGAGGCTTTCATTTATAAAAAAAAAGAAACACAAAAAAAAACACATTGATTACATGCCTATGCCCCTTATAAATCATGCAATCAGTACACTTCCTTGTTTTTGACACCACTATAAGGCTCATTTTAAACTGCTGAAAGTACTATTTTATTTACTTTTTAGCTTTTGTTATTGATTGAATTTGAAGTATCATACGTAGACAAAGTTTTTCAACACTTATAATTATCAACTTTATGTTGAAATTTTTATGGTAGACGATAATTTATTTTTCTTTCTGGAGGTTATTGAGGTCACCCTTACTCGATATTCAGACGGGTTGTTATTCATCATTAAATCTCAACGTGGCCTTTGGCAATTCATATCGTTCGTATACCTTAGGACGCTGGGCTTCCTTGAATTTTGTATAACATCGTAGCTGCCTGCCTCCTTTACATTGTTTCCAACTGTATAATTCTTTTTAATGAAATAATATGCATTTTTTGGTATAGGTATCACTATCATTTATACAAATTTATTTCGTGTATTTTTAACGTGAATAATATTTTGGGTAATTTCAGAGCAAAATCCATATATACATTCTCCTTTTAAAAAACCTTTTGTTTGATCTTGTGATAATTATATTCAAATGTGCCGACGTATCAGGATGACATGAAAGCGGGAAGATTTATCGCTTACAAACGTGCACCTGCCCCCGGCCTGGCCCCTCGTTCACTCCCGTTTTGTGCTCAACAGGAATCCACTTCAATATCAGGGCAACGAACGCAATCCCGCTCGATACTCTTCCGCAACATGTGCGCCTGGTAATAATGTAGCATTTTTTAAGCAGTGCACGATGGAACGAGTGAACGAATATACACAGTAAGTTGTTGGTTATCGCATCAAATTACTTTTAATCAATGCTTCAGCTATCTTGCTTATTCAGTGACGCGACATTATCAAACAAAGGTAAATAATTAATGTCTATGTGCATCATATACCTAATCGTTTATTAAAATAAATAGATGTCGGTACATTGTGGTTTTAGTCATTGTTTCGATGTTTTTTCACATTATTAACGTAAATTGTGGAAAAATTCACGCATCCTATTGTTTACTTTAAAGAACAATGGATAAATTCCACTCTATATTTTCCGCTTGTTCAAGTTTGCGTGCCCAACTCGCCGACAGCGATTTATATCCAAGACGTGTTACATACCTATGTACCTATGTTTAATACATTTTAATCCACATACTTGAATAATAATAACAACATCGTGTGAGTGTATTTGCAAAGCAAGTACATAATGAAATCAAGCAATGAGATGAATAATATTCGTAATACCTAATGCGGTAACTACGAATTTCCTTTCCACTTTCCATTGTTCCGTATGACATTTTTACTTAATTTATTTATTCATAATGGCAAACCTGTAGTCGTGTGAATCGTTATTTATTTGATTTTTATTACTATATACTTCTTTACAGTTCCTACACATGTTTTTTTTTTTCTCAAAATGCCAACATTTGATAAAGGTCAATAATTCGTGTTGTAATATTTTATTGCTGTGTAACCAAGAAAACGAGTTTATCTTGTGGTCTTGTTAAGAATATTCTTTTGTTCTTTTAATATTCATTGTATAACCATCAACCTCGTCTCGATTCTTATATGGTGTTTTAGATTAAATTAGTGTTAATGGAATTACAAGAGATGGCATAAGTGTGGATTTGATTGAAGTTAACCAACATATTGATTTATTTAGTACTTTGAATTCTTTAACACGCTTTTTTTTCTTATTCGTTAGAAGTTTTGATGAGAACTTAATGTTCGAAAGGACTAGAAAAGTATGATTGAGTCGATTATGAGATTTTACATTTTTTAACCTTGCCTACCTTAAAATAAAAAGTCGTGGTTATTTGTATTCATTGTTTTTTGATGGCCGTGATATGATAATTTGTGTTCTTTTGCGGTTTTCTTTGTAAACAATCATCTGTACGAAACCATATATCTCATACATATAATTTAACCTTGGTAACTTGGAACGTCTCTGCATACATTAAGTAAATATATGAGTCGTCATTTATGATACATTAATTTTAATGTAATCTTTAGTGTGTCCGATGGTGTTAAATTAAAAGGCTAATAATATTCTATTGTTATTATTTAATTGTGTCGGTTTTGGCGTATTATGTTTTCAATTTACTATAATATTATGAATATTTTTGCATGTTTAATTTTGGAGTATCCAGATAAAAATAAACAAGTATTATTTTCTATCAATACCTATATTAGTAATTCGTCCCAATTTTGATTAACGTAGTGTTTTCTTTGTGTTTTTTGCTTTACTTGTTTTAAAATATTCTGTATCTTAGTGTGTTATTGTTATTTTTCTGTGACACATAATATAATAATTTATTAACGAATTGCTCTATTATTAAATCATGTTTCCCAACAAAACCCGCATTTTTTGTCCTAGTATGAACCTTTTGATTGATTAACCATTGTAATTAAATCATTATACTATTTTGTATAACGCATGTTATTTATATCAACAGCACCAACCATGGTTTTTGAAATGAAAAATCGCGTCAGAGATTGAATTTATGACAGGTATTATGGCGGACATTAGGACCTCGTTGATCTGTGGTGTATGTGAGCTATATTACCTACCTCCTATGTTGAGGTGGTGGTTGTGAGTTGTGAGTGCAGAATACTGTGATTGTGTACCTATTTAATGTGGAATGGGAACAATCACCCGGTTCATAATTGCTTATATCGTTTTTTTTTCAATGTTTGAAACTGTAACTTTGCATATTTCTAGTTGCATATATTGTCACTAAAAATTGTTAACTGATAGCCCTAGAACAGAATTTTCTAGTTTGACAGCAGTAATATACATACATACTTGTTGTCATAGTAAATATAGTGTGATAGATATAATATTTCTGTATAATCTCATTATTTCAATATATCACATAAACCTCCTACTTATAAAAGAAAGCACGACATATGCGTGTATCTCTACACACCCTGTCGTCTCATCTCAACTAAATATGTCTGTTATATTTTATTCTTTAGAGTATACACTCTATTAATATTATGATCCAGCCTTCTCGGATTGAAAATAAACCGTTTTCTAAAATATTCGTTTATGATGGAGTGGAATGTGCTGCCCATAAAAATATAGAAGTATAATTTAATGTGTTGATTTAAAGTACAATACGTATTTTTTTCCTAGTATTACTTTTTTTGTTTTTATCATCGTTTTGTATGTATTTCACTTTGTGTTGAGTGGAACCAACCATATTTTTTTATTTACGGTTTCTTAACACAATTCTGTTTTGTCACATAATAATTTGGCACCATCCATTGATCACGGAATGTAATATAATAGATTCATCTCCGGTATACCGTGGGTGTTTGGTTGATGTTATTTTTTAAGAATATGGATGTCGTATATATTCCATGTCACCGTGATATATGTTAAGTCGTTGCTACGAGACACGTAGTTTATATGTACTGAAAAATTGCCAGACGGTTTGGAACCAATGGGAAATCTTCTGATCAATCGACGACAAATTCTTCAAGACTATACATACATACATAATATTATGTATGTTTAGTTACCTACTGCGTCTTGTAGTTTTTTTGTGTTATACTTACATGCTTCACATTTTCTTTATTCGCTTACTTAATTTAAATCTGTTCGGTGGTTATAAGTTGTTATTTCACGTCTGTACTAATTAAATGTCCTAGGATCAAATTCCTACTATGCATAAACCAGTGAGAAGAAATTACCATAAATTTCCTCCATTTGCAATACTTTGCTGAAGTATTACTTTGCTATTGTATTGTAATATGCTGATTAATGTATTGTTGTAATCCCAATTCACTATTTCTAATTAATAATTGACTTTAAATTTCATGTATTTTGTTACGTATATATTTTTATTTGATGTTAAACCTGTTTTCTTCAGGCGCTGCCATTTGCTATGTTAATGTAGGCATTAAAATATGCAAAACATTAAGGAACTCTTAAAGGAGACTCACACAATAATGTCGTTTAAAAAAGCGGTCGTAGTCCGTATTTTCTGAAATCGTCGGTGATAAAATCATAATATGTTAAGGTGCAATGCATTTACATACGCCAATCAAGAAAACTGGGTTTTTCTCCTTATCTATGCATTGATGTAGTATGGGACACAATGATATTTATAACAACAAAGATACTGATTTGTGTTTAGATTTTATATTTTATAATGTTTATATCAACTCTGGCGGCTGAATACGTGTGATTTTAGTATTTTGTTCAATGTAAATAGTTAATTTCTAAACAAAGCATTCGGTACATAATAATAATTCACTATCAGCTCGTATTTACATACTCGTTTATCACACATTTAAATTATGTTACTTCGCGTATGTACATTTATTTATATTTTGTTTATATGCGCGTGTTATAATGTCGTCCAAGGCTGAACAAATAATACACGACGTTATCATATAATTTTTTTGTTTATTCTAATTGTGGTGATAACCAACTAGAAAAAATAATAAGTATACCTACGTTAGATAAATATTTTAGATGAACCTTTGTCTGGGCACTCGATTGAATGTGACTCGTATAGGTAATTGACCTCAAATCAAGTGCATATGTAAATTCTCTTGTGGACTGACATTGATCGTGTGACATAAAACAGGTGGGTTGTGGCCAACGCTGTATTACTCACTACCGAACCACTCCACAAATAATTCAAATATTACCCCGCGATGGTATGTAGGTACAATATGTACCTATGTACTAAATCAATATTTCTGATCCCAAACTTCGAAATATATCCTGTGGGATTGTTGCCACCCAATGGTGTCCTCTTATAGATCGGAGCTCCTCGTTGCTGTACGTGGACCTCTTCAAGGTCCCATTATTCACGCGGATTTTGTGATCTCAAAGAACAATTTTAAATCCTTTAAGAAGTTTTTTCATAGTTTTGGCGCTTTACTATTGTTAGATTCCCAGTAGGTTAATATTTTACAGAGATCTTGGTCGTACCCCTGATGTGTGAATTTTCCATTCACATTCGCCGATTGTTCTTTTGCACTATGGTGCCGAGATTGCTAATCTAGAGCTACTTTTCGTGCAATGCATTTTTTTCTTGTCGTTCACTTAGCGTTCTATGAAGGGGCTGTTTACAGTCTCCATATGCAGAGCGAATGGTGGTGGAGTAGCAAAATTTCTGATCCCAAATGATCAAAAATTAAACCAAAAAAATCTGAATGATTAGAAATCGAATCTAGGATGCTAGCATATTTATAGCAAGTCTTTTTGTTAATGCTAAGACGGTATCAAATTGGTCGAAT
Source organism: Molanna angustata (assembly GCA_963576475.1). Lineage (NCBI taxonomy): Eukaryota > Metazoa > Arthropoda > Insecta > Trichoptera > Molannidae > Molanna > Molanna angustata. The sequence goes on from OY754974.1 coordinate 22,799,032, forward strand.
CAATATTATTTTACACAATGACTAATGAAATGTTATTAAGTGATTTAATTCCTATTATAATAAAATATTGTACTTGTCAAACCTCATAATATGTCATTTTCACTGCATATAAATACTTAACATTTGTCACGTATTTTATCAGAATTCACTAACCATTAACAAATCCGTGGGATGATTCACATTGAATATTTATTTTGTATTTGATTTTTTTTCTAAATATTATTTTATCACATACTTTTGTGCGTGTCACTTAAATAAATTGGTTACACTAACTTTGTTCGATTATTTTATAATAATATCACAAAATCGAATCGAATCAATAAATACTCAAATTATGTTCTAACAACATAGTATTTCAAAATAAATTTTAAAAAAAATGGACTTTTCTAAATATCATCAATCATCAAACATTTAGAAACTTTCCATGCGATAACTGTATCGTCATGTGTTATATAAGTTGTATATATGTATTTATTATATTTACGCATGTCATGTGGGTCATTTGTTTTTATCTCACAATTGTTTGTTTAGTAATAATGTATACCTATATACTAATAATTATATCCATGTAATATGTTCACTATATTATATTGTCATAATTTAGGAACGACCTATATGCATGCGTTGTTCACAATAATTATAATTACCGCTATGGTTATTGTTGTTATATAAAGTTGATTAAACCCTCACATATCGCCAGATATTTCCTGTTTCCGTTAATATTGATAAACTTTCGGTGTAACCTCCAAGTATGTACATACATACATACATAGCGAGATATTTTATCATATTGTATTATTCATATGAGCATATATATAATATATACAAACCTAGATAATAATTATATCGGTGAGCTAACTTTCTGTTATCTGTTTTGTGGCCCAATTCACCGTACAAATTCTTTCCCCCGAACATGTACATTATATGTGTGTATGTACATATATATGCTTATTTTTGTGCGATATGAATAACATAAATTATAATCGTAATACAAACTCCAGATGATGATAACAACACAACTCGTTCCGGCTGAACACTTTGTCCTTTGTTTGACCTTCACACGCTTTCTTGCTTGTGTTGGATGGTTTTATTTCTCACAAACGTTTCTTCAGCAAACTTTCAACAAATCCCAACGTATAAAATGCATTGTCTTTTTCTATTGGAATTTATCATTGAATTGTTTGGTAACCATACCACATCTTTTGTGTATTTTTTAATGTATGAAATCGAATTATTGGATTGTGTCAAACGTTGAAATAAATTTTCTAAAACATGTCAAAAATTGATCATTTTTACTACTCCTCCTAACCCCAAGGGCATTCAGTGGGGGGGGGGGATATTTTTTATTGCCGATTATCAACAAGTATCATGCTAAAAGTTCCGTCACAATGTATCTATGTGTAAGAGTGCTGTGTACTGTGTGATATGCTACTTTATCGACTATAGACTAAAGTAGGTACTCAGTCGAATCTTTTAAAATACTCGCCTAGATCTATTAGATTTTAAAGGATATCTGATCAGTGCTTCTCAATTTATTTAACTGTCAAATATTTCAAGGTGACCTTATGCTCTGGAAACTTAAAATTTGATATTTGTAATTTCATATTGCTTAAAAAACACACCACTTTCATTAAATGGCATTGAAGAATTATCAAGTTTTCCTACTAAAATATTTTAATCATAAATAATTTTATTAACTCTATTCATGAAAATGCTGAAAATATTCCGTACAAAATTTAAATACTTTGTGAAGTTGTGACTTGGTTGTGATGAGTATAGCGTTGGTAACAATCCACTCGCTTAGTATGTTATCGTTTCTCTACTAATATTTCAACTATTAACATTTTGTACAATTTGACAAATGAAATGTATTTAAAACTATGCAGTGTTGAAGATATAATATTATGAAAAATTAAATCAGATTTTAGTTGCACAATGTTTTTTATTATGATGTTTCTAACGCATGGTTTCGATGTGAGTACCTATAATAAAATGTTACGCCATGCTTCAAAAACAACACGATATAAAAATACTCATTTTTATTTATTTTTGATATACTGAATAGATTTTTATATGATGATATCTATAGCCAATAAATTAAATTCATCTTTTTCCTTGTTTCAGGTATGTATCATAACCCCACCAGAAGAATTTGATCGTCTAAAGAGAGAGTGTGTGAGCTGTGTTAGAATAGTCTGTGCCAATCTTCTTTATATTTTTTTGCGCTTTTTCTTCGAGGAAATGTTTACGAGGTTAGTAAAAAATATCGTCGAGTCAGACCCATCAATTTCTTTCAAATTAGTGACGTGGCATATTGTATTATATTACTACGAGGTTGCGTCTATTTCACACTATGTGATTTTACTTCTAACCGAATGGAACCGTTCGCAAAGAAAAACCAAAAGAGTGTAGGTACCTTACTTTTTATATCAATTGATTTATTTTTCAACTTGATGATATAACAATTGAAATTCCTTCGGTTTCATACAAATATTATACAATTCGCAAAAACTGAAGAGCTGGTTTGCCTTTCTACATATATAATATGTTTGCTTATCCATGTTTTTTTCGTGTCGTAAATTTTATATTATATATTTCCAACCTTTGAATCTGGATATCCCTGTTTTAATGTTGAAATTATGAAAAAATATATATATTCGAGGACCACAAGTATCTGGTTCGATTCCAATCAGACTGGAGTAGTAAGAAATATCTGCGTCATTGTCTTCATAAATTATACTTGATTTTGATTTTCCTTCCTTGCTTTAGCAATATATGATTTATCTACGTGTGATTGACAAATAGACTCGATTTGTCTCATTCATTTTATCATTTTTTACGCTTAATTTGTATAATAAGCAAATATGTGCGATTTTTTTTAATATACATTTATTGTAAACGCTTACATCGTAATAAAAATCGAAAACAGATTTTACAAAATTATTTTCGTATTAAGAAAACATTGAAGGTGTTATTATATTTTGTTATTGTGCGTTGAATAATTCATTAATCATTTTTCTTTTATCGAATACATCCATCAGTGAAAGAAAAAAAATAACAAAAGGCCAACGAGTATTTTTAGACTGTTACATATACTTCTGACTTCTGATACCTACATACATATTTAATGCAATAAAGATAATAAATACAACATATATGTTGGTTGATAAAGCAGTATTCAATCTTGTTCTTTGTACGAAACGACTGCGAACAAAAAATAAGTCCATTGGCGTGTTTTCAAATTGCTAAGTTAATAGTATTTTATAGCAAAAAGCTGACTCAGGCATTTTTAATGTTATTTGTTAACGTTTTTTAGTTACTTAATATAAATGCTTGCATTAAAATGCTCTTGCTGATATGCTCGGAAAATTACGGTAATATTGGACATGTCAGACGACACATCTTCTTCTTCCTGGCTTTGTACCAATTTTTCTTTTAGGTCGACCGTTGGGGGTCGACTCTCCTCGTCCTCAGGCTCATTCTGCCTCATTCTTGGGTATCGCTGTACTCAAGGCTTTCTCTGCAGGATCCATATAAATTTCGTCTCCATCCATATACAAAATAACATGGTTATTTTATTTTATTTTTTTTATTTTTTTTTATTTTATAGAATACAACAGCATTACAATAAAGATTTATACAGATATACAGAGATAATTTTTATGTTGCCAATTATAGTATTCTAAATATATTAAGTACGTACACATTTATTAACAATTATGAAGACAGGATGGGAAAGGAGAGAGGTAGGAAGGGGAGTGGGGGGAAGCATCGACCACTAGAAACTCATATTATGATTTGCCTCACGTGTCTCAATGTATGAAGAATAGTTAATTAAAATTAAGTAAAAGTTAATGTTAAAGGGGCACAATTAAATAGTTATACTAAAAATGCTACAAATGTTTATAAATTGTCAATAATGACGGTATTTAAGGTCGGTATATAACTCCACTATAATAGGTATATTATGAAATAAAACAAATTTTGTTTCTATATTACTCGAATAAACCTGAATGAATAGACATGAAGACGCGGGGTATGACACAATGAAACATAGGAGAGAGCAACCTGGCGCATGCGGACTAGGAGAGCCGATCCAAAATAATGGGAATAAGGCGAGGGAAAAGAAGAACATTACTCGAATAAACCTGAAGAGAAGTAATTTACCAACATCAGCTAAACTACAACTTTTTTGGATAATTCACAATTGAAGATATTGCCATATGGCGACCGTTCGTTTCCGTGTCCAGACCATATATATGCACCCTCTCCAATAACTTGCAGCCGTCACAGCCCTGTCGTTAGCAGCCAAGAGGTCCTCCTCATTACCAAACCACACAAAAAATATGGCAATAAGCCCGCCATTGTGTAGGTACTTATTATGTTATGTGTGCACAATGTTTAAAATAAAATATACCAAATTTTAGTATGAAAGAATAAAACAATATTCTATGTAAACCAGTTAATAAAGGCCTAGTCAGCCGAAACGTTCGTCCTGATACAAGGAAAATATATACGTAGAATCACAGTCAATTTTGTTCGGTTTAAACTAGCACCACATGTTGTTTGCATGATATTCATAATGTGAATGTTTATAAACAGTGTCGGATAAAAGAAAAATATAAGTACTGTAAATAAGATTAATATAATGGGTTGAATTCTGAAAACGCACTAAAATTTTAATGAACTGTAAAATGTACTCATTTAATGTATTTTTGCTATTCTGAAGATTGAATAAAATAAAAGAAATTTAATAAGATTAAAATAAAATGACAAAAGAACCATCACTTGTGAATTATTACATGGATATTGTATATTTTAATTAATTTTGTATTTTTTTACTACTCCTTTGTGTTAACTTTTTTTGTTGGTTTTTGGTATTATTGTTTTTTTATATAAAAAAATTAATGTCTTTTTTAAACAAGTAGGTACATATAAGTCTTCCTACGTTCCCTAAAATAAGCATAAATGCTTGTGCTATAGGTGAACGAAATCGGTCGAGGCAAGATTCGAACTCGCGACCACTGGATTGCCAGCCCAGCGCGCTAACCGCTCTGCCATCGACCCATCTGTAATGTGTAACTTATTTATTTATTTATATAATTTATGTTCATGTGTACAAAGGCAGGTTTATTGTTACACTTATTGTTATTCTTGTTGTGCCTGCACTACATACCCACCAATTAATTGTTTAAAGTAAATGCCACATAAAGGACGTGAATGTGTGTATAAAAAAAGTTTAAAGAAATAGTTTTGGTGAACACATTTTTGTTTTAATTTACTTTAATGTTCATTAAATTTTAATTCGTCATCGGAATTGAACCCAGTAATGATGGCAGAAATATTTAATACTAAATGTATGTATTATGCAACTGATGATATTTATACATAATTTGTAATAAATTATAAATAGACCACAAATCTGCTAAACTAAAAAGTTAAAATATAGTCAATTAGTAATTTATTTTTCTTTGGTAGATAAAACAATCTAAGTATCGGTCGCTTCCTGAACAATTCAGAGTGCATTAAAATTTATTAATTTGCTACGTATTTTCATCAAGAACTGTCCATTGAAAAGTTAAATAAAGTTGAAATAGGTTTTAGGTTGAAAAATAATAACGAAATAATCTATCGAATCGAATGAATCAAGAAATTTGGCTAAAGTGCGAAAAACTCGGAAGATTTTCGTGCCCGTACTTATTTATGGAATAACCATTGCAGAAAACATCTCCACAAAAAAAACAGATTTTAACAGTTTTTTTGTGCTGTCATTATTTTTGCACAAATCCTGTTTTACTTGTGTTTCGTCATAACTTAGTTGGCGTGTTTTATTAATTAAGTTTTTGTGTTTCAATCGCAAGTCTTAACCGTTAAATTGGAAACAAAAGAATTAAGGTGATGGACATGTGTGTGTGTGAGAGAGAAAGAGCACGATACAATACAATAGAGTATAATATTATAATATATTCGTTTGTGGGTTTGCGCTGTGTGATTTCTTCGGTTCATTTATCTGGTATCTGGCTTTGGTCCAGCCGCTTCCTGGAAGCGAGGGTCCTACCAGACCAGGCGAGGAGATATTATCTTCAAAGATGAACTGCACCGGTGTCCGACTACCCACGCTATAATATACAAAACGGACACTTCCATAATAACGATCGACTCACCCACATCAGATCTCGCACATTCATAGCCTCTTTTGTTTTGTTTTAATTTGGCAGGGAAACGCCTAGCTTAAATTATTTAATAAATAACTTTTGATATTCTTGACTCAACATGAAGTAGGTATAGTTATTCAAGGCTTCACGAATAAAAATAATTTTCTACATTGTTGATTTTTTTTGTAAAAGTATCAAATGGATTCAGAAGTGGACTGCTTTTTTGCTGAATAACGTGATCGTACGTAGTTTATTAAACATTTGAGAATATTGAAGGTATGTAGTAACAATTACTGGTTTAATAGTTATTTTAAACTCAAAGGTAGGTACTACAATATAGATGGAAATTATACTATAAATAAGTTTAATTGCACAATCTTTTTATATCATTAATTTTTTACCCATTGAGTTATGAAGATTTGCTCAAGGTTATTACAGCTATTAAAGTCTATCGCTTTAAGATATAAGTCATACACACCAGTGGCATCGTGTCAGTAAAGATGATTAACTTTCATAACAAAATATGGCACTCGGATGTGTATGCCCTAGCAAAAAAATAACTCAATTGCGTAAGTGTTCACAATTTATGAGTAGGCAATCAAAATAAATAAACATGAACTAAATACTTTTCGAGTCAGCGTTGATTTTTTTTATTCGTCTCAATTTAACGAGATAAATAATAATAAGCCATTCCGTTTCAGAACAGTCATAGTGTATAATAATAACACTTTGATGGTTTACGGTTGAAGTTTGCAGATATAACATTATATATTTGAGTCTGTCTCGTAGATGGTATGGCCCCATTTCGATAATGGTTCAAAACTGGCGAGAGTGTGCCCTGGTCATACTTTCTTAACTCGCCAAAATCTCAAAACATCCGCCAATTCATTCCGCAGACCGAATATTTTCCTGAGAACTTTGGCTCGACGCCAGCGGTCTATTTTTTATGATTATTCGGCGTGTGTTTCTTGTAATTTGATTTATTTTTAGTACACGCAGGTAAATTCTTTATCGGGATTCACACTCGGCGTCGGGATTAGATATTCTGTTGTTTACTTGTTTCCATACGTGTTCAACACTGAAAACTCGCTTTCAATTTAGTCTTTTTTTATTCATAACACCTGCGTCAACACATATCTGTTTTGCACGTTATAATTATATATTATCTTTTCATGAACGTTACTTACTATTCTTGGAATGTTGGAAACATATATGTTATTAATTTGTCAAATTCTAACATGTGTGTCAATATAAGCGTTGTTTATGCACGCACACATATAGGTACCAACCTCCTCACTCTCAGTATACTCCCTTTGTTGTAAGCACAACAGCGTATTTTTTCGATTGACCACATCGAGTATTTTTCATGTGGAATATTTGAAGTAATAGGACGACCTTCAAAGCATAAACAAGTTGTATACAGTTGCTATCTTTTTGGCACGAACATATATTATTTTACTAACATGTAGTACCTAGATATTATCATTTATACCCATTTGAAATATTCAACATAGGTACTTCATGTTGTTTTCTTATTAGAGCGTTTAATAAATAATTTAATACATTCACATTATTTTCTCATTCTATATATTATTTATACAACCTAGACTAAACAATAGACTTTATATTATGTTCATCAGTTTGTACATGGAATAGTCGTAGGTACTGTTGAGAGCTCACAAATGAGGTTAATACATTATTTGTAAATCATATATTCTGTCAATTATTTTTGCTGCCGTGAATTTATTTTACAAATTTTACGTTACAGTTTTAAGGTAGAAAATTCCAACATTGTTTTTTTGTTTCGTAAATATGTTCCTTCATATGTTTTATTGTTTAAAGTCGTAGTTGAAAAAGACGCATTAGCCCTAAAGAAAAAAAAAGTGTAAATTTTAATGTTGTACGCTCGTTTGGGAATCGATTTCTCATTTATTGACATCTGACGAAATAAGACATAAGACGTTTTGTGTTAAATACTTCAATATTTATATGTGTTAAATACTTCAATATTTATATGTGTTAAATACTTCAATATTTATATTTGTTAAATACTTCAAAACCGGAAGACCTTCAATCATGTGATTATATTGTTTTAATAATTGTTGTTGAATCTGATGTTACTCAAATCTCATAAAAAATCATAATAATGTGATTCAGCTGCCGGTAGCAATAAAACTATTTTCGTGTTCATACCGATGCGAAAATTTTAATCATTTTCTCATTTGTCTTACATATTTATAACATACAACACTGTCCTCGCTTAAATATTTGAAGTTCATGGGACAATGCGGTGAATAGATGTTGATTATTATTTTTACATTAGCTCGAGTATTTTTTTTATTATCACGGTCAGTGTATTATTTGTTTGTGTTGCTGTTTTTTTTTCTCGAAATATTTATTGTGTTTACGTCAAAAAGTTACCGATCTTGTTTTCCTTTTACTATGATTACTTCACATCTTTTGTTCTCGTGTTAAAAAATAACAATTATGCATACAAACTTGCCAAAAGTAATTATTACCAAGATACTTTTTTTTTTTTGACCATAACCTCGTGGTCAACGGAAGTTTTTATTATTATCATTTGCAATGATTTTTATTTGTATTTTTATTCGAATAAATATCATAAATTAAGACAGTGTATGTATAAATTTAAATACATAAATTGAAATACGAGAAGTGGTGCGACTACGCAAACAATATATTAAATTATATAAGTAGGGAATTACATAAAACTTTGTCATTTGCCGATCATCTGATTTAATAATACTGCGGTTCAGTAATGAAATACATACTGTGAATTTCGTTACTTATTAACATCAACGATAAAATTATTGTGATAAAGTTGGATAGGTACGTACATTTGATAATAAAACATTGAACACACCTAACAGTAATTATATAGAAGACAAGCTTGTGTCAGAGCGATAAGGAATGTTAACAATATCAACAAAATATATGTAGTGTAGTGTAGACAATCTTTTCTGCTTACTTCACAAAAATTTTCAAGGCCTTCATGGCTCAGTTGGATAAATATCTGACTCCCGATTCAAAGGTTGAATCGGGAGTCAGATATTTATCCAACTCCGATGGAGACACAGTTTTAACTGTCTTTTCAGTCGGATCTGTGAGAGGATAATGTTCATAAGTCTCCAGAATGTTGTAAATTATTATTAGGTACGTGTTTAGTTGCTCGAGAAACAAAACAAAGATAAAGAAAAAATCTCATTTCATACATATTATATTTCATATACATAACCAACAATGAAACTCGAACGATTACGAAATTCTCGTAAACGATATATTTAAAATATCATAAAATCGGTCACGTTTCCATTTTTAGAAAAACGTCTATGTCGTGACACTTACATATATGTACTTCTTCTCCGTATGATGTTTTATAACTCACTAACCACAATATATTCAAATTAATGTCGTTTTCCTGACAAATCAATAAATCACGGCCTGCCTCTTAAATCGGCTGAAATTATTACGCTTTCTATTATGTACTTTTGTTTCACGCTCAATTCTTAAAGTTTTCGCGCTAGGTTGGGAATTGGATTTTAATGTTAATTTATTTATTTACAGAAGGGTGCTCCGGTCTAGAAAGGCACTAGGTGGTAACCTGTCGCCTGTTCCCCAAATCCAACGCGAAATGATGTCGCGTGTGTACTCGATCCTGCTGTGCGTAACTCGGTAATTAGTTGCAAGCTAATTAAAGAACGTTACACAGCAGAATGAGGTACCCACGCCACACCATAAAACATTTATAAATTTATCATATGAAATATAAATTAATTGATATTACAGACAGGTATTAAAATAGTTTGAATTTGACTTACGTGTTTATTTGATAGTTTGACTCTAATTATAATTCAAGATTGGTATATACTTCAATAATTGACTATTAAATAATTTAAATAAAATAGATCGATGAATGCGCGGAATCGAAATGTGAGTCGAGCAGAGTGACGATCTACCGCTGGCCTTGGTTAAACTGAACGACGGGAACGCGATGTGCAGGATCTTAAATAGCCGGCTGACGTCCCCCTACTCCTTGAAGTGGGTGGTCAACTCGGCTGGTTGCACCCGCTACATCACCCCCCTGCCAGCTGGATAGCGCCACCCTGGTCCGTTCCTCAGCATTTCCTCTGATTGTCTGTAACAATGACATGTGTTTTTTTTTAAATACAAAGAATTTTTATATTGGTTACCTGAAATGGCATTACATATATATATAGCAGTTTATTTTACTAATAAAAATTTAGAGGTCATATATTTATCATGTTCTTATTTCTATACTTATACATTTCTAAAAAAAAATATTGTTTATATTAACTTGTTCAATGTACTTTTTTACATGTACTGTAATTTGAACAAGAAGATAAAATTACAATTAAATTTACATTTCTATACAGCATTTTCTTAGTATACAGCATTTTCTTATTATACAGCATTTTCTTATTTTGATTTGGTCAAGTTGGAATTTTATAAGATTTTATATTCAAATATTAGTTGCATATTGACCAAATTTTTTATCTATATTGAATACATATTACAATTACACAAAAATTAAAAATAGAAATTATTCAGGTTATAAAAATGATTAAAAATTACTCAGCTTAGAAATATTTGTAGCTGGTGAATCGCTCCGGGAAATATACTCGTCTTCCGGCTCTAGTGGTTGTATGTGGTTGCCGTTCTGGGGTGGCATCTGGAGTGTCATCTGAAGTGTCATCTGAAGTGTCATCTGGCGTAGTGGCTTGGTGCGTCTGTGGCGTGGACGTCCATCTCTGTTCTGTAGAGGTGGTGTGTCTACTGCTTGGTTCTACGCCGTAGTCTGTGTTCTCGTTCAGGAAAAATGCTGGTTTGAGTCTGTCCAATGATACTTGTTTGTTTTTACCATTAATTGTGATGGTAGCCGTTTTGTCATCCTTCTTTATTAACAAGTATGGTCCGTCATATGGTTTTTGTAGAGGTCGTCTCACAGCATCATGTCTTAAGAAGACATATTTGGTGTTTGCCATTTGTTTGTGCACAAATGTTTTTTTTCTCCCGTGATTTGCTATTGGGATAGGTCGGATTTCTGACATTGTTTGCTGTAGTTTATGTCCATAGGTGTTTTGCTCCTCAGGTGGTCCATCTTCGAAGAAGTCTCCGGGGAGTCTGAGGGTTGTTCCGTATGTCATCTCTGCTGGTGTATAGTCTGACCCCTCCTTGATTACGGTTCGTAGTCCTAGGAGTGTCAGTGGTAATGTCGTCGACCATGATATGTTTCCTGCGGCCATTAGTGATGTTTTTAATGAGCGGTGCCAACGTTCGATCATCCCATTCGATTGTGGGTGGTATGCAGTCGTTCTGTTATGTATTATTCCGAGCTTATTCATCAGTTTATTGAATAGTGAGCTTTCGAATTGTCGGCCTTGATCGGTCGTGATTGAATTCGGGACGCCAAATCTTGCTATCCAATTATACATGAGAGCGTCTGCAACGGTTTCTGCAGACATGTCTTTTAATGGGATCGCTTCGGGCCATCTTGTGTAGCGATCAATTATCGTCAGCAGGTATATGTAGTCTCTGGATGGAGTTAGCGGCCCCACCAGGTCTATGTGTATATTCTTGAACCTTCCATCTGCTGGTTTGTATTGTTTCAAAGGTGTTACAGTGTGGCGATGAATTTTCGAAGTTTGGCATTCGATGCAGTTGTTCACAACATTTTTTACTGTTTTGTCAATGTTGGGCCAAATATATTTATGTTTTAATAACTTTGCTGTTGTTTTTACTCCGGGGTGACTTAATTTATGTACTGATATTATTACTTCTTCTCGCATTGTGATTGGTACATATGGTCGTAACGTGTTGGTTGAGATGTCACACCATAACATTTTGTTAGTGTTAGGTATTGAGATTTTCTTTAGTGATAGAGATGAATTTTCCTGCATTTTCTTGAGCTCTTTGTCTGTGAGTTGTTCTCTTGCCATTTTAATATAGTCGATGTTTGATGTTATTTCTATCTCTTCGATTCTTGATAGCGTATCTGCGACTATGTTTTCTTCGCCTGATATGTGTTTGATGCGCGTGGTGAATTGACTTATATAATCCAGCTGTCTTTCTTGTCTAGGAGAGTTGAGCTTGATTTTATTAAAGGCGAAAATTAACGGTTTGTGGTCGGTGATTATTACAAAGTTTCTTCCTTCTATTTGTGGTCTGAAATATTTAATCGCCTCGTAGATGGCGGTGAGTTCTCGGTCATACGTACTGTACTTTTCTTGTGCGCTATTAAATTTTCTAGAGAAAAATGATATAGGTTGCCAGCTGTTATCCGTTTTTTGTTGAAGTGCTGCGCCCATGGCGTGATCTGATGCGTCGACCATTATTGCTATCTCTGCCGAGGAGTTTATGTGTACGAGTAGTGCGGCTTGTGTCAAATCTTGCTTACATTTGTCGAACGCTTTTTTTAATTCAGTTGTCCATTGTAGTTTTCTTTTATCATTTTTGGTGTACCCTTTTAATTGGTCGAATAATATTTTTTGCGTTTCGGCTGCGTTTGGCAAAAATTTTCTATAAAAATTTAGCATGCCCATGAAACGTCGGAGTCCTTTTGCGTCCTTTGGGGGTTCAATTTTTATTATTGCTTCCACTTTTTCTGGTATTGGTGTACTTCCGTTTTTGTTGATTCGGTAACCCAAAAAGTGTACTTCTTCTACGCCGAATTTGCATTTATCCTGGTTGATAATTAATCCGTTTTCGGATAATCTTTCGAAAAGTTTGTCGAGATGCTTCTCATGCTCGTTTATGTTTCTGGAGGCGACCAGAATGTCATCAATGTACGTGAAGACGTATTCTAGGTCCCTTGTTATGTTATGTATATGTCGTTGAAATGTTTGTGCGGCGTTGGACAGTCCTGGTGGCATTTTCGTGAATTCATACAGTCCAAATGGCGTTAGTAGGGCGGTTTTTTGGATGTCTTCTTCTTCCATGTTTATTTGGTTATATGCTCTTGAGAGGTCTATTTTAGTGAATATTTTTGCATCGTGTAGTTTATGTGAGAAGTCTTGAAGTTGTGGAATCGGGTACTTGTCCGGTTTTGTTATTGAATTTAGGCGTCGGTAATCTCCACACATTCTATAATTTCCATCTGGTTTTTTTACCATATGCAAAGGGCTTGACCAATTGCTTTTCGAAGGGCGACATATTCCCTGTTCGATCATATATGCGAATTCCTTTTTTGCTATTTCTAATTGTAATGGGTTGAGCCTTCTCATTTTGGTTGTGACGGGTGGTCCTCTGGTTTGAATGTGATGAGTAATATTTGTTTTTGATCCTTTTTGTGCCATATCTGCTCTTGTTAAACTTGGGTATTTTCGTATAATTTTTTGGAATTTTGATGTTGACTGTACCGTTGCTATGTCTATAACACTTGTTCTATAGACGGTTCCTTTGCTTGTCAACCCTGTTTTTTTATCAATGAGTAATTTTCTTTTTAAGTCCACCAATATATCATAATTGGTTAAGAAATCTGCCCCTATGATCGGCTTGGTTACGTCGGCGACTATAAATTTCCATTTGTGATTCCGGCGTAATCCGAGATTTAAATTGATAATTCGGTGTCCATATGAAGGTATTATTGTTCCATTTGCTGCGTAAATAGGAGTGATGATACTGTCTGTAGCGATGGTTGCCTTGTCGTTTTTTAGGTATCTTGGTATGATGCTTATTTCGGCTCCTGTGTCGATAAGGTATTGCACGCCCGTGATTATATCTGGTAGAAAGAGACGATGCTTCATTTGCGACGGTGTTGTCTCACACACCTGTCGCATTTTTAGTTTTCCGGATGGTTATAGGTGCAAGGCTGTCGACAGTATTTTGCTTGACTTCCATATTTTTGATGTGGTATACATATATCCAGCGGCTTGACGTTATCGTTATTATTATTACGCGTTTGCTGGTAGTTGTTATTATTATTATTATTTGACATTTGTTGGAAGTTATTGTTATTATAATTGTATTTAAAATTGCGTTTGTTTTGCCGATTATAATTATTATTATTATTATATTTTTGATATCTATTTGTGCTTGTGGATCTTGATCTTGAATGGTCGCGTTGATTATTTCTGTAGAATGGTCTTGATTGCCTCTGTTGAATTTCAAGTCCTATTATTTTGTCGGTTAGCATTTGTATTTGTTGCTGCATTGTACAAAGTAGGTTTACTGTGCTTTGGTTGCTTGTTGCTGAGTTGCTCAATGAAGAAGTTGATGGTAGGTTTACTGCTTGAACGTCAGTTCTACTGTTGACTTCCATTATTCTGTCTGCTGTTGTGGCTAGTACTGTGACGTCATCTGTATTAATGGCTGAAATTATTTCTTGTATACGATGAGGTAGTCGTTCTATCCATAATCTTGTAATTAGCGTGTTGTTATTTAATGTTGGTCCAGCTAGGCTTTTCATCCTTCGCAATAGTTCTGATGGTGTCTTGTCTCCTAACTGTATTCCATGGAGTAATTGCGTGAGTCTTCTCTCTTCAGACTCTTGTAGACGGTTCAGAAGTGTGAGTTTGAGGTTTTTGTATTTATCCATACTTGGCGGAAATTGTATGACGTCGGCGACGCATGACATGGTTTCTGGATCTAATGCGGCTAATACATGATTATATTTGGATTCATCCTTAGTTATTCTTGCGTTTGAAAATTGTGCTTCTATGGTGAAAAACCATAATTGTATCTGATGTCTCCATACGCTTGGCAATTTGATGTTTGTTGAATAAATTTCGGTTGCTTGGTCTTGTGACGATTGTTCTGTATTTTCTTTGTCCATGATGTTCATTTTATCGTATAACATTTGATGTGAGTTACATATATTCTTCAAGTTGTATTACAGTTTATAAATATAATTAAAAATAAAAAAAATATTATAACTATTTTTTTAAGAAAATAAAAAATAAAAATATTTTTATAGTTGTTTTAAACTAAAATATAATTTTTTGTGTTTTATTTATTATGATATTATCAGTATATTATAATTGAAGTTGCTTTGTTTTAATTGTATGAATTGTAAATTGTAAATATTTTTAGAGTTTATTTTTGTTCGATGCTTATAAGGTCTCTTGTTTGTGGACGTTCCTATACGTTTATATGTTTGTTGTTATTGTGATTAGGTAACTATATTTAAAAAAATTTAAAAAAATAATTTATTTTTTATTTAATATATTCAGCGTAAAGTATTTAAATGCTTTGTTTTTAAATAGGATATAATTTTTTATTAAATTTAAATGTATATTTGATTTAATAATTTAAAATGAATAAATGTTTAAACGTTTTTAATCTGAAATAAAAGTACAAGTTATGTATATATTATCAATGAGATATATTATATTACGTTTCGCTGGCTAACAAATGTTGGTGGCGAATAGTCCTAGATTCATGCGTGATTCGTCGCGGTGTTAGATTTTGGTATTTCGTATTTTACGCCTACGTACCCGGTATTGTCTCGGTGTACAATGTCGCGGAGTGGAATATATTTTTCGATGATGTTTACTCGATATTTCTATAGATTATTAAATTATGTTATGATTTCGTATTTAATATTCGTTTTTTTTATACTTTTGTTAATATGACTGCGTTCGTACTTTATTATTATTCGATATAATATTTCTATTTTATTTTAAAATAAATATTTTTGTTACATTTACATTTATTATCTTTCTTATTTTTTGTTTCAAATGTGCACGGCACTGTACGCTCAATGGAATATGATTATTGTATGTACTTCGAATATATTTAATGTTTCGTTTCGAGCTTCGATTTCGTGATTTTTTTCGTGGAGAATATTTTTATTATTATTACCTCGGTTACATATCTTAAATTTACACTATAGGATTCTACCTATTTCATAAGTAGGTATCAGATAATGTATTCCGATTGATGTTCGGGAAGATATTATTATTGTAATTTTTTACAGGATATTTTTTTTTGGATATATTTTTACTACCGCAAAATAATATTAAAAATAATATTTTTGGTTAATTTTGTTACATGTTTTTATTATCGCGATAAAAATGTGCGCGTCATGGTAAACAAGTTTTTTTGTGACATTTTTTAGACAATAATTTTATTTTACATTCCGTGTAACATTTATGCGTTATTTTTAAGCAATAATACTAAAATTTATTTACCTACGTATTTACTTTACAGGTTAATAATTTGTCTTGTAGGTATTTAAAAATAAGGATTTTACGTGAATTTTTATATAGATATTTTATTTTTATTTCTGCAATGATTTTATGTTACTGCAAATGAATTTACTTTGGCTTTTTTAAATAATAAAATGTGGTTTTTACTTATCTTTTTATGCGTGCTGTTTTTGCGCATAATACATGCTTCTTTAGGTTCTTTATTTTTATATTTTTATCTTTTTTAAATCTCCTTTAGTTTTTTTGGTATTCCTTCCGTTATTTTACCTCCGTTTGGTAGTTTTTTTTGGTCCGTTTTAGCGTAGTATTAGGTCATGAAAAAAAATAAATACACATTATTATATATTTTTACAATTAACATAGGGAAATATTTTTCAATTTTTGGTAGGTATTTATTTAGCATATATTTATTCAATACCAGTTTCGATATTTAAGTTTTGAATACAACAATATAACTAATTATAATACTTATAATTACGTTATAAATGTGTTTTTTTCAATGGTTTATAACAATTAGGGATAACATACTATTACTGCGTATGTTTAATACTTACAAACTATTTATATGCTTTACTTATCTATTTCGTCGATTTTTTTGGTTTTTACAATGTGCGCTGTGTACGGGCCTGCGCACGGTTATGAATTTAAATTATTACATGTTTAAAGTTACCCGTAGGGTTCAGTCTAACCAGGTCCAATAACCGAAATAATTATTATTCAATAAAATTTTAATCTCTGTCGTATGAGTTTAGAATGTGCAAAGTGACTAGATAATTGTTATTGAACGAATATTATAATTTGTTCCTGATAACAGATTATCGTTTGTTACACAAAAAAATTATTATCACAAATTAAAAATCGACAAAATTGCAACAGAGCTGGGGCTTTACCAGTTTTACACACTATCTTACAAATATTATCTTTACACAACAAATATACCTGTTCTGCACGCTCGGTGGTCACCAGTTTTCGCGCTAGGTTGGGAATTGGATTTTAATGTTAATTTATTTATTTACAGAAGGGTGCTCCGGTCTAGAAAGGCACTAGGTGGTAACCTGTCGCCTGTTCCCCAAATCCAACGCGAAATGATGTCGCGTGTGTACTCGATCCTGCTGTGCGTAACTCGGTAATTAGTTGCAAGCTAATTAAAGAACGTTACACAGCAGAATGAGGTACCCACGCCACACCATAAAACATTTATAAATTTATCATATGAAATATAAATTAATTGATATTACAGACAGGTATTAAAATAGTTTGAATTTGACTTACGTGTTTATTTGATAGTTTGACTCTAATTATAATTCAAGATTGGTATATACTTCAATAATTGACTATTAAATAATTTAAATAAAATAGATCGATGAATGCGCGGAATCGAAATGTGAGTCGAGCAGAGTGACGATCTACCGCTGGCCTTGGTTAAACTGAACGACGGGAACGCGATGTGCAGGATCTTAAATAGCCGGCTGACGTCCCCCTACTCCTTGAAGTGGGTGGTCAACTCGGCTGGTTGCACCCGCTACAAAGTCTTCTTTTTGTGTATAATTAATGTACAAAGACATAATTTTTGTAGCGATTTTTTTGTTAGTTATCTATTTATGTTACCAAAACATTCATTCTTAACTATCGCTTTGTGTTATAACTCGAGAAAAAAACGAACGATTTTCCGAAGAAAACTTGATTCATTTATCCAAGTTATTTAACAAATGATATGAATTGAATTAAATAATTATTGTGAATGTACATAATGTATGAAATTCAATGTATTTTGGCACTTCAGTAATAAAATAAATGCTGTTTAATAATATTTGTGTCCTTTAAATTTCATTCTAGCGTAAGACGCAGAAAGCAGACTCCACCATCATGTGGGACAATTGCTGAGGAAATTAATAAGAAATTTCATTCTATTATTTAAATGGCGTAGGCATACTATGTCACGTATTTTATTTTACAATCCTATCAAAAAAATTAACATATAAAACACTGAAATTACAATACGAAATGGCGACTTATCATTGTCGTTACGTATCATCAAGTTCCAATAAATTGGCATGTTTCAACCAATAAAAATATTTTTCATGATATATAATAATGGGTTATTTTTGCTTGACAAGTGTACGTTGAGTATCAACATTCACGTATACATACATATATAATAATATTACAAGAAGGCTTTCTTTCGGTTTTCATGCCGGCATAAAGCTCTCAGATTTATCGTTGCTTGTGTTAAATGTCCACAGAAGAAACGTTATTTATATCCCTCTTCGTGACCTTTTGTATTTCTCTCCTCACTCGTGAAGTTCGCCATGTCTCTCTCTCTTGAAGGTTATTTGATAATACTCCCAAACAATTTTGTCAACTCAAATAAATTGCCCAAATATATTATAGCGGGCCTACAATGACATCGTCCTTGGGCAAAATTATATCATTTCAACAATCATTATTTACAATTATATCTACATTATTTATATTATCATTAGAATTAATAACAAAACCCCACATGGCGACTAAATGTTGTGCCTTTTATTGTTTCATGACATTGTTAACATTACCTACTTCTAAATCTAGCAAATTATGATTTATGAAGATTTTTTCATGTGCGATTCATTTAATACATGTATCCATAGGCTATTTATATCCGATTTTATGTATTATTCTCGATTATTTAATTTATTCAACAATCAATGGTTTAAGCTTGTTCAAAATTGTTTTTTTCTATCATGAATTTTTTATGTTAATAATACTTCTGTAGCTTATCTCCTGCTTTCATGCGTCTTCTGTCATATTCCAATCCTTCTTCTTTTTTCACAAAGGAGGTATTGATTTTTTTTTACTCTCTACCATATAAACACTTATGTTTATTAATAAAAAAATGTATTTCAAACAACCTTTATTTTTTTACATCATTATTCTATAAATATCAAGTAAAAAATATTGCCACCCTTGACGTGTCCAAAAGGATCAAGATACATGACCGCCAGATCAATCATTAAATCGGCAAGAAGCAATCAATGAGGTTATTAATAAGCATTGTGGTATCTTTCCATCTATAAAACACTATTAACTCGTGTATTTTGCCGTGTAAAACCTGTTTCATGACTTCGTCGAATATATTTGCATATTTTATATCATTTATCGCAACATCATCTACTGTTATTTTATTTTTTCGGTTGTAGACAACGAAGTGTTTTAATTAGGTAGGTAACGATTTTGTAATTTTTTGTACATTTATTTCTTTCGTTTTCAGATCATTACTCATCTTTTTCTTCAGCCATTCCCTCTAACATTGTGTGCAACAGATCTTCGTGTCGCAACACACGGTCTATATCGTCTATCCAATTTGCACACCTCTCCGATATTGTGTTAAAAACTCATATCGACTGAAATATCTCATTTTATCGACGAAAAGTTCCACCTTGCTTCTGATGAAGAATCAGATATAGGTAATTTACCCTCTTTCAAGACCCTAAAGACTTTAAAGACCCTCTTTCTTTATATTATAACCAGGCTTTGTAAAATGATTCTATGCCCTCCATTTACATACAATATTAATTTATTATAAACATATTGCAATTCATATTTAGTTTTATTGAATACAATAATATTATTCGTGTGAACAGATGCTACATACGTTCATTTATTAAAATGACCTTGGGTTAACGAATAGTTTATTTATCTCCATTATTATTATGTATGTTGAAAAAAAAATGGGAATTGTTCAAATAAAATGTATAAAGATAGATTTGAAGTATTGATGTTGCCTAGATTAGATATTTTTTTTTATTCTATGCTTACAAAAATAACATTTGTCGGGAAATTATTTTACAAATTATTACTACTAAGTAATAGTTAAGATAATATAAATCCATTTATAATCGATAATTGCAATTCACTGATTATGTAGATAATATACGAGTTGGAGGTAGAAGAGCAATCGTATATTACAAACACTATTTAGTTGGTGTTTTTTTTACCTCGATTCTGCGCATCATATGGAGTAACTCGAAAGTTATATCCTGCCTCTTTCTATCTGCTCTTTGTTCTCCTTTCTGGATTTTTTACTTGGCACATTGAAGTTCTGGGCTACGTTCCCTATAAATTTCGGTTATATTCTACAAACATGCATATATGGTTTCCTAATAATATATTTTTATCAAATTTGTTTCATGCAGTTTATCCAGAGGTGAAGAAACAGCCATTTAAAGACTTTTATTCAGGTAAACTGAAAATTGATGTAAGTATCCGGTTCCAAAGGACTCCATCTATTCTGTCGTTAAAATTCAACGCTTCTTTACACATTTTTCTGGCAGTCAGTCGATGTGGCGCGAAGTTTAAAATGCGGAACGCGGTGGTTTTTTTATTGTTTCGTATAATTCGTGAGATTCCATTCTTTGTATACAGAATAAATTACTGTCGGTTAATGGTATATCGTTACGTAACTGGATTTGTCGTTATCGTCGTGCGTTTTGCGTTCCGCCTTATCCACTTCCTCTCTCTCTGCGTAAGTAGGTACTCGGTTAGTCAAATTAGGTTCCGAAACATGATGCCTGAAACTATACGAAGGCATAGAGATATAATTTATAGAGTTGCAATTGGATTTCAAAAACGTGCAACTAAATTAGTGGCCACGAGAGAAATAGGTATATGCGCCACGCTAAACGTTTGACCCAATGACATTTTATATATAGACACGTTATATGAGAACAAAACGCTCTACAAAGATGGTACAGCTTAACGAATTCTTACAATATCACCAAAAAAGAGCACACACGACAGAATACATAAGTGAGAAATAGATAATAAAATAATTTACAATTCAGATACGTACTGCAGAAAATGTTTCTCTTTTACTCCATTGCAATCACATTATAATTATCTCTCACACCAAATAATGACTGGCAAAATGACGAACCTATATTAAGTTAGAGCTGTGTGAAAAGGCTAATACAACAGAATACTTATAAGCGAATATAACTTGACTACTCTCTTGTTTACTTAAAATAAAAATAACTATTGACAAATCAATATAAATATATTAGTAATATAATAAATATGCTGCATGAAATGATATATCTGGTCGTTCCTTCACAATTCTAGTGTATTTTTTACATGTTTTCATCACACAACATGGCATTTTGACTACGACAATACGTGCGAACAACATTTTGTGTGCAACTAAAGTGCGGTAAGAATTAAGTGAAGTATGCGGCTTCCTTTTTAAAGACTAAAGTAACGTACCTATCTATTATTTTTAAATTTCATCGGTTTGATTTCTGAAAGTCTAACTCATCCGTGACGTTCTACCTAACGATAATAGTGTTGTTGAAATTTTGAAAATTTTTAAAAGTTTTGTTATGATTTCTGATGCTCCCTACTTACCGTGGTGCAATAAAATCCCATAATTCAGTATCGCACGATACTAGTTTCAATTGCAACTCTATAGGTAGGTACATTATATCATTCTCTATGAACGGAGGGAATATATATTTAGTTTGCATGCTCCACCGCAATCTGTGACATCGTTTGGCGACCCATCCGGCTATTGTTTTACATTTCTTTCTATAGTCGTGATTACAAATTATTTTTATTGTTGTTATTTTAATATTCACGATGACAGCTATATAATAATGCTGGCACTCCGGTGTCCACTCGCAATAATATAAGTATTATGTGTGACAAATAATAATCACTCTCATTCAAATTCAAATTTATATGCAAACTGTAATATACGGATGTCATACTCTAATATATACATAACATATGTCGCCTATTTATAACTTCTCCTTTTATTATTTGCTATTAGATAAGTAGGTACCTACTTAGTGCATTAGGATTTACCTACTATTATAGAACTTTTTAGTATGTAATTATGTATTTTTTTTATTTAAAAAAAACATGACATAAAACATTTGTGTATTCACTTGACTGTTCTAATACAATGCACTACTTTTCGAAAGTTCTTGTTTATTATTTCGTTCAAAAATCACAATTATACAATTAACAAACCTAAAATATTATTTCTTCACAAAAGGCACCTTTTTTGCAAATCTTGCAAATTTCATAATAGCACTTATGTCTCAAATTTAAACAATGATACTCCACTATTCAAGTCATCCGATTTTCGAATATTTTTTTAATTGCATATAGGTACGCAAACATTGGATTTTTTTCGCTTTCGGGAGTCAAATGATATTTTTATTGACAAACATAATACGCAATTAAAAAAATATTCGATTTGCATACACATTGGAACAAATAGGTAAACAAGCCAAAAATAAAATTTCTGGCGCAGTTCAGGGGTGACATGTGTGCGAGACACCGTCATCTCATTTATAAGGACTGTTTCTGCTTTCATTGTTTACAAATAAACTAATTTCTCAATAGATGGCCTTAAAAAATAGTCTTTTCCGTTACTTCATAGATGGCAATAGTATAGTTCCTTATTTTCAGGTGAATTGTTACACACTATTCAAATATATAGAACCTTCAAAAAATTACATTGATAAGGGAAATCAATAAAAAGGCATAATCGGTGAACGTTGCGCAAGCGCTTAAAGTGATCACGTAAACCAGCCGATGACAGGTCGTAAGTCCTGTAGGTGCCTCGAGTTCCTGGTTCTTCTACAATATCCCAAATTCGTCTCTATTGAGATGTTAAAAAAAAAAAAGGTTGTCAATAAAAATATCATCCAATTTTATTTTTATCTGATTATGTATCTTTTTGAAAACAAAACGTTCATCAAAAGTTTTTTAAACGGAATTCCTAGTTCTACGCCTTATCTAAATGACAAATGATTTGACATACCTATATGAATAAAAAAATAAATAAAATACTGATCGATCAATTATCGATAGGTATAAATCTTTAACTGATTATGTGATGTCTGCTTGTTATCAATTTGTTTATTATTTATTCAAGTTTTGCCACTTCTTTTCGTGATATTGAAATAACCTTGAAAGTAACCATTTCCGGAATGTATTTTACTTATGTGCACATGCTTCCCATTCTTTGCCGTCATTCTTTTTATGTTGTGTATATTTACAGTCAAGGAAAGTACACCTATTATTATGTTTTTATCTGAATAGGGTCTGGTAAGAGTAAAGTACCTATGTATTATGTTCTGGTATTGTAGTAGTGTGCACCGTTCTGCTCATACAGCATGCGCCTTGTAAATATTTCCTTTTTTGTTCTCTTTGAAATAAATGCGGTTGTGCAGCCATTGCAGTGGAATATGTTAAAACTGGTCCTTGTACCATAAAAACCCGTTGTCGACTCCGTTCCCTCGTTTCAAAATAAACTGCACAGAAAGCTCAACAACAGTCGAGAAGCTGTTCGACATACACAGCTCAATATCTCGTCTCTTACGCGGGACGGAAACCTTTCTACTCTGTGGCCTAAATTAGCGATCCTTTATTATGCTGTACAGAGATGCCAGTTTCAGTTCTTTGAAGATATCGCGAAACCAGAACAGTAGAGGAAATCGAATACGAGGTTGATATTAAAGTTAATAGTATCCACTGGAGAAATTTTTCAAATATTCATTTCATTCCTGTTCTACCTTACCAACACACCATTTCCCTATTTGAGGTAGACAGAGAAAACCGAACGGCTGTTCTAATTGGGTAAATCTTCTTATTTTTATTTTTTTTAACATGTCTACGTAGGGGACACCAGCTATTAGGATTTGGGTCCATTTTGCTCTTCCGAAGAAGCGCACTACGTAGCGTTGGGAGGGGTTTGCAGTTTAGAAAAGAGTTTATTGATTCGGATTTTAAAAAGACCCGGGTTGTACGAAGGTGGAAACACAGAATTCAGAAGATCGTTCCACAGTCCGGGCTGCTGTATTAATAAAGGAGTTCGAGAAGCGACGAGAAGCACAAGAAATTAAACATATTTAACATCAGTCATTTAATGAAAATTGGTCGCATGTAAGGAACGAAGTACATATTATAAACTCAATCATAATCGATATATTTTTTCGCACTAAATTGTAAAAACAGTTTGTCAGTACGAACTTTCTCGTACAATACAATCAGATAACGTTATTTTAACGAACATTTTTGAAATATTCATAACGATAAGTTTTATAAAAATTAAACTACGCCTATGTATTGTTGTAATAAAATAGTTTGTTTGAATAACAATGTATGTATGTTTATATATTATTTTTGAGGCTCTATTCCTTATCAACAATTTTCTTCCTAATTAGTCAATTGAACATTAGCTATTTTACACAAAGAACATGGCAGCATAAAATCAAAAAGAGCATAAAATTTTTTTTTTTTATAAATAGGCTCTTAAAAGTCTTGATTAAATGTTGTCCTTGAAAAATATACCATATTTTAATACAATTTCTTTAAAACAATTGAATACCTTCTCGTGATTTAAAATAATTAAGGACGACGACTGCAAACACCTGCAGTTAGGTACCTACCTACATATTATATTACATTTGAAATGACACATGTGAAATGAAAATTTATGCGCTGTCACCTTTTAAAAGTAATGATTTTATCTTGCAAGTATCGTAAATTAAATAGGTAATACACATCTACTGTAAATGTGTATGTTTTATGCATCAAGAACACAAATATGAACTGCGGTATCTTTTTTTATTAATGTATTTTCAATTCAACTCATTAATGATAGTTTATTCGCGAGACCGTTTCCCGCCACGTAGAACATCAATCACTTCTCGGAATTGTCTCAAAAACGAAAACCGATGACATCGTCTTGTCGAAACCTGACTACAGCAGTTCTAGGAAAGATTTTTAAACCGGTCTGACCGGTGGTGGGCGGTTTGGTTTAAATTGATTCACTAATAATAATAATAAATAATAATAGTTACCGACGTATTGCAAAAAATTTGGCCTTTTACTCGGTTAGAAATTCACTCGATTTGATGACTCGTGTGGTTTTCTTTTTATATGAATATTTTTAGTTACGCCGATCAGATTTTAAATCAGGTAATAATAAGTACGACACCACTGTAGAACTCACTATTCAATAGCATCATTCATCATCCCAATCTTGATATGCATGAGTTGGCCTTGGTTGAATCCAGAAGTTCCATTCTTGCTGTCTGTCGCTTTAGTCTTCCAGCTGGTTTATTAGTTTGGATCTTCCCGATCTTCATCGTCCTTGTAGTGTGGTGAGTGTGGGGCGTTTTCCGCGGTCACAATAAAATAATATATACAATTTACAATTGTGACAATTTTTTTTGTTAATCATATAAACTTCTTATTTTACCTATGTAGAGCCTTGGGTCTGTTTTAAGAGATCTGCTCTTCCAGCGATGAGGATTCCCAGCCATCCCTCTTCTTTTAGGCGGTAATTTTATACCTATACCCAAAGGATTTGCCAAAAAGTAGAGATCGGCCAAGGTCAAGCTGACACGATCACAAATTGAATTATGAAAGACGAGGACGTTATTAGTAAGAATAACAAAAGAGCGTGTATGAGACGATGCATGGACGTGAATGAAGCGAGAAATGTATGTCAATAGAAAGGAGTCTGTCGCTCGGTTCTCTCTGCCTACCCAAATAGGTGATGGTATGAATTGCTTTAAAAAATGTTCACGATATAAGTTTTCCGCAAATATACCATCACGCTATGTCCCTCACGGCGTAGGCAAAGAGAACTGAACGTCATATTTTTGTATCTTAGCAAGCATCCATTGCCTCATTTACAATATTTTTGCATCGGCTTATTATACATGTTCATCTAACGTTTCCCATTTCAGGGTGTCATTTTTATAATAAGTTGTTATTCAATATTCTGTCAATGTGTCCTAGAAAGTCGTCTAAGGCAATTTATGAAATGTCTAGTGTTCCCAACCACACGTACACATTATATTGAAATGGCTATACTGTTGATAATCTAATCCAACTTTATTTTCATTATTACTGCTATGGCAATTTTCGATCTTTTCTTTTAAATAATGATTAATCGCGCATTACAATAACAAAATTAATAATACCCATTAACTATTTATTTATATGTATTGTTTTCAACACGTCATATAATAATTATCTTAGATATTACTTGTATAGCTGGTTTTATAAACATCACCACAATATCATTATTTCTGTATTTTTCCTTGAATCCATCATCGTGTTTACATTGATCGAATATTTTGCAATTATAACCTCCGCTTGTTAACATTGTATTTAGTATTAAGTAGGTTAAGTAACATTTTGAAAATGTAAGTGGGCATACCTGCTTTAATAATAATTATCTCTCCATTATCAACAGTTCAATGGGCAGTCGTCATTTGGAAAGATGGTACCTCTAACACGAATGATTTACTTTAGTAATCGGCCAACGAGAATAGGCAAATGTATTATCACTGTTTGAATATTAATTTCGACACATTTTTCTGCAATGTTTTCCATTAATGTATAATAAATTGTTTTTGGTGACGACAATAACATGAAATATGCGTAACATACATTGAAAATTTATTATATGTATTGCTGTTTATCCTAAATATGTCTAAGTTCAGAGTCCAACGCAAATCGACTAATCGCTTTGCAGACTCCATTTATTTGTGGTTCGTTTTTTGGTGACATAAACACGTAGTTGTTATTATTTAAGTAGCTGTTAGTATTTCCTCGAACAAATAAATACATAATATGCATTCTCAAATATTGAACAATGCAAATGTTCAATAAGAATCCAGTTATTATAATCGCCACAAAGTCTTACGTTACAAATGGTGAACTTGATTTATGACTGATATTATGGCGTTCGGTCATGTCCAACTATCACTTTAAGGACGTGATGGTGTGTACTTAATTGATTCAAAATTATTTTCTTCTTGACTTCCACGCAAATAGAAAATATTCCTTCACAAAAGGTCTCGAAGAAGAAATTTTTCACAAATCAAACAGATTTAATGTTACATCTTTTAAACTCTTTCAATGTGAGAGTAAATGAAGGAACGGAACTGTTTTACTTGTACAATTTTTTTTCTGTCAAAAATAATAGCGAGATCGAGAATGGATTAAAAAATAATATGTCAGCCGTTTGCTAAGTCAAGATAAACATTTTGTAATATCGGATCGTACTTTTCTAATTCCTTTATAGACAGCTGTTCATCATAGTGTCCTGTCTGTTTTTTTGTGGCATTGACGTTCTCTTTATTGTTTTTTAGACATTTCCCGTGTTCAGGTAGCCTGATAAATATATTCTGATTATGGTAGATTGAACCGGTGTGCAGTGGAGAGAGCCGTGTCCGGAAAGGATATTACAGTTTTATTATCGTCTATATAAAAGGTCAGTGAACCAGCGTAGGTTACAACAACAATTTACAATACACAATACTTTGCCAGGCGTCGTTTTCTCCGAGCTCGGCTGTTGGCTATTTGTTATACGTATGAACGTTTATAGCCGCATCGTTTCTTCTATTGTAAGAATAATAATGCAGCCCACATTTTTTACGAGATTACACCTTGACGAGTCATTTTAATACATTGTAAAATTGTTTTTTTAGCGTTTTGCGATTATGTTTATTTCAGTATTATATATTTGTACGATCATTACGTATTTGAAGTGTGTAGCTACATTTTTGATTTATAATTTGATTACTCTGTTTATTTATGTTATCGCTGCGCTATCACGCTATGGTAGATATGCAAAGATACTTTAACCTTTATGTATATGGCATACTATTTACACGGTTTATCATCGTACTCTATATATAAATTTATTTATAACTGTGATTGTTACATATAGGTACCATCTAGCATACTTTCGTGAGTTTCGTTTAAAATTTCTAATGCGAATTTGAAAATAACAAGTTTGTTTTCTTTGTGTCGTTGTTATCTCGCGACTTAATGACATTTTTATAACCCAATAATAACACAATTCCGATCTCGTAAAAAAACAAACTCAAGTATCAGTTTGTGTGTTTTTTTATTTCTTTTTACGATAAGAAATGGACGTAACGTTAGCATTCGTGGCATGTTCTCCTTGCCTTCCACATTTTTTTGTGTTTACAGAGGTGGGGTATTTTAATGCTACTATGATGCTTTTAATAATGCGATGATTCAGTTTGGTCCGATGAGTTTCTTATTGCCGACATCTGTTGATAATTTATCGTCGTGTCCTGAAAGATCTGGCAACGTGGTAAACATATGTCCTGGTGTCCTTTGTATAATATTACTTTGGTGAGTTTATCTGAAGACCGACTTACGAGTGTTCGGTCGTTCTTTTGTCATATCACACGATCACATGCAACAAAACGGAATGTCTGCCTGCTGCTTGTATGTTTGTATTTGTATAGTTGCAGTATATAGAATAATACATTAGACAATCCTCATTAAGTGCACTTTAATGTGATATTCGTGTTTCAAGAGCGTTTATTGTAATAATATTTCATTCAAAATGAATTATATATAAACCAAGAACGTCTTTAATGATAAGAAGTTAATTGTTAGTTTATAATTTAAATTTGCATTTGAATAGAATGATTAGAAGTAAGAATAATAGAAGAGCCTACCCCAAATAAATAGGGAAAGGGCGTGATGGTATGGTACGGTAGATTTTAATATGTTACTCATACAAGGTATTGTGCTTAAATGAATATTTCCAATACTCCAAATGTAATAATGACCTTGTTAGTATTAACGAAAAAAAAATCTTTTCATATATATCAGGACACATTCAAAACAAAAGGACGAATGAATGATAATGATACTCGATCATAAATATGCATTCTGATACTGTGAATATGTGACTGTTAGTTGATTCTGCTTTATTACTCAGTTAAAAACGCAGCTCAGCTCGATACATTATAGGTACATTGTTCAATATTGTTTTTACGTTGACGAAAATCGATTTCATTGCTTTGCCACTAATAATAACATACATACCAAGTTGTATTGAGTTATTCGATTACACGAAACCGAGTATTGCTTTGGCGCACGTTTGCCAAACAAAAAATGCTAATCCAAGGATTTGAAAAGCGATCACGAATATTTTAACGACGCACGGGTACCAACACAGACCTTTATTTATACAATCCACAGTCTTGTTATACCAGTCTGATTATAATATCGATTCAGTCGAAATGTATTTATTATAGGTACACATCGGTCGGTCTTGGAAGTCAGCCGTAAATATGCTATCCGTGACTCAAATTCCAATTCATAAGCTGGAAACGACTTGACTCTATTCAACACTGTGGGCAGGCTTACTTCTCTCGAATAAATTGTTATTTTGACTGACCTGGATGACATTGAAATAAGCCGTTCAGCATAATATTAATATGTAGACGATTATTTAAAATAGGCACAATAAAAAAACACAAAGCTGCTGATTTAGACATATAGAAATACTCGATTCAATCGTTAATTTATTGTATTTTTTTGTGTATGCAAATGTACCATGTTTATGTAATATCTGGTACTTTTAAGAAATGTTCATCAGTATTTTAATCGGTAAATTATGATTAAAAATATAATATATTTTTCCATTTGATTTATTTTAATCCGAAAATCCGTCCATTTTGAAGATGCTCATCATGAGCGATACCGGTGAATGGGAGTCTCGTAAAACAAATGATTCTTCCCAGTTCATCTGGGATCGACCCTTTTGGTACGCAAAAGCCAGACCATTCGATATTGCGTCATCTCTTGGGTTACTTTTTGCGGATTAAAACTAATAAAACGGAATATTACCTATGTATATAATATTTTTTTATTATAGGTACTTGTAATTATGGAATTCTGTTAATACGTGAGTTTCAAACGTTCGTACAGTATGAATGTACTACACTAAACAAAATATATTATAAGTTGTATCTATAATTAAAATTAAACCACTTTTTGTTACTACATGAATTTTATTATGCGCGATAGGCCTATTTCGCCTTGTTAGGGCATTTATTAGCTTAAATGCCCTAACAAGGCGAAATAGGCCTATCGCGCATAGTAAAATTCATGTAGAATCAAAAATGTGGTTTAATTTTAATTATAGATATAACTTATAATGGAATTCTACAAAATAAAAACTTCGTCAATCATTAAAATATATTATTATTCGACCTTCGTGGCTCGGTTAGTTAGGTATCTGACTGCTGATCCAAAGGTCCCGGGTTCGATTCCCGGTGGAGATACCAGAATGTGGCAACTTGTTATTGGGTGCGTGTTAAATTAATTTTTGACCTAGTACCTGTTAGTTGCCCGAGATGCAATATTAAATAAATTATAATGTATTACATGTAATATATTTTTTTATTTATTCTTTATCACACTATTTACATTATGCGTCATTAAAAATAGATTACCGTTTCCAGAATAGGTAGGTATAACTGTTCTAGGGCTAGCAGTGTAGGTACATATT
Source organism: Molanna angustata (assembly GCA_963576475.1). NCBI lineage: Eukaryota > Metazoa > Arthropoda > Insecta > Trichoptera > Molannidae > Molanna > Molanna angustata. The sequence continues at coordinate 22,829,724 of OY754974.1, forward strand.
ATTATAATATTTCACAGGAGAAAGAGACATTTAGTTTGTATTTACATTTAACAAGTAAATATAGAACTATACCTACTATTTTATACACATTAGAAAGGTGAATTCGAATCATCAGGATATGCATTCACATGTAGTGTATGTAGGTATCTTATATTATTTATTTATTAATTGCTCAAATCAGACCATTGAAAAAGTATCTATTGTGAACAGACACTTACAGAGCATGGGTGTGTTCGTTTATTGGAAACGCTTAATGATATAACATTTAATGGTCGTTTTTTTATAATACAATCAATAATAATTAATGTTTTGTAATATAATTTATATTGTTATTTATCATAGCATAGCATTAGTAGTTACGCCTGTCACAATTCACTGCGCATTGTCCTTGGATGCGTTCGCTGACCAATATTCTCTTTATACATAATAATATAATTATATATATATATATATATATATATATATATATATATATATATATATATATATATATATATATATATATATATATATATATATATATATCTATCTATACCACCACATAGATACACACATTTATATATACATATTATTATCTATTTAATTTGATGCACACACACATACATACTTACAATATTTATGCTTATTAGATTATTATTTTAGTAAAATAGTTGTTTGGTACAAATGACGCAACTGAAGAATGATTTATAACAATTAAACTAAATGCATAATTCATAACGGGTATTCTTGATAATATTAATATTATTGTAATTTTGTACAACTTTTATTTTATTGTGTTTATCTATTATAAGAAATCGCATTATTTTTCTTTCTTGATAATAATATATAATATGTATACTGACGGTACTGATATTGGAATACTTATACTTCATCCTGGGACTTGGTTAAATCAAATTTATCATTTAGGTCACACACACATACAGCTTTATTTTCTTTGATTGGACTATCAGTTGATGAATGCCTTATCAGCCGAAACATAAAGTATGTAAATCTTTGCGGAACCTTATTAACAGACATTTTAATTTATATAAACCAATATTTCCCACATGTACATCACCAAAAGATAGAGAAAAGTTGGAAAATGTTGGAGGAAGCAGTGGAGAGGCTGAGAAGATGATAAATCTAAACAACAATTGTTGTAATAAAAACTATACAACCTAATTGAAAAAATACATTGAAATTATTAGAGTTAATAAATTATTACAATAATGTGATTATAACAATATTTGTAAAAGAGTAAATCTATTAATGTCGTAAAATCAATGTTTTATAAATTGTATTTTATGTTATTGAAGTTGTATGTTACTGATATCATATTAGAAGTTCTGAAACAAAGGAATATCCCAGTGCGCCCAATTAGTATTCAAGGCTAAAACTCTTGGAATAGTTTGCTGCATTGAATTACCCTAAGTAAGTTTTGGCTCTGTGGCCTATGTTCAATATCAAACTATCTAAATATGAATGAATATAAAGTACGTAAGATGACGTACAGTACATAGAAGAAAGTATTTTAATCTATAGGCAAAAAATATTCAAGGTACCTATGTGCATAATTTATGTTCGTCTAAATATAATTTTCCACACCATTTTTTCCTATTACTATTGCATATCTAAGCATCTGGCACATGCCGGAAGAAATTATGTTTGCAATCATTTAAAAATAACCGCATAACATAAGAAAGCAGACTGTGTGAAAAATTCATGTACCTATCAACGTGGAACATAACACAATATTATTATTCTTTTCCGTTGCTTTAACGAGTTTATTATTCAAGATAACCTATGTAATTATTGAATTCCACGTCAGTTTAGTAAGGTCTACTGCCGAACGGAGCCGAGCCAAACCGAACATGCACGATGCGATACATTCACTTGTTGCTAGAACGCTAGAAGCTATCGTTCCCCCTCCGCTTCAGTTCTTTGTGAGCAGTCGTTGTGGAAGTGTCTTATCGTTTGTCGTTCGTGACCATTATAACAATATAGGTACTAGCTATATTATAGCTGAAACTCTCGCGACGCCATCTTTATACAGGTGGACGGACGGTCAAGGACATAATTCTTGTGCTTTGGTGGGTGAAGTAAAATTATTATAATAATATACCTAAACTTGTGTTATAAACAATGTTGCCGATCGTGAGATTCGAGATTTCCCGAATCCGGTGTCAAAAAGTGCCGATTCGGCTCCGAAATTTTTGAGAATTCACGATTTTTCCCGACACCGTAAATAAATACAAATTTTAATCAAACACGAGTATTTTGGAGTTAAAAATAGTATATTTATGTACAAATATGTAGGTATTAGGTACACAAAAATGTTAGTACATAGAGGAATAAATATAATAATTTTGAAGCCATTCAAAATGTGAAGAATTTTGATGTTATTTTGAAGGTTCTTTACAAATTGTTTTACACATATAAAAAAAAAACAATTTACTTAAGTAATTTATGTAAAAATTCAAGAAATATCGTAATGGATCACCTTTAAAAAATAAGTAGTCACACATAATACCAAGAAGTATTTTGTATTGTATTTTATAAACATAAATTAGACTTAGAATAATGATGGTCCATATTTTTATATACTGATATGATTACTGAGATTGGTATAAATTCACTTTGGTTTTTAATTTATTTTACGCTTGCTAGGTAGGTAAACTCATATACACAACTATAAATATTATGAATTATGATACAGAAACAAACGTATCGCTACCAGCAAACAAATTTATCTAAAGCGAATGCGAAAGAGGCAAAACTTGGTATTACTTATGTTATTGTGTGATATGAGCTGTCCTTGTTTTACTGAAATGAATAGTGAATATTATGAAGCTAAACAATGACTCCTTTTGATCATACCTATCTGTGGTATGGAATAATTCGTTGGGAATCACAAATCACGGGGTATGAAACTGTTTATTGTTCATGTCAAGTATCCGTTAGTGTTGCCAAAGTTAAAATCTGAAAAGTGCCGAATTAAAGCGTTTCCCGATTAAGTGCCGACGCAAGTCTGAATTTCCCGAAATCGGCACAAGTGCTGCAAATCGGCAACACTGGTTGTCGTGATCGGCAACAAAGCGTGAATACATTGTGTTGGATTTATACATGTGCAAAAATTACAATTTATATTTCGACTATAATATTCAGGTATCCTTTTTATATTATTATTATAGGTACGCTTTATTGTTTTATATTTTCAGGAAAACACACGCAGTAAAAAAAAACAATAGTACCAATTCTTAAACTTTCGACTGTCTCATGTTTTTTTTTCAACACAACTTATACCGACTTCTGCTGATTATACAAAAGTAATAAAAAATAGTATTTTTTTTAGATAAATGTATTTTTATCAAATTCTATATGATTTTGTTTTTAAAATATCAAGTTTATGGGTTAAGCACAATTTTATAAAGTAGAATACGTTTTGTTCTAAGTATCCTTTGAAGTTTTTTTATCCTAAATATATTTTGATATTTAAATGCGTATCTTTTATAACACAATTGATTGTTTTGATACTTATTCGAATTTTCGTAAGTTATTTTAGCGCATTCAGAAATAAAATGGAATTTAGTTACATTCGGGCCAATTTCTCTCAAATTCTATTTTTAAGTTTCGTCGTATTCACCATTCATTAGACAAGATCTCGGACAAAAATACCTCACCCAAGCCAATCAATTTTAAAGCTCATAACTTTTCAAATTTGCAACTCTCAATTAGGAATTTTTCGATTCAACTAAATACTTCACAAATAGACGAAGAATATTCATATGGTTAAACAGTATTCAGTGTAATTATTATTTTATGTAATTTGTTTATGTGTAAAAAAGGATACAAATTAAACCCCACTTTAAAGTAGTTTACCAATATTCTTATTATTGATGCATAACAAAATGGCGGCTATAGTTAGTTCATACTTATTTTCTCGCTAATCTATTGTTCCTTGTCACCATGTTTTCTTCTTTAATGTTTTAGTAGGTATCTTTTTTCCACGTGCCAACATATTATATTGTTTTTCGGGCAAATAACAGGTACTATGTGAAGTATTCAACACGCACCCAATAGCAAGTTGCCGCATTATGGAGACCCGTGATATTTATCGTCTCACTGATTCAGACTAAAAACTGTGTTCCACCGGGAATCGAAATCGGGAATCCGAGTCCTGTGGCTCAGGACTCGGATTTCTAACTACCTGAGCCACGATGGCCGATATAATCATATTTATGTTTTCTCTTGTTTCGTTCTTACGTGATTCTGGCATAAATATGACTTTTTTCCATTCACTTATGTTTTGTCTAAATTGTTTCTCTGTAATATTTCATTTGGATCCAATATGTGGCAATTGGATAACTCGTTAATATCTTATCTTTTTCTTGCAAAATATAATGTGCTGTTTTACCCACTTAGATAACCACAATCAAATTATTTTCTTTTAAATTAAAATAAAACGTATTACCAAGAAAACAGTTTACATGTAATGGATGATTATCGCAATTACTTCATATAAAATTGTACCATCACGCCATGCCCCCTTTTAGAGTATGCAATGAGAACTTCAATAAACCTTCTGGAATGTATGTTTAATTTTGTCCATGCGTTTTCATTATTTGTCTGTTTCATAGATCGATAATATCTATTTTTACTTTCGAACTCTGTGCATGGTGTTTTACAATCATATAGAATTGTATCTACTGTTCAAAATAGGTTCAATGCTCCTATTTTGAGATTCCATAAAACAGCCTTTCATAAAGAAACTTTCAACGAACTGTGTTGTACCAAAAATAAAATTTGATTGTGTTTTTTCTATTGAAATGAAAGATTAATTTGTTCAGTTCTATTTTCAAATGTCACAAACATTATTCTTAAGAGAAGTTCTCGTTCAATGTTATGTCAATGAATGCGAGTTCCTATCTTTGCGAGTTCTCTTAAATTCCTTTTCTGCACCCAATGCAAACTGTATCGACTCACACACAGAGAGCGCAGAACTTGGGGGAGTTGATGGATCAAAATAATAATATAATACACCATCCACCTACCTAGAATGAATATATAGCGCGGTCCACACCTGCACCTGCTTCGAGGGGTAGATAAGGTTGGGTTTAGACCTCTCTTCTCTCACTCACATTCCGACCTAACTCCATAACATAATGAGAGGGGGCATCGATCATTGTGAAATGCGCCATATTGTCGGATGGTACCTAAGCAGCTCTATATAATAACGGTGCGTGCATCAGGGGAGGTTAAAAGCGAATGTTTTTTTTTTATTCACGTAACGATTTTTAAATTCATTTGTGATAAACGTCCAATTTTCTTCGAATATATAAACAAACAATCCATCTCAACGCAACATTTTTCTATCTTGATAAACATCCATCGTATCATACAAGTCTTATAGGGACATCTCTTCTCAGTGGTCCAATTTCTTTGAATATGCATTTCAAATATTCCCTAGTAGGAACGTGTTGGCCACGCGTATAAGACCTTTCTCGACGCTGGACGAATTATTAAATTATTGAAATATGTACAAAAAAAATCAAACACAAACAAATCTTTCTTGAAATATATCACTTTTATCGACATAATATACTTATTCTAATTTACATATTTGATTGTATTAAAATGTGATCATGCTATCTTTGGATATGTAACGTAATCAGGCCATGTGAATAGAAACGGTCCAAGAAAAGTTTATTCCTTATTTGGTCTTAGTGTGATTTTGATTACTTAACTCGTTTTATTTAGCTACTGATTATGTTATAATAATGAACTATTTAGTAATGATTGAAAATAATTCATAGGATATTAATTTATTACACACAGAATAATATAGAATTTTGCCTGAATATACAAATTCTTCATCTGTCAGTGTAATACACATATTATAAATTACAATGAAAGCGTACATGTGTGGATATATTTATGTTGCTATGCACATGAGGGCGCCAGTATATCTTCTTTTAATGTATCGTAAAAATATTTTTATTATCGGTGGTTGTGCGTTACTATGTATGTACACTCTTTTCTCTCTCTGGATACCCCTCGTTTGAACTTAATGTGGATTTGGTTGATAAATTATTATCAACGCATAAAGTATTGTGTGGTTTACACGGATGAATGGTTATTTTTGAGTTGTGTAATCAAAGCGGGCTCACTTTTTGATTAATTTATTTGTAAATCTATATATTTGTGGTATTCATTATTTGACACGGCCAGTTCCATTACAAATAGTTGTTTTTTTTTCTTACCAATATTTATTCATAATAAAAAATCCAATATACTTTGTATCATAATGTTCTTAATTTAAAGATAATTTTTTAATTTATTTGTAAATAGCCGTACAAGGCGAAACGATCGTACTATAAAAAAATATTCATTGTCGTGGGATATAAAAACTTTAAAATAAATCCGCTTATTCGTGTAAACAAAATTTTCTATAGGATTTATTAATTTATTTTATTGATGGGACTAATACAATGAAATTTGAACTGAGGCAATGCAATAATTTCTTGTTAATTACGCATAAAATTTTAATATTTAAGTCTTTAAAATTTGTCTATTTTTTTGTTGGTGCATGTCTGGTTTTAAATATTATGCACAATGTTCCTCGTAAATTCGAATGAATAGCTTTTCAAAGGGCCGCTTTTTACATTTGTGTATATTAATTGTAGTACAGGTCTGTATGATAAAATATATAGAATATGATCGTACACAGCATCATACATACATCGTGGATGTACCCATTCGACAATTTATCTATCTGCATCGTGTCCCGTTCTAAGAGGAAAGTCCCACGCTACCGTTTATGATAAATACATACATACATACATAGGTGCAAACTCGTTTTATAATATGACTGGCTACTGTCTCGGAGCAATTGAAACTTTCTAAATCAATCACACGCGTGTATAGTGTATACATGTATACATAGTGCATATTATAATGTATCCATCGGCTGGCAACAACGCCGTCTTTACTGTTAAATTAATTACATACTGGTACATATACGTCCATGTACTTAGTTATATTATGAACACGAACCTCCTCTTGCTACGAGTTTGTTGCTCGGTATTAAGTACCTACTTATAATTATTATTTAAATAATTAATAACCAACATCCGATATAATTACATGTTTCACTTCGAGACAGTAGACAGACGACTCGTAGAATATTATAATATTACTATCGTTGAAGTGTTTTACAAGAAGATATGAACGACACAGATCAGTCAAAAGATAACGGTACGAATTTCTTGTAATTTGAATGGAAATATGATGGCGTAATATGTTTTATTCTAATTAATTGATCCTTGATATTCATTCTTCTGTTTGTGACCTTCCATGACCTTCGTGAATTATACATTTATTATCAGTTTACTTTGATTTAAACAAAATAAATATATATTTGCCGGAAAACTGCTCTTTATATATTCCTACATTGTTTTGCGAATATTTTCACAAGACATTGTGAAGTGTTTCTTTCTTGCGTAACTTTTGTAGATCTTCGCGAGATTACAATTAATGTTCTTGTCGTGGCTGTCATGTTTTGAATGTTGTGTGAATTGAGCAACGGAAATAGATCGAGAGGCTAAATATTCAATGCATAAAAAAGTATTAATATTGTGAAATAGAATGATCTCATATGTGTAGTGTATACACATACATAATAATATGAAAGTTGTGAGGAAAAAATATAATAATACATCGTTGAGATCTATCTACCCACGCTTAAAATGATACAGATGTGATAATCTGCGTGCTACAATTAGTTGATTCATTCAATTATTTCTCAGAAATATCATGTACATAAAATATTCATTCTATACACATAAGTATTTGTCTAATTTGAGTAACAGCATCGAATGTTTTAATTGATTTTTATTTGGTTATTAATACAACCCAATCATTCCGCTTACTACATACCTACTACAGTTTTTAAAAGGGCCGATTTTTATTTGTAAATTTTTTATCAGTAGTTAAATTGTTTTTATTTTGCCTTTTTACATCACCGACGAAAAACCATGATAAGAAGCTTTCTCGTGTAAGACGAAAAAAATGTTATCAAAGTTACTAAGATAAGTCTTCTCTACTTTTACAGTGAGGATATAATTACGTTTATATGTTTACACAAATCTATTTAGAAGTTATAAACGTATTTTGCAATTATGTTTGAATAGTAGATACACATTTCGGTATTTTTCGTTCAACGTTTATTAAATTCTGATTTATGGATAATTGCTCTGTAGAATTGTAAGTACCAAATACAAGGCAGGAACTTTTGTATGTATGCATTCCCACACGAGTATGTATGTATGTTTTTACTCTAAGTACGTATCGTACGTCTTGTATAATTATTATTTCTCTTTGTATTTGAACACGTCTTCCGGAAAAGTAATTCTCTACGGCAGGCAGCAGCAACCAACACAAACTCTCTTCGTCTGTTGTGTTTAGGCTCGATGCCAATTATATTTACAATCTCCTCGACCGTAAACGATGTCGTAATCGTCACGAATTCACGTTTTATCGCTCTAGCGAGAGTTTGCCGTTTTATAGACAGACGCATACACAGACAGACACATTTACAAAATATTATTACGTACACGTGTAGACGCACGCTTTAATAACGATAAAATATAATGATAAAAAAAACTGGACTGTTTTTATGTCACCATTCAACCAGATGTATCATTACAAACATTACATATTATAGGTACACTTTCTGTTTTTGAATTTAATTGCCGAAGCTGTGTTTCCCGAACAAAGATTAAAGTAAAAGTATAGTTAAAATACTTTGATTTCATAAAATTGTTCAAAACTTTTAGTGTTTCATTGAAATCTATTTATTGCAATGAAAATTATCTTTCCTTAAATATATCCAAGTGTTTTTCTATATCCTTCACTAGGAAGACAAAAGTTGTAAAATACAATTATAAACTGAACAATGTAGTTTTACCGACGAAAACAGACTGCAAAGATCTTGGCGTACACCTTGATTCAAAACTTCTCTTCGACAAACATATTGAAATTATAGTAAACAAATCTTATAAAATGTTAGGCTTTATATTTAGAATCAGCAAATACTTTAAAAATCCCAATACATTAAAACAATTATATTGCTCTCTTGTCAGAGGTCAACTTGAGTACGCATCAACTATATGGAATCCCCAGTACAAGGTTTACATTCACTCGTTGGATCAAATTCAGAATAAATTCATTAAATATTCAAACTACCGTTGTAACAATACTAACCAACCTACTATACTAACTTCTTTGACCACGCGACGCACAATTTCAGACCTTATGTTCCTTCATAGTATACTAAATGGAAACATAGAATGTCATGAAATTCTTACCAATATCAAATTTAATACATCTACTCGCCGGACAAGACATACGTCACTTTTCTTCTCCAATATCTGTAAAACAAATGCTTCCAAAAACGCTCCGATTAACAGAATGATAAACTTATTTAACTCTTACGAAAAAAATGCCGACTTAGACATATTTTTCGATTCACATATAACATTCAAAAATAAACTTATATCTAACATCGTGACATTATAACAATTAGGTACTGATTAATTTTATTTTTCCCAACCACCCTCAGCAATATATTTTCTTTTTCTTCCCAAATCATGAATCTGTCAATATATGTTCGTCTACACACACATGCACACCCTCTCTCACACACACACATACACACCCACACACTCACACTCTTTCTAGATATCTCTTTCACTCACACATGTATTACTCTTCTCTCATGCACGCACCCCACTAATTCACACTTTTTTGTTGTATTATTTTGATATTAGGTATAGTACGTAAGAGGTACATGTTATTTTTGTATTTTTATTTATTTAATTTCAATAATTGTATGCATGTACTGTGTGCTGTCCTTGGTAATAATCAATTGCATTTAAAGTTAACAGATTCTAGTATTATATGAAATTAATTTATTCGCGTTTATAGCATTATATCATTCAAAGCCATTCAATGTCCTGGATACGAAACAGATATTTGAATGTGCAACATCAAATCACAATTCAATAAGCACATTGAATCCATAAGCAGGCAGCGATGTATTAAATACTAATTTGAACGATTGTCAATGTTGATAATTTCACGAAATATTTTTCGTTAGTAAACAAATAAATGCCTTTCGAAATCCTAATTTACACCTCACCCCATGCACATTCCCAAATCCATTGTCCGCCGTCAAAAGTTTGCTACCTGCCGCCCCATTGAAACACCCTTACTGACAATAAACATTTATCAGTAAGTATATAAGTTATCTCGTTTTTATGTTACCCAAGAATTATGTATTTAGTCAGACCTATTGTTGCGCCGGAATACCTGGCCGTGTTGGGACGCCTTGACCCCTATATGGATCGGTCGTAAATTGTAAGGTGTTTTTTTAAGGTTTTTTGTTGTCAAAAGTATATTGTCTAACAATGACGTGGCGTTTCGACCACGTTCTACTCCGCCTGACATAATATCGTATCTGTATTCTTTAGTGTTTGTTGTATGATAGATTATCCAATTTATCTTGTATCATCACATGTTCTCGAATACATTTAATTAGTGTTTATAAATGTATCTTTGGCAACGTCATTGTAGTTTTTACACATTTTAACATAATTTTTAGAGTTGTTGTTCGTCATCGATATTTTTTTAATACACAATCAAATTGACAAAATCAATGTTGACATTAAAAGAAAACAAATAAACATAAAACATTTACTTTTTATTTCTTTTTCAAAAAGCGTTCAGTTTATGGAAAAACCAACATGGAATTATAGCAGGTACGTTGTGCAATTAACTGGAAATAGGTTATTTTTACAATAAATTAATGAATTTTAATAACGAATAAGCAAACGTGTTGTTTTCACGAAAAGTCTTCTCCAGGGTCGATGAATATTAAATTTTCAAGAGCGCCAAAATAATTCTGAAAATTCGGCAGACATTATCCTGCGTCATGTCGGAACGTTTTCTGCTTTAATATTATTTTCCCTAACAAATTCTCGGTAGTCTGTTTCGGATTCGTTATTATATCGTTCGTAAAACGAGAAATTCCGCGAAATTGTTTCAATTGAAATCTCGATCGCCGTCCACCAACGCCATCTAGCGGTTTCAACTTGATATAATTCAAAAGGGAACTTCGTTATTGTTCCAGGCGAAAATTTGATAATTTCGTGTCTTTTTACTGTTTTTATTATCATATAGTTTTTATAATATCAATTATTAATATTAATAAATTAAAAACCAGTTTCGATTCTACATTTTAATTAATGAACTTCGTCTCTTATTAGAAATAGCTTTCAACGAAGTTAATAAAAATGTATAATCGAAACATGTTTTTTACTTATATTAATTTGTGATTGTGATAATACTACCAAATAAAATAAATAATATCATATTGATAAATAATATCATTGGATTTTTCCCTGTCGGGAGTCAATGATATTTTTTTTTAATTTAGGAAGTTGGTATTCCATCTTCATCTCTATTGAGATTTAAAAAAAATGTAAAATATCACATTGATTATTATCACGCATTCATTCACGGTTTCATTCTTTTTAAATTCTTATTTTTTTGTTTATTTTATATTTCACGATTTGATTTATTTCTTCGAATGTCGTTTTCTCTGCAACGAATCGTATTATAATTTTCATTATTAATAGATCAAAAGAAATAGCAATTTAACGGCCGTTTTATTCTGTTATTCGTAGCGTGGGAAAAGGATTTAAGATATCTATAACTAACTACAATAACCAAGATTTGTATCATTATCCATTGGCACGATATGGTGATGTGTGTGCTTATAACATTTAATATTGTTGATGTTTAATGTACCCAAGTTTTGTTTATACCAGAAATAATCGTCAGTCGTCCGACTTTCCCAGAAGGTCGAGACACGAAGTAGTCGTCTTTCTTTCAAAAAATTTCTTTCCCTTTTCCGTATTTGCTGTTCAGTTCCATTCGAATGGTTCCGTGGCGTGACAGCTCAGTGGTATTTGAAGTATGACGCAATTCGTCTTCGTGAATTTTCTATAAATAAAACGTGTTTTCTTTTTACACAACACAAATACCTATCATTTTATTGTATTTTTATTTTATGTTTACCATGTCTACTTAAACACCTATACGTACTTTGGTTTATAGATCGTGTTCGAGTTATTAGCGGCGCATTATTAGATTCACAAGATTTTAGCTGCGGTTCAAATTTTTTTTCATATAACTAGTACAACCTACAAAGAATGCAAAAATGGCTGACGTGATGGATCTTGTAAAATTGCAGTCTTCTGTTAAATATACAGTTACATAGTAAATTCAGAACTGAAATCATCATCTTACTTCTGAATTTATAAATATGCATAATTAAAAAGGGTTTTATGACATAATTAGCTACTGAAGAGTAATTTAAAAACAATATTATTTAATGAAATGCGTATTAAGTTAATAAATCGCCTAAGAATTCATTTAAATTATTTTTCTGAAGAAAATATGCACCGATAGTGCATAATACTTTAAATTCTAAAACGAATCAATAACTAATATCCACGTTTAGAATTCTTCTTCTTCATATTTGACATGTTCGATCCACTGCTGGATAAAGGCCTCTTCTAAACTTTTCTATTTAGTTCTGTCTTAAACTATTTGCTACCATTCGTCTGCTATGTTTGCTAATAGAGTATGAAAAATATTAAATCTGCATAATATATTGTATAGAGTGTGTGACCGTATTTTGTTTATGTTAAAATGTGTGTTTGTTGGTTTGATTTTGATGTATTCACCATGTCATACGATAAATAAATAAATTGTCAGTTTCATTTATTTTTATTTATTAAGTTTCACTAATATTTATAGTACCGTACTACTCAACAATAGCACTCGTAAATAATGTTAAATAATTAAATTAACGGTTCCATTTCAAAGCACCTTTTTAAAGTTAAGGTTTTTTATTTACCTCAGCAATGTTGAATTTTATAAATATTCACAACAGTCGTACCACCTTGCATGTTTCTAAATGATATTACCACGTTGACATAATATGCCCCTTTACAGTACCTACATATAATAATAATAATTATGACCTTGCTTGTCTCCTCAACTTTTTTTTTTCAGAAAAAAATATTCTTGTTATAAAAAACTCAAATGTCATAAACTTTGATGTTTTCCGTTTAAGGCTATTTATTTTCTAACGCGTTATTTTATAGAAATATTGGTGTGGTTTTATAAATTTTAATTATGTTTTATTATAAATTATTTTTTCTGGATATTGAACATTGTAGACAAGTATTTATAGTGGTATTTAAAAATGCACATTAAATTATATAGGTACCTACACAAACATTCAACAAATCGTTAGCAAAGAAACGACAACGTTAGCAATCGTAACAAAGAAACGACAAATCTAAATACTTAGTTTAGTTTTTTTTTATCAAAAATGTAAATGTGTGGTCGGTGGCACAGTGAGTTTCCTTTTGGATTAGTAATCCAGTGATGGTGAGTTTGAACTTTGAACACCACCCAATATAAGTATTCATTATTTTTTAAATAAAATTTAAACAATACTATTTATATTTACATAATAAATTTACAATTTTAACTCTTATCCCGTAAAATTTTAGTTGTTCTTTATCTTTATTTGCACAATATTGTGAGTAAGCAATTATTTGTTCCTCGCACTACAACAGAAGAGTTTTTAATGATGATTTTGCGCAAGGTAACATCTATATTGACGTCATTGTGTTGGAGGTAAAATCGTGAGATTATTATATATACTCACATTATTTAATCTAGGTAATATATATTTACTCGCTGAATTATCACTTACTAACATTAACAATGCTTCAATCTACAATGGAATTTACGATGCGCCGTGCGCTGTCGATCAGAGAGTTAGTTGTTAGGTATAATCGGATAATAAAATATAAATAAATTATAGCGCACGCTGTTAGTATACATGTCATACAACATGGTACCTTGTTATTTCTTTGTAATTTGTTCCAATTAACATCCGTATAACCAATATAGTAGTAGACAGTTGCGATGTTCGCATGAATAATAATATAATTGTTTTTTGTATTATTTATTTGTACGGTTTCCCCACCTTCATCATTCTACAAAGAGCGCAATCAGGCATTGAAGTAGTGCTTTGCCCTCATTCAATTTCGCCTTGACCGCTTCAATTCAATACATCATGCAAATATACGCAACAGATACCTAAGTAGAGATAGAGACCCTTTATTATTTTACGGCATACTTATTACATACGATGATTATAAACTGAACGATTGCTTCTGACTCAATAATCATTTATAAATCAATTACGTGATACCTATATATTGCTTTGGATACATAATTCTCTGGCATTTTTTCCTTCGTCTAATTCTCGTTTGATTTGATCGTATACTGGTGAATCAACTATCAAAACTCGTTTTACATTGCAATTTCTGAGTTTTTTTTGTCGTTTCCGGTTGACTGCGTCGCTTTCAACTTAGTCACGATGTAAAAATATAATGTAGGTACATTATATTCGTTATCTAAATCCACCAAATTTAGCGATTCAAATAATGGCTGTGTTGATCTATAATAAAACAGTTGTAAAGACATTAGAGGCCAAGAGGACTTCTTTACTATACAACCTTTAACTTTCGTTGAATTAAATGTGATTATTGAAAATAAAATAATTTCGTTATTTCATAATAATTTTTTAATACAGTACCATGTTTAAACTATACTTAAAATACTTATTATAATTTTGAATTTTTACCTTTCTTCAAATAAAAAGTTTTGTCTGTTTTGTTGCCGTATAGACTTTTATATATTCACACTTCTGATAGAAGTAAAATATTACCGATTTTCTGGGTTTCACCGGCCAGCAATCTATGCTATGAAATGAAAAATCTGGTACTGTTTTAGTAGTCTCGCCACAAGACTAGAGACATTGCAGTTTTTTTTGTATTTATTGATTTAAGACACCGACAGAACATTGAAATATACACACATAAGTTAACACATGATACAAACACATAAGGTCTCCAATTCTCCAGTGACTGGCGTCTGTCACATAGTTAGTACTAAATATTAATTTATGTAAAACCAACCAATCATCGCTTAAAACGTGCTTAGTATTTGCAGTAAGAGTTATTGAATACAAATAATAAAATCTACATAAAAATAAAAAAAATTGTAAGAAGGCAATATTAATGTTATGTATTATTGCCTTCATACAATTCGTTTAATCGAACAATCTCATCATATACTTATCTCTTTATCCACAAAGAAAATCATCTGTTTCTCGTGTAAATTTTATATCTCAGTGAAAAAAAATAACATTGGATTTTGAAAAGAACAAATGCCAATGTCATAGATTTATGTTAAAACCCTTCCTAAATCAGCAATTAAAATTTTGATACTGTAATGCGAATTCTTCGATTTTTTGCGAATGTTTTTGTAGGGGGAGAATGTAGACATGTATTTTAATCATGGCACATGTAATGCACCCTCATGACCCTTGTACATAATCAGGTATCGGAAACCTTTCTCTGAATCATTTAAACAAAGTAATTAATAAAATAATTTATTATTTTTTTTTTCATATACATTATTTATTGACGACTCAATTTGCACAAAATGCGCTGATTATCATTTTTAATCTAAACGACGCAATTCCACATAACATTATGTACTACGCACTGTCATGTTATTTATTTTTTTATTTATAAAATAAAAACACCATGGAATAGATATTTAAATTAAATATCTAATTAGTTTGGTATTGTATTAAGAATCTTAAATAAAACAATGATAAAGAAATACCTATTTTACGAATTAAATCCGCCAGAAACATCTAATCGATATTTTTACGGGAAATTGACTACTCGTCATTTAATTATGTACTTCAACACTACCTTACGCCCAGTGCATCCTTATTGCCAAATGGTAATTGTTTCCAATGTTTCCAGCCCAGAGAAGCAAGTTTTGCGCGTGAAATAATTTGAAATAAATCTTTCGTCTGCTGGGAATCGATTCAACGCAAGCCAAACTGCTTACCTTTATTATGCCACGGTTGTATTGGGTCTTAGATGAACTCATATTTGATTAGTTGCATTGGCGTTTCTCAATTTACTCAGCCATTACCGACATCATCGCCTTAAAACTAAAGGCAGGGATAAAGTATAGTATTGTCTACAGCTTGATAGTTTCAGAATCATAAAATAAAATATAATTCCGAAAATATCCATGAAATTTGCGGGATTCCCTCGTTATCGTTAATTTGTTCGATGTACAACTATAATTTAGCAAATATATTGTTGAAAATGATGTAAACACTGATTTAGATTTTTATATTTGTGTCATTTCGTCACTTACGTCGTTAGTTATGTCTTAAAAATCTTTGGCAGGACGAACCCCACAGCTTCTACTTTTAAACTCGCTAAAAATTCTCAATGCCTGTGGGGCGTTAAGGATTTGTATCTTATGTGCTGTGCTTGCACTATTTAGCACCATAAGTTACCTACATTATTTTGTTTAAACGTTGTTCTAAAAATCCGTACCATGACGTTTTGTATATGGTAACTTTTAAAAAATAAACATAACATGTGCAATTAACATCAAGTATGAAAGTTTAAACCAAATGAAATATGAACGTTATTTACGCGATTAAACGCTGTGTTGTTTTGTTATCGCTGTTGCACAGTGTTTGTACATAACGTTAACCCCCCCCCTCCACTCCATATAGAATGCGGGCCGACAAAAGGCATTTACGACTTCCTTGGGGTCGTATTATTGACGTTCCCCATCTGCTTGCTTGCTCGCTTATACCCACTGGCTTTTTCACCTAGTGCTTAAATTCTATAATGTTACATTTCTTCCTAGTCGTTTCAGTATGTTCAATAACGCACTTTTTCGTGTCGATTCCTTTAAACATATTGTAAGTAAGTAATTCATTTGATGCTTATCTTTAAAACGTAGGTATGTTGAATTACATCACGAAATTTGTGTCGGAACATTTCGTAAAGCGTAGTCAAATTAAATACATTTATGTTTAACTTTTCCTTTTTCGTCGTTCAATAACACATACGCTTATCAACAAAATATAATACAAAATTATACACGACATTTAAAAATACAGTTACAAATTTTCATTGCAAATACATTGTTGAATCT
The DNA here is from genome assembly GCA_963576475.1 of Molanna angustata. Classification (NCBI taxonomy): domain Eukaryota; kingdom Metazoa; phylum Arthropoda; class Insecta; order Trichoptera; family Molannidae; genus Molanna; species Molanna angustata. The sequence goes on from OY754974.1 coordinate 22,846,893, forward strand.
ATTTGAACACAGTAATTGATAATAATAATTTGGTTGATATTAATTGAGAGTGTGAGAAATTAATTTTAATGAATTTTTCCTCAACTGTGCCACGGTGGTTAGCGGTAATCATAAATTATTTTGTAAAACACAAGGCTAAGAACCTTTTCTTGGTTATATAATCGCATAAGTGTTTACCTTAATAGGTATTTAAGTTTCAGCGATTAAATTTAATATGTTACAGAAATATTTTGTGTACATTAATTTGAACACTGTTTCACAGATTCAAGTAAATTAAATATTTAAATAAGCATTTCTTCATCATTAAATAAGTAAATTAAATTAGCTATCTGAATATATAAATTCAATCAATAATAATCTATGACAAACGTTCATATATAAATTAATATCTTATTGACATTATTACATATTATGTGAACACATCCTTGAGTCTATTAAAAAACAGATAACCGACAGAATGGTGCGTCGAAAGAATGCGTGTAGTATTAAAACATGTGTTTATTTTTTGCACGGGTTTCAAAGAGATAAGTGTTGTATACGTGCACATGTATAGTGTAGGTACATATATAAATGTATAATAATATATAACACCTTATATACCCACTGTTCACATAATGTGAAGCAGCTGCTAGTGCCATTCTCGGAAACCTGTAATCGGATCCTGAATTATTTACATGAGCACTCGCAACCTTTCGTTTCGCCCAGTATCTCTCTGTCTGTCTGATCTTGTCCATAATAATTATTTTATCCTTTGTATTTTACCCACATCAAGTGTATTTCACGCCCAATATATTCTCGCGTTATAATTTAATATATGTTCATGATTGACCTTGGACTAAACAAAAGACGCTTGAAAATTATTTATGTTGAAGTATGTGCACATAAAGAAGATGTTCATAAAGTGACCTTACTCTTCACTGATATTGGACGTGGAATAAGGAGCACGAAATGCGGACATATGAGATGAATATGGGGTGTATCGGCATACTAAAAAATGAAGGACAGACCAATAAATATACAATTAAAATGCAGGGGGCGTCTTAAAAAGGATGAAAGGAAATATAAAGAGTTTAAAAGACCGGCAAACATGTGTGATACGTAACGATACATGTAGAATTTGACAGGAGACATGGCGTAATTGTATAAATCGATGTTTAGATAATGTAAATTAAAATGACTGTACCTATGTCAGGTAACTGTTCAATCCAATGTCAGTAATGTGTGAGAAATACTTGAGCTTCATTTCTCTTGTTCACATAAATGAATAAATCATATTTATTTATTGTGTCGTGGCGAGATGAACAACGGACACTTAATAAAAGCTAGCTCAGCAGCTAATGCGCTCTTTGAACATACAACCATCAGAATTGATGCGTGTAAAGTTCCAATGCAAACCGATAATAAATACCAGGAGAGCAGGATACGCGAGTAGTTGTTTAGATGAGTAAACCAATGGAGATGGATGATGAACAGTGACATGCGCTTGAATTATGCTAATTGCGTGCTCCTCCGATGCTAGGGCGTTGTCCCCGCAGCTACAATGCCACAAACACTCATACACCGTCTATAAAGGCAATTTGCACCCCTGCCCTGTCCTGCCGTTTCACATTATCATACATACATTTATGCCATAGCGTGTATGTGCACATACACGCTCACACATACAGTCATACACATTCACAACCACACACACCCAATAACGGTTCTATTTTCCTGTGATGCAATTTATGTATGCTGCCGTGTATCCACTGTGGGTCATTTGGTTCTCATAAATATCGTGATGTTTCATACAATATGTGCTTATAAATTATTCAAATGAGATAAGTGGATTTGCCATTTAAAAGTCTTTAGGCTGTAATGTTGCTCCATACTAAAACATACAAACCATAATTTCAAAACCAATGTAAATATAAATCATTCGATATTTCAAATTTATACCATTTGAATATTTTTATTATAATAGTCAAACAAATATCTACGAAAAACTAACAAACGTTGATGTTTTATTTATAAAATATGTAATATTTGATGTTGTCGTTATCAATTTGTTGACATTTATTTGTCTGTAGACTTTTTTTTGAAAATATCATCTACTGATTTCATAAGATATGTATGACCAATTTACTTTTTCCAAACCACAAATGAGTTATTTGATACGATGGATTCTAAGCGACCGCTTCTTCCTGAGAACGGATGACATCCGTCGTAAGAAGCAGTCACTTCGATCGAAACCGGTCGTATCAAATAGCTTATTCGTGGTTCAAACAAAGTTATTTGTAATCCAAAACTCTGAAAATATTTATTTATTTATTTATTTTATTTATTTAACTTCATGTACAATACTGTGTACAATGGCGGGTTTATTGCCACAAGGCAATTTCTTCCAACCAACCAAAGCAACGTGCGGTCATAGATAGTATATTGGTAGGTACATTAAATTTAGAACAAACGGAAAGAAACACGTAACATTATTAAGAGTAAATTGATAGCAACAAAGGAAGGAAGGAAATAGAGGTTGAGGGAGGGGAGGGAAGATGGACATGGGGTGTCGGTTAAGAATTATTAGACAGGTAGAACAGCTTTAGTTTCTTTTTAAAAAGTTGTAATTTAATTATAATACTAAAAATACACCGGTGCTAAATTACTTTTTTTTCAATTAAAAGTTTAATTTGATTTTCAGTCTGTGAGACGGTAAATTAATATCACAAGTCTCCAAAATATGGCAACTTGTTGTTGAGTACCTACGTGTTAAATTGATATTTGACATACTTAGTACCTACCTGTTAGTTGCTCGAGAAGCAATGCAAAATAAAATAAACATAATAATATCAGTTGAAATTGTATCCAATCCAGCTTTTATTGATCGTTTGAATTGCGTTCGAGCTTCGAATGTATTTACTGTACTGTGTATAGTCATACATCCAATTTATTTATATACATGTACGTACAACAGCAAAATATGTATGTATGCCTATACCTAATATGTACACGTTCAGATATAAGTGAAGTTATGATGTGTGAATGTGTTCGTAGTGTCGAGTTCATACCGGTTCGTGACTGAATATTGTAGGTAGGTGTATAATGTATTATGCTATTTTCGTGATCGAGTCTTTGCATTGCGGTTTGGTGGTGTGTTCGCTAATGACCGCCTCGAGGCATATTTCCCTTCTGTGGCTGCCTAACTGCGGTGGTCACTCGCTCCTAACGTCGCATCGTTTCACTCCTCAATTTTTACCGCACGATCTTCAGGCGGTTCGATTTCCACTGCAACCATTGTTGGGTTACGCTTATTGATTTCCCGCTCGTTCAAAGACATCGGTTTAATTATTGCGCAACAATGCAAACTCAACTTTCTCAGTTTGCGTTATTGTCTTTTAACCGTTTCTTGAGAATTCTCACATTGTTGATTGTGAACTGTGCATTTTTAGAGCGGAGTTGAAGTGTTATGTTTTATGCTGTACTCAATTATTGTGAAACTCTAGCGCTCTGTATTCTTTAGACATCGGCAAATTTTTTAACACTTGAAGTATATTGTAAATGAAATATTCATACATAATTGTGTTGTTTTGATTGATAAGTAAACTGTGGAAATGTAAATGAAATTGTTTTTAATTATCCTTTATTGTCGAGATAGGATTATAGCGTAGCTAACTTAAATGTATGTACAAACCAGTGTACAAACACATGCAATAAGGATTGGCAGGATAATGATAAATGTATCAAGAAAAACAGTATTTTGTCCATATATATATATATTCTTCAATATTTGACTAATTGTTTCCAAAACACGTGACACAACGTTTTAAGTACTAACACTCAAGGTTGTTTGTTTGGTAATCAATGTATTCATCCATTTCTTAATTGTTGTTGGTTTAACTCGTGTTAATAGATCGCGATGAATTAATTTCTCTGTAAGTATCGATTTCTCCTTTGATTTCCACGATGTTGTGTTAAGTTGTTAGATAAAGGAAGGTTCTGTAACTATGTAAATAATATACATATATGTACCTATGTATGTACATTGTGTGCTGCCGTCTGAATAAATAACACATCGTTACTAGGTAGGTATATATCTACCGTATGTAGGTCGGCAGGGTCATTGTGCAATCATCCGTCGTATATAATTTACTCAACGAGACTCAACATTGTTTTCTTGTCTCTTATCTATCTATCTAACCATATCACTATCTCATTTGCCGTATATGTATTTTAGTATATAAATTCATTTACTTCCTAATATACATACTTCACTAGCGATGATCGTATTTTTTGTCACGCTGGTTAACACATGGTGTATTTTTATGTTGCTACTTGACTAGACAATTAAAAGTATCGGTATATTTTTTCAATAATTATTTATTGTATCTTAGATCTGTGTTTCTTTGTATGTTTTTCTGCAATAAAAATCCAATCAAATATATTCATATATGCATTCGTTTATGTCTTGTCTTTTTGTATCGCTTCTCGGGCAACTAACAAGTATTTTATCAAATGTTAACTCGACACGCACCTAATAACAATATGAGAGATTATGATGTAGATCTAGGCTGTAAACACTCTAAGAAGCTGTGTTTCCATCGGGATTCGAACTCAGAACCTTCTAAGGAATCAGATATCTAATGACAATGTGCCATAATTATTCGTGTTCTCAGTGAATGCCACGAAACTTAGAATTACGTATTTTTTACTATAGAACTACGAAGTGTGCCACACGACCTGGGGGTCAAATCAGGGGGGCAAGTCTGGTCCAACCGGCGAAATCAAAACCCTCGTGATTACCCATATCATGGATATAATTATCATTTGGAGTTCTAAGACATCTAAAGATATTATAGAACTCCATATAATAATTATATCCATGATATAAAGTAATCGTGAGGGTTTTGATTACCCATATCATGGATATAATTATATGGAGTTCTATGACGTCTAAAGATATTATTGAACTTTATATTATAATAATTATATCCATGATATGAGTAAAATCGTGAGGGTTTTGATTTCGCTGGTTGGACCAGACTTACCCCCCTGAAATATTTATTTCTGTGTTACTGCACAATTTAGTTTGTATTTTATCAAATGATTTAAAAATATTGTTATATATTATTTCGTCACTTATTTTAAGTTATTAAATATTCCGGATGACCGCAAACGTAAGTTAGCTTTTTCGAACCGTTAAAAATAATAATTTCAATGTATGTGTAAATGTATATTCAAAACAAAACAGAACTGGTATGCAGGAAGCAATTTACAAAAAAACATGTGGCGTCTAAATATAATATAAGTATATAACGGATCCACGAATAATGGACGTAGACGCCAACACAAACATTTTACCATCCATTATTTATTTATATACTCTGTGTGAGATAATTTGGGTCGAGTTTCTTTAGTTTTGTTGTTGTTGAAGCTTTAGCTGTTGATAATACTGACAACTTTCTTCTCCTCGACGTTTACAAATCGCGAAGAAATAAATAACGTTCAATAAAAAAATAAAACTAATTCGTCGAGTCACGTTCAGTTCCATAACAGTCGACCGTGAACGCGAAAGTCACCTGTGGCGTAATTATGTGAATCGTATCTCAGTAATTCCATAACATGCCCAATTATATATTATACCAAAATCACAAATTTTGATACGAAAGTTATTCTCATATGACATAACTTTCTTGGGTGTTATAAAAACAATTCAAACTGAGTTAGACACTGATTATATTAACAGTAAAATGGATTTCTGTCAATTATTTTTAACTAGTTTTCACTATTAATATGGTTTTATTGAGCTCCCGTTAATATCTTCATTAATCCTGTATATTTGGACGAGTTAAATTTCAAACATGCAATTTAGCAGTGACTTCCTGTACATAATATATGTTTGAATGGTTTTCGATCCGTTTCTCTGTGGGTACATGTGAAAAATCCTCATCTTTATTCTTCATAGACAATCGACGTGCCAAAATTATTCATGAAATCGGGTATAACGAGATCGCGTTTTAATGGTAGGAATAGCAGGTACCTTCATTCTAATAGTATCTTGTCTTGAATGTGAAACCGTTGTACCTACACGTATATGATTTTAAAATGTATTTTTTGTCACAATAACAATTTAAAGTATAATTTTCTACAAGTTAATATTGTTGTACCTACCGAAACATTGTACATTGTTCTGTGTTGTGAAGCCATTACGGTAACGATCCCAGTTGCCAATTCTCAGTCGTAGTTTCATGTTTCGCGGTCCAATGTACATAATTATTATACTTTCTAAAATTATTATTATCATCATAGTCGTTATGAACGTTTCAATCCAAAGTTTAATCAAGATTATTACTTATTACTCGCGGGAAATTAACGATTATATCGTCTGTAATGCTAGTTGGTTTTTGTCATCTATAATACTAATACCTATCATTAATAATTATTTTCTTTTTACTAATAAGACAAATTTACAAGTACAGCAATTAAAATTTTACTGTGGGTATAATATGTGACTGTGCATATCATAATAACAGTACAAACGTATTTTTAAAAATGTGTCATACTGTTTGTAAATTGATCCGTCATCTGAGACAAATGTTGCAGGTTCAATCCCCGGTGTTTCACCGTGTTTTTTTTGTCTAAATTTGTAATAAGTTATCATTAGTCTCCAAAATGTATCAACTTGGTGCTCGTGGAATTAACAAATTTAACCTTTTACCTATAAACCTGCTGATTTCCCCGAAATCAATGTAAATTAAACAAATCTAATTGATTAAATAGTAAGTCACGATAGATTATAATTTAGATGGGTGGTGGCAGAGCGGTTAGCGCGCTGGGTTAGTAATCCGAGAATAGTAATCGAGAGTTCGAATCCTGCCACGACCGATTTCGCTCACCTATAGTACAAGCATTGTATGCTTAGTTTAGGGAATGTATGAGGATGTATATGTACTTGTTTCAAGGACATATTCATTCTTTTAAAAAAAATCTAATATAATATCCATTTATCGATTTATATCAGATTTTTCAGCGTTTTTAATATGTATTAGAAAGTTATTTAACAACTTGAAGAAAACCAACAATATATTGGATATTTTTACTCCTCAAAACTTTTTGAAGGCAAAGTTTTTAGAAAGTATTTTACATCACGAAACAGTTGTATCTGAAATATTCACACAGAAAATTTTCTTTAGTATCGAAGCAAGAACATTACGAGTACATTCACCGTCTTTTTATATTCAAAGTCGTTAATGCGTGGAACACGATTTAATTAAAGTATTTAATTATCGTTTGTAAACAGCGATGAAATTAAAATACCTATTAATGTTTCAAGAGGACACGGGGAATATAATATGTATGTATGTAGTTAAATAAATTGTTCACCTTGACACGGCGCTCCGGCCATTTGGATTCAGCTCATGTACCGTCGGAAACACGTTCAGCGCATACTTACATACATTTATCATCGAAACCCTCGCCGCAGAGCAGAATAGCGAGTCCTTAACATACATGCATCAATAGTCGATGCGGATCAGGTACAATTTATCGCATCGTGCATTAATTATACTCTCAAGACCACCTTTTCATTATTAATATATACCTACCTATTTACGTTGAATCATCATGCATGCAGCCATTATTATTTATCTACTGCTTTCTAGTACCTACTTCACTATTATCTAGATCTAGGTTGGCTAAGTTTTATGTCCATCAATACTATAAATATTATGTTTATATATAATTCTATGATGATTTATAATATGGTAATTAATCCTTTGATTTTTAGTATTCACGAATTCTAGGTTCTTGTTTGAAAATGTCAAATCTGGTTATTTCGTATTGGAATGAATTAATTTCTAACATAATATATTGTGGAGTTTGGATAGTAAATTTCCGTAGCAAAATGAAACAAGAGCGCATTTGGATTAATTATATTTTTTTTGTATCATTAATATGGTTTTCATCAAAAGAATCTCAACGAATAGTTAAATTTCAGACATAATTAAGATCGCTTCTTCGATGTCCTTCACATAAATATATTCGAGGTAAATGTATGAGAACATGCACGGGCAAATCTTTTGTATTCCTTTTTTTTCTTTATTCTCATAGTGTTTTTCAAAAACTGGTGTGAAGCTTTACCTTACTGCCAATTTATTCGTAATTATCACTAACCACAGCATTTTCCGTTGATCATAGAGTTGTTTTTAAAATTTAAACCACGTGATTTAGTCTAAATTAAATAATAATTATATACAAAACCATTTATCAGTAAGTTGACTCGGTGTCATTTAGAGAACAACGGTCGTGCTTTTTTGTACGAGTTAAGTTTGGGGCATTTAAATAAAGTATGTGTATTGTTCTTGCATAATAGTGTTTTTGTTCGAAATGATTTATTGTTGTATCGTTCAAACCATCATCCCACGCAACTTTCCTCAGCATCTTTACCCGCCCACATTTTCTTCACTATATTGTACCCACCTATGTTGTGTTTTGTCCGTTGTTTGCTGCGTTCATTGGCTATCATCATTTCACATTTACGGCGTGTTTATTTTAAAAAAAATACGTTAAAAGGACTTAAATTGTAAAATATGTTATATTTGAAATGTATAAGTATTGATGTTTGATATATACCTAAAATAGATGGAATTTAACGAATATAATCAAAATGAAATGGTTCGCTTATTTTTGGTTACAATATTGTATTGAAAGTTTCTATGTGATATAAGATGTAGGTACGTATGTATGTATATGAAATGGTTCGCTTATTTTTGGTTACAATTGTATTGAAAGTTTCTATGTGATATAAGATGTAGGTACTATTTATTATGAATGATTTTAATGTGTAAAATAACCACCAGAACACATAATACGTAGTGTACGTTATTTTATCATCAAATGTAATTAATTTTCTTGAGATAAAATAAATGATAAATGACAATACATAATTTTGATATTTAAAGAAAATAAATATTCATTTATTTTACACTCTTTACACATTAATGCACAAGTGTTCAACAGCATTCATTAATTAATTCAAGTGTTCAAATTTATCCATTAATTCAAATGTTTGACCATGTTCATTAATTCTGTCATAAATTACATAGTAGTATTTTTTTCTCTACATTGTTTTTTTGACCTCTACACTTCTAGTACAGATATCCAACGAGTAATTAAATTGCGCATTATCGCAAGCAAATCAATAGTAATTATCATTATAATTTATATCTTCACTTTGATTGTGCTCAATCTTGATGTCTTACTTTGTAACAATGTACTGATACATGCAATAATTTACTAATGATTTATTTTCTTGGTCAATTCTTTGAAATTCTTCATAGATTCAAACCAACTCAAAACAATAACATTAATATGATTTTGAATTATAAAAATATACAGTTCATAGTATATAAACTACCAAGAAATACATTTATCCTTAAAAAAATATTTAGTTTTGGTTGACCTTTCGTGACATTGCAATTATTATAATTATCTAATTATAAAACAACCAACCTACGTTGTTTTGAATCATTATTTCATTATAATTCGCGCAGTAAACTCGTACGATTGCTTAATGTAGTTACATTCATTTATGTCTTGATTATATAGTATTTATTTATTGTGATTTTTCATGTAAATAATTTTATAGCACATTAGCTTTTTTCATCATTGTATGTACATCATAATTTATACTCAAGTAGATATATAATGTTTATTATCAATTTATAAATATATATCATCATTTTTAAATTTATTTATTTTTTGTTACAGGATCAAAGAAGAATATCAAGAAACGGAAAGAAAAAGTTACTAAATTAAAAAATAAAGTGAAAAAAGTGTTAGTTGTTCGTGGTCCAAAAAAGGAAGATATTGAAAATAAAGTCAAAAAAAGAAGTGAAGGAAGTTTTAAAAAAGTATTAGAAGAAGTGAGCAATAGTAATTTGCGTGAACCGGAAATATTAACCGAAGTGCCGTTCGTAGAAGTAGAGGAAGTAACCGTTGAAGGTGATAGTTGTAACGAAACGGTGTCGAGTGCAGTGTCCGGTGCTAGCGGCGTCGCCTCTCCGGAGCCGGAACCCGAGACTGAGACCAAGGAGGCAGAGGTAGAGGCTGAGGAAAGTCCGGAGGCCCCAGTGACAGCCAGTCCCGCGAGGGATGCGGTAGTCGCGGAGGACGATCCAGTAGGAGTCGCAGCAGCCACGGCGGGAGCTGTGGAGTGCCCGCGGCGATCGGAGGATGCGGCCAGGATGGACGAGGGGGGCCGCTTCCCTGACGACAGGAGCGACTCCGGCGTGAGCAGCCTACGCTCAGCCTCGGGGGACGAACGAAGCGGATCCCGCTCGAGCGCCCTCTCCGTGGGCGAGGAGCACGAGGTCAGCCGCGGCATGACAGCGCCAGTTCCGGTGGCGGTGCGCGCCCAACCCCACATGGCGCCCCAGCTGCCATCTCATCTCCAGCACCAGTTACCGGCGCATCTATACCCGCCGCCCTTGCTACATTTACCGCCTCCAGACCTCTACGCACCGCCAGAGATCGTTTGGCCGAAGCGATATCAGGATGACTTCATAGACAGGGAAAGGCACGATCGAATTCTCAGGTAGCCATCATTATTATTTTTGCTATTATTAAATATTTTTTATTTATATCAAATGGAATTTGATCCCTAAGAAAAGGAAGATACCACAAACAGATCAGTTTAAGTAATCGAATGAAAATGAATTGTATTTTCTCTTTTGTCTATATTTTACTTCTTTCTCCCGTCGATGAATATTATGTTATCGATCCAAAATCCATTATTCGTATAGTAATAATTAATTTTCATGTTGATTTCCAATATACATATGTAGATAGGTATATTTATCGTGTATGTCAGTCAGCCCTCATTATTAGTGTTCGACGAACACTAGCCAAGTCCGGCAAGTCCGGCAGCTTGGTATTTTGTTTTCTTTTAATTATATCCCCATGCTTCTGATAAGAGGTAGATAGGTAGATAGGTAGTTCAGTTCTCCACAATCGGTAATACTAATTACACTCTCCCCAATCAGACGTCGCTCGATGATTGCCCGTGGCACCTGTTCTGTTACTCGTCTGACTTGTTATGCCAGTTTTTTTATAGCCACATATATTATATTATAAGTGTAGATTTACCAAACTCTCGTTGTCCGAGTTAACTTTTGATACACTTGAAACAGCTGCCTCAAGATCCGGTGCATGTTGTTAACCGAATCTCTGATTGACGCACTCTTGGATCGTATTTTTATTTTCAGATAAACAATAACTGGTTTTTATATTATATTTACGGTGAAATGATTTTTGTATTCGATTTTATTTTCAATAATGGATAACATCGTTGACGGGCTATTAGATTAAATATTGGATTTTACAGAACTTTCACTGTAGGTACGTCGGGCAATATTCTTAAAATAGAAGTTTATTACATAAATTGCGTTGAAAGCTTCACATTTCTCAGCACGCCACGCGTGGTTTTATGTTTATTGTATCACTGAATACTTAGGGATATTTTTTAAAATTTATTTGATTCATGGAATATGATTTATGTTTTTTTAACGTACCTATATAATTTTCGATGTTTACTATAAAGTATCTTGATAGATTTTTAACTATCCATTTGAGTAGGTGCTTATTTTTTTATTATTTCTACTTTGAAATTACTTATACATAATTATAGAATAATATTATAGTAAATTTTACGTCATTTACGTAGGATTATATTAGATAAAACTTAAATTAAAAAACTTAAAATAAATTAAAGCTGTAGCTTTCTGAGATAAAATAAATAAATTAGAAAATACCATTTGAAATAAAATGTATGAGAAATATTTATTTTACTGAATATTATATTTTTTTTTATACATTCTAGATTTTCAACACAACAATAAAAACCAAAAATGATATAAATTTAACAATTACGGACTCAGACAGCAAACTGCTTGGTTGGATTTTAAGTATATTCAAACCATTTACTTAATTTAACTGTAAAACTATGTCTTTAATTTCTTAAGTTCTCAGACTAAGGATTTTTGTAGAAACTCCGTGATGGCATGAATAAAACACTAGTTTTATTGAAATTAACTTATAATATGAGTAATTAAAACTAACTGTGTTATTCTATGTAAACTGTCATGGTTACGTAATGATATTTACACAACTGTTTTCAATATGAATGCTAAGGAATTAAATGAATATTCAAAGAATCTTTAAGTAATATTATGATCCCATTGTTTGGCTATTTTGGTAGCAAAGATTAGTGTAAATTCAATTATTCGATACAAATATTCAAATGTTTTATACATAATATCAGCCAACATGATCATTTTATAAAGTGTAGCTTTAAAGATCTGACCTTCACCGCACCGCGTTTGACCACTTGTTGTTTCTCGACCAAAATTGCATGAATCACAAGTATCATCATTACACGATAATTATTATGAACAAACACCACGTTCCATGTTCTGTCTGCATTGTATAATAAATCGTTTGACCTTCGCTGCTCACATTAATGATACAATTTGTTAGAGCGGCCGCTTGCTTGCTTGTATCATCGTACTGTTCGTGCTATGGTTTTGTATGTATCTACCTAAACATTAATGCTGGCTTCGTCATAGATAGCGTCGAATTACATAGCATTCTATAATCTCATTAAGTCATTCACTTTTATTATTTCTCGCGTTGTGTTGCGAAATTGATACTTTCGAGAAAGCGGTACTCGTTATTACAATTCTCTGTGCACATTTTTAACTTTTGTATAATTTCCAGTCGGTTAGTAAGTAACGTTTGTTTGATTTAATTATTTTGCCCATCGTGTTAAGTCGTTTGACATGTGCTGGCTTCCTAGTTTCGATTTCCAGCAGGGGAGATATTTGTATATAATTATTTATCACTCAATTCTCGCTGAATGTCTATGATGACTTTTAACCGATATTGGTCTATCGATGACCATCATCAGAGTGCACTCAAATGATCATCTTCGGTAGAACAATACCGGTTTAGTGGCTTTGATTAATAAACGTTGAAATTTAAATTTGTGATTTATTCAATGTCATTTTTTATTTAGACGATTAACACGATTAGTTAGTGAGAACTCGCACTGGCAAAGTGCTTGTACAGTTTAGTGTGAAAATATATTTATTTTAAAAATCATTATTGTAGGGTACCCAATTTACGGATTATTACATGCATTTTCATATCGTTATTTGTGGTATAGTAGTATCAGATTTATATTCAAATTTCATTTTCAATTATGTTTGATACAATATGCTGCATTAGAATCTTTGATATGCGATTGTAATTATTTTTTTTCGCTCATGGTTTATAATATTTAACGCCATATTATTTTTATTTTATCAAATAAATTTTGTGGTAGAAAATTGAATAATTTTGTTGTAAGTATGCAATATTTTCTCTTACAATTTTGTTTCCCACGAGTTTTTATTGTTTAGTCAATTGTAAATGCTTTGTAATACGATTTAACTATTTAGCATTTATTGTCCGCATTGTTTAAAAACGACTGATTAAAGCCATATGCTTACAATAATTACAATACAATTTTATGAACATGTATGATGAGTTCAAAAGATCTTCATTATTTTTTGTTGTACTTCGTCAAAACCGAAATATAACACTCTTCAAATTCAGAACGACCGTTTAGACATATGTGAGAATTTGTAAAATCAAAAATTCTTCAGATTTGAGTTTTTTTTAGGTTATTAAAAATGTCTATCAAAAAACACTAATTAAATTGCAGAACTTTGTAAATGAAATGTCGTATTGAAGACAATGGCATAACGACATTCCATTGTCATCAAAACTATAAGTATCGATTTATTTATTTAAATATTACGTATCTTTGAAATCCGTCGAATTGATCTTTTTAACTAATCTTTACGCTGGTCTTATAGGGCCTTACTTACTATTTGTAATTTAGGTTTAAGCTGATACTTACCCAGTTTTTTGTATGGCCAAAACTGACTTAGCATTGGATTAAACCCGTATTATAAATAGTAAGTAAGGCCCATAATGTTTATAATTATAAGATATAGCCTACTTGTTATATGATCTTTATTTCCATCGTTATTTGTGGTCAGGTGCTGTGTCAGCGCCGAATCAACACGAAAAAATAAAATAATACACGTAACCAATTATTTGTTTACTTTTTACTGTGTTATAGTACCCCGTATTCAGTAACTATTGGAACTAAATTATGAACGTTCTAAAATTGTAGATTTTAGATTTACGGTCTTATGTCAGCGTTATAAAATATAAACGTAAATTATAAAATTTTAAGAGCGTTCCGGCCAATATAGGTACGTTCATATTCCATTTAGTCCAAGTTTATATTTTATAACGCTGAAATAAGACCGTAAATCTAAAATCTACAATTTTAGTACGTTCCTATTTTAGTTACAATAGTTACTGATTACGGGGTAATGACCCTACAGAAACGTTGGTAAATTCAGCTTCGTTGTTTGTATTTGAAGGAAGGTTGTGTTATCGATTGTCGTTTGATGTGGTTGTTTGTTTTGAGTAGCATTTGACTGATCCTTTTGATGTTTTTGGGTACATTGACAGGAGCCAACAGTTGCTGCGCACCGCTCCGTATTCGGATGTCGACCTGATAGGCGGCGGGTCGTCTTCTCAGCGCCTCTTCGCTTGGCAGAGGTAAATTCCTCACTCTTTAGTCCCTCACCGACCCGTTATTCCGCTCACACCAAAAAACCCATTGTTATCCCAAGTGGTTCGAGAATATTATGTATCTGGCTCATTATGAAATGCTCGATATATTTTACTCCGTCCATTTCGTAGTGTTATAGGTGAAGACTGATCGTAAAAGTAATTTAATAATATTAATTTCATTTCTCGTTCTGTGAAACGAAACCACTAATAACTTATGATTAAAATTCTTACTTTTGCTGTGTGACAAAATAGATTCATTACTTTATACTTTAAGATTGAGAAATTTTTGTATTTATTTAAATTCCTCCTTGTTTTAAAAATGTTTGATTGGTATTGATCCAATCGTCCATTACTGTCCATTCCATTTCAATGGGCAGATTCGTTCCTTCGATCAATTCAATTTCGTTCCAGAGATTTTCTATTGTCACCCTTCTCAAAAGTATTTTGAAAAAAAAAAAACGGGTCTTCATCTAAAAACCTTCACCGGGACATCTCACACTATTTTTCTATGTTGCTGTCTGTCTTCAATATATAATATATGTTGTTCGTTTTTGTTAATCATAATTATCATTTATTATCCACTGAATATTCTTTATGTTCCGTTTGGCTTCACATAAATAATCTGCTTCATAAATTACTTAATGTGTTATTTGTATGTCTGTCTTTGTTGTGTCATTTTCATTGTTGAACTATCTATGTCGTCTTGATGTTTCGTAGATGAACTTAACCAGAATTGATTAAATAATTACATTTGTATAAAAAATGTTTAGCAGTATCTAGTTTTGAGAATTTTCGTGTATTTTTTCTTTTGTTACTAAATAATACTAATACAAGAAGGGTGATGGCAGGGCGGTTAGCGCGCTGTTTTATTAATCCAGTGGCGAGTAGTCGCGAGTTCGAATCCTATCACGACCAATTTCTTTCACATATATCACAAGCATTTATGCTTAGTTTAGGGAATGTATGAGGGTGTATATGTATGTGTACATGTTACAAGAACATATTCATTCTTAAAAAAAAATAACCAAGTACGAATTTATTCTTGGTCGTATTTTTTGTACATCAAATCAATAAAATATATACCTAACAGTTAAAATTATTTATTTAAGTGTAAGGTATATATTTTGTGATTTTGGCAATATTCATAATCAAATGTATATTCATTATACCATTATTCATATGTATTTCTTTCATAAACAGTTAAATGTTTTAGCATATTGATAAATTACTTATATTTAAAGATATCCAAAAATGTTTCTCTTGGATCCTAGTATCGAGATTGTTGTCATGTTCGTTAATTTTATTTTGATTGTGCCAGTTCTTTTTAAATATTGCAAATACCTAACACAAGTCAACTATGTATGTAAATATTGTTGTAATACTATAATTTGCAATTTATAATGAATTACCCACTATAGGTGATGAAAAATTATAATATCTTCATACAAATGAAACACATATTTTTTTTGTATAATATACATGGTTATGATATATTATGTGTAGCTCGTTTCATTTTACCACTACTAATAGTTAATAGAATTGTTTGGTATTGAAGAAGCAGCTTTGAAGTATATAGGCAACCAATCAATAGGTCATGTCATAACGTTATGTATTGATGAAATCTATATAATAATATATCTAATGACGTTCCGTCGTCGTGAGTGAAAATAATAAGGCGGTCGTGTCGGCGATATATACCTACATACATACCTACCTCACTACCACACCACCAATGGCTAAGCGTGAAGAATGATTCCGCTACATGGAACTAGTCAAACCGGCTTCGACTAGTATACCAAAAACGATCTTCGTCGTCGTGATAATATATTGTCTGTCGCTAGTAGTTATTGTAAGAAAATAACGTACATATATTTGAATCGATCAGTCAGTTTAGCAGCGCGTGCCTGAAAGATATTAAAAATCGCGAACATCGTGTCTATGGACAAGTTGAATGGTTCAATCAAAAGGGCGCAAAGGTTACGACGAAATATTGGTTTTATTTGTTGTGTATGTAAATATTCCAACAATACATATATACGGAGTTGACGTTGTTACACACAAACAATTGTATTTATGTATTACAATCCACTTTTTGTCACGAATGTAGATAAAACAATTCGCATTGTTTATGTCTCACTTATGTAAATTTGCTTAGTCTCTTTCTAAAACACGATTTGAAACCGATAGAACCTTTAGACGAAAAATTGATTCCTCCAAATACAGTTTTAAATACTCGTGTTTAAAAATATACTTATTCGTGTTTCTTTCTTTGCGTCGTTTATAAATCATTATATTCTACTGCTACCCGTGTTGATTTATTTATAATGGCAAGTGCTGTAATGCCATTATCAAAAGTTATTTTGAACCGACCTAGAAGTCATATTACATTTATTTCGATTAGCGTTTAGAGTGCGGATATTTGAAAAGTAACGATTACGTCATTTTGAATAATTACGAATTGCTTTATAATAAAGAATTTGTGTTCGTACTTTGAAATAAATCAAAAATACTGCTTTCGCAGATATAGTAAATAGAAGACGCAACAAATGAATATTAAGAATATGCATTGTGATATTATGATGGGAAAAGGAACAAGTAGGTGAGTATATTAGACTTTCTCATATGACTTAATAATTAGTAGGTATTATGGGTAAATTACACCAAGATTTTACAGATAGGTACATAGAAATTGAGGACACACTTCAGTTTTCTTCGAGTCGGAATGAAGAATAAATAAATATTTCTTGTCAGTCCGTACATGGTTTACATTCATACTGCCAATATCAAACATATATTGTTAAACGCAGTTGTTTTATACAGCAAACAAATTCAAATACAAAACAGATAGTCTATTGTGAAACGATATAAATGGTACTTAAACTATTACACAAATAAGTGTGACACAAATTCTGAAAGTTTCAGAGCTCTGACTGATTGGGAAGTGAGTTAAAAATCAACTACAAAATTCTAACGGGCAGACACGTGAAGTTAAATAAGTGTGTAAAAAGAGTGAAGTTGAGGAAAAAAATAGAAGATTTCATAAATGTGCTTTTTAGATAGTGTCGGAATAAGACAACAAATTGAAATGAAGAATATGTCTTCTGGTTCTCTGTATTCTTAATAAGTAAACAGCGCGCAGCGTAGGTTTATGTAAAATAAATTAAATAAATCCAAAAGTGTGCTATCAAATTTTTATTGTAATTCAAAATAATATGGTTCGAAGTCAATGGCTATTTTTTTTTTTATTTATTACAAATCATTTTACTAGTTCATTTTAACAGATCGTTTAGTTCAAAAAATTTTCATATGGGTAATAAACTGTTGATTCATCTAATCTAAATAAATTATTTAAGTAACAAATTACATCGGCGGGCGTGTGTTTAGAGCAAATCCTGCTGCGTAATTTACACGGTATGTCGAATGCAGTTTTGTTCGCGTGGCTGACCACGGAATACGAAAAGCATGTTTGATCTCGATAGGCTGAAATCAGGGGGGCAAGTCTGGTTGACCGTCGAAATCAAAACCCTCCTTGTTTACCCATATCATGGATATAATTATTATATGGAGTTCTACAATATCTTTAGATGTCATAGAACTCCATACGATAATTATATCCATGATATGGGTAATCACTGGGGTTTTGATTTCGCCGGTCGAACCAGACTTGCCCCCCTGGAAGTACTAGGGTATCTACATAATATTATATGCTTAGGTACTTACCATTGTTAGTTGACTCACTTGAAAATAACATGATATCGGAGTGGATCTTCATCTAGTGAGGTGAGGAAAAATAAATATAAATAAGTTTATAGTTGTAATAGTACATACATACATACCATCACGGCATATCCCACAATGTGGGGTAACCAGCAAAAAGTGTGCGGGTGTGCATTGCCTTATAAAAGGGAGCACAACACATATGTGTATACCCACACACCAGTCTCGTCTCACCTAAAAAGGCACTACATTCAGAATGGGTGGTGAACCTCATTGCTGAACTATGTCAGATGTTATTGTTGCCTGTTGTATTTTCGATTACCCGGCTCTTACGGGACACTCGAAGACAGTAATAGAAAAGAGTGGAAACACTATTCTAAGCCGGTGCCTCACAGCGTGTAATAGTAAGACTTCAAAATAATAAAAATATATCAAAAATAATACATCAAAATTTAGCTATTAAATATAAATGAATTGACGGCATAAAATAAAACCATATTATGAATATGATCCGATTTCATTTTTAGTAAATAATAATATTTCGCTTTATTACAATAAAACAATATTAACTGACCGGTTAATTCAACATAACAGACCCGATTTAATAATACATGATATAATTAAAAAAATAACATATATTTGCGACGTGGCTATTCTAAATTCTAGTAATATTATAAAAACTTTTGATGAAAAAATTAGAAAATACACCGCTTTAGGTAATGAGATTAAAAGACTTTGGCATTCTCGTTAAATAATAATATTACCGTTCATTATTTCAGCCACTGGCATTATTCCAAAATCATTAATCCGTAATTTAGAAATTATAGATTTATCGAAAAACTTAATAATAAAAATGCAAAAAACGGTAATAATGAATACATGTAGAATCGTTAAAGATTTTTTAAACGTTAATATTCGGGAATCAGTAGGGTTGTTAGGTAGTATAGAGACCTCCTCAGAGCCTAATCCTTTGATATGTTAAGTTTTAAGTATCTGGATGGGTTATTATCTGGACTATTCCCAATTGAAAGCTTGATATTGCGTTTGTTCATTTTATTTTGCTCTTTTAAATAATTTACAATTTACGCATTGATCTGCTAATTCTTTTGAGGAAGTGTATAATGGTAATAATAATAATTGAGTGTTATTATTTGTAGTGCTTAATTGTTAGTAATATCATTAGTAAATCGGCCAGAGCCGTAAAATAGTCGTTAGTAATCCAGAGGTCGCGAGTTAGAATCCTGGCTCGACTCGACAGATTTCGTTCACTTTTATCTTTAATTCCCACGCTGATGAATAAAAGGTCACACAACATACACACTCACATAATTTATTGATGCTGGGCGTGAATATGTTTTTTAAATTTTGCATCACTAGTTTATATGTCCAGTAATTGTATAATTTCATTTAAATAGGGAATTATGTTCATAATTTAACAAGGACATAAGGCATTAAAAAATTATCCCATGGATATTAAGGTATAAAATAGTTTTCTAACAAGTAGGTAATGAAGTTGTATTATTTTTTAAGAAAGGAATAATGTCGATAATTAGGATAGTTTTTATTGAATTTTTATCTTGATTGATAAAATTGAAAACATTTTGCATAATTTAATAAATAAGTAAATATATATTTTCTTTAAATATCAGTTATGTTTATTTACGAATTGTTAACGATAAATAAATACATTCCATCACGGCATACCCCACAATATGGCGTAACCAACGAGAGGTGTCAAGGAGTGCATTACATTATATACGGGAAGTACGACACATGCGTGTATTCCCACACATAATTCTCCCCTAAAAATGCAACATTGAAAATTGGTGGTGAACCTCATTGCTGAACTATGTGAGATGTTATTTTTGATTACCCGGCTCTTACGGTACACCCGAAAACGATGATAGTAGAACAGAGTGGAAGCACTATTCTAAAGCGGTGCCTCGCAGCTTCATTTCATCAAGTTATTAATATTTATTTAATAAGATGAAAATCTTATTTTGAAAGTAATTTATGTTGTATTTGTACTGTATTGTTTTATATTTTTACTATACATACATAATCTTTGTATGTGGATTTATGTTCTCGTTTTAAAATCAAAACTAGAGCTCAACATGCTCCCACGCCTATTAAACTTTTAATACCGATCCGTTGAAGTATTTTTGTTGTTTAAACTTGTTTAATATTATGAATATATTTTGTATAATAAACACATTTAATTCTAAATGTTTTTATGGAACGTTGTGTTAAGATTATTTTTGTTTATTATTATGTTTATATTTAATCCGTTGTTAGTTTTCATTTTTTAAAGAAAAGGATGTTTATATTTAAAAGTTATAATATTTACGTTACCAATAGTTATTAAATATCAATGTTTTTTGTGATTTTGTTGCAACAAACACAGGAAAACTAATCAATTACGTATATATTGTTATACTCATTTATAGATTGTTGCTATGAATTTCTACTGATTTTTTTAATTTCACTCTTAAGATAAACGTTTATAATATTATTTTTAACCTATTTCTCTTTACTTTTTTAGTACATATTATTTATTTACCCTATTGGATCAACGCCCATTATAATGCATTTTTATTAAGTTACCATATCATATTATAAATTAATTTATTTCTATAACGCTGCGACTAACAAAATAATAAACTTGACTCGCATAACACATTCAAAAACAAACTTATATCTAACATTGTGATACAACAAACAACCATTTTTTTTCTAACCACCCTCAGCAAATTTTCTTCTCTCAACTTATGAATCTGTCAATATTATGTTCGTCAATCACGTACACACACATATCTAATATATACCAATCCTTACACAGACAACCTTCAGACACTCACATATACATCCACTTTCTACATTTGTCTCTTTCGCACACATATATATATATATATATATATATATATATATATATATATATATATATATATATATATATATATATATATATATATATATATATATATATATATATATATATATATATATATATATATATATATATATATATATATATATATATATATATATATATATGTAAATTATTACTCTTTCTCATGCGCGCACCCTCACTAAATCACACATTTTTACTTGTATTTTTATTGTGCTTTAGGTATAGTACGAAAGAGTTACATTTCTTTTCTATATTTATGTCCTTTTAATATTCACTGATATCGAATCTATTTTTATTTGTAAAATCGTTTGTTTTGTAATTGTGTACTTTTGTGTATTGTTAACTCTTATCCCATCGGGAATCAATTCTGGGACTTGTAGTTCAAATGCTAGATGTCAAACTGAGCCACAAACATCGATTACAATATACTTTTGGAGTTATGTTTATAAAATCTTATTTTCTTATCTTAGTTGTTTTATGTTTTCTGAAATCTTATGATGTTTACGGCTATCGAAGCATACTAATGTTATCTAATAATAGTTTTCCTTGTTTTACTAAATTTACTTACTTAAAAATTCGGTCAAACTTCTCATTTTGATAGATAAACGCGTGCTGTGCTGTCACCACGAGCATACAATAAAATACATAAAATATTGTGCCCTCGATTATTATGTAAAATGATAAAATGCTTCTGAAATGTTTCGTTACAAGCAATACTCCGTCTTGGATTATGTAATGTAAAGTTTTTGTACCAAGTGTAAGCCTTTTGGTTTGTCTATTTATGTATTCAAGGTCGCACGCCTTATCGGAGGCATGAATATTTATTGACTTACCTATCTACTTCTATATTATTATTAGTATGTACATTGTACATACCATGCTTATCTGACAGGTTTGATTCATGCGTCAAAGCAAATTATATAAGCAGTGGACTTAGGATTCGTCGTACTAAGTATCATTATGTAGGTATATAATTGGGTCGTTTTTTTATATGGCTTCATCTCTTATACATAATGTTTTACCTGGGCGTGTTTTGACGGCTCTACAACACATTTTAACAGACTTCTAAAAATGGGGAAGGCTATCAATTCAACGTGTTTTTTTTTATGTAGGTATGTTTTTTTTTAATTCGAAAGTTGTTATCTTCCGATTGGTTCCATTACAATTCGGTCAAGATCTGATGATGGGATCCATGACGAAATCATCATAAACTAAAAAATATGCAAAATCAGCGATATTTATATACGTCTGAATTCGATCATCGTTTTTTCATTAGAAAGGGATTAATTCTAGGGTGTTTCTATCTGAACCAACAGATTTGATCATGAAACTCATCAATTTGCGAAGTATTTTCATATTTATTGTATATTTGAATTGTATGAAAGATATACATTACATACATACCATTACGCCATATCCCTCATGGGGTAAGCAGAGAAAACCGAACAATACATTATTCTATCTTGACACACATTCATATTCAAGTCGGCTTTTTATTAATTCTACGAATCCGTTGTACATTACGTTAAATTTCTTGTTATTTCAGTACGTATATCTCGCTGTTTGTAAGTGATAATACGGATGACCTTCATATATTTATCGAGTATGGCACTTTCTTATTGGAGTTTTTATAAATGTTAATGTGAATTGAGCCTAAAGACGAAACAAAATTGATATAATTTTATTTACTTTTTAACAGATTTCATTAACAGATGTTTATGTTTTTTAAATGCAATAATAATTCCACCTGTCTGTAGACTAAATGCAATAATAGTTCCACCTGTCTGTAGACTAAAAATGTTTTGATATTAAAGCGTAAAAATAAAATCACGCAATATTGTATTTTTTAACATTGTTTTTTAACAGTTATTTGTACCACTTCATGATTTTTTAATTAAAGTAGATAAAGCCGTGTTCATTTTTATCTGAATTAAAATTATTTCCTTTATTAATATCCTTACATAAGACGTTCAATGGTCTACTTATAAAAAATAATCTTGCTGCTTATTTTACTTATGTTACATAATCTAAGTGAAAGTATTTATACTTTAAAATAACTGCGAACTTTGGTATAGAGATTTTATCTGAGTGACCTCAAGTAATACCGAGTTCAACATCCTACGTAAATTGCATAAGTTACTCGACAGTTTGTTATTAATATTAAATGTACACACACTTTCTTATAATTCCTGCGAAATTAACATTTTTTTATTAATCCATTCGGTAGTAAAAATTAACAGTATAACATTATAAAACGCATAATAAATCACAGAGCTGCTGTTGATTTTACACAAGCGACATATCGTTAACGATATTCCTACCGTCATTTGCTAGCCTGTGTTACGTGGCTTGGATATATAATATTTCAAATTGTGGTAACTTTTGGATACTATGGGTGCATTTTAAATAAATATTTGATGTGCTTAGTGCTTGTCAGTTGCCCTAAAAGCAATATTTCAAATGGAAGCAAGTCTGGTCGAGCGATGGAATTAAAACCCTCATGATTACACATATCATGGATATAATTATCTTTATCAACATTATTATATCCACGATGTGGGTTGTCATGAGGGTTTTGACTCCACCGTTTGACGGGACTTGGCCACCAGGTATAAAAGCATTGATTCGTGAATTCACGAGTTTAAGGTTTTTATATACGTAACCGTTGTATTGTTATTATGAATAGTGATTTTCAGTACTGTTATACACCGTTTTAAACCTAACATAATGTATTATGAATAAGATATTAAATCTATTGAAACAGGAGGTATGCGATACCAAATCAATAATTATTCGTAAAGACTACACATTTTTTGTGCCTACCTATTTATTACCTATATAATGTATGCTGTTAAAGAAATTCATTCATTCATACCATCACGGCATATCCCACAATGTGGTGTAACCAGCGAAAGGTGTGCGGATGTGCATTGCCTTATAAAAGGGAGAACAACACATCTATGTATACCCACACACCAGTCTCGTTTGACCAAAAAATGCAACATTCAGAATGTGTGGTGAACCTCATTGCTGAACTATGTGAGATGTTATTGTTGCCTGTTGTATTTTCGATTACCCGGCTCTAACGGGACACTCGAAAACAATGATTTAAAAGAATGGAAGCAATATTCTAAGCCGGTGCCTCTCAGCTAAAATCTCGTCTTAATATTATGTTAATGTTTGTTAAATGATGTGGAAATATATACTCATTTTTTGTCTCACTAGATTTTTGACGCATGAATAGATTCAGCTTTAAATATTGTTCTTACGATGATAATTCCCCACCCGTCAAACACAATGCGATATGTGCCACGCCATGTAATAAAACATTCGAAACACATAGATGACATTATTTGTAGTAATGGCTTACATAAATAGAGCGGTCCGACATTACTGCATTACACACATAAGACTTTAATATGAAAGAGAACCGGTTTGTCCGGTTTGCTTGGTGTAATCAGTTAGTGAGTGGGTTTGCTGCACTCGAAGTTTTCTCTCAGAACACGCTTTGGCCTTTATTAACCGCCACATCTGCACCACAGTACCAAACTACCTACAAGATCTATCACTGACACTTGCAATATCACACACAACAGCGCAGTATTTTCTCAGTGGTCGCCTTCTGCTGGTTCTCTACCGTATTTCGTTCGCCTTATCTCTCTCGCGTTATTTGTGCATTTAATGTTATTCGCGAGTGAGCACGGCGCATATTTACCGCTAGCTATTTTTGGAGGCCGACTTATTTATTTGTTTATTTCGCATCGAAAGCTGCCAATTTCCATAATCGAATATATAACAATAAATAATAAAATAATTGTACTAGACGTGTGTTTTGACATCATTAAATACGAAACGAATATATCTTTATTATTTCCTTGACGTTCCAAGCACAAAAACATGTCTAAATTCCGTAATGTTAACTTATTATTTTTCTCTCCCAAATTTTGAATACAATTATTTTATTTTTTATTAAGGGTTTATCCAATCTTGTCAATCCTACATTTATATTCTAACTTTTAAATGAATTATTAAATTACTTTTTTTTATTAATTCGTCATACATATCATACTATGCCATATACAAATAAATGTTCACGTACCTACTTTGATATGGTTAGTCATAGATAAATTTACCTTTATATATTTTATGCACGCGAGTTTGGTTCATAAATCTTATTTATAGTTAAATCTAATTTACATAGTTGTGTAGTTTCTGTTCAGATTGAAATAATAATTATATTGGAGTACGTGTATGAGAGAGTGTATAAAATTTAAAGGAAGGTAATAGTTAATTTTAAGATATTAATTGGTGCTTGTATTGTTTAATTCTTTCTCTGCCTATTTCAATGACTTCGGTGTGTAAGTATATACCTAGTTAATTTTTAATTTGTTATATGATTATTACAAATTGAAAAACGTTATATGTCTGTATAAAAATAAATTCCTCGAGAAAAATATATCCGTGTTTATGTAGGTATCTAATTAGTAAATAAGTTTCATTGTTTTCTAATGAATCATAAACTCGCATAGCTGATTTATTTGTCAACACAGTACATATTATTATATTATAATTATATAGATTTTCATTATTCCAGTCATAATACAGGTGATAATGGTAGTTATAGCGACCTATATAGTGAAATAACAATGTTATCTTTATCAGCTTACATACATTTTATTTATTATTATAAAAATGGTATGTATCTACTGCATTGTTCAGATTAAATCATTCAATACTCATTCATTTCTATACATCATTGTGAATTGAGGTAAAATATTATCATGTTTTTTTTTATAAGTCAAGTATTCTTGATTGATTTTCATCCTTACTTATTTATGAATTTGTAGTTTGATTGAAATAAAATCGACAAGAATGGAATGAGAGATAGGGGCCGCCCAAGAAAGGGATAATAAATAAATAAATTGGGATAATTTTTATAGCGCCGTTTTTGTGATAACCTCACCTCAAGGGCGCACCGGATGGCACGTCCATGTGAACGAATTTTGAAAGACGGAAATGTCAGAAGCGTGAACAACGATGAATGTAATATGTATAAGAGGATGTATGAATGTCGACGAGGCGATGAATGTGTGTAAAGATAGAAATAAGTGGCCTTCGGTTCTCTCTGCCTACCCCGCGAGGGACATGTCGTGATAGTATGTATGTATGTTTTGAACTAAAATGATTATTCCACTGTACTTACAAAAATAATATTTTTGCTTCACGTTGTTTAGTCGAATGAAATTATTTTGTGACAATAAATCTGCCTTTTCAACCTGAAAAAAAATATTCGTTTCAAGTCTATTTGTATTTTATGTATAACGAACAATCAAATATCTAAAAACAAATTTAGTCTGCACAAATAAAACGCAAGAATTTCTCAATTGAAACATATTTGTAATATTTATTCTCAGAAAATCAGACATTTATAGTGCTTACGACATGTTGTAAGCTATATTTCGTTATCTATGTTTTTGAGCACACCTTTAATCTTGTTGATTAAATCAACATACGGTGAAGTATAAAAAATGTACCTACTCGTACTTCGTCTCCATTTTCATACATTCGTTAATAAAGTGATAAAATAGTACCTAAGTGAAATGTGTAGATCAATGAAGGATTCAGATTCAGATCCGGGTACCTAAGTTTCGTTCTGCCACCGACCCGACCCATCAAACAATTACGTAATGCGTTTCGTAAACATGTTATTTTGGTACCATAATCATAACTAATTAAAAATATTCATTTGTTTGTTATTTTCCTTGAGATAATAACATTATATTATTATTATTATCTCTGTTGTATTATCATCTCAAACACAATTTAAGAATGTTGGGTTATCGCAAGACAAACAACTACCTACTCGGAATCAGAAACACTTAAAGGTCAAAGAAGAAAATGAGCCAGATATTATTATGATTATTACATTACTCACTTACACTACATTGCTTGCTCGATAGGTCAATATTATTTATTATTCATAACATTTATTAATCTATATACATTATACATATGTACCTATGTAGTTATTGTAAATTATATTACCTATGTACCAACTCATATCGCTTTCTTATTCTCGGAGTCACGTTTAACAGTTATGTATCGTTTTATATATAATTTATAGAAAGTACCGTGAACTTCAACAATGTATATGCATTATTTTAATTTAACGTTTTATTTCTTCAATATAGTACCTTAATTCATTTTATTACTACGCGAGGTCACGATTTTGTTTAAGTTTTTTATTTGCTATTTGTAACAATTTACCTACATTTGTCGGCCTTCGTGGCTCAGTTGGTTGGGTGTCGGACTGCTGATCCAAAGGTCCCGGGTTCGATTCCCGGTGGAGACACAGTTTTTAATTGTGTTTTAAATCTGAATCTGTGAGACGATTAATGTCGTAAATCTCCAGAATGTAATATTAAATTAATATTTGACACAGTACTTACCTGTTGTTGCCCGAGAAGTAAAATAAAATAAATTAGAATATTGTTTATAGAAAATATAAAAACTGATTTTTAATGACGATAGTAAAACAAATCAATGATAATTTTATATCTAATTTAATTAAATTCATCTAAGAAAACGATCAAAGCACGTGAATTGATTTTAATTTTTATTTTCAAAAATCCATATTTCGGATGTATCATTTCATAAAATTGACATAATCGTCCGTTTTAGAAAACCTACACGTTACCGAATGTTTAAGGAATATGTATATGACGTATATGTTTAGTCTGATGTTTCATGTCAAATTTTAAAATGTGATTTTTGGTTTTCAAGGCTACTCCACGAAGGACGTAGCATGCTGGTAATTACCTACAAAACTCCGGGGTGTAGTATTTTGATGTACCAATTCTTTTAGTCGAAAAACATTTTATTTATTTCTCCTTTAATTTTGATTCTGTAACTTCTTCATTCGTTTTTTTTTTTACCAATATTCTCTGATGCGATGTCCACTTTTTGTGTCGCATATAGTCTCCCCTTGGGATAAATTTCTGAAAAAAAAACTAATCTTCTCTCCTGTGACCTTGACCTAAATATTTTCATTAATGGTTAGTAAATATGTAGGTATAAAATAATATTTTCCCTTTTTTAAATAAAATTTGAACTTTTTTTTAAATTTTTTTGGTCATTGTTTATATTTGTGAACAGAAACATCAGTGATTACAAACGTAATAAAAAAGTCTCTACACCGATTTTCATTTTAAAACCTACATTTTCCATGGTGGTTTGAAAATTCTATTTTTGCATGTAGAGATGTATGTATAATATTTCATTTATATTCTATGGCCTGGTTGCCAATTTGCAAAATTATCCGTAATAGTTCCATGGAAAGCCTCTCCGTCTATATACTTTTATATTCCTCTTTGGCAGTCGTTTCTTTATCATTGTTTCAATATTGGAGAATAACTATTGTTCTCAATCTAATTACTACATACTTTACACTTATATCACTCTCTTTTTACAATATAAACTTATATTTTATTTTCATACGTTTTTTGCCATGCTCACATACAACAAGTAGACGACGCGACGATTGCATTCGATTATCGCTTCTTTAATATATTCTTATCAACCATCAATACAAGTGTATTAATGCGCTATTCTCTCCCTGTATATAGTTTCGTTTGTTAATACATATGTCCTCTGTATTGACGATATTGCTCTGTATTGCTAAGAATAATCTGTAATAGAACGATGTATGACAGGGTCAGAAATGAGGACATAAGGAAAGAATGTAGGATAAAGAATGATGTTATTAATAGAATGAAAGTGAACACATTGAGATGGTTTGGCCACATGGGGAGAATGAATGAGGAACGTACATACATATATATACATACATACCGTCACGCCCTTTCCCTATTTGAGGTAGGCAGAGAGAACCGAACGCCAGATTCTTCTATCTTGGCATACCTGTTTTGCCTCATTTACATTCATACATCGCGTCATACATGCTCTCATATTATTCTGACTTCGTATATTCCCCTCTTTCAAAATCTCATTTATATGATCATGCCAGCTCTTTCTCGGTCGACTTTTACATCACATTCCACTCTTTTCAGCCTTGTATACTTTCTTTGTCAGTCGTTCATCGTTCATTCTCTCTACATGTCCGAACCATCGAAAAGCATTTATCTTCATTCTACTCAAAATATCTCTTTCAATCTTACATTCTCTTCTGATATCTTGATTCCTTATCCTATCATAAATTGTTTTGTCACACATTCGTCTTAGGGATCTCATTTCCACAGCGTTAATTTTACTTTCATGCGTCTTCTGCCATGTCCATGTCTCACTTGCATACATTATGGTTGGAACGACAATAGCGTTGTGCACAGCAAGTTTTGCTGGCCTTGAAATAATGAGGAACGTCTGACGAAGAAAATATACATTGCGGACAGGAATGAAATGAGAGGTCGGGGCCGCCCAAGGAAAGGATGGCACGTCCATGTGAACGATACTTTGAAAGACGGAAATGTTAGAAGCGTTAACAACAGACGAACATGTATAAGACGATGTACGAATGTTGACGAGGCGATGAATGTATGTCAAGATAGAAGTAAGTGGCGTTCGGTTCTCTCTGCCTACCCCGTGAGGGACATGGCGTGATGGTATGTATGTATGTATGTATGTATTGACGATACACAATAATGAATGACATAAATGTAACGAAATGCAATATATTCCAATCTATGGTGATTATTTATTGTCATAACGATGTATAATATGTATGTATAACGATATTATTCACAAATGTTTTCTATATAATAAGTATTAATTATTGCGTGCTGCCAGCCACTGTTAGCGGATATCGGACATACCATACAATACAGATACCTAGTACTTTCTCTGCCATTCCATGATTTGTATACAACATACCTACCTCTCTAAATATGTATGTAGGTATATAAATGCTCGACACTTGGCCGTCGCGGTAGAATGAACGCGGTCGTTGAAATTATGATTGTTGTTTATTCATTATTATTTTATGTATGATAACTAAGTAGGTACCTAGGTACTTTTGATACATTATTATTCTACTGATGTAACAACCGGATTGTATTTAAATACTGTACTTACAGACGGTGGCCAAATTAATACAATCAAAGGAAAAAAATGCAAAAATAATTGTATTTTTAGCTGTTATCCAGCAAAATCGAATCACATCAGTATATTTTTAATTGTGGCAACTCCCTTCATTATTGTTATCGTACTTGCAACACTTTTTAAGCATCAACATGAAGTTTGTCACATACAAGATACGATATAATGTCAGTTTAGTATTGGTCTTCACAGAGTGTGCGGGTGTTAATGGAATATTTTGCCCATTGATTTTGTGTTTATTTGAGACAGTGTTTGAGTGTTTCTTACATTTTTTTTTAAATAACAGGTAAACCTAATATTTATTACTAAATATTTATCACAATAATTATACTACTTATCAAATTATTACGATTTTGATAAATTATTTTCTAAATGTATGCTGAATTTCAGAATTTTTTGGTTTATTTTAGAAATGGGAAGATCTTGTGACCTCACTCCAAGAAAAAAATCTAAAATTGCAACCCTTCTTGGTCACTGTGAATACAGTCAACGAGAAATTGCCACACTTACCAATGTTTCTCAATATTCTGTGCACAAAATAAGTAGGCAAATGAAAGGAAATGTACCCCTTGAACCATCTCGAATAGGAAAATGTGGACGAAAGCGCATTACTACTCCGCGAACAGAAAGAAAAATCAGAAATGTTGCTCTAGAAAATAGACAGAAGCCTCGAAAAGTAATTAAATCTATTTTGCAGACCACAGGAGTCAATATATCTGATCGTACATTGAGACGAAGATTGGTGGAAATGGACCTCAAATGTTATCGCCCAGTGAAAAAGCCAAAACTAACACCTGAAATGCGTAAAAAGCGACTAGAATGGGCACTAAAACACCAAAATTGGAACGAAGACGATTGGAGCAAGGTATTAGAATGTAAAATAAGTTTTTATGAAACTTTCTGTATTAAATAAAATTGACTAGTGAAAACTTCTCGTGTTCTTTCAGGTTTGTTTTTCTGATGAATCCTCAATCCAAATACTGCAGGACAAAACTCAATATGTGAGAAGAAGGCCAGGTGAAAAATATAATGAGGAATGTGTGGTCCAAAGAGTGAAGCACCCTCAGTCAATAATGATCTGGTCAGTGATTAGTGGGATGGGTATGGGAAGGCTGTATATTGTGAATGGCACAATGCGCCAGGACCAGTATATATATAAGTTTTAAAAGGGAGACTAAAGCCTCAAGTGGCCGAATGGTTTCCAAATGGAAAATATGTATTTATGCATGATTCTGCACCCTGCCACAAAGCGAAAACCGTTACTAAATTTCTAGAAGGAGAAAAAATAAAGGTATTAGATTGGCCAGGAAATTCACCGGATCTAAATCCAATTGAAAACGTTTGGGAGGCTCTGAAAAGGGCAATTGTAATAAAAGGTGTCATCACCAACAAAAGACAACTAATAGAAAACATAATTGAGGCATGGCACAACACACCAGAATTAAAAAATATCTCAATTAAATGTATCTCCAGCATGCCCAGAAGAATATCAGCAGTAATTAAAGCTAAGGGAGGATTTACTAAATATTGATCATTTTACCATAAAACGTATTTTATTATCAATAAACTATTATATATTCATAGTAAATGCATTTTATTTTATAAAAATATATT
Source organism: Molanna angustata (assembly GCA_963576475.1). NCBI lineage: Eukaryota > Metazoa > Arthropoda > Insecta > Trichoptera > Molannidae > Molanna > Molanna angustata. The sequence goes on from OY754974.1 coordinate 22,878,913, forward strand.
AAATCTCCCATAATATTCTAGAAAGATCGAAATAAGAAAAAAATAATAATTTTCAATGATTCGAAGTCTAAAAACTGCTATAAATTCATTTGATTGTATTAATTTGGCCACCGTCTGTAATTGCGATAAAATCCCAATAATATTTTATATGTTGTGTTTTCCGAATTTTTTTATGTTATTGAAACTTAAATTATCGTTCATTTAAAAAAATATTTGGAGTAATGCAATATTTTCCGATGACATTAGAATGTATTTTGGTTTAGATAAATGGTAAAATACTTGTAAGAGTGGAGAAATGTTTCATTAAACAGATATTATTTTATTATGATAAAATTATATTTGTTTTTATCGTGATATGTACCGTTTTCCCCCTCACCTTTTTGACAAGACAATGTATGCGCTTTCCGCTTTGGGCAAACGCGGTTGCGCTTTTTTCGAATTTTCTATTTTACCCACCTAGCAACACTGCTTGACGCCATCTATATTTTTTTAATGACTCATCTTCGCGTTTTCTGTGTTTATCTCAATTTCTCATAGCTTTTTTGTGGAAAATGTTTGGCGACGTTGTCGTGTAAAACAACCCTTAATGTATAGGTATGTCTTATTATCTTTTAGATTGACGTGAACTTTAATTAATTTGTCTTAAAATAGAGCTTTGAAGTGATTCAACCAGTTTATATTGTTCTTATGTATAGTAATAATAAACGATTTCTACCGGGCAACTACACTAGTAAGTAAACTTGAAACAAGTATTTATAAAAACTAAAAAACATTTACTAAATAAATAATGCAAAAGAAAACACGATTTAAAAATAATAATGAGTCCAAAAAAACGAGAATGGATGGGATGCGAAGGGAAGAAAGATATAAAAATTATAGGTGTGTGAATAAGTAGTTTCTTGAAAAGCACCAAGCTTCTTCTAGGAGCTTCTCTTATATCATTGGGTAATTGGTTCCACAGCCGGGCTGCTTCTGCGTGAATTGTGAAGGAATAAGTGTAAGAGGAATGTATGCGTATTTTTTAATTAAATTTTAAATCAACCTAAATTTTTTTATTAATGAAATCATTAACTTACCTAATTTTTATTTAAATAGCCTTTTTTGGTGTAACAAAGCCTAGCCATAAATATGAATTGTACTGTTTTTATGTGTCGAATTGTGTGCTTTTTTTATGTTGTAAATTCTGAGAAAATGTGCTTTGTTGATCATTTTCTAGAAGTTTCTTGGTTCACTTTTTAAATTAACATACTTTTAATACTATAAAAAGGTATAAGAATGAAACATTTTGAAGTACAAAACACAATATCCATATATATAACTTGGTTTGAGTACTAATTTTTATCACAAAGTATTTTATTTTACCTTTCTCTTTTCATCTTTCACAACAAAGAAACAATTCCGACTTTGATGTGTTTTTAATGATGGAACAAAATCATAATATATAAAGGGAAACATTCAGAAAGCTTTTTAACATGTGTTTACAAAGGATGTGGAGAGTTCCGGGATTATTTGAACAAGGATGAGAACAACATTTTTAACTGATTTTTTTTTATATTTCCAGGGAAAGGCAAAGAGAGCAGGAAGCGAGGGACATTGAAAACCAACAAATGAAGGAGAGAGAAAGATTAGAAAGAGATAGGGAGAGGGAAAAGGCTGAACGGGAACAACAGGAGAGGGAGAGGCAAGAAAAAGCTGTTCACAAACACTTTGAGGACTCCTTGAGGCTTGCTAACCAAAAGGTTTATTATTTAAAAGTTTTTCATTTCTCCTTTGTGTGACAAAAATTATCTGTTGACCTGAATTAAACAAAATAATATATTTTTTCACCTTTCAGTCAGTTTGAAAGAAATTAAATTATGTCTATATTTGTTTGTTTATTTATTCAATTATTAGAAAACATTATTACTATGAAATATTTTATCATGCTGATATATCTGATCTCACAACAGCATTTGCTCATTCAATCTCTCAAGTCTATTTTTGAATGGATTAACATTTAATGCATCAACAAATTATTATTACTATGAAATATATTATCATGCTGATATGTCTGATCTCACGACAGCATTTACTTGTTCAATCCATCAAGTTTATTTTTTTTTAATCCTTATGGCAAACCATTTTCGACTATAAAATCTGTAACTTTGTTTATCGAGCTTTAAACCGTGAACTCTTAAATTAGTATTTCGGTTGAATCAGATCATCAAATTCAGTTCAGGGCAGATTGAATCAGTTTTATGAATTGTCAGAAAATGATTATTAAAAAAGTATCATTGGAGTGGATTTTTGTGATTAATGATCTGTTAAAATTGACTAAAAGGGAAATGAGTCCTTGAATTAGTGACAACTTTCTATAAGTCTATAGCTATTTGATTTTAAATTGGCATCTAAGTGAAGATACGAGATATACTGGTTGAACAATAAACCCAAATGATTTTGTACTTGCGTTTTTGCTTGTTCTTGTATATCTAATAGTATATATTGTGTGTTATAGCGTGAGAGAACCATGTCCTGGAGTCTGATCAATAGTCTGACACCTTCCGGTCGTGGTGGTATGCCCCCCCAAGGTGTGCCACAACAAGTGGTAGCTCCCACGCAACCCCCTCCAGACCAGGACCCCAGAAGTCTCAACAACGACAGACTCAGAGGGCCACCCGATATTAGAGATAGAAATAATTATTACTCATCTTCACCTGTAAGTACTTTCATAAATCATGTTTTATTACATTTCCAGGAAAATACATGTAATTAATTAACTTTTCATATCCAATCTGCATCTTTGAAGATTTATAAGATTATTAGAGAAGTGTCCTTATACAAAGGAAGGATGAAATTCATTTTTAATTACCCATATTACTTTGAATAAATATTTCTTTGTGGCAAGTTTTCTTATTTTATCTTTGGTTAAACTAAGAATGTTTTTCATTTTCAGATACAAAGGCCACCCAGTGTTCCTAATAAGAATGATTATCCACCTCCTCCAGCTCACAGTCGTCTATCTATTAATCCTAAAACATTAGAAAAACCTCAAGTCCATGTGAGCCTCCCCAAGGGAGAACCAAACTTTAATATATATAATTATACTAATTATCATCATCCATCGGGATATGTCAACCACGATAGTAAAACCAAATCCGAACATTTAAATAAAGTTCAGTTACACAGTAACACCTCAATTAGTAAAGCTCTACCTAATAGTATACAACAGGAAAGAGATAGAGACAATTTATTACCAACTCCACCTCCGTTAATGAGTGAAATAAAAAATTCGGTAATAGTGAAACACGATGGCAAAATGCCCGGTCATCATTTAGACATTAAATCTCATCCCACCCATTCCCCCAAGTTAAGAGGAGGAGATATGAGCGCTCACTACTTACCAGTGTCACAACCTCCGCCTATAGCTTACAGGGGAGGTCCCCCTCCTTCGCAGATGCAGGTGCAAGGTCCACCACAGAGGGGGAGGCCGCAACACTCACCAGCCCCTACACCTGCCCGACCTCGTCCAGAAATGTACACTCGACCTCCCCATGGATATGCTTATCATCCCACTCCAACGCCGCCTCCTCCTGTGCCCTGCAAACCAAAAGTATCTAGTCCCGCACCACCCCATATTTATGGCAAACCTAGCGCTGGTATTATGAGTGGTATACCCGTGTGCAGATCTCAGGAGCCTCCAGTGGCAGTGAACGCTATTCCTCTCACTTCCAAGGCTAACAGCGCACCCGGGATGTACCCAGCATCGCGACCTCCACCGCCAGCACATTCCAGGGGTGAACCGAGACCTCTTCTACCTCCGGGGGCCTCTCCTCCCGCAGCTCATCCTGCACCTCAGCCGCTCTCCTATCAGACGCAACCCTTGGATTTAGGAATCTCCTCCGAAAGAGACGACGGTGATCGTTCTCCCAAAAGAAGAGGTACTCCCATCCAGAATCTCTCGGATGGTTTTGCAGCTGAAGTAAAAAAGAGAAGAATGGAACCGACGGGACCTCCTTTTCAAATGGAAACCATACAACAATATCCCGCAGCTAACACATCTCCTCTATTGTCCAGAGTAAGTGAGCCAACACCTCTCATCGCCAGCGCTGCTACTACTATCACCACCATGGTTAATACTGCTGCTTATTGTACGTCACCAGCTCCTCGTACACAAACTGACTCTCCAGTGAGAATACCTTCCGCTGATGGTGCTGTTAGACCGCCCAGTGTTCCCAGACCCGTAGAAAAAATAGAAACTGATACTATTGTAGTGCAACCTTCTAATCCCCCCTGTGTTTCACCCCTCCCACCTGTTACTCCGGTGAAGGTTCCTTCTCCTCCAGCGACGGGAAGCCCCAAGGAGAGCGGTGCTCCCGTTCGTCACCTCAAGAAAGCCTGGCTACAAAGGCATGAAACTGCGCCTGAAGCTGAAAAGGAACAACCACCGGTTGTTGTCCTTCCTACGAGTGTAGTTCCACCTGTGACTCGTACTCCCGAGACACATTCCTTGCAGCACGTTGGCTCTATGGCTGTAAATAGTATAATTAGAACTAAACCGAACAAAGTTGCTAGGAAACCTCAAAAAGAAACCAACGGACATATAGAAGACTCTCGTAAGATAGAAGATAGTTCTAGTTCTGACCAAGAACGAACCTTGAAAACTCCTCCGAAAAGAAAACCACCCAAAGTTAAAAGAAAAAAAGGTGGAGGGAATCGAAAGTCAACTTCAGAAGAAACTAAAAAGAAAAAGCAAATTATAAATGAAAGTGGAAGTGAAAGTGATAAGGAAAGTAATAGTGATAAAGACTCTGACTCGGGTGCTAGTTTAAATCATTCTGTAAACGTTAAGAAATCTGCAAACGGTGGAGGAAGCAATGGTAATGGTAAGGAGACTAAGGAGAAAGAACCAAGAAAGAGAGGTAGACGTCCCAAATCCTCTAAAGGTGATAAGAATGGCGACGATGAGCCTGTTAGAAATAAGAAATCTAAGGATGATCCTCCTAACCCCTCGTTCCACAAGCCACCAGTGGGTCAGCTGAAGAAGACGGGAGAATCCTTCCTTCAAGATGGATCATGCTGCGAGGTGGCTCCAAAACTGGCCAAGTGTAGGGAGTGCAGATGGACACCTAATCAGCGCTCCAAGAATATGACAAACATATTCTGCCGCTTCTATGCCTTCCGAAGACTGCGATATACCAAAAACGGACAATTAGCCATTGCTGGATTTTCAGATCCCAACAAGGATCCAACAGAGGTAATAATCATTATTACTGTATTGTTTTGTACTAATTTTTATTATTCATTGAAATGATTTTGCTTTTCCCAAATCAACTGCAGACTTTCAGAATAGTTTTGTTTTTTTAACTTGTGAATTTTGAAAGAAATTTTATATTATTTATGGTTTATTTTCCATTGTATAGTATGTGACATTTTGTTTGTTTTCAGGAGGATAAAAAGTTATGGTTACAAACGTCTGGAGACAACGAATTAGATATAGAAATGAGCTGTTTTTTGTTAAGACAAATTGGAGATCAATTCTGTGATATGTTGCAACAAGAAAATGATGCCAAAAGTCATAGTCTTAATGAAGGTAAATATTTATTTTTGATTCTTTGTGTAATAGTTACTTTATGTGGCGATTCATTATAATAATAATGAGATTGTCCCAAGAGTTAATTAACTGAAAATTTTTCAAGAATTTACGATCATAGTAAGACTATTACTTATTGGCTCTATCCAATGAATTACTATTCTGTGATCAATGTGATCTTTCTCAATGTTTGTCTTTCTGATGACACAGTTCATGAATGTAGTGAAGCGATTATCTTTACGTCAATACAAGTACAACCATACTACCATTTAAAGCAATATTTTTAACTATTTTGAAATGATTATTATCACTTAAATATTTTTTTTTTAATAACTTCTTTATTTGATAAAACTTTTAAATCAATAAATAATATGACCGACCGCCGTGGCACAGTTGGTAAGCCGTTTGGTTTCTGTGCAGGCGTCCTGGGTTCGATTCTCAGCAGAGGAGAAATTTATTTAAATTCATTTTTCACGCGAATATTGCTTCTCTGGGGTGGAAACACTGGTTAGTTGAAAGAAATTGCCATACGGCAATAAACTCGCCACTTGCGCAAGGTGCAATTATTTGTAGGTATAATTATTTTTTGTTTGTTTATTTCAGATAAAACTATTGCTTGGAAAAGGGTTGTCCAAGGTGTTAGAGAGATGTGTGATGTTTGCGAAACTACATTATTCAATTTTCATTGGGCGTGTGGAAAATGTGGATTCGTCGTATGTTTAGATTGTTATAAGGTGAATATACAATATTTTCTCCATCTCTTCATTATAATAATACTTAATGTTAGACTCGAATTTGTTGTACATTGTAGCTCAGTTAGTCACATGTTTTGGGTTCGATTCCTGTTAATTTGCTCTAGAATTAAATCATGTATATAATGCACAAATAAATTAGTACATTCTGTTAAATGGTTTTGAAACAGTATTATTTAAATTATTTTAGATATTTCAAGTTTAAGTTCTTACAATTCCAATTAAAAAAATAACATTTTTTTATGATTTGAATCAACTTTAAATATATTAGTTTTTGTAAAGTAATGATTGATGGGTAAGGCTGTAGATTTTTCCTCTTTTTAACATAGATACTTTTAAGTTACAGTACCAAACAAGTAACGTAAAAGTAATCTAAAAGCAAAATATTATTGAAGTGATTTTGAAGTAAAACAGATTTATGTCAAAACATACTTTCTCGGTTAATATTAGCCAAGAAATAGCTTTGGCGAACAAATAATTAATATCATTAAAATAAAAGATGGGTGGTGGCAGAGGGGTTTGAGAGCTGGGCTAGTAATCCAGTGTTTGTGAGTTTGAACTCTACCATGACTAATTTCGTTCACATACAGCTCAAGCATATGCTCAATTTAGGAAATACACGAGGATGTATGTATATGTACTTGTTACAAATATATTATCATTCTGGTGAAAATAAAAAAAATAATGATATTTGAAAATTTACATTAAAACACATTGCATATGTTTTATCGTCATATAGATGAATTATCATACTTTACCATATGTTTAATGTTAACTAACTAAAAGGCTAACTTAAAAATACCCGTCACATTATTTGTTTACAAAAGTAAAATACAAAAACACTTTGAAATTCATTTATTGAAAATGGCTCTGCTGTAGGCAGAACCATTTACTAAATCTAATGGTTACCTTAAATACAAATCTATATTACAATAATATCTATCTTAGCTGATATAAAAAATAAACTTTTTATGATACTGGACAAAGCTTAAAGATTGTGCAAAAAGTGGAAAAATCTACTGCCTTACCCTAATAGCAAAATAATTATACTATGGTCATTTTATGCAAAGTGATGACTTGAATATAATACAGATTATTAAGGTTAAATAATATGATAAATATTATTAATGATAAATCAATCCTCTTTTTTTTAAATCTTGGGGAATTAAAATGCAATCATACATCATTTTTTTAATTAAAGGGTGGTTAAATTTCAAGGGCCGATGTTGATTTTGAATAAAACACAAATTATTTAGGAAATTATTGACATTTCTTTTTATTATGATAATATTGGTATGGCTCAATTATGTATGGAACAAAATATCGGCCAAATGGCAGCCGCGGCCGCGGCGGCCCACCTCCATCCGATAGTCCAAATTTTCGATGACGCTGAGGCATAATTAAGGTTCTATGTCGTTAATGTGCCGAATTATCTCATCCTTTAGCTCTTGAGTTGTTGCTGGCTTATCGATGTACACCTTTTCTTTCGTGAGATTATTCGGCCATCAAATTTTTCGCGCAAAAGAGCCATTATTTCGTTAGCTGTGTGGCAAGTGGCACCGTCCTGTTGAAACCACATATCGTCCACATCCATATCTTCCAATTCGGGCCATAAAAAGTTTGTTATCATCTCACGATAGCGAACACCATTCACAGTAACTGCCTGACCGGTCTCATTTTGGAAAAAATACGGTCCGATGATGCCGCCAGCCCATAAACGGCACCAAACAATCACTCTTTGTGGATGCATTGGTTTTTGACAATCACTCTTGGATTATAATCATTCGCCCAAATGCGGCAATTCTGCTTATTGACGAATCCACTGAGGTGAAAATGTGCCTCATCACTGAAGATGATTTTCTTCGAAAATTTTCATAATAGGCCTGAATAACTTTAACGCGTTGCTCGATTGTGTATCTTTCCATGGTTCAAATTGAGTTAATCTGAAATTGAGAAATGTCAAATAAAATGCAGAAAAAAACTTGACCATTAGGTGTGGTTCACATTGAACATCGGCCCTTGAAATTTAACCACCCGTTATTTGTAAAGTTATGTAAGTTTGAAGTATTACCATAAAATGTAATATAAATAATCCTAATTAATAAAATAAGCATATAAATCATGTCTTCAATTAAGAAAATTGTGTCTCAGCATGATGCTAGCAGATTACACAATTATTTTTACTGCAATATTTAACTTAAGTTTTAGAATTTCAATTTATTATTTCACTTCAAAGACTACAAAAATAGCATAAACGTTGATAATAAATATAGTATTGCTCCAGAACAAGCTTTCATATATAAAATTCCATTATACTATTTTTTAGAGTATTGTTGTATTGATTTGTTTTTATTAAAAAATTGACATACATACATAATGTTAAATTAATACGGATGGATATAAATAACTATCACTAAATATCTAGAATAATCACATGTAGGGTATAAAAGATAATATTGGGTTTGTTGTTTGCTTGCACGTTTGTGAGAAAACTGCCCCCCTCCAGGATGAAAAATATCAAGATGTTTTGGGATAACTATACCACTTGATATATTCTTTCAAAAATTATTGAATTACTATTAAAAATAATGTGTTTTACAGAGTCGTACCGGAGGAAACGGGGTTCCCAGTCCAGCTGTGTCAGGTGCACTCGCACGCGAACGTGACGAACATGGATGGCTGACTTGCACATCACGTGCCTCTCATGATCCGTCACGCCTGATGCTGACACAGATAGCAGCTGGCGAGGTCTTGGGGAGGGTCAACAGAGCGTTGCATAGGGCTCGCTTACTGTGGGCTGTACCGCAAGACTGTGGATGCTCACATACGCCTTCGCCTCCTTCAGCACATCTTGCAAGGGCTTGCAGGAGAATGCTGAAGGAGGCTGTGCTGGGAAACCTCAAGGTAACATTTTTATTACTAAACAGTTCTGTAAATGTAGTGGCAGGAAATTTTTCTAATCTGAAAATAATAAATTAGATATAAAAATCATAGTCATTACCCTATATTTACCTTGAGCTGTACAGTTTATTATGCTGGTGAGATTGTGACACGATATATGGTGCTCAATTCTGGAATTTTAATGGCGTCTCTTAACTGTGTTCCTTTATTTGTAGTAAATTTGTTGTTATATCACTTTATACACTATAATTTATTGAAATATATTATACAAATAAAATAAAGATTATTTAGAATTCATTTTTCGTATATAATTTACCTTGTTTTTTTTTTTGTTACAGAAAATGAAAGACGAGGGAAAGGACAAGTCTGAAACGCTTTCAAATGGTTCTCCAAAGAACGGCAATACAGCGATAAGTTGGTTGGCTGATGTTGCCCTCAAGAATGAGGACAAAGGCAACGACGATAGTTCCAGTTCAGATTCTGATGCGGAAGGAAACTTTTCCACTTTACGTGAACTGCTCATTCGCCCCAATAAACCAGCCAGTGGAAATGATTCTCCAACCTCTGCAAATGGAAAGCCAAATAAGAAATCTCGATTGGATATTCTGGATGATGTTATATCAAGTGTCATCGATAATAAGACTGAAGATAAAGATAACGATATGGATATTAAATCGTTTACACTTAAACATTTTGTAAGGAGGTACCAAAAAGGAAATGCATCCGGTAGAGACCAACTTCCAACAAGAATAATGACCCACACTGAATCTTGTTCCCTGTATCCTGATATTCCCCATTCGTGGCTTTGTGATGGAAAATTATTGCGTTTGACAGATCCACTGCACCCTGGCAACTATAAAATATTCCAGGTATTTATATTTTATACATATTCTTTGCTGTCATTAATTATTATTTTATTACATATTCCGTTAAGATTCTCAATTATGTAATTAATGTTTATAACTATTTTCCAGGATCAATGGAAGAGAGGACAACCAGTTATAGTTTCTGATGTATTAAAACTGATGAATAAAGAATTATGGACACCTGAAAGCTTTTCTAATGATTTTGGTGAAGAAAAAAACGATTTAATAAATTGTTTAACTAGCAATATTGTTCCTAATCAACCCATGAAGAAATTCTGGGACGGTTTTGAAAACTCTAATAAGCGACTAAAAGACGAACGAGGGGAACCTATGCTACTTAAGCTGAAAGACTGGCCACCGGGAGAGGACTTTGCAGAACTGCTTCCCACCCGATATGCAGATCTCATGAAGTGTCTTCCCTTACAAGAATACACTCATCGTACGGGTCGTCTAAATCTGGCCTCCCGTCTCCCTGATTGCTTCGTCCGACCTGATCTGGGTCCAAAGATGTATACCGCCTATGGCTCTACAACAAATCCCAGCATTGGAACTACTAATTTGCATCTGGACATAAGTGATGCTGTCAATGTAATGGTCTATGTGAGTGATCCCAAAGATGCCGGTGAAGCCTTCCGAGCCATAGATGAGGCCGGCTGTGACATATTAACCCGTCGTAGAGTAAGAGAGCGCGGAGAACTCCCCGGAGCTCTATGGCACATATACAATCCTCGAGATGCGGATAAGATTAGGGATTTACTCAATAAAATGGCGATAGAACGCGGTGCTCATCCACAGCCACATCACGATCCTATTCACGACCAAAGTCTCTATCTGGACGCTGCCTTGAGAGAACGTCTTTACAAGGAATACCGAGTGGAGGGATATGCCATAGCACAGTGCCTAGGTGATGCAGTTTTCATACCTGCTGGAGCGCCTCATCAAGTTCGTAACCTCCACGACTGCATCAAGGTCGCCGAAGATTTTGTATCACCTGAAAACATATCTCATTGTTTTCACTTGACCCAAGAATTCCGCGATCTCACAGATAATCATACTAATCACGAAGATAAGCTACAAATTAAGAACATTATTTATCATGCTGTGAAAGACTCTTTAGATTGTTTGAAAAAAGCCGCAGCCGTAGCGGAAAATGTGGGTGAAGTGGACAACAAAGATGATGTTAAAAAACAAACGTTACCCTGAGTGTGTAAATGGAAATTAGAGTGATAGAACTTTAAAGTAATTCACTTATAATATGCTTGTGATATTGTTTAAAGATTAAGAAACTCATTTTTAAATTTTAAAACTTCTTGGTGTTTAATTTTTTCTTACATTCTATTAATAATGGAACTAAGTTCCTCGAACATGTTTTAGTTTTTTCGCTGTAAATATTTCATTGACTTATGTCGTATTTGTGATAACATCATTACTATGTAGTGAGCAAATGTAACTACGAATTTCCTATGTATATATTTTGATAGTGTCGTTAAAGAAGTGTTTAGGATTTTGTAGAGTACGGAGGTGTTAAGTTGTAAATTGAGGAAAGTTGGGATGTAAATGCAATGCACGGTTCACCTTCCTCTCTCACGATAGTTTACCTGTAAGTGATGCACTAGCCAATGTAGATTACTTATATATTATTGTTAACAAACATTACCTGCCTACCATAGATGATATTGTGTCGATATAACATCATCTGCGTAACATGTTGCTAGGGTTAGGGACTACCATTAACCCATACCATACCATCTGCATATGTTGCTAATCTCTCTATAGAATAATAACATATACACCTTGTATGTGTTAGGCCACGTGATGATTGTATTGTACTATACATGTCATGAGATACTGTCTTGTTTTGGTAATGATTTAGTGCTTATATTGTGTGTGATCCTTCCTGTTGATTCTCAATCGAGATAACAATATCTATTACATAACTGTGCATTGTAAATTCTTTTTGCACTATTCTCAGTGTAGTTTATATTTTTCTGTCCACTTAAATATATAAGTGCTATTTCATTGAAAAGTGCCAATTGGAGTTTATATTTTTCTTTTTTGTTTAAGTGCATATACAACAAAATATTTTTAGTTCAGAATTGATCAATACCAACATAATACAATCTTGATGTTGTCCTTTTGCTGCATTTATGTGTCATCATGAAAGATGTAATTTTAACATGTAAATAAACCAAAATATTTACTGCTTTGTTGATACCTTGGAGTTCATTATTGATCCATCAATTCAGTATAATAGAAATTTGTACAAAAATATTCCCAATGGGTGTTTTTCTTTCTTCATGTATTTTTTTATGTCACTTTAAAAGTACATGACAATTATTTCTTTTTTAATTTAAATCACAAAAATATTTAATTGATTACCTTTTAGCAGTTACAATGTTGTAAAATATGTAGGAATTCATATGTGTATAGTAATCTCAATTTGTGTTAAAAATTGGTTTATCAAATTTTGAATTGATGTATTTTTGTTGTATGTAGCACATAGGAGTAATTATATAAAATAAATATAATTAGCTTGACATAAAGGTATGTATGTATGTTGCAAAGGAAACAAGTCATCAATAACTTGAAACTGTGATTTGTTTTTTGTTTTTTATTTCCATATAATAATAATATTATAATTGTCAATGTTGATCTCAGAAGGTGTTAAATAACAACGATTCATTATAGTATTTGATAAATGCGTAATGTTTTTGCCCACCTTATTATTATTTGCATTAGAGGATGCATTTATTTTTATTTTGGCGATGCGTTCGATAACGCCATTTTGTTTAACTATAAAGTAGCCATTGCAAGACTATTTAAGTTATTAATTTGTGCATCACAATATTACTTGTACAACAGTATATTTTGTATTTAGTTTATTGTATTCTACTGTATTCTTCCCCTTTCCGCATTATTCATATGACTATCTTATTCCTTGTCTGATTTCGTTTGGCAAGGAATTTTTTGTACTGTGTATATGTAATAATAAGTTGGAATAAAAAAATGTTTATATTACATTACAGTTTTTTATTAAACTATATTAATATTTGCACTTATGTGGGTATATAATTAACTACTCCTTATCTGATAATGGAACTTATAAAATTATATATTTAATGAAATAATTTACAAAAATAGCAATTAGGAAAAGAAAATCAGATGATTCAGGTGGAATATACCTAGACAAAGACTTATTAAAGTAATATACATAATTTGCTTAAATCGTATATTATACTAGGTGCATGTAACACATGAGATCCAACTGTCGATAGTGATAGTATGTATAGTTGAAGAATAAGTACCAAACTATAAACCCATAAATCCAAAATATTGAATATTTTAAGATATTTAGTTTTCTGTACAACACATATAGGTATGTATGTCAAGATAGGACAGTATGGAGGTCAGTCCTTTATTTATACCCGAAATATGAAGACAGCATGATGGTATGTTTGGAGATTAAGTATCAAACTATTAAGTATTCTTACATATTGTGTATATGCGACTGCCATACAAATTGTATGAAGCGATGTCGTCACTAAATTCAATTTTTTTAATAATTTGAGATGTAATAATTACAATGGTGATATTTTTTATAGCAAATTAAATTATCTAGTTGGGGTGTTTCGGCTTTTTTCGATATTTTTAAAAACTTTGGAAATACAGGCAGCTAAACACAAATTTATCATAAAAAATGCTTTTCTTAGTAATTTTTTTTTGAGAAACTTGGTGATAACCCTTTTTGGAAAATGACTCTCATAATAAAGACTGATACACAGGCAAATTATAAACTGGGTTGGTATCATGTGAATAAATGATGAATTAAATTGTGTGTATTTTATCCTTGTTTTTTGTAAAGAAAACTATTGTTCTCTCAAGGTTCTGTCTATGAAAATGTTAGCATTTCCAATTAATAAAATCTAGAACAGTAGAATCAGGAAATTAGTCTCTATCCTGGAAATGAGTCAAAAATCCAACAATTAATAATATGTCCTCAAACCTTATTTTTTTCACTCAACATATAAAATGTATATAAAAATGGTAATGAACAGTCATGGTATAGAAACTAAATCCACAATAATAAAAAATGACCCATTTTTAAATAATAATGAACACTGCACCCTGTAAAAGTTACAATGAATATTTTAAGATATTTTGTTTTCTATACAACACATGTAGGTATGTATGTCAAAGTCAAAAGATAGGACAGTATGGAGGTCATTCCTTTTCTCCTACCCGGAATATGAAAACAGCATGATGGTATGTATGTTTGTTTGGAGATTTAAGTATCAAACTATTAAGTCTTCTTACACATATTATTGTGTATAGGCTACTGCCATACAAATTGTATGACGCAATGTCGTCACTAACTTCAATTTTTATAAAAATTGTTAAAAAAAATCGAGATGTACTACTACAATGTTAATATTTTTTATAGAAAATTAAATTATCTAGTTGGGTTGTTTCAGGTTTTTTCGATATTTAAAAAAAAATAGAAATAAAGGCAGTTAAACACATAAATTTATCATAAAAAAAATATTTTTCTTGATAAAAAATGTTTGAGAAACTCTGGAATTTTTTTGACAAATAATGTTGAGATTTTGTATTTGTCTATGTTCATACCAAGTTTCAGCGTTCTAGTCCTTATGGTTTCTGAGATAAATGGAAAAATAAAGTCATCTTTCATACCATCACGTCATATCCCACAAAGTGGGGTAACCAGCGAAAGGTGTGCGGGTGTGATTGCCTTATAAAAGGGAGCACAACACATCTGTGTATACTCACACACCAGTCTCGTCTCACCTAAAAGACACTACATTCAGAATGGGTGGTGAACCTCATTGCTGAACTATGTGAGATTTTACTGTCGCCTGTTGTATTTTCGATTACCCGGCTCTTACGGGACACTCGAAAACAATAATAGAAAAGAGTGGAAGTAAAAATTCAAAAGTTGATAACCCCTGACTGAAACAAAAATTCAAAATTCTGAGTACAAAAGTTTTTGTAGGCCTATAACTATTTATATATTCTGAAATTTTGGGCTCTGTAAATTGAGCGGATCAAAAGTTATAAGGGGACACACACAGACAGACAGACACCCGAAATGTTCTACTCCGAATTCTGAGTAAATCCGTATATGGAACATATATACTGCGAAGCCTCAGTTGGTGTTTTTTGACTTTAATTTGGAAAAGCCGTGAAAAAAGTAGACCGTGCATACAATTTTCGCGTATCCTGGCTTGAAACATTGTCGATATGTTAAGAGAACAAAGTTCTCCTGAACAAATCGACAGTTGGAATATATTGATAATAAAAAAAAATCAATAATCCAAAACCAAGATTAACCGGTTTTTTACCGTGGGCCCCATTTGGGGATCGCTTCTTCTGATTCTTCTAAAAACACCAACTTGACTTGTTTTTATATATTTTGAGATTATGTATCATTAACAAAGTGTGCTTCTTGATGTAGAAATATATTTTTTTAAATTTCGTTATATATTTTATGTAAATATTAATCATTAAAGTTGAATTTTACTGGTAAATTGCTCGATATTTCATTTATCAAATTTGTGTGTGATTTTTTAACAATAAATAACTGATATATTTGCTTTTTTCATATAAAAGTAATACATTCATGTGTTATAAGTAAGGTACCTATTCATAATTTCAATTGTAAAAAACATATAAGTTTTTTTTTTTATAAAAAACAAAACGAGCCCCAATTGGGGCTCACGGTAAATAGCATGTATTTTAGTAGGTGTATGTAACAAAATGTTCGTTTGTATTTCAGTGTCACTATGGGCAGCAAAAGTTTTATATCATTGAATCTTTTTCTTCTTTTCTCTTATCTTATGATTAAAGAATATGGAGAACTACATGGATGGAGGTGATTTTGAAGATAATGAGTATAACGATACAACGTAATCATTTTTTCAGCGCCCTTGAGGTGAGATATTCACAAAAACGGCGCTATATAAATTATCCAAATTTATTATTTATTATTATTAACGGTGATGAATGCAAGAGGCGTAGATTGAATATATGATCACCAAATTTGTGGGGAAATCCCCCATTGAAATATTTGAACTCCCCTTTGATGATGATATTCAAGATTCAATTGTAAGGAACTGTGTGCGATATGCTCCTCAAAATAACCCAAATCAATTTACTTTCTCCAAAAAGTGCCAAAAGGGAATGGAAAGATAATAATATTGCAATGGTTCTCTCAAATCAAGTTTCTAGATGGTCTAGATCAGAACACAAGTGTCAATACCTCAACCAAATGCACTAGCTCAATACAATAAGTTCATGGGAGGAGTGGAAAGGATGGACTGGAATATACAAAAGTACAGAATAAAAATATGAGCAAGGAAATGGTACTTTCATCTCTTTACAAATTTACATACATTTATATGTAAATTGTAAATGCACATGCACTGTATACAATAGAAAATAATGTCAATATGCCATTTTTGGACTTCAGGAGGATAGTCAATTTGACAATACACTCAATGCCGGACCAAAAGATTTCTGGTTTATTATAGCATCAAGGCATTATTTAGAGAGGGCTTTGTAAAACAGCGAAAATGTGCGATTTGTACAAAGAATGTCAGAATACAATCTATATAATGTGATGTAGGATTACATGTGGAATGTGTATAATAGTGGCATAGCATGTAATTTTATATATTGCATTTGTTATTAGTTAATATTTATTTTATTTTGTTTAAATATGAACATCCAGTCTTACAACAACTACTACATTACATATTATAAAAAGATAACATAGACCAAAATTATGACACGCCATTTACCGTCGGCTCCAAATGGGGATCATGAAAATTATCAATAAAATGAGTTTTTCTTTTTCAATTCGAAAAATTTCGTGTTTCATTTATATAATTATCCTAAAACCTAAGATAATATATAGAAGAAAAAATGAAAAAAAAATTTAGGTAAAAAACGGGTTAAAACTTTGCCGAAGTTGTTTCGAATTTCGAAGTTGTAATCTAAAGTCAAAAGTTGGCAGCGCTTGTCAGTGTGACCGTTTTCCAAACTGCCGAAAATACCGCACTTGTGGCGAAAATATACCAAAATATCTAAAAAATACCATACCATAGTTAGGGAATCACTGTAAAATAGGATGTTATAGCCGAAAAACAGTGTTGTCGAAAAACAATAATTTTTAATTTTTTCCGCGGCAACATTTTGGCGGAAGACTACTAGCGCCCCTGACGGCGTGAGAGAACGACAAGGAAGCTTATAGCCAACGCGTCAGTGACGCGCTCTCTTGGCATTCGACGCTGGTGAAGGACGGACGGTTTGGTGTGACGCCGTCATCGGTCGACACGTGCTCCCGATGGCGGCCATATTTTCGACGGCGAGGAAGTCTGTGTGACAGGACCCGTCACGCGCATGGACGCTGATGGTGCCCCAGAACCAAGATGAGGGCATCAACAGGACAGGAGGTTGGAGGCAGAGCGCAGTGTGGGGCCACCGCGTAGGGAACGCGGCGGCTCGCAGATTGGACCACGAAGGGCAATCCGTGTCGTCTGGGGCGTCGGTTCGCCTTCCGGTGAGGTCCCGACTGGTATGCCACCTCTGTCGAGATGCGCCGTCATAGCGTGCCGTGGGGCACAGAGCCAGCCATGGGTGACGGTCTGGAGGAGGAGATCAGGAGGAGGAGAAGAAACCACGCCGGACACGAGGAAGACCTGCTAGCCTGACGCAGAGGCTGGGCCCCACCGATCTACCTTCACCACGTGGAAGACAGTGACATGCCTGGAGTAAGGATGTCGCTGTACCCTGGGGCGGTATATTCTGGTCGGCGTCTTTTCGTGTGTTTGACAGTTCGTTTCGATAAATGCCACGTGTTTCTGTTTTATTTGTTGTCTATTGTTTTGTTTTTTTATTATTTTATCGCCATGGACCATTTGTGAACATTATAAATAAAAAAGCGCCGTACTAAAACAAATTTTAAGTGTCGTCATCATTTGTCTCCTTTTCTTCCCCACACCTTGGCTTGATGTTTCCTCGTGGTAGACGAGAGGTCTCATCAAGGAATTATCTGTAAGGTTATATACTCTTTGATAGGAATATGAGATGAAAGTACGTAAAAATTATTTCTCAATACAGATATGTTTTTTATATGGCAACCCACCTATTTCTAAGCACGTATATAAGGATTATTATGGTAATACTCAAAATGTTGTCAAAAGTGTCTATTTATCAGCACGAATTTTCCTTTTGACAGTTGTCAGCTGGTTTTCGTATTGGTTCTTGGCTGGTCGATCGGGATTTTATTTTATAAAACATTGTATTTTATAAAACATTTTATTTCATTTTATAATAAGCAATGAAATTTCCGTTTAGATGATTTAATTTCTAAATATGTGAGGTTGTTATAGCCGAAAAACAGTGTTGTCGAAAAACAATAAATTTTAATTTTTTCCGCGGCAACATTTTGGCGGAAGACTACTAGCGCCCCTGACGGCGTGAGAGAACGACAAGGAAGCTTATAGCACGCGCGATGGCACGCGTGCTCTTTGGCATTCGACGCTGGTGAAGGACGGACGGTTTGGTGTGACGCCGTCATCGGTCGACACGTGCTCCCGATGGCGGCCATATGTTCGACGGCGCAGGAGGTCTGCTTGACAGGACACGTCACGCGCATGGACGCTGCCGGTGCTACGGAGCCAAGATGAGAGCATCAACAGGGCAGAGGCGTGGAGGCAGGGCGCAGTGTTGGGCCACCGCAGCAGGGAACGCGGCGGCTCGCAGATTGGACCACGAGGGGCTTTCCATGTCGTCTGGAGCGTCGGTTCGCCTCCGGTGAGGCTCCCAGCTGGCCTGCCACCTCTGTCAAGATGCGCCTTCATAGCGTTGCCGTGTGGCACGGAGCCAGCCATGGGTGACTGCCTTGCTGAGAAGAGGAAACTATGCCGAGTACGAGAAGGACCTGCCAGCCTGACGCAAAGGCTGGGCCCCGCTGGACTTTCAGCCACCACGTGGAAGACAGTGACATGCCTGGAGAAAGGATGTCGCTGTACCCTGGGGCTGGACCTTCTGGTCGGCGTCTCTTCGTGCTCGGTTGGGTTTGAGAGTTGGATCGTTATCGTTTTGTTTTTTGTACTCTGTTGTTGTTGTGTTTGTTTTTTTTTTTATTATTTAACTGCCATGGACCAACTAAACTGATATTTTGAATAAATGCGCCGTACTACTACAATTTCATAGTGTCACCATCATTTGTCTCCTTTTCTTCCCCACACCTTGGCTTGATGTTTCCTCGTGGTAGACGAGAGGTCTCATCAAGGTATAACTATATTTTTGTACTGTGTTGTAGGAAAACTGTTGACAAGTAAGGAGACCTCTCGTCAAAACTTAACTTGTTTCGATTGTCAATTTGTGAACATTGTTTTTAAAAATTGAATACGCCCATGGCAGTTCTCGTATTTGCCATAATGACCAATATCAGAGACCGCTAATCTGTCCTACTCACAGCAGTGGCGACTGGTCGATTGTATTTTTGATCATTTTTGGTAGTGCAATTTTTTCCTGAATTAATAATAAATTAATAGGTATTTAAACCATAAATACAATATAGGATATTTAATCAAATGTATTAAAGTCACAGTATTTGTTTACAAATAATTTTAAAAAAACCGCGCCAGCGTTCTCTTTTATAAGTGATATTGTTATTTTACAATATTGTTTCACTGATTTATCAACTGATGTCGTGAAGACAAATGTATGGGAGTATTATTCATACAATTTTCCTCTCAATCAAGTATTAATATACTAAGTAATTAGGTCTAAAGTTGTGTGTCAATATGTGACACTCGTATTTTAGTCACGGAATCGGCTGTATGTCATGTATACGTGGCACTCATCTCTTTCAATACGAATGGATAATGAATTAGAGAGCGAGATAGAGGTATACATACTAATTACATCTAAGATATGATAAGCTTAGTGCAGCGCACGAGCCTGCACGAGTCTGCCTTATGAATTCAGTACAAGTATCGCTATTTCATCTGACAGGGGACTATCTCTTTCTCTTCATACATACGCTGTATTAAAAAGAAATCAATTTTAGTGCGATATGGATATCGCACGCCGTACATTACATAATGATAATATTTGTATTGCGGTAGATTTCATTATAATACGATGTCGATTGCGAGGGTATATATAATAATCAATTGGTTTAGAAAAATAACAGTAATAAATTAAAGAGTAAAAATATATTAAAAACATATTTTAATATTAATTTTTAGAATATACCATTTAAAAATTGGTAGTGCAATTGATCCAACGCACTTCATATAGAGTCGCCACTGACTCACAGAAATATTCCTTCTCAAACGAATATACAATTTGATAATGCGTAATACATATTTACAAATGAATTGTATTCCCGTTTTTATTCCTTGGTGTAGATTTGGGTAATTATTCAGAACAGTATGTAAACGCCAATTTTGTTGATTTTTTGTCTATAGGTAGATAAAAATATACAGATTACGGGAAAATATTCATTTTCCCGGGAAACGAAAAAAAAACTTACGGAAAAATGTATGGAGAAATCCATACAATTTGGTGGTTTTGGGACATCCCAAATCTGTATATTTTTATCTACCTATAGACAGAAAATCAACAAAATTGGCGTTTACATACTATTCTGAATAATTACCCAATGCTCTCCATAGATAACTATAATATCTAAACATGAAAGACTGATCAAATTAAGCTTATGATCAACAAAAGGAATTATTACAAACAACTATGTTATATAGGAATATGAGACGAAAGTATCACCTTCTTCTTTTTTTAACTGACCGTACGGTCTGTGATACAGAAAGTATGCTTCCTGAGATGATGAAATCCAACTGTTCTTCCATTTCTTATGTGGTTTTCCAGGTGGAGGATGTCCAAAGAGAATCTTCTATGTTACACATTTTTCATATATCCACGTAACGGACACAATTTCGAAGGGTTGTTCCAGCGACAGATCTCAAGACCTTTATTTCTGATGTTCTAAGAAGTGCTTTGGTCCGAACAGTGCCAACCCGTGGTTCTACAGAGGAGTCATGATCAGTCGAACGCATGTCTTATATATTCTAACCTTACCGTCAATGTTACGACAAATGTTGGATTTTCCAAACCAATTGCCTATGACACCCTAATACAGTGCACGCTTTGTTCACCATATAAATCATGTTCCATATCTTTTGAAAATCTGGCCCAATATTCTTTATTTTATTTATTTATTAACGATAAAACCAAGTTTTTTTACAAAATAAAGGTATAAATTTTACACGAAAGGTAATATAACAAATAAACTAATGATAGATTTTCACTTGAAAAGTAATGCATAAAAATATGTATAAGCATATGTACAAACCTTAGGTACAAACAATAATTTAAAAAAATGGTGTTGTTTTGGGTTTTCAAATTTAGTAAATTTCGTCATTTTTTATTTCTTTAGTTTATAGCTATTTCCATTAAATTTATTCAACCAAATACTAATTTGGTTATTATCGAATATTTTCTGGAAAATTTATTGATTGCTGTCCACATTTTTTAATATGTGGCAACAATTCGTATTGCCGAATATCCATTGCCCCAAAATATACTAAACCCAATGTGAAAAAAATACTAAAAAATACAAAACTTTTTAACGATATTTGGGAACATACTAAGAAAACACGCATATATTTATAGTATAATTGTTACGTATATAACAAGGAAGAGCGTGGAAAACGAGTTAATAACCGGATAAACAAAATAATATGGTGGGGGAGAAAGAATGTGTCGCGAGTAAGAAATGGAATCACATGAAATTGGTTATATGTACAGAATAATAATGATCATCTTTGCAGAAAAGACAAATTAAACACTTGCTGAAAAGAATTAAAAAATAATCGGCTGTCATGTACCTGAAAATACAAATATTATATTCAAGGCGAAAATAATATATAATTGAAAAGATCTTACAAATCTGAGCTGCTCCCGTAATGGAGCTGTTAAGTAAATAACAGCTTAACTACTTTCGAAGAAAAAATATTTTTTCAGTCGCCCCGTAGGTATGAAAAAAAACTTAATTTTCCTACAAAGAGTATGATTAACAAAAGATTGAGATTACTTAAAGATTTAAGATGGTGCATCTGAAAGAAAATTTATTATGAAATTCATTTCTGTTCCTATTCAGGACATTCCGGACAGTATTTTTTGTTCGTATTTTTGATTCATAATAATTATTAACTCCACCGAAACACAAAATGTCAACAAACTTTGTTCAATGTGGACGATACGTGTAATTTTACAGAAGTTATTTAATGTTCGATACTTTATAGCCCCCAAGTCAAATTGAAAACACTGTTCGTTATCGCCAAGCGCTAATTTTTTTTGTATGGGATTTGACGTTTGTTGTTTGTTATTGTAGAAAAAATTTCTACAACAAACGTCAAATCACATAGAAAAAAAAATAGCGCTTGGCGATAACGAACCGCGTTTTCAATTTGACTCAGGGCCATAGTGTTTTTTAGAATAATGTGATTTCGGAAATTCATCAAATTTTGCTAATTAAAAAGTTACCAGTTAAAAAATGTAATTCAAAAGATCCCGCCACCACCATGTATATCAATGACTAAATAATAGAAGTAAAGAGCGGTAAAATTATCATAGACAAAAAAGTGAATGCCGACAGAGTATTAAAAAAATACCAAAAAATGCTATTAAATTTTCCAAAAATCACAAAATATACCAAAAATTTCAAAAATACTTAAAAAATACCAAATGTGTTCCAAAGTGGCGAAAAAATACCAATTTAGTTCTAAAAATACTAAAAACGGTCACACTGGCGCTTGTTGACAAAACAAAAGAAAATACATAATTTAAACCACACAAAACGCAAATGAAAATCAAATTAAATCCAAGAAACCAATCCAAGGCGGAGATTTTCGGGCAATTTGTAAAAGTGGCAACATCTCGAAAACTAAGGCACTTTTACTAAGGTCATATTTACATATTCTGGTGAGTCATGAGTTGGTGTAACAGCCCTTAAAAGGAAAACGTTGACACCCTGTATATCTTGTATGGTAATAAAACAAATTATTACTTACTAGTTTTTTCAACGTATCAAGAAAATCGTTTTCGTGATTTTGAACTATTTATTTATTATGATAAATTCAGAATTTGTAAAAAATATCCAATACAATAAATAAAAATATAACACAAATAAGTCCTCTCCGTCCCTTCAGTCCCTCCATCCATCCCTTCAGTGCCATCATGCCGAGATTATAAAACGTACATTATATTATACTATGCTCTTGTTCGGAGTCATCTCGAATCCTCGTCAATTATCTGGAACCCTTCTTACCAAATATATAAAAACCAAATTGAAAGAATTCAAAAATTATTCATCAGACAATTAAACTATAGATTCAGTTTCTCAAATGTTGACGATTATCTCACTCTTCTTCAAACCTATAATTTAATGAGTCTCGAAAACAGAAGAACTCTAACCGATGCTCTGTTCCTTTATAAAATCATTAATAACTTGATTGATTGCCCCGAACTTACAAGCCTAATAAATTATAGAGTCCCTACTAGACCCACCAGACAGAACGAACTTTTCAAAATCACCACGTGTAAAACCAACTCTTACAAAAATTCATTTATCAACCGAAGTTGCTATTCTTATAATCAACTTTTTAACTCAATTGACCCTTTTAATTTAAATATTGATACTTTTAAAAAACAAATCCTTTCCGTATTATATTACCCCTTAACGGCTCCCTAACTTACTATAACACATAAATCCTCTCACACTCACATACACACACACTCACTCACACAAACACACAATCACACGCCATATTATACTAATTTTCAAAATATCTTTTATACTGGATAAATATCTTTATACTACTAAATTTATATTGGATTTTATTTTTTATTTTGTAAACTACCCATTGCTGGAAATAGGTCACCCGCACATTAATGTTGAAATTTAATGAATCATCGCACGGTCGTAAATGCAGTGCCGTTGTAGGTACCCACTTACAATACATTGATTTTTATGTGACCCCTTCAGTGACGATGTGGCTATATTTTCATTATTTTGTATTCATGCAGTTATATATATATATATATTTTTTTTTTCTCTTATGTTATTTTATATTTTCATATTTACATGTTTTCTATGAATGCGTGTACGTGTTCTATGTGAAGTACTAATATATAATAGTCTGTAATTGGCTCAATTTATATGTAATTGTTTTATTATAAAATTAAATAAAAATAAAAAAAAATAACTATTTATAAAATTAAATAAAAATAAAAAAAAATAAATCATCCGTCCCTTCCCTTTAGTCCTTACTGTCCCATTGATACCCTCCTCCCAAGAGGCTTTGAGGATGAGCTCACTTTTTAATGTCAATATCGGGTCGAAGCACCATTTCATGTCAATAATTAAATAAAAAAATATATTACATGCAATCGTGGTCCGAATGTTAAAATGAATTCAATAAAATAAATAATTTTAAAACAAATACAGCCGAAATATAGTCACCACGGAAATAAAATTGTCACATAAGTATATAGTTTTCTGGGGCACACAATGAACTTCTCTTTACGGTAATGAGCGTGCTGATGCACCGTCAATGCCGGAATGGACCGTCGTCGATGGGCGAAGGGGCAAGGCTATCGGCGAAAGCAACCTCGGGTCCCAGACACCAGCAAATGCCGGTTGGGTGACTGTCGGGAGCGAACGGCGGCGGGGCGAGTCTCAAGGAGATGCAGGCCGTTGCTCCAGGGCCCAGCGCGACCCAACAGCGTTTGGAACACTTTCCAAACTCAGCACCCGCTTCGGTCCAGGAAAGTGGTGGTGCGCCGATCCATTTCGGCACTCCAGGTGTCACGTCCATGGCTGCCGATGTAGCGAGACTAACCGACACCCTTCGGTGCGGTTTGCAGCTGCTCTGGCCACGAGGGATGTGGACATACATCCCTCGGCCGTTCAGTGAGCGCGGTCCGTGTCGACACGACGCATGTATAATTTCTACTGTCATCTGTTACTGTCATTTCTATGTCACATTTCAGGTTATGTGTAATTGTCAAAATATATTTTTTTTTATTCTCACACTTTATTTTTTCACAAATGTTTGTTTGTGGTCTGATTTAGCGCCGAACTAAAACAAAACAACGCGAACAGGAGAGGTCGCGTCACCTTCAGTCTCAATTAATGTAAAGGGAAGTGGTTTGAAATTTCAGTAGGATTGCACTGGGAAAAAATTATGAAGTAGGTACCTACCTATCTATACCAAAGTTTAAATTTGAATTTGATTAATAACAAATTCCCCTATCAGTATGTTGGTTTATTTGAAAAATGTATTCTGTGTAACCAATAGAATAGGTACGTCGAATATTTTAGCTCGGACCGTTGAATGAATTTCCAGTACATACTTTTTTTATTAATTAATTTATGAGACGAATATATAAACAAACAAAAGTTTAGATAATTATTAAATTAAAATAATTAAAAATTATACACCATATATTACATAATAATATCAGTATGAGTATTTAATTTCAACTATAGAAACGAAAAAAAATGAAAAATCAACAAAGTCAGATATTTGTAATAAGTATGGAATTTCTAAGGTTGTATTGAAATGAATCCCATTACAATAGCTGTAATTATTTGCCAAATCAATTTGTCATCCAATAATACACATTTTGGTTATTGAAAATGCTATTGTAGTGTCTATAGTCAAAAGCAAATGTGAATATTTTCAGATTATTCTGTTATAATTAAACACCCGTTTTATTAACAGAATCTACCGGGAGCAAAAAGTACTGAAATATTCGATAAAAAACTAGTTGGAAATATTTTCCTCTAAATATTCAATTAAAGCTGCATATTCTAGTGCCATTTTAGCTGAAAATCCTAACCTCCGACCGCCGTGGCACAGTTGGTAAGCCGTTTGGTTTCTGTGCGGGCGTCTGGGTTCGATTCCCAGCAGAGGAGAAATTTATTTAAATACATTTCTCTTGCAAATATTATTCTCTGGGCTGGAAACACTAGTTAGTTGGAAGAAATTACCATTTGGTGCAAGGAAGTGTTTATTATTATTATTAATATTTTATCGAACAAAACATCAACCTGTAATTTAAATAACACGCTTTGACCGCTTGTTATGGTTTCAATAACTTTTCACTAAACCAATCCAAGGATGTGCGTTTAGAATAACGATTGCCGCCATTTTGTATTGTGATAATGTCAAAAGACAATCATTGTTTATTGTTTCAGAATTACCACCAATAAGTAAAAATGTATCTACTCACAAAATCGAGATATGGGTCTCATGGATTACATGCAACTAGTATATGGCAGCACTAAATGTTGATATTTATCCCATGGATGTATATAAGGCATGGATGTAATGGATGGAACTTTCGAACCAATATGTATTAAGACATTTGAGTCCAATAGGGGGTGTGGAGAAACCCCCTGGCGGCCATCTTGCTCGACCCAAATGTAGCACTGGTAGCACAAGGATGTACACTAACTGGATAGATAGAGGCATTCGTAATATTTTTGAAGCCGCGCGTTATTCCAACCAGTCTGTCGTTTGGCGTCTAGCTGTCAGGGTGTCCATTGCATACCTAATTTATTATTTTTAAAATTATTTTTGTGTTGAAACAGTGTATTATTTGTTCTATGAAATATTAAATAAAAAGAAATATGGTGATGTGTGTTGCTTTTGGTTGCAAAAGTCGATCGAGTAGATTTAAATCATCCTAAGAAAGAGGATTGTCACATTTTAGGTAAGTGGATTTGTTTTGCATTTAATATAAATGGTTTTTTAGATTTTTTAACATTATTTTCACAGTGAATATGTTCTTTGAAGTTGTTGTTATATGTATGTATATACATTAGAAATTGGGCTGTAGGTATTCTACAGACAAAAATAATGTCCCTAAAGTAACTTGTGTTTTTTTAACATTTGTCGGCCTTCATGGCCCAGTTGGTTCGATATCTGAGCTAAAGGTCCCGGGTTCGATTCCCGGTGGGGACACATAAATATCACAAATCTCCAGAATGTGGCAACTTGTCATTGGGTGGTGTTGAATTAATATTTGACATAGCACCTACCTGTTAGTTGCCCGAGAAGCAATACAAAATTAAAATAACACGTGTATTTTCTGGGAGCACACGTGTTTCTTTAAAGATAAAACGCATTTTTTAATCTCTCATTAGAAAAAAAAATTTTAGGTACCGCATTTTTATCGCTGACGGCGTTAACATGTAGAACTCCATTAAAAAATCAAGAAAATAATCAATTTTCACCAGTTTTTATTTTTAATACAATTTGGCCATTATATAATATTGTAAATATATTGTACTTATTCGGATAATTTCTAAAAGTACGTAATAATTTTTATTGCTTTGCTTTATTTACATTTTATAAATTATACATTTTATAATTTTATCGTTGTTATACATTGTATACATTTTATATTTTTTTTATATTCCTTTGCTTATAGTATGTAGGTACAGTAAAGTCTTGAAAATATGCAGTTTTCTATATACATATAATATATTTGTTTTCTATAGTGAAATAATGGTTTTATTTACTCCAGTTTACACCAATCTTGTGCTTCATTTACTAAAATAAATTATATATATGAAGATAATCAGCACTTCCTTGAAATCGCCCTGCAGCTTCAAAAATTTGATCAATGCATCAATCCATTACTTTAGTTACATCCGTGGTCACTATGAAACCAAAGATATTAATGTATATACCTAGATGGAGTACTTGTCGGAAAAAGTGTGTCGAAATTCGCGGGAGTTTTTGCGCGCTGGTAGGCAGAAGACTGATTTTTGTACGTTTTTCGGTACATTTTGCTCCTCGTATTTTGTGAAAATTCATCGTTATACCTCATTTTATTAATTTTAATGGATGTATTTATTATACCAAGGACTTATTTAGTGTTTTGCGTTAATTAGAATCCCGATTTGTTTTTTATTTTAAGTTTGGTGTGATTTTTTTTTTGAAATTTGATGGTTATATTGAGTTATTTCTAAGTTTAAAACAGTTTTTTTATGATATTTTTAGTGTTAACATTAGTGGTTAAGTTTATTTACACAGTCATTGTGATAGTTAAAAGGAATTTAAATTATATTTTACCTTAAAATGTTTTATGTGATCAGAGACCCAATACTTTCAAATTTGTGAGACCTAAGTTGCTAGTTTTATGTACCTATACCAAAATTTAAATAAATAAAGTTATTTTTTTTTTCAATAAATTTTTGTTTAATATTCTACAACCCCCTTGAATTAATATTGTTTTCTAAATCATTGAAAACAAAAGATAAAATGTCCAAGAGTAGTAAATTTTAGAAATGTTGCTGATGAAAGAAAGGGAATCCATTCATATTTAGCTGTGATAAAAAATATGAACTCATTTTTCACATTGAGATGATATTGACTGCCATGGCACAGTAGTAAGCCTCTTCTTTGCTGGCGTCCAGGGTTCGATTCCCGGTAGAGGAGAAATTTATTTCTCACGCAAATCACTGGTTAGTTGGAAGAAATTGCCATTTGGCGATAAACTCGCCACTTAAATAGGGTGTAAGGAAGTGTTTAAATAAATAAAGAAAAATTATGAATTTTTATTCCTAGGGTTTTATTTCAGTACTTCGAGTTGGTAGATGAAGCAAGCTACCAACAATGTATGAACCACCACACAAACATGTAAAAAAAGATAAAAATAAAACCAATGTTGGTATTTTTTACATTACAATACACACTAGTTACTTCCTTAATTGCTTTCTATTATTTTTTTTAACTATTAACTCTATTTTCGTTTAATAAATACGAAAATATCATGTCATACTCAACAATCTTCATACAAACCGTGTTTTTCTTGCCTATCAACTGTGCGAAAGAGACAACATTTTTTTGCCTCACTTCACCGCTATGAAAAGTTGACAAGTACTCCATCTAGGTATATAGATTAATATCTTTGTATGAAACTTGGCTCGAGCAAGATGGCGGCGACCCCCCCCCGCGGTTACAACAATTTTATCTATGCTTCCATCCATTACCTTATATACACATGGATGTAATGGATGGAACTTTCGAACCAATATGTATTAAGACATTTGAGTCCAATAGGGGGTGTGGAGAAACCCCCTGGCGGCCATCTTGGTCGACCCAAATGTAGCACTGGTAGCACAAGGATGTACACTAACTGGATAGATAGAGGCATTCGTAATATTTTTGAAGCCACGCGTTATTCCAACCAGTCTGTCGTTAGGCGTCTAGCTGTCAGGGTGTCCTTTGCATACCTAATTTATTATTTTTAAAATCATTTTTGTGTTGAAAACTTGGTTGAAACAGTGTATTATTTGTTCTATGAAATATTAAATAAAAACAAATATGGTGATGTGTGCTGCTTTTGGTTTCAAAAGTCGATCGAGTAGATTTAAATCATCCCAAGAAAGAGGATTGTCACATTTTAGGTAAGTGGATTTGTGTTGCATTTAATATTAATGGTCTTTTAGATTTTTTTAACATTATTTTCACCGTTAATATGTTCTTTGAAGTTGTTGTTATATGTATGTATATACATTAGAAATTGGGCTGTAGGTATTCTACAGACAAAAATAATGTCCCTAAAGTAACTTGTGTTTTTTTAACATTAGTCGGCCTTCATGGCCCAGTTGGTTCGGTATCTGAGCTAAAGGTACCGGGTTCGATTCCCGGTGGGGACACATAAATATCACAAATCTCCAGAATGTGGCAACTTGTCATTGGGTGCGTGTTGAATTAATATTTGACATAGCACCTACCTGTTAGTTGCCCGAGAAGCAATACAAAATTAAAAAAACACGTGTATTTTCTGGGAGCACACGTGTTTTTTTAAAGATAAAACGCATTTTTTAATCTAATCTCATTTGAAAATTTTTCGCTACTCCCACCACCACCCGCTCCGCATATGGGGACTGTCAACGGCCCCTTCGCAGAACGCTAGAATGAATGACAAAAAAAAACAATGCATGGCACGAAGAGTAGCTCATGGAGCCCTCTAGATTAGCAATCTCGGCACCTTGGTGCAAAAAGAACAATCAACAAGTGAAAATATAAATTGTAGGTACCGCATTGTTATCGCTGACGGTGTTAACATGTAGAACTCCATTAAAAAATCAAGAAAAAAATCTATTTTCACCAGTTTTTATTTGTAATACAATGTGGCCATTATATAATATTGTAAATATATTGTACTTATTCGGATAATTTCTAAAAGTACATAATAATTTTTATTGCTTTGCTTTATTTACATTTTATAAATTATACATTTTATAATTTTATTGTTGTTATACATTGTATACATTTTATAATTTTTTTTATATTCCTTTGCTTTGAGTATGTAGGTACAGTAAAGTCTTGAAAATATGCAGTTTTCTATATACATATAATATATAGTGAAATAATGGTTTTATTTACTCCAGTTTACACCAATCTTGTGCTTCATTTACTAAAATAAATTATATATATGAAGATAATCAGCACTTCCTTGAAATCGCCCTGCAGCTTCAAAAATTTGATCAATGCATACATCCATTACTTTAGTTACATCCGTGGTCACTATGAAACTTGGTTCGAGCAAGATGGCGGCGACCCCCCCCCCCCTCCCGCGGTTACAACAATTTTATCTATGCTTCCATCCATTACCTTATATACATCCATGATATAAGGTTACATGCATGATTTATCCATTGCTTTTACTATTTCTATTTGTCGCCAGTGTGACCGTTTTTGGTATTTTTAGTACTAAATTGGTATTTTTTCGCCACTTTGGAACACGTTTGGTATTTATTTAGTATTTTTAATTTTTTGGTATATTTTGTGATTTTTGGAAAATTAAATACCATTTTTTGGTATTTTTTAATATTCTGTCTGCATTCACTTTTTTCTCTATGATAATTTTATCGCTCTTTACTTCTATTATTTACTTATTGATGGACATGGTGGTGGCGGGATCTTTTGAATTACATTTTTCAATTATATCTACTCCTATGTTTTTGGATAGAAATAAATAAAAATAAAATAATAATTGGTGACTCTTTAATTAGCAAAATTTGATGAATTTCTGAAATCACATTATTTTAAAAAATACTAAAAAGTATCGAACATGAAATAACTTCTGTAAAATCGTCCACATTGAACAAAGTTTGTTGACATTTTGTGTTTTGGTGGAGTTTATAATAATTATTATGAAGCGAAAATACGAACAAGAATATTGTCCTGAAAAGGAATGATACCCTCCTCCCAAGAGGCTTGAGGCAGAGCTCACCTTTTTCCAATGCCTTTTATGGAATTAGATATTCCACACATTACCTCGCTGGACGAGATGCATTAAAAAGTAAACGATAATTGAGGCCGTGGTCAGACGATACACAAATGTCAAGTGTCAGCGCACAAACGTCAGACGGCACGGTCATGTCACTAGATAAAATTATTAAAATGTCTGGTAAAAGAAATAATTAAAATAAATAACATTGTCAATAAATTAGGACGTCACAAATTTAAGATCGATAGTAAATATTGGACGTCACACGTTAAAATGAATTAAATAAATTAAATAAAATCACACAGCCGAATTATTGTCACACGGAGAAAAAACAAATTATCACATATAAGTATATAGTTTTCTGGGGCACACATAATTTCCTCGTCTAGGCCATGGGCGTGCTGATGCACCGCCAATGCCGGAATGGATCGTCGTCGATGGGCGAAGGGGCAAGGCTATCGGCGACAGCAACCTCGGGTCCCAGACACCGGCAGATGCCGGTTGGGTGACTGGCGGGAGCGACAGCGGCGGCGCGAGTCTCAAGGAGACGCAGGCCGTTGCTCCAGGGTCCAGCGCGACCCAACAGCGTTTGGAACACTTTCCAAACTCAGCACCCGCTTCGGTCCAGGAAAGCGGCTCTCTCGCCGAATGGTGGTGCGCCGATCCATCTCGCCACTCCAGGTGTCACATCCATGGCTGCCGGTGTGGAGCGAGCCTAACCGACACCCTCTGGTGCGGTCTGCAGCTGCTCTGGCCGCAGTGAGCACGGTCCGTG
Source organism: Molanna angustata (assembly GCA_963576475.1). Classification (NCBI taxonomy): domain Eukaryota; kingdom Metazoa; phylum Arthropoda; class Insecta; order Trichoptera; family Molannidae; genus Molanna; species Molanna angustata. The sequence continues at coordinate 22,911,145 of OY754974.1, forward strand.
TCGACACGACGCGTGTCTAATTTCGACTGTCAAAAATCTTTTACTCGTAAATGTCACATTTTGGAGGTTATCGTAATTATTGTCAAATTTCTTTTTCTTACACTTTATTCTTTCACAAATGTTTGTTTGTGGTCTGATTTAGCGCCGATTTCAAAATAGAAAATAACGCGAACAGGAGAGGTCGCGTCAGGAACACAAATGAATTTTCTTTCAGATGCACCATCTTTAAGTAATCTCAATCTTTTGTTAATACTCTTTGTAGGAAAAATTAAGTTTTTTTTATATCTACGGGGCGATTAAAAATTTCTTTTTTTTCGAAAGTAGTTAAGTGACAGTGCTAAGTATTTGATTAACAGCTCCAGTACGGAAGCAGCTCAGATTTATAAGATATTTTTAATTATATATTATTTTTGCCTTGAATATAATATTTGGATTTTCAGGTACATGACAGCCGATTATTTTTTAATTCTTTTCAGCAAGAGCTTATGTGTTTAATTTGACTTTTTCTTCAAATTAAACTGACTTGACTTCAAAGATGATCATTATTATTCTGTACATAAAACCGAATTTCACATGATTCCATTTCTTACTCGCGACACATTCTTTCTCCCCAGCCATATTTTTTTTGTTTATCCGGTGTTTTACTTGTTTTCCACACTCTTCCTTCTTATATACGTAACAATTTTACTATAAATATGCGTGTTTTCTTAGAATGCTCCCAAATATCGTTAAAAAATTTAGTATTTTTTTGGTATTTTTTCACATTGGGTTTAGTATATTTTAGTATATTTTCGCCACAAGTTTGGTATTTTCGGCAGTTTAGAAAACGGTCACACTGTTTGTCGCAGAATAAAATTTTGCAATTGGTAGCACTTGCCTGTTCATATGTCAATAATTTTCAACTCCGTTTGTCCATTTGTTGATTTGTCGTATGGTTTTTGCTGAAGTTATAAAAAAATATATTTCACTGTGGTGAAGATATAAATATACAATTATTCACATGATATTATTTCTTTTTCCAGTATTCTTTGAGCAGTTTGTAAATAGCCAATATAACAAAACATGATATTTTTAAGTCATGGCTGGATTTATAGCTGTTCACTGTGGTTAGTAAAAATTACCTATGCCTTTGTGAAATGTATCAATCTTCCTCACTAATAAATCGACAATATAATAAGAAATATTTCTTCTTCTAGTTTTAGGCCGAAGTCCTGTTTTTTCAGTCGGAGACAGCCTCTAGTGATCTGGATGTCAGGCTGTCACTCCATCTTTTTGCTGGTTTCCCTCCTGCTTAACGACCCCCCGGGACTTCCCTGGAGACAATTTTGGGTAGTCGATTGTCTCCCATTCTCTCGACATGGTTTCTCCATTGACACCTTTGCCCTCTACCCCAGCGGATGATGTCATCTACATCGCATCTCCTCCTTATATTCTCTTTCCGGACTCTATCCACGAGTATTATGCCCACGATGGAGCGCAGTGTCCTCATTTCTGTTGTCTGGAGGAGGTTTTTTGTCCTGATAGTATCGGTTCTGGCTTCGATGGCATAGGTCATTATGGGTCTTATGTACGTTTTGTAAATTCTGTTTTTACTTTCTGTGAGCATATGTTTGTTTTTCCAGACAGTGTCCCTGAGGCAGCCAGCTATAACGGCTGCTTCATCGTTTTGTTCTTTAACGTTGTCATATAGATCATTGTCATTTGATATTTTGGCGCCCAAGTATTTGAATGTTGTGACTTGTTCTATTTGCTCATTTTTCCACAACCAGCTCGCATCTTAGAGGTGTTTTCACTATTACTAGGATTTTAAAAATTTTTCCCCGTAGACTGTATCATGTAAATAAAGTGATGATTTTTTATGATTATTTTTTGTTTTATCGTTTTATATGGGAGTATGTTCATTTCTCTACGAAATACATACATTTTCTGTCTTTGTATTTTTATACACAGAAAATGAGAAACAGATATATCAAAGAAAGAAGTATTTTTGTTCGCTAATAAGTCAAGCCTGGCCATTCCTTTATTTGTATGTTACAAGAGCAATAAGTCTTGTGTTGCACAATAAAGCTATTTATTTTAAATATGTTTATTTTTTCACAGGAGCTGGATATCACAGTGATTCATTGAAAAAAGATTATAAAAAGTTGTGTCACTCAGCTTGTAGAAAAGCGGAAGAAATATTGATAAAAGATGGAAGTGCAATAGATGCTGTTGAAGCGGCTTTGATTGGTAAATAAATATTCTACAGATTTTGAAACTAATTTTATACTGTTTTCATCTTGTTTTCATGTTGTTTATGTCTTATTAATTCAACATTAATGCAACAACTATGCTCAACATGCAACAATCTACAGAATCTGTAATACATATAATAGGCATTTCCAAGAGATTGACATAATATTATTACTTAGCGCCCCCACATTTAAAAAATATATGAAACTTAAAATTTCATCCTCATAATAAAATTTAACACTTAATATACTGACACATTTATATATGCAATTTCACACATCATTCACACATTATCTCACCATAATATGTAACCATTCCTAATGTATCTTAATATACTACAATAACTTCAGCGACAACCTGTAATTGGCTTTATTATTAATCAAATCATCTTTATGTTATATAATTTATTATATGCTGTATGTTGTCCTCTAAATAAAATAAAATAAAAATAATATTAATATACATACATATTGTACATACATACCTACAAATGTCAAGACAACCCATGCCGACTTGTCTTGAAGCATTTCAATACTCGTTAGTAGGGAGTTCCTGAATAAAGTAATGTGATGGATAGCTTAGTGTATAATCAAGCATTGCACACTCCAATGCTCTTCAATTAATGAAAATAAATGAAGAAAGAATGTTCTTTAAGTGACAGAGAGAGCCAGGTCGGCTTAGTCACTATGTTTGAGTGGACAAACAGGCTAATAAAGAGCCTCAGAATTATTGAAAATAAAAGCTACATATTTTTCCACGCTAACTCCTTTGACACTATCTTACGAGTCATTTGAAAATGAGTTATTTTCTGATTTTAATTAAATAAAAACAAATACTGATATTACAGAATGTTCCGAGATAACTGGAAAAGTGTCAATCGAAATTAAATACAGCGCTATAACATTTATAGGATTATAGATAAAATCTCACATTGCACTTGAGTTGGTAGAACTTTCTGTAATTCAAGGCAGCCCTGTCAGACGTTTGCCTGTTTATTGTGACGTCCTATGTCAATTCATGGTTTCAATGTACTTTGGCAGTAAAAGCACAGATTTGAGTTTTACAAAGTAGATGAAGGCTTATGAAAAAAAAATTATCGAAAAAGCAGATTTATAAATGTCAGTTATGATATTTGATTGATGAAGTTTTGTTACGTTACATACAAGAACACTGGAAAATTTATTCTGACTGCAAAAAAGAAAATTTAGACAATTGTGTTTTTGCAATTTTAACGGCAAATGAACACAATTTTGGCATATTGAAGTTTTAATTACTAAATAAACAATTAGTTCTGGAATCCCGTATACTATCCTATTACAAATTTTCACTCTCATGTTTGACATCAAGTTGGTACGTGTTACCATTATTTAATTGCGCAAGAACACATTTATTATGTATGTGAGTTAAATGGAAAAAAATAGAGAGTATGTAAAAAATCTTCCCTTACATATGTCTTGTAAAACCCTAATATGTATTTTTCAATTAAATTTTAATGTACAGTGTAACTTCTTTTTAGTTGAATAAACTCTCACCTCCAATATTCTTTGGAAAAAAACTGGATTTCTCTAACGAACTAAAATATCTAGGTATAACATTGGATAGTAAATTAACATGGACACAACATGTAGAAAAAGTTGCTCAAAAAGCAATCAAAGCATTATGGACTTGCCATAGACTCATAGGGAATAATTGGGGTCTAAAACCCCAACAAGCTCTGTGGTCATACACTACAATAATAAGACCCATAGTATCTTATGCTGTAACAGTTTGGAATGACAAACTACAACAAAGAAGCTGTGTAGACAAACTTAAACGTTTACAAAGATTAGCCTGCTTGCTCATTACGGGAGCCTTACACAAAACTCCCACCGCTTCTCTAAAGGCCATGATTAGTCTACCACCTCTCCATTTATACCTTGAAAAAATGGCAAAGGAAGGTATTATAAGACTAACAAGTGGAAATAAACTAAACACAAATTTAGAAATCCAAGCTAATGTAAACAAAATAGAATCTCAAGACAAACTACTTGCATTCCCAACAGATAAAATATTAACTGTTTACAGCTTTGAAAAACCATACAAAGTAGAAATACAAACTAAAACTACAATGGCAGATGTTTGGTATCGGGAATCCAATGGTGCACTTATATGGTACACCGATGGATCCAAGAAAAAGAATGGTATAGGATCAGGCATATATGGGCAAGTGCCTAGGGTGAAGATCCACAAGCACTTGGGACAGTATGCAACGATCTTCCAGGCAGAAATATGTGCCATAACACTATGTGCCTATGAAAACCTAAGAAGGAATTATAAGAACCACAGAATATACATTTACTCTGATAGTCAAGCTGCTCTTAAAGCTCTTGATTCCTACACAGTAACTTCATCAACAGTATTAGACTACATTGAAGCGCTGAAGACTTTATCAGTAAACTATGGTAACAAAATCATATTAAGATGGGTACCTGGACACTCCAATTATAAAGGTAACGAGGAAGCTGATGCTCTGGCAAATAGGGGAGCGGACACACGGAGCGGAGCTACCTATGGGCCGGAGCCTCACTGTCTCCTAGCTAATAGTATTGTTAAATCAACACTTTACCAAAGAATGCTTAACAATGCCACTGAACTCTGGTTATCTACCCCAGGACAAAGACATTCAAAAGCACTCATTTCAGGATTCTCTTCAACACACTCTTAGGAACAATCTTAGGATTCTTACTAGAATCTTAACTGGTCACTGTAGACTCAATAAACATCTATGCACAATGAATTTATCGGAAATGTAACTATGCAGGTTCTACATGGATGAACATGAAACACCGATACATCTACTTACAGAATGTGGCCCACTAATGCAAACAAGAGTAAAGAAAATAGGTTTGCATATTGCTGATCAAAAGCAAATCAGAGACACTGATCCGATTTTACAGTTCTTCCAGGAGATAGGACTATGGAATGACATCTAGCAGGCAAATTATCACAATGGACTACTATTGAGTCGACGTGAGAAGGTCTCTAGATGGGTTTAAAAAAAAAAAAAAACCTCAAGAAAAAAATAAAATTTCACTGTATTATTATAATCTGTAATAAATTTTACCATGGGTCTTACAGTTAAATTATATTGATGATGAAAAATAGAAATCTCTGAAAGGTTTTTCTTCTCCCTTGCTATATCCTAACTCTAGTGCAGACTGTCGGGGTCATCTCTCCTCGTCCTTAAAGTTCCTGGACAAGTTTGTTTTCTCCGTTTCACTCTGCTTGCCCCTGAAATCTCTGAAAGGTTGAATATTGATATTAGTCATCAGGTTGAATATTTTTTTTAATTGCATATATTGGATTTTTCCCTATCGGGAGTCAAATGATATTTTTATTGACAAACTTTTTAACATCTTAATAGAGACGAAGTTTGGATTATAGAAGAACCAGGAACTCAAGGCACCTATAGGGCTTATGACCTGTCATCGACTGGTTTATGTGATTACTTTATGCGCTTGCGCAATTATGTCTTCTTATTGAGTTCCCTTATCAATGTAATTTTTGAAAGTTCTACATATTTGAATAATGTGTATCAATTCACCTGAAAATGAGATATAATAACTATTGCCATAATCTATGAAGTATCTAAGAAACCTTTTTGTAACGCCATCTATTGAGAAATTGGTTTATTTGTAAACAATGAAAGCAACAGTCCTTATAAATGAGGTGACGGTGTCTCGCACAACATATTTATTTTCATCCTGCTCGCAATATCCCTTTATCTTGTAAATTATCCTGCTTTCTTTGAACACATTGTTCAAAAGAGGAGTATTTACTAAAAATATTACTACTCTTTGTGGACAAAAAAAATACCCTATTTAACACAATGATTCATAGTTTTTTTGTCCTCTATCAATAAAAGTCTTCATAAATCACTCTTTGCAGGGTGAATTGCCTTAAAAAAAGTTTTTGAATTGTATACATATCAGCAAATAACTTGACAAATCATGTGGGTTGTGCAATTTGGGTTTTTTGTTAAGTTGAAATTTGTGCAAACCATCCCATGTTTTTAGATTCAGCATTTTTTTTAACATCCATTTTTTATGCTCTGTGACATATTTACCTATTAAAATTATTTATATATAGTTTTAGAAGACAGTGGATTGACAAATGCTGGATATGGATCAAATCTTAGCTGGGAAGGTAAAGTGGAATGTGATGCATCAATAATGAATGGACAAACACTTCACTTTGGGGCATGTGGAGCTGTTGCAAATGTACAAAACCCTATTTCACTAGCAAAACATTTATGTAACAAACAGTGTGAGAATTTGTCTTTGGGACGTGTTCCACCTTGTATACTTACTGGTACAGGAGCCAAAGTGTGGGCTGGAAGACTGGGACTAGAGATAGTAGACGATAGTAAGTTGGTGTCAGCGAAAGCTTTCAGGAACTTTAAACACTGTAAGAGAAAACTAAAGAGATATTCTCAACAATACGATGTAAGATTTAGTCCTTTAGATACAGTCGGAGCGATTTGTGTTGACTGGAACGGAGGCGTTGCATCGGGAGCCAGTTCAGGAGGAGTGCCTTTAAAACACGAAGGTAGAGTCGGACAAGCGGCTTCTTTCGCCAGCGGTGTTTGGGCGGCAGCTGGATCTGGAAATAAACCTTCCGTCGCTTCCTGTACTTCTGGATGTGGTGAACATATAATAAGAACTCAATTAGCTAAAAATGTAGCTGAAAGCTTGATAGATCCATGTCCAACAACATCTATGGCTAAATGTTTGAAGGAACAGTTTTATGAGTCACCATTCCTGTGGGATGTGCCAGACAAATTGGGGGGTGCTATAGGATTATGTTACAATGTGGACGATGCAAATGGGGAATTCTTATGGGGTCACACAACACCCTCCATGTGTATTGGATATATGACAGCAAATGCTACAAGGCCTAAGGTAATTGTTTTAAATTTTAATTGTTTGCGATCTTGCATAACTGCATTTTATTTATTGGTTGATAAATAAATGACTTTCAGAACAAGTTTAATTTATTCCTTCATTTGAGAATACATCAAATCCCTCGTATTTCTAGCTTAAACTTCCGTCTTAATTAAGTCTAGATTATTTCGCTCATGTGAATTTTACTCTAGAAAATAACTACATAAAATTTATTGATTGCAGTGTGTAATGTCAAATTTGCCACAAAATGTTGCTGCTGGGTCCAAAGCAATAGTTGGAGGTATACCATTTTCCATAAGTAAGAAACCACACCCTGTGATTCAATGGGAGTTGAAGACTGAAGACTGAACCAGTAATTGTGTTATATTTATTTCAAATAAACAGTTTTAATCATGTTACCTATGTTTTAAAATGTATTCAATAATATAAGTTTCTTGTCGGAAATTATAAAAATGACAACCTAATTGTGTAATTAAATACCGATCCTACATTGTGTTATAATTTTCAATAAATGTTCTTAGAAATATTTTCATTTATCAATTGACTAGCATTTGTCACTCTATTCTGACACTCATTCCTCAAGTCCCTGATGTTAATATTGTATACAATCCTGCTGCACATTCAGCTATCGAAGTTTATGTCTATCAATTCTACATCCTACTTGGAAAGTATCATTTTTGGTATTCTTTCATCACTTATTTTTAATGTTTATACTCATCAACTTTTTACCAATACTAGGTGAATATTTTTGTTATAATTAATGTAAGCAAATACTATGAATGTATAATATGAATAGGAAAGTGATTTGTTTAATAATTTTCTAACAAATCTTCAATATAATGCCATAGTAAAAAAATGTTTATTTATCTCATATAATTTATTCGTATAAATAAAATCATTGTATAATATTTATAGCCAAAAAGAATTTTATATATTATAAAATACTGATAAGTCTTACAATGTCTAAAATTTGACAAAATTATAAGTATTGTGCGTTATAAGGGGTGGGGTTTACAATAGGTATTAAATTCACAAAAGAAAAAATTAGTTATGTTTTAAATTTTACAAATACATAAACATTTGACACAATATTTTCATGTTTTAGTGAAAATATCTATATTTTCGGAGATCCTTACATAGTAATTTATAGTTTTTTTTAAACTACAATATTGTCGCCAACATAAAGTATTAGCATTTATTTATAAATCTGCAGTAAATACAAACTTACATAAGTACAAATTAATAAGAACATGGTGAATGAAAGAACTTAATTTAACATAATGACTTTAAATAATACCTAATATGAAAGGAGTTTATGTTGTTATCGTTTTAGTATACCATCATGTGGATGCCTTAAAAATAGACTTGGAAGTTCAAAATTTTTTGTGAGCCCTATAAAGACAACCTCAAAAAAAGAAATTTTTCTTAATATCTAACACGAGTTAGCAAGTACCTATATAATGCCTTGCAAATTATTTTTGATGAATTTATCCTACACTAGTATTTAAAACCTCAGTCTACTATTATTATTTTTTTCTATGGCTATTCACCCCAAGGGTGTGTTATTTTATTTTCAATAAAAAAAGGGTAATTTATTTAATTAAATGTTTTATGTGTGTAGATTATGAAAAATATTTATTTTAAATCATTCATAAATTATTTTTTAGTAATCTAACTTATTCATTCTTGGAATTGGAAACCAAAAGCGACCTCATGTTCACTGGCCTTGGCGATTTTAATTAAATCAAACTCTTATAAAAACTTGTGCAAGAGTTTCTTAATGGACATTCAAAAAATATATGGTCTTATGTTTCCTCGTTCGTTCTGCACTCGCACATACTATCAATAACTACAATCCTTGACAAATGTTTACCAGTAGAATAATGCCCGAGGCGCATGTATTACATTTTTTAGATTCCATATTGAGAGATTGATATTAAAAATAGCAAGATTTTTAATTCATAAATGAATATTCATCTCCCCATGAGTAATCATTTTTATATAAAAAAATTTAATCACAATACAAGATCAAAGAATTATTAGACTATCATATAATATCCATAATATACATCTATTTAATAAACTGCATTAAAAAAATATTGGTGCTTCTTTATTACGATTTATGTGAACACAATCAGGGAGAATTCAATTAAATTTTTTAAGGTCATCTTGTTACAGTACTCAATAATATTTGCTGTTCATTTGTAATTCATAAATAATATATTATAAATTACATATTAAATGCATAAAAACATAATGCTGTAAAATGGTCAGTACCAATATATATCAATTTTTCCGAATATCTCTCTTTAATTTTTACCTCTCAATTTAATGCGTAAATAAAAATAATATGTAAATATGCATAAAACTTGAAATGTGCAGCTTTACATATTCATAAATGCTTAATAATTTGTAAAATATTGGAATGATTATGAATTAAGTCTTCCAAATTACATAAAAGTAGATTAAAAAATATGCAAGAATTTGAAATAATTCTTTACTAAAAATAAAGTTTAATTTGCTTGTAATTTCAAAAATAAAACCAGAATATTTTTTTTCATAATAATGTCAAAATATTGTAAAAAAATATAAAGATAAGTATATACATATTTAGTATATGTAATTAAAACAGGGCTACTTAAAATTTAACACTGATTTATAGGCATCCAAATATAATCTTTAAAATAGATTTGAAATAAGTATGTTTTTTATTTAATTGTTATTTCGTAGTTATATAATAAATTAATATTGAAAAATTTATTTATTTCATCAATAGAATGAAATTTTTAGTTTAGTGGCAATATTGATAGGTACTGAAAAGTTGATTGAAATAACAGCTGATTTACTCATAATTTTTTTTATCTCATTACACCTTTCCATTTAATATATATCTTTATTTTACTGGAGATATTCATTCTATTGGTAAAATAAGTATCTTTAAACTTAAATGGTGTGTACGTAAGTGGTAAGTACATTTTTCAAATCGAGATACACAAGTTTGCTTATATTTTTCATAGTTTATTGTGAACAATTATGATATGTGTACAATAAACAATAAAGACATTACTAATTAACAATATTTGAAAAACACTAATAAGAATTATTAATTAAATTTAAAAAATGCTCCTCTGTAAAATTATTTTTTTGCGCTTACCACTTCTGTGCACTATACCATCGTTATAATGGTACATATTATACATTAATAAAATTGAATGTTAGAAATCAAATTGGCTTAATGACCATAATATATTTCCAATTCAATTAATCACAAGTCATAAATTGATATTACGTTAGTAAGGTAAACGTATTGTCAAAAACTCACCAGTAGATTTTCTAGCGAGTTTAGGATGCAGGCACCATTACATTGAAGGCAACGTACATCATATGTAATTTCATTTCAAATAAGAATAAATCACTGATATAATAAACACATGCCATTTTATTAACTATGTACATAAATATTTATAATTTGAATTAATTTATAGTTACCAACAATTGTATTATAATATAAGCATTAGGAATCTGAAAATTTTCTTGCATCATAATTCAAAAAGTTAAGTTGTTAATTCTGGGTCCATTTTGAAAGGAAGACAATTTAAAGACCAACAAAAAGTAAATCATACAAGAAATCAATAATCTAAATGTTTCTGTGTTATTATGATACAAGTATCATGGTTCTATCAATTAAGTTGTCAATAAAAAACTTATTATGGACTAAAAAAATATTTAAAATGTAAGTGCTACATAACATATTTTCATAAAAAAACTGACCAGTGATACATTATTATTTATGAATTATAAACAGGCTTGTATATCAAAATATATAAAAAATAAATGAAATCAATTATAGTCGACCAATTTTAGCTGGTCTTACATAAAAAAAGGTTTATATAAATATAAAAACTAAGTACACGAATAGCAAAATACATATTGGTATTAATGCAAAAGCACTTATCACTGAATCATCACACTAATCTATAGCTTAATTACAAAATAATATATTATTTATAAAAACTATAATCTAAACTTTTGGTTGAAAACAAAGGGGGTTACCTTTGATTATGATTGAAATAAATAATAAAATGAATATGTATAGGAGTGGGTATAAAAAGATTACATGGTTAGTTTGTTTCTACAAATAAACTTAATAATCTTCAAGATTCTAAATGGTAGGTAAAATAAAAGGTAAGATATATTATTTGGACAAATACCGAAAAACACGATTTGGCAAGACATTATGACGCAAAAGAAACCAATAAATTAATCATATTAGAAATGATAGATTGTAAACTAAGACTAATAATCTATGTCTATGACATTATAAGGAACAAAATATTATATTTCATACAATTGAAATCAAAACTAAATAAAAAAATGTTTTATATTAAAAAAAATTTGAACATTTTTGGGCTGTTGGTCATGTGTGCATTTGATTGTTGTGTAAATTTGAACGACTCAACAAGCAAGTATTTCTCACAATCCACTTTCACTGTGCTTTTAATTAATATTTGTACATCATTAAACAATATATCTGGCAACACAATCATTACAAAATGAAAATGACTTATCATCTATTGTTTTCTGGGGGTATTCAACTATACTAACACTTTGTATAATGTACTATTGGTGTGCACTTATAAAACAAAACACAATAAATACAAAAAATTGATAAGTATTAAAATTATACCAAAATCATAAGAAAATATTCTTATACTAAAATATCACACCGCTTTGCATTCTTCTAATAATCATACTATCAAGGCACAAATCATCTAAATGCTAATCATTGTTTTTAATTAACTAAATATATAAACAAGTCTGTACATTCATTAAAAAAAAATTGAATATGTATTTCATTATTCAACTCTACAAATTTGATAAAAGAAGCTCTATAGCACTGGAGGGAGGGTTAGTTGCCTTCATGATATATAATATGAAATATAGATAATACTATGTCAGATCATTGCACTGTTCATACACAACCATATTCATACCAAATAGCAGTTTCTTTAGGATTAGTTTTAGTTCCCATCTTAATCTCTTTATCGTCTTGTTTGGCACTAAGTTCTACCTGCGTGCTCACTTGACTGTCCTGATTGACATTGTCATTTCTTTTGGAATCCTGAGCCTGTTGATGAGCTTGTACGGCTCCATCTCCGATCACTGTTGATATCCTGTTGTATACAAGAAAAGTTTTAGATGTTTGGGGTTTTTCTGGTGAAACTTTGGCTTTTTGATCTGCATCAGGTTCTACAGGTGTGGATATACTAGGTTGAGTGTTGTCTTCCGCTAAATAGACTGCTCTTCTTGATCCCGCTCTGCATAATGCTGCAGAAACATTCGTGTGAGAAGATTCCGGAGCGTCGAAACCTTGGAAACTGTTTCTATGTCCGCTGAGAAGGGTACTAGTAAACTTACTATGATTTTGCTGTCTTCTTTTTAAAGACGCTCGAATTAAGGCATCGTCACCACCTCCCAGTGAACCGTGGAAGGAACTATGCGACAGTTTTCTGGAAAATGTATCACTACTTTGTCTCGGGAGTTCTAAGCTGGATACAGAAGGTGCCGATGCGACCATTTCAATTGGATCAGTATTTTTAGAAGTGGTGCTAAGTTTGTCAGAGTTTGTAGCACCTTCCTCTGAATTTCCCGGGTCGGACTCACCAGATTCAGAGCCCTGCAATGTTGGTTGAGATTGGCTCAATTTAGAGTTTTCGTCGACACTCCAAGAGCGACGACCATGTCGAGTAGGAACCTTGCTAATGAGATCCGAGCCAGCTTTACGCACTCTCCTAACTAAATTAGATCCAAAACTTTTCTTTTTTGGCGTGCAATTGTCCAATTTTCTATAATGCTCCATGATCTTTTCTTCAAGTTTTTCCTTTTGTCTGCAGAGATTGTTCAGTTTGTCCGCAAACATTTTCTCTTCTTGATGATAATGTTGTTTATCTTCCATGGAATGAGCCAACAGTTCATGGTATTGTGTAAGTAGGCAAGAGACATGATCCATAAGAGAACGACGATCAGCATCTAATGTTACATTCATATGCATCAACATCTGCAAGAAATATCAAAATACTTAAATATTACAAAAAAAAAAATGATAAAAATTCCCTACATATGGATTATATTTTGTGTATTTGCTATATTAAAATTTCTTTTTCTGTTTTGATATAAGAGACAATAAAGGTAACATATCCACTGTTCATTGCCGGGAATACGTTCTGGACAAAGCCGCCATTAGTAAAATTCCACGATAAGGGGATAAAAAAATGTTAAATAACAGTACAAATATAAATTAAAATTTCTTTGATTTCACCACTTATTTTGTGATAAACGGTTTCAGAACTGACTCGCTCCCTCATCTGAACAAACTTAACTAAATTAAAAACTATGTACAAACATTGTATAATGCCTAATGTCATTAGTGTGCGAAGTTTAAACTAGAAGAAAAGTGTTTTAACTCTTTTAAAAAAAAAAAAATACTGCAAAACAAGTTATCTGCACTCGCCGGGGTCGCGATTAATGGGGGTTTACATGTATATCAAAACAAAAAGCAAAGAATTCAAAATATCCTAATTGTCTTAAAATTTTATAGTAATTAAGTACAAACTTATTTTTCTCATGAATTATGGTATGTGAAACACCTAACAAATAAAGCAAATTAAAATATTTAATATGAAATTAATTAAAATAATATATTCAACTTGACTTACTTCACATCTCTGTGTAATTTTGTTTAACTCCAGCTCCAATCCATTAGTTATATCAGTTTTGGTGCTCAATTCTCCGGACATTTCTGTGTTACGCAACTTCAATTGACTTGCTTCTGATCTGGTATTTTTATACTCTTCTTGTAGATGCCTGTATTCATTTTTTAAGCGATCACTGGCAGAAAACAAATTTCTGAAGTCTTCTTTGAGTTTGGAATGTTCTTTTCTCAAATTAGTCAAATTTCTAGACTCAATCTTCAAAGATTCCGTTTCTTCAGTTAAATTAGAAATTTTTCGTTGTAGGGATTCTTTTTCTTCCTTGAGTTCTCTATTTTCACATTTGAGATCTCTCACGGAAGACTTGAGCGTTTCTTTCTCTCGAACAATGGATTCATACTCGGTATTTAGTTGTTCATGTAAAGATTGTAAGGACTGTTGATCACGAAGTAAACTATTATGTAAAGTCTTAAGTGATTCTAATTGTTTCACAACACCCTCTTTTTCAGCTGCTAGTTGACTATTTGCTAACTGCAATGTGATTTGTTGAGATGACAAAGACGTGTTCTGTGAATTGAGCGTTGAAGTAAGAACTTGCAATTTAGCATTATCTGCTTGACATTGCTGATACGAAGCTTGTAATGTTGAGAGTTCACTTGAAATTTGTTCAAACTGAGATATAATATTAGATTTTTGATCTTGCTGTAGTTTATCACTTTCGTAAGTATTGTTTTGACATATACATGTGCTAGATTTATTAATTGATTTCTTATGCAATTTCACACTAACATCATCAATGATATTTTGAATATCCCCATTATTGAATATTGTTTCAATAATATCTTCTAATACAATTTCACTGCGGACTATGTCAGATGTATTCAAGCCTAATTTTTCCATGCACATTTTTACTTTGTCTGAATGTACTTTTTCTTCAACGAGATTTTTCTGCAAAGTTTCAATAGTTTCTTTGTCCATCATTCTTTGAGAAATCAATTCTTGGCTTTTCTTTTCAATCTCTTGCATTTTACCAACCTGAGCAAGCATCAAATCAGATTCTTTAGTGAGCTTTAGAATTTCTTTTTTGGCAGTTTCATTGACAACAGAACATCGGTCCAGGGCACTGTCTTTTTCTTCGACAGTTTCTTTTAATTTCACTAAATCTTTTGCCATGGAAATATTTTCTTTTTCTAAAGAAACAATTTTGCTTTGCATGTTTATAATGTTTTCCTGTAAAGCTTCAGATTTTTCAGCGATAGGTTTTAAGATAATTATTTCATTGGATTTCGTTTCGACTGATCTCTCTAAATCATCAGCGCGTCGTTGTATAGAATCACACAACATCCTGATCTTTTGTTTGTCATTAATCACAGATTCTAAATGTTTTTCTAATTCTTGTATTTTACTTCTATCTGAATCTTTTTCAATACCTAATCGATCGATAGAATTTTTTTGACTATCGATGGAATCTTGAAGTTTTCCATTTTCTTCGAGTGCATTTTTAAATATATTCTCTAAATCTATGTTTTGTTGATGTAGCCTATTACAGTTTTCTTGTAACTGATCACATTTAAGAGCTAATTTTTTCTTCTCCTTCTCTAACTCCAGAAATTTGTCACTAGATTCGTGAAACGATTGTTCTTTCAGAGAGTCAATAGTGGAAAGTAATCTCTTATTTTCCAGTTCAAGTTTTAATGCCCTAGCTTGAGCGTTGCTAGTTAATTGTTCAGATAAACTATTGTCCCCAGATTCAGATCCTTGAAAGCTGGAATCAAATTCTTCTTCGTGATTTTGATTACCGATATTGCTATTGTTCAAAGATGATTTAATAATGTACTGAAAATGGGCATTTTCTTCAATCAGCTCTTGAATTTTTTGTTGATTCATGTCTCGTTCCTAAAACAAGAATAATGAAAAAAATGTAAGTTCGCTATTATAATAAAAAGTAATGTGAGAAAATTGTTGAATAAAGGAATTAATTCAATACTTCTAGTGCATTTATTGAAAATCATATTCGATAAGATTGTTACAATACTTCACATATAAATAAATAACAAAGGACACATTTTACATTGAATCCATCTTTTGATAAAGTTTTAATTAAAAATGAATATTTATAGCTAATAATAACAACTCACTAGTGCTAGATCATTTTCACGTTGCTTCAACTTGACAATTTCATGTTGAAGATCCATGCCCTTGTCAGCTCTACGTCTTGCCTGTTGTAACTGTTCCTCCAACATCTCCTTGGTTTCTAAGAGTACTCTATTATCTTCTCGTAATTCAGTCTCTCTAGCCTTGTAAAACTCCATATCAACCAACTTCTCTCGATATTTTTGCACTTCACCTTCCAATCTGAAAAATAAAACAAACAATATTAACCATAGCATAGTTATTATATTTTTCTTGCCATCTATGCAGTTCACTAAATTGTGAATTTATTTAACCTTGATACAGGCTTATACCAGTGAGGTTGAATATATATTATGAAATATCACTATATTGTAGGTACTATGCAAGAATTAAAAAAATATTATATAAAATAGCAAAGTAAAGAAAAGTCATGTGAAGCAACAATTTTTTCAATCAGGAAAAAAGTTATTAAGAATCAAACTTGCAATATTGAACTCAGGTTAAAGGGTATGTGTGTTTCTTTGTTTCACAGAAATGTACGAGTATTAATAAAAATAATTTCTATATTACAAAAGTATGTATATTAATTACCTGTCAGCCCTTTCTGCTCTTTCTTTAAGAGCATCAACCTCATCTCTATAAGCTGCAGTCTTTCTTGCTTCGTTACACCACACCTGACTCTCATTCTTTAGCTTGTTGAAGGAGCTCTTTGTATGCTCCAAATCTTCTCTACATTCAGCTAATTGCTCTGACTTTTCTTCACTGTAAAAAGAGAAACAATACATTAGTATGTGCACCTTATATATATTGAATGATAGAATGAACGTCTTTGATGAACTTGACAATGATTTGATTTTAATTAACAATGAGTTTCCTAAATTAAATAGCGCACACATGCACACCATAATACTATGTATATTTGAATAAATCAAGGAAAAGCTTCCTTAGAATTACATCCCCTCTAAAACTACCACCATCAGCTAGGGCAAGGAAAGATCTTTGGCAAGCACAATACGGTGGAGATCAGGTCTACCTGTCAGAAAGTTTGGGACAGGGACACTAACTACCCTACCTGACATGGGAGACACTTAATAGATTACGCGTCTGTGTCACCAGATGCAATGAGAACATGCTAAGGTGGGGTGTAAGGGTGGAAGAGGATGTTTCCTGCAATTGCGGCAAGATACAAACTGATGAACACATCCTCATCTGTCAAGATATGCCAGTTAGGTGTGACGCAGAGGACCTGAAGATGGTTAATGACAATGCCGTTGTGATTGCTGTATTCTGGAGTGGGATGGCCTAGTGGTGAAGTGCTCGGACTCGTAAAGTAAGTAACTATTTGAATTAAGTTGCTAATTACAAGTGTACTTGGCAGCTGATAATTTATTTTATTTCATATTGCTTCTTGAGCAACTAACAAGTCTTAGGTCAAGTATTAAATTAACAAGCATACAATAACAAGTTGCCACATTACGGAGACTTATGATATTGATTGTCTTAAAAATCAAACTCAGGAATCAAATCCAGAACCTTAGGCTTTGGAATCAGATATCGAACTTACTGAGCCATAAAGACTGACTTCAAAATAAAAGCTGACAGTAAATCTTATAGTATGTAGAAAAGAAATGATATTCAATTTCATAAGGGACGAAAAAAAAATACTCTCCTAAATTGCAATAATTAAAATGTATACTCAAAATGAGAATTGATGTACACATGAAATAAAATGATAAAGGTGAAAGCTTAAGGGTTCTCTGAGAAAATGGCCTAAACATTGACCTTACATAAATAGCAGAGTGCTAGGTAGGCAGCTTAAGATGGTACAGTTTACTTCTGGGAAGAAAGTGTTTTTAATATAATTGTTAGTGTAGAGACAATGGACCGTGGGAAAATTCTGTGAACTTCATTATAAATCATGTTCATTTCTTTTCCTGTGCACAAAACTAGATGATGCTAACAACAACAAACTCAGTCTAGATAATATTACTTACAAATATTTTTGAAATTAACTATTTATTTTAAAAAATACTTACAAATATTATTTGACACAATTATATACAAAACATGAACTCCATTGATGTAAATGAATTTTATGAACAGGGTCGGATAAACGTATTTTTGCGCCCGTAGCAATATATTTGAATCCGCCCCCCCCCCCAATTTTTTTAAATGTAGAACAATTTAATTATGTAAAATTACTTATCATAATTAGCGGGATTTTTTTACATACACACCATCATGCTGAGCTTCTATACGCAAAGAGAACCGAGCGCCATACCTACGGACTTTTGATTTATATGATTAACATTTTAGAACTTTAAGCGCCCTTTTTAAGACAACCGCCCTGACATCTTGTTCCTGATTGTTCTATGATTTATCCTGCCCTGTTTATGAATTTATCTTCATACTACAAATTGAATAATGAATTTGATGGTATACTATAATTACAAACATTAATGATGTCAATACTTTGTTGTAAGTACATAGTGATGTATAAAACTTTGTGTTGGGAGGTCTGAAGAACCAAGTAGTGTTATTTTAAACATATTGAGTGGTCTATATAGACAGCTATGTATTTGCATCACAATTATTTGTTAAAAAAAATACCGCTTACTTCGACAGTTAATAAAACTATACACTTTTAAGTTCCTGTAATTTCCTCCAGAAATATTAATAACTATACTGCATTTACTTAATTAATTTAATAAATAATTCAGAACACAAATTGGTCCTGCATGTGCAGATTTAATTTTCGTTTCTCTCCTGTAAAGTTGCAATTTTATAAATAGAATTCTGAATGTAGGGTATATAGACATACTTACACACTCAAATAATACAAGCTAAAAATAAAAACACTGATTGCTTCTAAATCCTAAATCAAATGTTTTTACGTTGTTAATACTTGTATGGTTCTACATATATATTTTCCTTGTATCAGGACAAAGATAAGGGCCTAGTTAGCCTTTAGTTTTGAAATAACACAAAAGTAATATGTGATTTTACTTTTAAAATTTGCAAAATCTTTTAAGCCTGAAGTAAGAAAATCAAATGACTTAAAACAATACTAAACTAACATTATTAACAGTTTTTTGGATATTTTATTTAGCACAGATACAGGCAAGAATGCCCTAATATTCCCTACCTACACAGCACTATCAGTAAGCAGTGTGCGGTAGATGCAGTGTCTATTTTTATATTATGTTATGTTGTGGGCGGAAATTACACAGTGAGTTAAAAATGTAGATTTGAGATTAAACATAAAATTTTGTGTTCAATTAATGTTTGGGATTTGAGAAGATATTGATTTTATGCATTGGATGAAGTGAGTTGTAATAAGTCGTAGACAAAAATAAAAACAAAATAATTCATTGTTCTGAATGCTCCTGACAAAACTACAAGAAATAAACTGTTATTATACAATGATAAGTCTAATGACTTCTGCGTTGGATTACTACGTTCGATTCTCAGTAGAATAGAAATATATTAAAAATCGAATATATTTTTTTAATTGCATATATGCAAACATTGAATTTTATTCCCTGTCGGGAGTAAAATGATATTTTTGTTGACATTTTTTTAACATATCAATAGAGACGGAGTTTGGATATTATAGAAGAACCATGAACTCAAGGCACCTACAGGGCTTACGACCTGTCATTGACTGGTTTACGTGATTACTTTATGCACTTGCGCAACGTTCACCAATTATGTCTTCTTATAGAGTTCCCTTATCAATGTAATTTTTGAAAGTTCTATATATTTGAAGAAGTGTAAACATTTCACCTGAATAATACGAAATTATACTATTGCAATCTATGAGGTAACGAAGAAACCTATTTGTATTATTTTTGTACACACTATTCAAATATATAGAACTTTCAAAAATTACATTGATAAGGGAACTCAATAAAGGCATAATTGGTGAATGTTGCGCAAGCGCATAAAGTGATCACGTAAACCAGCCGATGACAGGTCGTAAGCCCTGTAGGTGCCTGAGTTTCTGGTTCTTCTATAATATCCAAACTTCGTCTTTATGTTATTGTCAATAAAAATATATTAAAAATGATAAATCACAGTATTCGGTCAAAATAAGAATTTGTATAGGGTGCAATAAAGTTTAAAAAATTGATAAAGGATGAGTATTTATACTAAGGAAGCATGTTTCAGCGTGATGGAAGACTGGAAAAATATATTGAAAGGAGAGTAACAGCAGGGAATAGTGGTACACAATGGTATTGTCGTACCGACTCTAATGTATGCTAGTGAGACATGGACATGGCAGAATATGCATGAAAGTAGAATAAACGTGGTTAAAATGAGGTCAATAAGACAAATGTGTGGTAAAACGGTGATAGAATAAGAAATGAGGATATAATACGAGAATGTGTGATTGAAAAAAATGTGTATTGTAAGTAAGATGAAAATAAATGTCCTAAGGTGGTTTGGCCACATAGAAAGAATGAGTGATGACCGTCTAACAAAAAAGTATATAAGGGTGATATAAGAGGTACGAAAAGTAGAGGTCGGCCAAGGAAATGCTGGCACAATCACATAAATGGAATTTTAAAAGATGGAGACTTTAGAAGTAAGAATAACAGATGAGCGTGCATTAGAAGATGCATGGACGTGAACGAAGCGAGAAATGTATATCAAGAGAGAGGAGTCTGACGTTCGGTTCTCTCTGCCTACCCCAAATAGGGAAAGGACATGATGGTATGGTATGGATTGTATCTATTGTAAATTAGATTTTCAATAAAAAGGAAAAAACTGGACTAGGTGTGATTTTACATTGAAAACTCAAACAATACATTTCTTTTTGTTGAATACAGTCAAGTTCACATACAATTAGAGCAACGAGAAATATGGGAAACACTGTAAAAGTTTTTGTGCACTTCAATTTCTTTTACTAAATTAATTAACAGACAAACACAACTTAAAATAATTCACAACATTCCTTAGGAAAGACATTTAACTATTTTAGAAGCTCACACAATTCTCACTTAGTAATATAAAACACTGGCACATAGATAAAGGCCTCATTTACATACATTCTTCTTTTTTTCTAGCCCTAACCTTATCCTTTTCGATTCTTCCTTTTGTTTATATTCTATGTGGCTGTCTCTTGCAAGATAAGTAGAGAGAACCAAACATCACATTTTTCATCTTGACAAACTTCCTTATTTACATTCATAAGACTCTTATGTGACCCTTTTTTAATTCAAATGGTTGTGCCATGTTTTATAAGTCTACCCCTACTATTTGATTCTAATTAACATTTTAGTTATGTTATTTATATGTTATGATGGATATTGAAACAAAAACCAATCAAGAGGGATAAATTTAAGATATTTTTTTACTATTGTGATTGGTGCTCAATGCAATAAGATCCTCATGTCATCAATTAATTAAAGCACTTATCAATAAAAATCACTCAACAAAATGGGGTAGCTTATAAGTAAACATGGTTGACCATGAAATGAGATATAGCACATGATATGTATATTAATTATTGAAAATATTTATTCAATTTTTATTACATCATATTTAAACAACATAAAACTATACAATAAACACAAGATTGTTTTTATACTGTCAATCTTGTTTTTATACTGTCAATCTTGAAGGAAGGGCCTGGTGAGACGAAAGGTCAAACAAATTTAAAAACTCCTACATATAAGATTGTTTGCACATGAAACATATTGAACAGGAAGATAATATGATCAATTTAGATCCTCACAGATAAGAAGTCTGACATTTGTATTGAGATATAATAATAAAATATAATTGGAATTATTATTTCAGTGATTTAGATATAAACAACTCACAATTATAAGTTATTTATTTTTAAAGTTAATGACCTTTTTTTTATCAAATTTGAATTTGACATCAATAATGGTCTATTTATTGACAGCTTTATATGGACAAATGATAAAATTTTACTATATGATTTAATCAATGAAATCAATACGATGTTGTTCAAATGTATAGTTTGACCGAAGACAGAAGATACATCATATCAGGATATGCACACATAAAAAGGTAGTGGTAGCAAACACCGTGGAATCCGGGTGGCCAAATATTGGGGTTACGAATATAATTGTTTTCCAGACATGGAAATTAAGGATATGCAATACACACAAACTCTTACTTGATACTCTCCATTCTACTATTTATATATCTCCACGATACTATTTGAGAATACAATTCAAAGGTCTCGGGTTAGATTCCCGGTGGAGACATAGTTTTAATAGTGTTTTCACTAGAATGTGACTTATATAAGTCTCTAGAATGTGACTTGTCATTGTGTGTATGTTAAATATTTGACATAGTACCTGTTACCTGAGAAGCAATACAAAATAAAAAAAGATATACCCTATTTTTCACTATTACGTAGCAGTACAGTAACCTCAAAAAATGGGGCTACAGTGAGGAAGATAACTGTGAGTGTGGCACTGTGCAGGACAACTCGCACCTTCTCTCATGCCCCTTGATTGGAGTTACATGTATGTGCACATGAAGACACCGTGACAGCGAACGAAAGCGGCATACGGGTGGCCGAGCACTGGAGTTTTCTAATTTGATGGTGTTCCGGACACGGAAAGTAAGTAAATACGTAGCAGTGGAAAGAAAGAAGGTTTTTTCCCCCTCGCTGATACTTAAAAATTACCAATTTATAATTGCAAAAGAAAAGAAAATTATAATTGAAGTTATTTTCATGAAATATAAAAAAGAATATATAAATTTTATTAATAATGTGTTGTTGATATAGGTCAATTTTCATTTGTTACTTCAGCTAGCAAAGAACGTGTATTAGTTCATTTTATTAATAATTTATTAATAAATAAAACAAACAATAAATATTTGACGAAGCGGCAAATATTTGAAGTCTGTTAAGTCAGCTCAGCGCTGTATATTTGTCTAAGTATAATATTTGACAGATCACAATACGCAGAGTAAACAAATATAATGTGCTCAGTCGACAGATATGGCAAAACTTATTATTATTACAACACACAGGATGTTCTCATAGAGTATAACTAGAAGTCAGTTGAAGTAAACCAATCACATCGCTCAGAGAGAACTAATATGAATACTTATTGGCATACGATGACCCTATGTGGTATATCTGTCATGAGACACTTCCTTTACACATATGTCCAAAATGGAAAATGAATATTTGCAATTGCAAATGAATATTTTTTTACATACACTGAAATGCAAACTAAAGACAATGAAAGAGATTGATAAAATAAAGATTAATAATTTTTCATTTATAAAAAAACAACTTCAAAAAGAATGTGTGCCAAAATAAATACAATATGACTTTTGGTTCACTCTGCCTATCCCACGAGGGACATGGCGAAACAGTATCTATGTATGTATGTAGTAATATTATTCTTCATAATACAATACGCCTATACCATAATGTGTTATACAGATTGCAGAACCTTCGCAAATTTCTCAGGATTCCCATCATTAAATCTTTTGGTTTAGTTCAGATGAAACCACCCCAGCAGTAATCCCTTTCTAGTAAAAAAGGAATCATGGAATTCGGACGACGTGGTAATTAACTATCACTGATTTTGCAAAATTTAGTTTTTGATGATTTCATTAGGGATCTCATCATCAGAGATTGACCAAATGGATATGGGACCTATCGGAGGATACCCTCCTTCAAATGAAAAAAGAATCATCAAAATCGAACATCGTGGTAAAAAGTTATCCTCCGTTATTGGATGTTGGTTAAAAAGGCGGTTATAATTTTCAACTTTAAAAAGATTAAAACAAGATTACACAGACAAATAATCTTTGAACAGTACGCATTTGACATATCAATCTGTTGTTGTGGAGAGAATTGAATAAAATTAAATCATGTCAAAATCTATTTGTTTCATTTAACATATGGATTTTTCAAGGTTTAATCATAAAAACCAAGAAAATAATTCATAACAATTAAATCGTAAAAATACGAGGATTGCTTGTTTAAATATTTATTCTGATACACAAATTTATTGTAAGATTTACATGAGGAAATAATGAAAAATTTCCATTTTCAGTTAGCCAAAGGAAGCATTAATTGACCATGTGTTTGTTTTAATTAAATGCCGAGTTTCAATAAATACAACATATGTACAAGTAAGCAATATGGGAAGATATTAATGTGTGTATGAAAGTATTAATGAAAAAAGAATATGTAATAATTAACAGGCAGGTAGAGTATTCTCAAGGATGATGATACAATCATACCAAAGTTAGCGCCGGTAATGTTGCCACTTTGCATACAGTACCAACATAATACATTATATCATGAATAATGTATGAGAACCAGACTATCAGACTACGATAAAACATCTCATAGGTCAGTCAGCACAAGCTACACTTTAACAGTGGGTGCATAAGGATTTTATACTTTTAGAGAATCATAAAAAAAGAGAAAGATAAAAAATAACTTTCAATTAAAAAAAATCTTAGTGATTGAAAGTTTACAATTGCATTTTTTATTGCCACTTTCACTGACATCATAATGATGGTAATAATCTTCATGTATTTACAATAAAAACAAAAACAGACAAATACATTATTTCATATAAATGTATTGTGAAGGGTTGATAAGAGGGAAAAATATATACAAAGGCATCCACAATGTGTGTGGGGGTGTGCAGTACCTTATAAAAGGAAGCACAACACATTTATGATCACCAGCCTTGTCCCACTTAGGAAAGTCCAACATTCAGAATGGGTGAAATGGCAAAATGAACTAAAAAGGGATACTTGGGTGCGACACCACTTGGTCACACTTATTCTATTACAAAAACTGATAGATGGCGACACAATACAATCACCCAAATATATGTCCTCTTCAAAATTTACAACACTAAACACCTAATTGCACTTAATATGCAGGGTTTTGGAACTTTCAATGTATTACAGATAAGTTAAATTATTGGTAACTGAATTAAAAAAAATATTCTTACAGTTCCTGTCTCTGCTTTCTTAATCTTGCCTTCCAGTCTGCCAATTCTACGGCCAGGTGATTGCTCTCCGTGATGATGGGTGTTGAGGGGTTATAAAAGTTTGTTGAAGACCTAGTGGAGTTTTGTTTGTTGGTCGAATGTCTGATGTTGTTCTCTTCGCAGGTGACTCCCTCGATGATGGCCAGGTTAGCCCAGTGGCTGAGGTAGTGATCCCTCTCCTTTGCCAGACGCCTGATGTGATTGTACATAGCAGCAGATTGGAATAATTCCATGGAATCTGGAGTCAGCACAATGGTCTGATTGTCGGTAACCTACATAAAAGAAAAAAATATAAAAATCCATAAAAGAAAAAAAAATGATATAAGGCTGTCGATATGTAGGATATCATAAGATATCATTATCGTGATAAAATCATCATTCATCATACATATATCATTATCGTGATAAAATCATCATTCATCATTTTTGTTGTCAAATACTTTTGTAAGTACTGTATATATTTTTTATTGTAAAAGACTTCTAGCCATATAGACAAATAAATAAAGAAATAAAACAATTCACATTAAGAACAGAGATCTACATTTTTTATGAAGTTTACAGTGTTTTAACTTTGGCATAGAAATGTGTTCTAAGAAAAGAAATGGAAAAGGGACGAAAAGTAGAAGCAATATAAAAATAAACTATAATTAGAACATGATTGAAACTTTTTTCAAATATTTTCTTTTTCAACATTTTACAAACCAAAGTACTATCATAAATAATGTGCATTTAGTTGGCCACTGCCATCATAATTCATTAATATTCAAAAATCTTATACAAAATAGGATATTTTTGCCACAGAGAGTTTATTTTATTTTTGGTAAACATATTTAAGTCCAGCAAGTAAAGTAAAAGCTCATGTGTACAAAATATTTAAAATAAATAAAGTTATACTTTCGAATTAATTAAATAGTTTACAAATGACAAGAAATTGTAAACAAAATTAAATAAAAATATGATTTTGAATTTTAATAACAAAATTATACACATGAATTATTTACAAAATCATAGATAGGCATCATAATCACTCCATTATCTTGTTGAATTACTAAAAAGATAACTTGATATACAGATAAGAACTAAAATTGAGTCAGTGATTTAAAGGTGTTACAAGTAAAATTATGGTGGTACATATTATACCTACGCCATAAACTATAATGGGTGTGGCATAATGAGGAAATCAAACATAATAAAAATAAATCTTTCAAATATTACAAGGAAACATTGTTAATCTTTGTTATTTTGGAGTAAGATGAATGACATATTTACAACACAGAGATTAATTTTTGTAAACTGAAAAGTACAAACTGCAAATAAATAGTGTGAGATAATATCTTATCAAATAGATATTAGTACATTTAATAAATAATACTAGACATATAAAAACTAATGGATTGAATAAACGTTGCACTGTATTTGAAAATGTTTTTAAAACTAAGTATCAATTTGTGAATTTATTGTATTTCAAAATATACAATTACCTAATACAGTTTTTTTCTGGCAACTATGAAGTACCTACTAAGTTGAATGCCGATATAACATGTACCTAATAACTATATTGAAACACAGTTAACAACTGTGTCCCCTTTTTTGATTGAACGCAGTACCATTCAGAAGTCAAATGTCTAACTGACACATGAAAGTTTATAAATACTATTATATTAGGTTTTTTGGGGAGAGGAGAAATTCTTATTAGTATTTTTCACAAATATATACAAAATAATTGAATATATGATAGGTACACTTATGTGTATACAGAAAGTCTAACTGTGGGATGATCAGAACTTTCTACAGCGTATCAAATGACATTAGACGTAGATACTTGGATACATAGTTGAATGAGAAACATAAAACTGTAACACATCTCTTAATAACTGTAACGCTACAGAAGTTTATGTTACAAACCATCTTTGGAATAGTTACAATGTATTAATATACTTATTATGAACAAAAATGTGTGAATTATGTTCACTCACCATCATTAAAAAGGGAAATAAAATCAACAGTTTCCAATTTTTTAACTGGATACCTGTTATGGTGAAGTGTTTGAACTCTTTATCAAATGTAAATTAGTGAAAAAAGAGTAATCACAAACCTGTTTAATACATTCCACAATGCCATGCTGAATTTGCACATCCAGTTCCTTAATTCTAGTTATAAATATCTCCTTGTTGGGACACTGCACAGCTGCACCCAACAATAGAAGAATAAGCAATTTCATATTTTCCAATCCTTCCCTAGATTCTGGGTTCTTTCCGAGGGTCACAAATTCCGGTATTATTAATAGAGTTTGTCCCAGTTCTTCCTCAAACAGCGCTTTGATATTCTTGACAATGCAGTCAAAGTTTTTAACTCGGGTGACGATTAAAGTTTGCTCATCTAATCCTTCGACGCAGTTTATTTGATGAGGAGGTTCGGGATCTATCTGTAATACCACTTCATTCAACAGATATCCATTCCAAAGTGAAGAGTAATCAGATAGGCGCTCCGGTTGAGGCAAGCACGAAGCCAGCTGAAAAAATATTGTAAAATAAATACTACATAAAAAATATTAACATAAAGAATAAAAGTGCTAGCAAAATCTCCAAACATTTTGAAACAAATTTAATACCTTTTTCCTTTCAACTTAAAAGTACATGCCTTGCAATGTCATTGAAAAAGTAGTTTTGTATTACACAATCACCCAATATTGCTACTTCTTGAACAGATGTTTAAAAATTTGAATATTGAAAGATGTTATCAACATTAACATCAGACTAACTGAATCAGAGGAAATACAATAACAGTAATTGTTAGAGGAAATACACCATTTAACAATGGTTTACAGTACAAAAATATACACATGCAATCAAAGAAAAAGCATAACAGTATCGCAAATTAACCCAATTTATTTCAGAGTAACGAGAATATTTTCAAAGGAAAATGATATTTTCAAACACAAGTACATAAACAAGTAATTCAAAACCGCAGGACGATGATAAATTTTGCTTCTAAACATACTCGAGAGCAGCCACCCATGACGGCTTGTAGTTAGTTACACTGTTTGTTACTTCATAAGTAAACTTACCCATGACACTAGAGGCCCGCCTAAGAACTCTTCGATGTCAGCACCAGAAGCAGTCATTTTTAAATTATTAATTATCACATTTATATAAATGAAAATCACTTAAAAACCACACAATTTTCCAACAGCATTCGCGATCAACCATATTCGAAACCCGCACGACACAAAAACACGGACATCTGCGAAGTGAATGAAATCGCGACAGCGACAACAAAAAAGTACAAATTACTTCATAGTAGTGTTGCCATATTGGAAAAAAAATCTGGGTTTCGTATATTATTTTGGGATATATTATTTTTTATGAAACGAAAAGACAAGAAATTTAAATTTTGTATTAGTAATTTGCATTATTTGTATTTATGATTTTTAATTTCATACATAAATAAAAGAAAATGAATATTTGAAAAATATTATTCGAAATATTGCCATCTATTAAGAAAAATTATGAACTTATCGAGTTCTCGATAACCTTAGTAAAAAGTTGTGTTTCTCGTCACAAGAGAATATTTTCTAAAGCTTGTATTTTGTTATGAACCGCTATCTAGTGACGATTTGTGAAATTACACAATTGCTTCGTTCGTTTTGTAGGTGCTACTTGCGCGTGTCTCGTTATTATTTTCAGTATTTTTTGAGATTTACTACGTTGGAGTGTCGTCGCCCTACTCGTCATTTGCGAATTTCGTTTCTTCGCATAAAATCGTGTAAATAATATTAATTCGTATAATCAAATGTCATTTTGTTTAAAATATTTTAAAAAGACTGATACAGTTTTGTGAGTTTGTGTCCCAAGGATAAATTATTATTGTTTTCGTGTGTATAATAATATTAATTATTGTGAAACTTGTGTTGGGTGTTTTGATTTTGTATATGGTTACTAAATAAGGAAGTGTGTATCTGTGATCTTTCCTCACTCGACAGCCGGGAGATTTCCATCTGTGACAACAAAAGACGCAAAAAAGCAAGTTGACTCAGTTTTATTAAATCTTATTTATGACCATTTATTTTTTGTAATTTTATTTAAAAGCTTGTTTTTGCAAGGCCCTTACTTTTAATCTCACTGCATCAATAATAAAAATATAATTAGTAAATACTACGTTAATAAATATTTAAGCGCTAAAGTGGCATTATATCTTCATGTATTAAACATAGGTACGAAGGCAGTCGTCGTACTTATAATAATTTTCCTTTCTAAATTAGTTGCACAATATAATTAACTACCTATAGTTTATCGCAAATACCGTTATTTTGTGTTTTGGTGTATGTAGTTAGTAGTTATAGAAAAGTCAATTGATTTTTCATATATGAATAAATTAATAAGTATTTTGTTAGTATTTACTAAGTACAGTTTAATTAAAATATATACATACTTAGGTACACACATAATATACAGTATACTGTATAATATACGAGTACATACACTTCTCGAACACAGTAAATAATTTATTAATGTTAACATTTTTTATGTCTACGGTTGCAAATGTCATATATTTTTGTCAACGCTCGTCAAGCGAAAAAGTGCGGTTGACGACACCGGCATTCTCTTACTTGCCGAACTCTACGAGGGGCTACCCAATATGCTAAAGATGTCCCTGTCTTATTATTGGAAGCAGTTTACATATCGATATTGAGGTTTTTGTTTTTTTAGTATTAACAGATGCTAGTGAAAGCGACGTTCCTGTTTTCTTACAGAGTGAGAAATAGGAATTGAAACTATAGTTATAACGTAATAGTTACTCTTGTATACTGCTGCAAATAAACCTCCCCATATCTCCAGACATTTCTAATTATTATATACAAGTAAAAATTAAAGGTCTTCTCTGTGTTCAGTTGGCTGGTAAGATGACTATTGGAGATAATAATAAAACCCGCTGGCTGAGAAAGTGACCATACTCTAATTTGATTTAGTCTTCTTGATAAACAACCATACCTAACTACATAATATTATTTAACGATTCACACCGGTTAGATATGGCGGCACGCCAGTCTCTTTCGGTTCAGTTAAAATACTCTTATTTCATCTGTATCACCTTTCTTCTTTCTGACTTTTGAGAAATATTAATTTCTTTCCTGTAAAGTATCTTTTGGTAGCAACTGAAGAATAAATCTATAAGTGCCAAATCCATTTAATCTTACATATATTATAATATCCATACCTATATAAGTAGGTAACTCGTATTGTATTTGCATGTTCATCGATAATAGGAATGCTACAAAATGTGACATGGGTGGCTGTGTCACTATATTCAATCAAATAAATAAATAAAGTATTTTATCCCAGTTCGTGAGCAGGGGGGGTGCAATGCTACCTACACCATTTAATTTTGGATTATTTTTATGAATTCTGTTTATAATTTTTCTTTTTTGACTTTCATTGACGAATATTAATTTGGACTGTATTTTTGTGGTTCTCTCGAATAATCTTTATAATCCCGGAGACATTTCTTATTACCGAAATTTTGAGACAAATCTTTAGTTACTTACCTAATTATTTCTTCTTTAATCGGCGCAAGAAATGTAATAATAATATTTTTACTGTCATTTCGTTGCGAAATATATCGTGAATTATTTGAGGCAGAAACAGATTAAGATTTACACAGAGATAAATCTTATTTTCGCTTAGAACTGCGTATTTAAGTCAGTCTCTTTTCTCACACGTTTGTCATTAATACCATTAAAATGATATCAAGGATTTGCTGTGAAATTAAACGTTATTTTCACTTGATGATTTTTAGTCATAAATTATTACAATTTATTAATGTACAATTTACCTATGAAACTGGTAGATTTGAAAATGTATACCTATTTTCATTTATTCTATTGTCAATTTCTTGATTCGTAATGTGTTAATTGTTATTGTTATTAACATTTGTGTTCTATTTTGTGGTAAAATCTTCATTTTTAGACTCCATGATATAAACAAGAAAAACTAGACCCGTAATATAGGGATCAGCATATTTTATCAGATTTTTTAATATTAATATTTGGCATTTTATGACATGATTTAATTAATGAACAAATACACCAAAATATTTTTCCACAAAATTCGAAATCGATTTTTTTTGGAAAAATACTTTGGTAGGCATAAAGAGTTAATTTTTAAAATGGATTTCCACTCTGTTAATACAAAATCTATAGAATCATTATAATTTAATATACTTAGTTTGTCATGGTGAATTTTATATATATCTACTAGAAGAAATTTTACTAATTTTATTTTGTGTTTACTTCACAAGCTCTAATTTTTAATCGTTTTAATTTTTTTTTGTTGACTCCGACAATTTAGCTATGACTATAAATAAATTACTGGATAAGCGTATTATGGTCAATTTGCAGATAGTACCTACTCATAAAAAGGCCCGATATGTTTTATATTTTGGTTCGATTCACGAATTTGTAAAATAAATTCTCATTTCTCTGGCAAATCTCTTTAGATTCCACAGATGTCACCTGCCATAGTCGATCCATCAAAAATAATTAAATTCTTTTGTTGTAAATGTTATGATTCATTCTGTCCGTCTTCTTAGATGATGGCTGTCGATGGAAATTCCTCTCCGTACCTACCTACCTATCTATTCACAATTGTTGAGGTTGAAGTCTGCGCTGCCTTTTGCGATTTGAATATTGAAATTGTTTTTCTTTTTTATTCCGTTTCTTTTGACAAATCGTCGACCGTCAAGAGAGCGTAAACAAAACAGACGAAAAACCGGTTTTTAGAGACTACGGTACAGAACCAAATTGCATTGTTGTACTACGCGTTGGAATTCGTAAAAGAGATAAAATTCGCCGGCTTCTAAGTATTTTTGATTCAATTGTTGTCTTCTCACAACTTTATTTAATAGTAGCCAAAATGATCTTATTAAAAAATGAGGCACGTTTAAATTGATTTAATTGCAAGTACTTAAAAACTGAATAAAAAATAGGAACATTAGATTTATGCAGTGCAGCATAAAAAGTCATGATGGCTTGTTATTTTAATATGTTTTTGTAGTGAGTATTTACTACTATACTAAGGCTTATGTATAACAATTTATAAAGAAAGGATTATAGTTGAACCTCTTTGCAAGTCTGCATATCTAAATATTATAACATCACGGAAATAAAATAAACCTTTGATCAGTAACAGAAACGTTCCTTATACTATTACGAACAATATGATTAATACTAATTTACATAGTTTACATGATTCGTACCCTAATAAAAAGTTAAAAACTCATCAGATGTTTTATTTACTATCGCATTCTTTTACTTTTATACTTTATTTATTTATCTTTCTTGCACACAATATAAACACATATAATGCAAACTGGCGAGCTCATTGCCATTAGGCAATTTCTTCCAACCAACCAGATTACACGGTATGAAAAAATATATATGTACCTACATTGTACACCAACAAATGTCTGGCTATAGGTAATTCCAATAAAAATATTCTAAAATAAAAAAAAACACGCGTACAAAGGCGAGTTTGTTGCTTTCAGGCAACCTCTTACAACAGAAGTTAGCATCATGAAGCCTCACGTAAATTAAGTAAAAAAGAAGTAAAAATAAATATGGCCTTAATTTTTAGTCCATAAAAATAAAGGCCAGAAAAGTTCGCTGTGCACAATGCAATAGTCGTACCAACATTAATGTATGCAAGTGAGACATGGACATGGCAGAAGACGCATGAAAGTAAAATTAACGCTGTGGAAATGAGGTCCCTAAGACGAATGTGTGGTAGAACGATCTATGATAGGATAAGGAATGTGGATATCAGACGAGAATGCAAGATTGAAAGAGATATTGTGAGTAGAATGAAAGTAAATACACTAGGTACGATGGTTCGCACATGTGGAGAGAATGAACGATGAGCGCCTGACAAAGAAAGTATACAAGGCTGAAAAGAGTGGAATGAGAGGTCGTGGCCGCCCGAGAAAGAGTTGGCATGATCATATCAATGAGATTTTGAAAGATGGTAATATACCAAGTCAGAATAATAGGAGAGCATGTATGACGCGATGCATGGATGTTAATGAGGCAAAACACGTATGTCAAGATAGAGGTGTCTGGCGTTCGGTCCTCTCTGCCTACCCCAATTAGGGATACGGCGTGATGGTATGTATGTAAAAAATAAAAATCAATACAAAAACAATAAACATACTGTTCACAGTAATGCGGAAATGAAGGAAAATCGTCCAATAATTGTTAGATGATATAATTTTTTTATTGAATACTTTACATATTGGGACGACAAGTGTAAATGATTATTTTACATGACTAAGTACCTACCTTAGTTTATTATGAAACAACGTACACAACGAAAAGAGCAATGTACATTAATTAAATAAATATATTGTTTGAATTTAAAGTTAAATAAATTGTTGAATTTTATAGTAGGCAGTGCAATAATTAATACCAACGCAAGATTTTTCATTTTTTTTTGTTGTTATGGTCATTTTTTTTGTTGTATGGTATTTTAACAGTCGGGTAAAATCGACGATTCGAAAATCACTGACAACCGACATAATTTTTATAACTTGATAACAATTTGAATTAAGGTATTGTAACAAAAGAAATGTATCATTCTGATATTGTCGTTTATTAAAATAAAAAATAAAATATCATCTTCTGCCAAATCAAGAAATATCAAAACATATGTATAATTGGTAGAATTTATGTGATTTCTGATACTGTTTCTGTTTTAATAATTCAGATGTTGACAGCAATAACAAATAAAAAATGTGTTGCTCAGTTGTTAATGTACGGTTTTTATTTTTTTATATAATCACTTAAGATTTGTAAAAATCTTTTTACAAACATAATTATAATCTGACCGCGGATAAAAATGTGGCCCGCGGCCCTAGGTTTGGGCAGCTTCGGTCTAAAGTGTAGGTACCGACTCTAAATGCTTGGAATATGAATCTTTTTATATGACGGAATATGCGCGGAATCTCTTTGAGAATGATAATTGACGTAAATCTGGGCAGTTAGTTTGAGAATTGAAGAATTCCTACTTATGTATATGATTGCTACTTCATATAGCTTAGTCGGAGATATCGCTATAATATAAACTTGATACATACTTAATTGCGTTTTTAACTAATATAGTTTAGTTATGGAATAAGAAAGAAGATATTGTAATAAGAATGAAAGTCTATTTTTTTAAATGCTATCTAGGATAAGTATTTAAAGAATAAAAAGACAAGAATATTTGCCATTGGAATGGTCTTGTTAGGTTCCATTCAACGGCACGTAATTTGATTATTATTATTATTATTGACTTAAAATACCTATATTGTACCTCCACGTGTTAAGATGTGGAATAAAAAACAGGAGTCGCTGAAGGAAATGTTGGCATGATCGTATTAATGATATTTTGAACTAAGAAACTATGAGGTACCGCCATAGTGTAGTGTAAAAACCGCCATGTGCAAAATCGTGCTAGCTTTTAGGTGAGACGAGGCTTCCTTTTATAAGGTAATTAATTGCACACCCGCACAACTGTTGCTGGTAACCCCACATTGTGGGAATTGCCTGATGGTAATGTAGGTATTTATGTAAAAAAATATGAAAACCTAGATAAATGAAAAATACATTAGACAGTGCATAATGTGGTGGGCGAAGTATGTTTACATAGTATGATCATATAATATTGTGCGCATTTATGTAAAAAAAAAACACCTGTTAAAACTGGAAAATGAGTGATTGGTGCTAAATACAAATATAAAAAAATCCATAAAATACTTATCAATGTACTATACATGGAATTATTTGTGACTATATGTCTTTACGAATATGATGGAGAAAGAGAGAGTGTTGCTGACCACTGGCAAGAAACGCAAAGCAGCATATTTTGACCACATATTCCGTGGTGATAGATGTCACTCTACAACTTACAGTGGAGGGAAAGATATAAGGAAGACGGATTATTTTATTTTATTGGGGGTATACACAGATGAACAGGTTACATTCATTAAAATATATGTGCAAGTGTTACAATCTATAGCTAGGCCTGCCATCCAATTATGTATATCCACTGTTATTTATACTAAACACAACAGAAAAGAAAAAAAATATAAAGAAATAATGATTAAAAGATGGTTAAGGATAGTGGGATAGGAATGTCAGTGGAAAACCAAAAGAGGGTGAGCAAATTAAGTTGTACAGTAAGTATTCATACAATAAAATAAAACAAAACATCTGTATATTGTTATCTCGGATCATGAAATAAGTCTTCTTCTTCTTTTTCTTTCCCCTTAGCACTTTTGTCCCGTTTTCTATCGGGGTACGCTTTGACCATGATCCTGGAATTGGCGAGTCTGGTTATTACATTTAAGCGACTGCCATCTGACCTTCGCAACCCTTAGAAAGGGGAACCAGACAAATTGGATCATGGCTACACATAGCTAGTGATATAAATCCGCACATAGATTTTTTAAAAATCTAGAGGTGCGTGCCCCGCCCGGATTCGAACCGTCGACCTCAAGCATTGTTTCGCAGATACGAGGAATGGTATAATGTTTTCGGTGATTTGTTTTGTAATGTGGAATATATATAGAAAAGATCAGTTTGTCGGGTTGTCCTAGAGGGAACACGGTAAGTAATGAGATTATTCAATTCCGGTGAATCGAATTTATTATTAACAATTTTATAGTCACTAATTAAATTAGGTTGGCGCAAGATCGGGATGAGTTTGTTGTGATGGTAGCCTACCTCCGTTAGGAGCGGCACAAGAAGATGAAGAAGAAGATGTCTTTTCAGTTGGTTAAAAAAAAATAAGTACCTATTCTCATATTTCTCTTTGTCATATAGATTTATAATCGAATACTAGATGTTTCAATTAAAGTTTTTGATATTCAAAACAAGTTTGTATAATGTTTCGTTTAATTTTGTAGTGAAAAGGTATAAAATCGCCTTATTACTTTGACATTATTATGTATTAAGAAATACGACAAACTCTGTAATATGGGTATAAAGAGTATAAAGTTTGAAAACTTAACTTAATAAATAACTTCTTTATTGAATTTCGAAACGGTAGAGGTATATAAACAACTGAGGCAATAAATAAGCAAGTTTATATTATTATTATGTTATATTATTATGTATAGAGACGCCTTATGTCACGCGTGGGTGACGTTTTGCTGTTTTCCCGTTATTCGTGTCTGAACCTACTCCTTAATCAAAAGCGAAAGAAACAGCCTTGTTTTTATTAGGCTTTATCTTTAACCGGGTATGTTCTCCTGATACACATGAAATGCGCCTACATAGTACGACAAATGAAATGATCGTATATAAAATATACGTTTCCATTGCAACTCTTACATTTTTATACCATCCTGATTCTTAGGTATATTCCGAGATAAGTACGATAAACTAAAAAAATATTTAAAGATTATGTCCAGTATAAAAATAAGTTTAATATAAATATTTGCTGTAAATAATCATTCATATATGATTATTATTTAAAGCAATTTACAACTGTTTGCATTAAATAATGTCTTATTTTCAATTGTTGTAACAAATATATTCAGGTCTATTTAAAGACAGTTTTGTGCATTAATTGTTTAATGCGATCACTTCTAAATTGCTGTTTAGATAAGAATATTTAGTAAAAATTTTACCGACTAGCTAGCTGCACTTAATTTCAACAAAAATATATATAAAACTCTTTACTTGTAAGGCATTTGAAATTAAAATATTTATATGGGGATGGAATCAAAATAAATTAAAAAAATCGTATAGGTATATATTTTTTATTTTATATATTAAAATATATATACCTACTTATACGATTTTGGTAAATAGATTCGAATATCGCGTCTGGCTTTTAAAACTCTGCTTTAATTACATACTTATCTTTTTAATTTCAACAATAATATTTCAATCACATTGTTATAACAATCAATTAACAAAACAAAGGATTTTATGAACTTCGGTTTTTCTAATTGATTTGGAATAACCCTGCGGTACTTAATATATTTTGTCTAATGGTTTTAATAATTTGTTTTTAGTTTCTTAATATTTCTAAAACCTTTCATTTTCAAATGAATTTACCTAATTATGACAATAATATTATAATTTGAGTAAATGCTTTCATAGAGTATTATTTTATTGTTTTTGGTTCTCAGTACACCTCTGTTAGGTTATACTTATCCGGTTTTCAGGTCGTTTAAACCTAATTAAAATCAAATAATATGTTACAGATGGATATTAGATATTCTGGGTTATTACAAAATTTTTCAATACAATATGAAAAAAAATATGTATAGTTTCTAGAAGATATTAACAATTATCAGCGTGAAGGGGGGCAGTTTGCACGTAATATATTTCAACAAAAAAAAAAATTGCGTTCGGTGAAGCCCACGTGGTCGTGACAAACGCAAGACAGCAAGCACCTCCTAGCACGTCCAATGATGGCTACTGGCCAGTGTGATTGGGAAATTCTTAATGAACGAGCCCACCTAGAGGACGACGCAAAGGAATTTGTGGCCTTCTGGGAGCGTATGGGCATTTAGACACATATATTATGTCTTGACCGATGCGACAAGAAGATGATCTTTTAAGTTATAAGCCGACCCCTATCTCTGATTTTTATGTTATTAGTAAGTACCTAAACGAAGATATTTGACAAGCGTTTTTTTTTTATTTACTAATCGAATCAATTACACTTAGATTATATATGATACAGATACCTAGTCAGCGCAATGAATGTATGCCAACTAAAACTACGAGGAAACAGAAGAATTTCTAGTATACGTACACCTACCGACACGCACACCTACATAAAACGTAGACCAACCGATCTACCGCCTCACACACACATGTAAAAAAAACTTGGCATACATTTGAATTCGAAATTTGTACTAGACGCGGCTTCTGTACATTATAATTCTATGCAATTACAATTAACAATTAACAAGGTGTACAAGTCTCATGATATATTTCGTAATAACCATCTTTGATTGAGATAAAATCTCGTGTTAAAAGTGGGGAGTAACTTAATTATCGACGAAGTTTTTATTTGGTAGAATTCCATTATAAGTTTTATCTATAATTAAAAGTAAAGACTTTTTGACATTAATTTTTTATTCTGCGCGATAGGCCTATTTCGCCTTGTTAGGGCATTAACTAGCTTATCGATAAGCTATCAGATAAGCTAGTTAATGCCCTAACAAGGCGAAATAGGCCTATATCGCGCAGAATAAAAAATTAATGTAGAATCAAAAAGTCTTTACTTTTAATTATAGATAAAACTTGGGGAGTATCTATTTTGTATTGTTACATTCACCAAACATTGCACATCTATTAAATAATACATAAAACATTTAATCACTAAGTTTTATCGCTGAGATCAACATTTATATAAAGTGTAAAAAGGTTAAACAAAATTTTCAAAACAAATAAAAAGGAAGGTACACAAAAACAAGAATGAAACATACAAAAAAATAAATCAGTAGATACAATATTTTAATTTTATTCTTAAATATATTGTAATTTCCCAAACCTGCCACAGTGCCTCAAAAGCAAGTTCACTTATTTATCCAATCATGGACTTCCACTCCGATCTGCTGAACGTACAACACTATCCATCCCTATCCATAATACAGAATTTCTCAGCTCTTCGTTCAAAGTACAATCAGCAAGATTATGGAATAGCCTTAGTCCGGATATTGTGTCGTCTATCTCACTTTGTATTTTCAAGAAAAAATTAAAGTAGGAATATTTATCCTTGAACACCTGATCCTGATTTCCTCTCCTGTCCTTGCCCTATTCTTTTTTCTTGCTATGAATTATTATTATTTTTTCTTTTTTTGTTTTAATAGTAGGTATTTAAGTGTTATATATATTTTCTTT
This sequence comes from Molanna angustata, assembly GCA_963576475.1. NCBI lineage: Eukaryota > Metazoa > Arthropoda > Insecta > Trichoptera > Molannidae > Molanna > Molanna angustata. The sequence continues at coordinate 22,950,077 of OY754974.1, forward strand.
GTTATCTTTTACTCTTATTTTTTTTCTGTTGTACATACACAATGTTGTCATACTTTGTAATCTGGTTGGTTGGAAGAAATTGCCTAGTGGCAATAAGCCCGCCAGTGTACAATTATATTTGTTTGTATTATGTACAATAAGATGTATAAATAAATAAATATTTTTTTTCAAGTCTGAGACTCAACTGAGTGTGTAAGATTAACATTGTAAATAATTTGTTTTTTTTTAATGGTTGAGCTCAGAATTATTGCAAAGGTCAGGGCAAAAGTGCTACGCATTACTTACGCTACACAACGTCGAATTTAATATCGAGATTTAAGCGCAGTTTAGACGGACGAGGTTTTCAACGCGGTCCGATTTTCAACGCTTTAAACAGCATCCAAAATACAGGTTACCTACTCCAAACATCGCTTTACACGAGTACTTATTATTTTCTCATTTATTTGCCACCTCTACTATTTCAATTACGAAAAAAATAAATATGGCATTTATGTGAAAAATCGCAACATTATATTTTCGCTTGATCCGCGTTTCGTTCAACAGTGTTCGTTTTGTTTGTTTTTTTTTTTTTTTTTATTTCTCTCGTTTTCTTCGTTTGACTTTGTATTTTGACTACCCGTCATTTGACTAAAATTGGACACGATTTGATATTTTTTTGACCCCCACTTTTTTGTTTTTGTTTCAAAACATTGCTCTCTGGTCGAGAGATGCCAGATAAACAAAAGATACCCCGAACGTCGAAGTCAACACAACACAAACAGCAGTCACTTGATTCGTCGGCAAGGAATAATTTTACAGATTTCTGTTTTGCGAAAAACGATACAAAACGCGTTGAAAATAGAACACCTTTTTTTCTCCCATTGCGTTGAAAAACCCGTTGCAAACCTAAACCCCGTTGAAAACCTTGTCCGTGTATAGTGCGCTTTAGACAATGTCTTGTTCAAAGGTTGACTTTATCCCTGGAATGTGTAATATGGAAATCTGTACTGGAACGTATCTCTGATATTTTTAACATATTCACAAAACTGTAGTAAAGTCGATATTGGAATTTGTAGTGGATGGATGCACGACATACAATATTAGTATCTCTTTTTACTATTATGATTCTTTCGTTACCTTTTGTTTCATGGTCTGACATAAAAAAGGTACGGAGCTCGTTCATACCGTCCACCACCAACCGGTACTCTAGAATATTAATCGACCGGGTATGATGTCGTTCTATGACATTCTTTACAACGTGGTATGGTTATATTTTATTATGTTATAGGTACTGTCGACATTGGCACGTCTTTATACACCACTTGGATGTAATAACGACTCTGAATCGTTCGACTGATTCATTCGAATTCATATCGCCTCTTCGGTCCCGATTTCTCTTCGCTCCAAAACGTGGAAAAAATAAGGAACGTAACAGTAGAGCGGTCCGTTATTTTAGAATACCGTCACAATCGGAATGTTTTGACATTGTGTGCTTATTATTTGTATATTTTTATTTTATTATGGAATTGACAGAAACATTCGATGGACAACACACGTAGAGATAATTCCTAAAAAAACCGTCAACTGATTTATGCATTTAGAAATATAAGAGAAATATTCGACTTGAATAGGTTCAAAGTGTTAAATAATGCTCTTGCAAAAACCTCAGTCTCTTATGGGATTGTGGGTTGGAGTGGTTTAACTAAGACAACCCTATTTCCCATTTCAACAGCGCAAAAATCACTACTCCGGGTTATATGTTGAAAACCTTACAGGATATCAAGACAGCGGAATTCGGAATTCAAGGTCCTGGATGTTAGACGACTCTATATAAGAACAATAATCATACAACTAATCATAAAATATTATGCCACAATATATCCTGACTTTCAATACACGAAATAGACATTTGCCTCAACCAGTACATACACATACTACTTTTGCCCAGAGACACTACACATTTTTAGCACCCAAAATATAAAATATAGTTGTATCTGATATCTTGCTGAAAGCTGGTTACTGATTAGTTGATTTGGAGAGGGAGAGAAGAGTCAGAGAGAGAATTGACGTTTGTTTTCCACTCATAAAGAGATTTTTCTTACGCCCTCATACATCCTTTATTGCACATATCCCCACATCGTTCTCTTACACATGCAAACTCACCCACACCATCACAAATACACTTGTTTTTTTATGATTTTAGTCGTTTATACTTTTGTAATTATATTTTCATACTTTTTATACGTTACTGAAAAATTATATAGCAAAAATGTATTGCATAATTATTCTTAGTATTTCCTCAGAACATGCTTAATAAAAAAATTAAAAAAAAATCACAACGACGCATTTATAAACACCTTATCCAGATTTCCTCGCCTTGTCCTTTCCCATTTTTTTTTTGCTATAATGTGTTTTTTATATTTATTTTAGTGTAATTTATATTTTCTTTGTTTTAATTGTTTTCATTCTTTTGTTGATGTACATATGGTCATACTTTGTAATCTGGTTGGAAGAAATTGCCTAATGGCAATAAGCCCGCCAGTGTGCATTGTATTTGTTTATATAATAATAATAATAATAAATTTGGATTATTTTTATAGCGCCGTTTTTGTGATAACCTCACCTCAAGAGCGCTTTGAATATATTAGGGGTTATTGTAAGACTCGCGGAAGAAGTGAGTTTTTAGGTGTTTCCTGAATAGTGCTAAGTTGTCATGTTCAAAAAGATAAATAAATAAATAATAGGTAGTCCGTGGTAATTTATTTATGGTTTAATAACTGTTGTTAACTCGGCTTTTCGTTCAACTTGTTTTTTTTATTATTACTTGACATTTAACCACATCCTTGTCAAGGATATTATCATTATTATATCGATTATTATTATCTATTATTCTAACAAAATCACGATCACGTATTACTTTAGGCATACTATATGTAAATGTGTTGCTTTCTGAATTCCTGATAAATAAAACTCGATTGGTCGCTTGAGAAGTAATTTTCATCTTACTCATAATTCTCTGTTAGTTTATTTCCTCTCCTCTTTTTGTTCACTGTTGAACTTCTCGATCTCTTGACAAATCTCATGGGTTGTGCCAAGTTGTTGCAGCGTTTAAAGATATACTAGATTCATATTTAGCCTCAAAATTGGTCCATAATCTTGATCCATACCTATACAAGAGTTCAAAAGTATTGCGCAAGTATACAAATCATTCTGGGCATAATTAGTTTGACAAGTAGGAAAAAGATATATGTATGGAAACCTTGTTTTTTTGTTTGAGAATGTCAGAAACCGACTGGGCAGCTTTGTTTCCCGAGGTTGCAGTATGAAGAGGTATTTTTGAACAGACGTTTCTTGTAGGTACTGTTCTATCCGATAGAACCCTGTCTTTTATTATCATAAACCCCAGTCCATCTTTTAATCATCTTGACTTGATTCTTGAGTGTCATTGATATAGTAAAAAAAAACAACAGTATAACAGTTCTACCGAAGAACAACTTGTGATATTAATAAACGCATGCAATCGTATGTTGTTGATAAGTTTTATAACAATAATTATTATTTATCTTAGTGCATCTTATTAAACTTATATCATTTATATAAATTCATTATAAAATGATTATTTACTCCCAGATAGTATGCAAATTATGTAATTGTATTAGTTTGTATAAAATTATCATTAAATTATTACGGACATTATAAAGCATTACTTCTACGTGCTAATCGTAGTTTTATTTAAATCTGTTTTTCAATCGTGATATCGATTCAAAGCCTAAAGCGATTATTTATAATATGATAGTTTTGTTAGAGGAGGAATTAATTCAAATTCATTTCTCTGGGCTGGAAACACTGGTTATTTGGAAGAAATTGTCATATGGTAATAAACTTTTCACTTGCGCAGGATTCATGGAAGTGTTTCTTATTATATTTTAACTATTAAATCAAATACCTAAATACATAAATATGTTATGATTGCAAAATTCGGTTGACATAACAGAAGGTAAATATTACAAAAAAGTATGTAGTAGACCTATTTGAAATATTCAAGTTGTTCCAAAGATCTTAAAAATGATTCAGAATCTCAGTCTACATAGATTTGTGATACGATTTACATCATAAGTCTCCAAAATGTAACCACTTTTTTTGTTGTGTTAAATTAATATTTGACATATTATAACCATTTAGTTGGCCAAAGAGTAAAATAAAACAAGTTAAATAATCGCAAATTCTATTTCATAATATGTAACTATGAGCTTTCCCTGCGATCTGCCGACTATCAATTCGAGATAACAATACAGAATTCTTAAACTTTTCTTTGAAACTACACTTGGCTAGGCTCATTGTTTAAGTCCAGGTAATACAGGCTGTCTCAAAAGAAAGTTTATATTTAGTGAATCGACTAAAAAAAAGTAAGCTGTGTATCGAAAAAATGTTTATCAATTATTAAAGTACACAATTTGGGAATTTATTTCTCAAAAATAATATCGTCCAAATGAAGACACTCGTGTTCGCAGCACTCATTTAATCGAACAGTAAAATTACTTATGGCGGCTCGACAGGTGGACTCTGTGATGGCTTCCATTTCGTGACGGATATTTTATTTCAAATGCGCCGGGGAAGTCGGTTTATTAGCGTAAACTTTTTTTAGATAACCCCATAGGAAAAAGTCCATAGGGGTTAAATCAGAACTGCGTGGAGGCCAATTTATGTCACCTCTCCTGGAGATCAATTTGCCTGGGAAAATTTCACGAACTAGTGGCAGAGACAGATTTCACGAACTCTTCTGCGTAACTTAGCGACAATCACTTTGTTAACTTCGATACTAATCGGGCATTCATTGTTTTCCATACATTCTGGTTGGTAGAAAGCCTATGCCAATTAATACATCTGTGTCATATTAACAAAACCAATTGGAATAATAAATGTTGTTTGTTATTATACGTCGTATATAAAATATACTATATATTTTGTAAATATTCTTGTATAACTTTGGTTAAAGACTCACATTTAATTTGATAACAATGACATTCCTATTAAAATGAATAAATTTATATTATATTCAAATGAATGATTCATCATAATATGATTTATTCCACATTTTTTAATACTTGCCGAAGAATTGGTTTTTCCATAAATATGTGCAAACAAAACTTTTTATATTGTTTACTTGCCAAATCAGCGGCGTAACAATTGTACTGTAAGGGCCCCTAGAGATTTAATGGGACGTAAAACGAAGAAGGTATAATATAAATTCAAAAATGTTGAAATAAAAAAAATGTCGAAATATAAATCTTACAATTCACATGATATTTATATTTCAATTCATACGTACCGCAAGATTATCTTGAAAGGGAGAATACCAACATATGGGAGCCTATTTATTAAGATTAAATTGCAAGAATGCCTTTTGGAAAAAAACCCTCCATTGTGCACTTAGTTGTTTGTACATAAAATTAAATTTAAATACACAAAGGAAAGGGGTGATAGTTATTATACATATTATTATTACATGCAGATTATTACGAACCAATATTTTAATCGATAAGAAGAATCTGTAATATGTAGAACGATGTATGACAGGTTCAGAAATGAGAACATAAGGAAATATGTAAGATGAAGAAAGATGTCATTAAAAGAATGAAAGAGAACACATTGAAATGGTTTGGCCACATGGGGAGGATGAATGAGGAACACCTGACGATAAAAATATACTGTCAGGAATGGAATAAGAAGGTCGGGAGCGCCTTAGAAAAGGATGGCACCATCATGTGAACGATATTCTGTAAGACGGTAATTTGTGTCAAGATAGAAATAATTGTCTTTCGGTTCTCTCTGCCTATCCTGTGAGGGACATGGAGTGATGGTATGTATGTATGTATGTACCAATCTTTTAATATTTTACGTACACAGTTATTGATTGCTGTGTTTCTATGAATTTCGTGTTATTGGGTTATTTTTGCAATTAGATACAGAATTTAGTGTAATAATTATTATAGTAGTGAATGATTTATACCCATTGCCATTATGTTAACAAAATGGCAGCAATTGAAGGATTATACTTGGTTGATAGCGGTGATGATAAAGGTTATGACTTACCGGAATGAGTTCCGTGAATTACTAAAGGAATGACTTAGATGGGTTAAACTTATGTTTGTAAGTATATATTTATTTACTGTCTATATTTTTGGAAGTTACGGTAGAAAACAAATAAAAAATAAGTTGTGTGCCTTAAAACAGAAGCTATTCTTAGTTAATAATGGAACACAACATATACCACTAAGTAGGGGTGAATTTACTTTGTGTAATTTTTTTAGGTAAGTATGGTTTAATATCTTGTTCCAATGTATCAATTTATTACGAAGACGCTTGTGTCTATATATGCCCCCGAGTCAAATTGAAAACGCCGTTTATTATCGCCAAGGGCTATATTTTTTTTTGTTAACGGACAACAAACGTCAAATCCTATACAAAAAATAGCGCTTGGCGAACAGCGTTTTCAATTTGACTCAGGCCGTATGTCTATTCTCGTTTATGGCATAAACGAGTAGGTATATACTGCGAAGCCTCTAAATTGGTATTTATTTAAAAATTGGAAATTTTTAGCAGATTTTAGACTATCTCATAGAAAAAATGTTTCTTATACCTACACCTGATTTTGCTTAGTACCGACGATATGTTAAAAGGAATAAATTCTCTCGAGCAAATCGACAGTTGGAATAGTGAAACGATGAATAGTTATTGTGTTAAGATATTTCATACAAGGAATTTTGAAAATATTTTTTAAGGATCTCCACAGCTTTTCTGGGCTTAAATGTTACGCCAGTAACTTTATGGTAAAAGAATAATTATCTCAAATTATGTAAATTTAAAACAAACGTATGTAAATGGTAGTTAATGGTTGGTCTCAGTTTGAATAGTTTAATATTCACGTTAAACAAGAAAAATATTTCTTGACAGGTTGTTGAATATTCACGAGCAGAAATGAAGAGTTAAGTTACTGTTGTTTTCTGGATTCTTCGTGTGTATACATACTCTTTGTGTCAAGGTGATCTTGGGAACCAGACCTTAACATTAATTCACTTTTTTATATCATTCTTACGACGATAAACCGGTTCTCAAAGTTTGTGGAAGATGTTTGCGTTATTATTTATCGTGCTTTCCTTTTTGTCAGTGGTATTTTATTCATAACCTCATCTTTATAACCTGTTTGATACAATAAATTAACATGCAAATCATGGTGAGACTTCTGTCGTATTATGTCAGCTTTAGTTAATGATAAAGAATAATTCATAAATTTGTCATTAATATGAAAAATGAAATATTTTGATCTTGGCTTTGGTGTCGAATTAAAATTGAAAAAAAAATCTATTAACTTTTTTAAATAGATATTTACTAATTACTCCTCAAATAATATTTTTAATGGTGATATACAACTTCTTTGACTCTAATCCATTGATAAGGTAAATATTTGGATTGGTGAAGTATTCCTCTTTATACTTAATCATATTAGGATGTTGAATAATTTAATTTGCTATGTATTTATTATCTGTCAATTTATAAAAAAAAACTTATATTAATGACCAATAACGACCCATTTAGAAGGTAGCTATAATAAAAAATACATAATACGCTTCAACATCTTTGATTTAGCTCAGTTAAACTGTAAACAGTAAAAGTAAATATTTACTAAAAGTTTATAATATAAAATATAAAATATTTAGTTTAAAGATCTCTTGATATGTTTAACTATCCGTTGAAGTATCTGTATGTTTATTAACTTTTCACGCTTCTTTGTGCCTATCGGATTCCGCCCATGATAATAATATAAAAGATGTACATTATTAAATTGTGTTTTATGGTTATTGGTTCTGTTCTGTACAATACTTTCTTTTGAATCAAAACATTTTTACTATCGATACTATTTCTGATCGCGTTTTATTTACTACTATAAATATGCCTCGGTTCAAAATCAATTTTGGTATTGAATTAGACAGTAAAAAGTCTACGTTTCTAAACTTGATTGTTTTTCGTAAATTATAGTTTAGATAGCCATTTTCAACTGGTAACGAAGTAACATATCACGCACCCAATATCAATTGACCATTTTTCAAGTTTATTCTCTCGCGGATCTAGCTGTGAGGTCGGATAAAATAGTGTTTTTGGTTTTATGATACTGTTGTTTCAAGGATAAAAAAAAGCATAACGTAGAATAAAATACTGTTTTTAGTTTTACTACTTATGTATTAAATGTCCTTATTTCGATAGGCAGATTCCGCTTAGAACCTTTCGTAAATAAACAGTCTAACTAAAACTAGTGTTCTATCATAACACGAAATTTCACCAAGAATAGTTCGTCGACAAACTAAGGGAATAAAAACATTGGAATGATTTTGTTTTCTACAAGTAGGTCTCTCCGTTGCAATATGGTGTTGGCCAATAGTCGAATTTGGTCTTTTTGATCGATAGACTTACACATCTTTTTCAAAAATTTCCTAGTTTTTGCCTACACAGAGGTACTATATTTGCTTTATAGAGTATTTGGTTTCAAAGCGCGTTAAATACAATGTCAATTTACAGGCCTCCTTTCTTCAAAGTTTTCAATACAATCCTAGTTTTTTTCTAAATAACATTCAATTGTGAAAATGTGTTGAAATATAATGATATAATTTGCAAATGTGCCGGATTTATGCGATCGTAGCTCGTAAAGTGTTCATGTCCATTGTAATATTGTGTTTAAATCGTCAAATTGTTAGATTTAATCCAACATTGAAACAGTGGCTGTCGTTGCGATTGAAGGTTGTAATCTTTTTACAATAAAATTACGGTAAAGCGCCTTGAAATCACTCAAATGGAAGAGGGGAAACTTATCATCGTGGTAGAATTATTATTGTTGGGCCATTACGAAACAACGTTTCTAGAGTGAGATCGTAAAATCCGCCATTTAGGCTTTGTTTACTGGCCGATAGCCATTTACTTAACTAAACACAACACAGTAAACGAACCGATCTTCATAGTCATATAAACAAATCTTTGTCTGTACCGAATATTTTTTCAGCGGATTTTTAAAAAGATATTTGTTAAAGACGATGTTGCCTAGTGTTGTTGATTTTTTCAATATGAATCATAAAATTACAGGAAACTAGAATGTATGCATGACTGACAGAAATGATACAAGAGGTCATATATGTAAACTAGAAACATACAAATCTGACAGGAATGAAATTAGAAGCCAATGATGATAAAGTTAGGACACTAGAACATCACGCAGAACAAAGAAAGATGTCCTTGAGATAGTGAAAGTGAATACGTTGAGATGGTTTGGATACTCAGGAAGAATGAATGAAAAAGATATACAAGGCTGACAGGAATGGAATAAGAGATCGGGTCGTCAAGATAGAAAACATATAGCATTTGCTTATCTCGTGAATAATTCGGCTTGATAGTAAGAAAGTTTGTAAGAAAAAATGATAAACAATTGAAATGAACTTATGTTTATTGGCGGGATTATTGCCATTAGGCAATTTCTTCCAACCAACCAGATCGTAGAGTGATAGAATTATACATGTACATCAACAAAAAATGAAAGCTACAAAGAACAAAGAAAATATACATAACACCAAGATAAATAAAAAAAACATCAACAAAAAAGGGATTGGGAAGGAACAAGAAGAGGAAATCGAGATCAGGTGTTTAGGGATAAATATTACGTAGCAAAGGGAAGAAAGGAAAAGGAGAGGGATCAGGTATTTTCGGAGAGAAATCCCTGCTTTGGTCTTTTCTTGGAAATGGAAAGCGAGTTTGTTCCTAACCTGCTCTAATTTTTTTTATCAATTTACCAATTATACATATGTTCCTTATGTAGTAATGCATGCCTTATTTTTGTTTTTCTAGGACTGTGTTTCTAGAAGTCATCCAAAGTATGTTCAGAAACTTTGTTTTCTTAGTTGTCAATAGTAGATATTATTATTATAATCTTACCAATCTTCTCAAATTATTTTTCATTGCCTTGTTTCTATTAACCTAATATCCGTTTTATTTCTAATTTTACGATGTTGTGGTCAAAATTGGGTACTAAAGACGGAAGCACTTTACAATTCTACACGTGTTCGCTCTCTAGAACAATTATTTTTTATGTGTTAAAATTTAATTTCTTTACTTTTTTCACACGACTGCTAGGGTCGTTCAGTTTGATAACGATAAACAGATGGTAGCTTCGATAATAACTGGTTTTATTATTTGGAATTTTCATGTGTATTCTTATACCTTATATTATTTTATGTTTGACTACTCCCAGTAATATTACCCATTTCTTTAAGAGCCCGTGACCGTCATAGAAAATATAAGCTGATTTTTTTCTGCATAAATATACCACAGCAGGTAACAACGATTGAATACTATGTATCCTGAGCGGTGGTGGATTTCGCAGATAACAGAGATCATTTTTTCATAGAAAATTAAATTATCTAGCTGGGGTGTTTCGGCTTTTTTGATATTTTTAAAAACATTGGAAATATAGGCAGTTAAACACATGAATTTATCATAAAAAATGTTTGATAGGTTTTGTATTTGTCTATATTTATAAAAATTTTTAACGTTCTAGCTTTTATAGTTTTTGAGAATTATGAAAAAAGAAAGTATAAATTCAAAAGTTGAAACCCCTGTTTGAAACAAAAATTCAAAATTCTGAGTATAAAAGTTTTGTAGGCCTATAACTTTCTATATATTCTGAAATTTAGGGCTAGACACGTATATGCTGCGGAGCCTTTAAGTTGGTGTTTTTTGACTTCAAAGTTGGAGAAACCTTGAAAAATATAGACCCTGCATAAAAATCTCGCCAATCTCGGCTTGATACTTTGTCGATATGTTAAGAGAAATAAATTCTCTTGAATAAATCGACACTTGGAAAAAATTCCTTGTGGACCATTCCAAGACTTGTCACTTGCGAATTCTCATTCAATGTTGTTAAGACTTCAAATCATTAGTATTAAATCATTATATAATTGTTTATATTAAACGCTGTACTTTAAATTATTCAGGTAAAGAAATTGTTACTCGTTAATTAAATCTTCATCAACTTTTTATACATTGTATTGAATATTAATTTTAAATTATAATAATGGCGTTGTTAATTATACCGTAGTACCTCTTTTAATGTTTTATTTTTATGAACGTAATTACAAGATTACAAAACATCTGACGTAACATTAGTGTGTGTGTGTGTAAAATAAATTACTTAGGTATAATTCTTTATTTCTGAGATTACGTTATAGAGCGGCAAATTTGTTATGTGACAGTGGATGCTCCGTTTATTACAATAGAAAAAATAATATTGTTATGAAATGCAGGCACACATAACAAGGAATATTTTAATTGTTATATTCTCATTTTAAACCATGTCTCACATAGAAAAGAAATTTTGATAGGAATTCCGTTTAAATAAATTATTATCAAACATTTTTTCTAGGATATCTAGTTTGGAAACGTACATTTTTCATTTTTTTTATCGGTGATTTAGTCTGACACAGGCCTAAAATCAAATTACTCTTATTTATATATATTTTGATATATTTCGGGTACCAATTGCTTTTGTTTAAAGCTATTGTTTATAATGTATAGTTGTTACAACAAAGGATGCTGGCTGTACCTAGCGAAAGCGCTTATGCTTGAATCATTTATAATCGTCCTTGTGGTTGAAAATTTTATTGTTAAAACATTTGTAATTAACTTGACTAAATTGAATTTCCACTGAGTTAATAATAATATTTGTTTCTATATTATATTAGCAATTGATATTGCTTTTTGTTTAGTAGAAAAATTTACCTATTAAAATTCAATAAATAGCTGCTGTGAATTCCATTACATAATTTTACTATATTTTTTTTGTGAGATTTTTATATATAACAATTTATATTTTATATTTGTGGTAACACTAAATAACCTTCTAATAAACCATTACCCGTAGTACCATGGCCATTAGTATTATTGTTAATATTATAATTTAAGGTAAATATTTTTTAACAAGGCAACCCACTCAAACTACGCAATCCGGTCAAATTATGTTCCTATTTCAGTGGGTGTATGAAAATCCATTCTTTCTTCTAGTAATATACCTATTTGTATGTATTTACTTTTTCGAGTAATTAATGATTCATTTATTTCAACCCACAGCATGTTGTTAATAACAAGTACAAAACACCTAATGATGATGTTGAAAGTCAAAGAAAAAGTAACATCAAACATTGTCTCATCCGAGGTTTTTCGATCAGGTCACATTAAAAATATATATGTACACAACGAATTTTATGATTCAAAACAATTAAATAAAAGCCATTAGACGCAAAGATGATGGAGAGGAATACTGGAGGAGGCCATGGCTCGCAACGGGCTCTGGAGCCATTGATGATGATTAGACGAAAAAAACAAATTCTCAAAAACAAATGTACTTATGACGAGCAAGACGAGCAAGTCTATTACCACTACGGCATGTGTCACTGCAAGACCATGACCAGGCGTGCAAGTTCAAAATTGAGTTTGCAAAACCAAGAGTCTAGTATAACATGATTGCAAGAGCCTTGAGGTCTTTCAAAATTTTTGAAAGTATTAGTTTTTATTCAAAAAGAAAGAATTTGACTAAAAATATATATTTTCTAGTGTTTTATTGTAATTATCGATCTTTAACAGAAAATATGTGGTGCTGGCGACGGATGCTGAGTACCTATTGCGTAGCTAGACGGATTAACAACTCCATCTTAGACCAGCTGGAGGTTAAATCCAGATTGTCAACTACCTGCAACCAGATGATTCTGAAATACGTCACATAGCGAGAAGGGAGTTCGAAAATGTAGAAAGATTAATCGTTGTCAGTAAAACAGAAGGATAGTGACCTCGGGGTCAAACTACTTGGTGGATTGACCAAATAATAAGAATAACTGGTCTCTCAGTATCTGAGGCTCTAGGAAAAGCAAATGGCAGGGGCGTCTGCAAAAGTTTTGTCAGACACGACATTTAGCAATGAAGTATACGAACAAGAATAATAACAGGTAAAAAATACAAGATCAAGACCTGTCCACTTCGGTCTTGGTTTTGCATTCGTTCACCACTAATCGATACAAACACTCAGACCCGAAATTTCTACTCTACCGTTCCGGGAAAAATCACATTTGATATAAATTTTTCGTGTCGAATAAATCCAATTGACTCAAAGCAATCATATTTCGTTCGATAGGAATAAATCCTATAGCCGATCGTGAAAACTTTATGAAGTGTTTATTGAGTTTGTTTATTTTGATTAGGAGGCCATGGCTCGTCTTGGGGATTTCCAACGTTACCTACATCTTTATTTGACGATTCAGGAAGTTTTTTACGGCAGTATTCAATGGTACGGAATTGACTTGTGTGTTGATATGAACAGTTCATTGCTAGAAGTGAAAATAGATATTTCTTCTCCTACCAGTTGAATATGAGAAAAAGTTCCTTAATTAGTTGAGATCTTAGAAGAAACCCAACCACAAGCAGTGACAGATGCTGTAGGTATATTGAGTAGAGTTGTAGCCAAATATCTTGAACTTTTAGCCGAGAAAGGGGGAAATTTGCGCGTAAACCAACAAGCAAAAATACATATATTTGCGCTCTGCGCAACCGAAAGCTCGTTCAAGATGTTTGGCGAAAATTATAACACCTATGACTAGTTGCATGTAACACATGAGATCCAACTGTCGATAGCGATAGTATGTATAGTTGAAGAATAAGTACCAAACTATAAACTCATAAATCCAAATTATTAAATATTTTAGGATATTTTATTTTCTATACAACACATGTAGGTATGTATGTCAAGATAGGACAGTATGGAGGTCAGTCCTTTTTTTCTACCCGAAATATGAAAACAGCATGATGGTATGTTTGGAGATAAGTATCAAACTATTAAGCCTTCTTACATATTGTGTATAGGCGACTGCCATACAAATTGTATGAAGTGATGTCGTCACTAAATTCAATTTTTATAAAAATTGTTAAAAAAAAATTGAGATTTACTTCTACAATATTGATATTTTTTATAGAAAATTAAATTATTTAGTTGGGGTGTTGCGGCTTTTTCGATATTTTTAAAATATAGGCAGTTTAACTCATAAATTTATAATAAAAAAAATATTTTTCTTAATAAAAAATGTTTGAGAAATCCTGGAATCTTTTTGAAAAAACTGATTTGAGATTTTGTATTTGTCTATGTTTATACCAATTTTCAGCTTTCTAGCTTTTAAATGGTTTCTGAGATATATGGAAAAATAAACCAAAAATTCAAAAGTTGATAACCCTTGACTGAAACAAAAATTCAAAATTCTGAGTATAAAAGTTTTGTAGGCCTATAACTGTTTATATATTCTGAAATTTTGGGCTCTGTAAATTGAGCGGATCAAAAGTTATAAGGGGGGACGGACACACAGACACACACACAGAAACGAAATGTTCTACTCCGAATTCTGAGTAAATCCGTATATCGAACATATATGCTGCGAAGCCTCTAAATTGGTGTTTTTTGACTTCAAAGTTGGAATAGCCGTGAAAAAAGTCCACTAAGCCATACAAAATTTTCCTTCATACACGCATCTTGGATTTAAACAGCCTCTTCCTTCAATAGAATTTCATTCTCTTGAACGAATCGACAGTTGGAAGAGTAAGGTCTTTTTTACACACATTTATTTAACTTCAGCTGTCTGTCCGTACTGAAATTTTGCAATTTATATATAACTAACTTCCCGACCAGTTTAAACTCTGAAAATTTTAGAATTTGTGTATTACCGATTTTTTCAGCTTGATTATTTTGACATTTTGATAAAATTGAAGAATTGTGTATTTCATACAAATTTAGGGTCGTATTACAGGAGTTATTTAAGAATAATGTTAGAAAAAGTTGAGGTCCCCTAAGCAGTATTCTCGCAGTACAGGACCTTACGTTTTTCTCAAATAATTCTTGTAATATGACCCTTAGTGTTATTGCTTATGTACCATTTATATAGTTTCACAATAGATTATGTATGTTCTGTATTTGAAGTTGTTTGCTGTATAAAACAACTGCGTTTGACAATATCAGTGTTATTTATAAAAATAAATTTGGTTCAATTGAACCCGGTTCAAAGTCTTATTCTGAAATTCAAATATTCTCATATAAATATAAATAATATTATTGTATAAGAATATTTGAATTTCAGAATAAGACTTTGAACCGGGTTCGATTGAACCAAATTTATTTTTATAAATAACAGTATGAATATAAACAATCTACGGAATGACGTGAAACATTGAAAAATGTGTCCTCAAATTATTTTTTTTTTTGATTTACTTGTTAAACAATCTTTTTTCAAATAAAGGTCTTGTTCGTTTTTAAATAAATAAATAATAACCATGATTAAGTTATTTGATGCGACAGATTTCGCATCAAATAACTGAAAATTACTAATATTCTTTTTTTTTCATCTCACCAATTCCATATTGAAGACGGGCAGAAAAAAACGAATATACCTAATTTCGATGTACAGTTTTCATTTTTACTTTTAGACATATCGAATGGACAATTTAAAAATTTCTTTGGCAATACTTGGATACGGGCCTCACTGGGCTGTGATTAGTGGTACTTTTTTATTCAGCAGTGGATTTTCGTTTATGAAGATTATATTGACTATCCGATTCAATAATATTATTTAGCACTTGTTTACATTTAGATATTCTGATGTCTTTCTTGTTTAAGAACAGTTCAGTGATTCATATTTTTATTTCTCTCATTCGTTTATCGGTAGACGGGGATAAAAGTTCGCTAACTGTTTTATTTCGATGGAAATCTCCGACTTCCCGCAACTTTTCCTTTCAATTTATCTCCTTGGAAATTTTCTGACGGTAAAATAAATTATGTCATATTTGGAGATAATCTCAGAGAAAGATCTTTAGGGCTGTATTGTATCAATAATTAGTTTCCTTTATTGTATTTGTCTTAGTATTTATTTTACCAACCGACGAAGAGGAGGACCTCATCAATTAGTCAGGATTTTTTTTATGTAAGTACCTATAGTCGGCAATAATTCTTTGCCACGTTACAGATTTCAAAGATTTTTTTTTCAAATAGAAAAGGGAACATTATACCATCCCATCCCATCTTATGATGGTATCCAAGAGAAAATCATCAAACCATTTATGTAATTTGAAAAGGCAGCTGCAATCTATTATTATTTATAGAAAGAACGTATTTTCATTAATTTCTAGAAAGTAAACGTAAAAGCATTTGCATGATATGCAATTTTCATAAAGTATTTTATTTATCAATCAAAA
The DNA here is from genome assembly GCA_963576475.1 of Molanna angustata. Classification (NCBI taxonomy): domain Eukaryota; kingdom Metazoa; phylum Arthropoda; class Insecta; order Trichoptera; family Molannidae; genus Molanna; species Molanna angustata. The sequence continues at coordinate 22,966,373 of OY754974.1, forward strand.
ACCTTTTCCATAGTTGTTTTTAGTAAATCATGAATGTATTTAAAAAATATGTTTGTTTATCAGGAAGTTTGATTTAAATAAAAGTGTGAACAATCTTAAAACACCTCTAAATTTTTTTGTAATAAGTACTCTAATTTTTTTTGTAATATTTTATTAATCGATATTTTTACACAACAAATGTTGTTTCTTTTCCATGTCATGCGATAGATAACAGCATGCGTTTGTGACATTATGTTACTCACTTATATTTTTTGTTAATTTATTTATTAATATTAATTTTTTGTTGATATTTCATTTGTAATTATTGATAAGTTAAAAGCAATATATTTTTTTCTGTTTTATAATTTTTTTCTATGTATTCAAAATTAAAATTAGGACTCTGTATTATGTATTCAGTAAAAAAGTATTATTCTTATTAGAAATAATTTTAAAACCAATTTTTTATTTTTTTAGACAAAAATGCGATACTTAGAAGAAAATAAACTACCGTAAATGCTCGCCATACGTATGACCTAAAACGTCACTAAAATTAGTCAGAAATGAGGACATAAGGAAAGAATGTAGGATAAAGAAAGATGTTATTAATAGAATGAAAGTGAACACATTGAGATGGTTTGGCTACATGGGGAGAATGAATGAGGAACGCCTGACGAAGAAAATATACATTGCGGACAGGAATGGAATGAGAGGTCGGGGCCGCCCAAGGAAGGGATGGCACGTCCATGTGAACGGTATTTTGAAAGACGGAAATGTTAGAAGCGTGAACAACAGACGAACATGTATAAGACGATGTATGAATGTTGTCGAGGCGATGAATGTATGTCAAGATAGAAGTAAGTGGCGTTCGGTTCTCTCTGCTTACCCCGTAAGGGACATGGCGTGATGGTATGTATGTATGTATGTAACAATAACATAAACAGAAATGTCAGTGCTGACATCAATAATTATACGATTGTCACACAAGAAAAAGTAAAAAAGTAGTAGGTAATTAATTTTAATTTGTACTCCCACAAATATGATTTTTTAAAGATTTGTACATTTTTTTTAGTGAATATTATTAGTAATATGGCAAAGCTTTGTAATTGATTGAAATTCTTTAAAAAATAATTTGTGAGAAGTAAGATATTTAAATTTTACAAACAGCCATCAACTAATAAGGACGAACTAACTACTATGGAATGAAACTTAGAGTAGTAAGTAGTAATAGAGACTTTTGAAGTTTTGTTATATTTTGCCTCTGATATATCCATGAATTTTGACCTGTGACGTCACAGATGTATGTAGATTCCAACACGTTTTTTAATGCACCGTTCTAACCGCCATAATGGCCGGTTCTATGGTAGGTATGTATAATAAAATATTGTACATTCATTGCCTGCAGATATATCCACACACTTATAATATATTTGTTCGATTCTCGCTCTTTAGAAAGTAAATTAATGTGGTATCGTATCGTATGGTATTATTATATTATTAAGTTTGGTCTGAACTGTCTAGCCATTCGTAGAAAGTTGTCGCGAATATAAAAATATTGATAGCTGTCAAATTATTTGCTAACTTAATGATTCTTGAATCAATTTTAGATATTAACCGGTGCAGTTATCTATTATTATAATTATCGATTATTTTTTTCCTTATTACCTACATTTAAACTATCATTATGGTATGCTAAATTTAAAAATTAAATTTAGTTGCGAGTTCAATCGGAGTGGAACTTAACCTAAGCGAATTTTTAAGTTGGCTTGGAAGGTATGTACGAATTTTCTTGTTGAATTAAGCGGAAACATCAGACTTTTTATATTATGAGAATATTTTCAAAATTTCATCACCAAAAAATAACTGGACTAAACAATAAAATACCTAATATATTTATTTATTATTTCTCAGTCTCATTTTGTATAGTGGCCCATTAAAAATTTATACACACCTATACTTAAGTTATAGTATAAAGGCAGATTTTTTTTATTAAATGTAACAACGATTAGATGATATGAACTCCGATAATACGGTTTTCGGATATAACAGTTTACAAAGTGTGGAAAATTATTGAAAATTGCTATTTTAACACATAAGTTATATATAGTGTGAAGCGTTTATTGATGTATTGCTTCTCGACAGGTAGGTACCTACTATGTCAAATTTTAATTCAACACGCACCCAATAACAAGTTGCCATATTCTGGAGACTTACGATATTAATCGCCTCACAGCTCTAGACTGAAAACATAATAAAAAACTGTGTCTCCACCGGGAATCGAATCCGGAACCTTTGTATCAGCAGTCGGATACCTAACTGAGCCACGAAGGCCGACCTATACAATATAGATAGTATAATTATTTATTTATTTTCTTTACATCGAAACTGGTCTTATCAAATGACTATTTCGTGATTTAAACAAAAGTTATTAGGTATATATTTATTTATTACAATTTACGGCTAAGTAGCCTTTTATATATACAAATAAAACAAAATTTAAACATGAAAATACATACAAAAACAATTTATATTAAAAATATAATTGTATAAAAAAGAAGAATAAATATTAATATAATAAATCTAAAGTAATAAAGCAATCAAAATGTTAGTGTATGTGTGTGTGTATGTGTGTGTGTGTGTGTTTGTCTCACGCCTTCTGAAAAACCAAGAGCATCTAAAAATCTAATTTATGTGCGAACGTGTACCAGTATACCTGATGCAGTGTCACGCTAAAAATAATGCGATAAAAATGCTGAATTTTAAAAATATTTCAATAATTATTTTTTTCATACAAAATTTTCCAAGTCATATCTGTCAAAAAAGTGTACATTTTGCACGCAAATATCTGTTAGTTTAAAAGTTAGAAGTACGTATTTACACGAAGAAAATATATTTTCAAGTATAACTTAGCGTTTAAGTGAAAAACATGGTGAATATTTTGTATAATTATAATGTTTAACTTATTTTTAAAGTAAGCGTTTTGTACAAATGTACATATAACCCCGCCATTTTAATATCTTTTCATACGATATTTAATTTTCCTACCGAATGAATATGTTCTTTAAAATAATATACCTTTGAAATAAATGTGATTATGAAATAATAAAATGAAACACAAGACATTACAGCAAGTTTTAAGACATATATTGTAAAAGTCTGTTAATTATTAGTAAAGATATAGGCATAATAAAATTGCATAATTTGTATGTAATATTTGATATTTTGGACAATTTTCGTTTTTGTGGCTTCGAACAAACCAATGTATGTAGGTACCTACCTACATATCCAAAAAAATGTATCGAGCCCATTTGATAGTAATATTTTATATGTTCGATGGTTACTATGGTTACGGAAAGATTCTGATATTCAAATAAAATTTGATATGAATCGAATTTATTTAGAACATTGTTGTAGGTAGGTACCTACCTAATACTATTTACTTACAAATCAACAATATACTGATTTCCTATAGGAAAATTATTTTATTTATTTATTTATGTATGGATGCATGTATGCTATGTGCTCCTAAACCGTTTGTCCGATTACAATGAAACTTTGGTGAATTGTCGAGCGTATGCCCGGGATGGTTTCTGGATTTAAATTTTTTTCTTATTTTTCTTCTTCTTCGTGTATTTGGTCATTTTACCAATGAAAGCGGAATATCCTGGGAAACGAAGGTCCGACTGTCTCTCCATTTCTTCGCAGGTCTTCCAGGACGGTTCCTGGATTTAAACTTTTTTCTTCTTCTTCTTCATCGTGTATTTGGTCATTTTACCTATGAAGGTGGACTAACCTGGGAGAAGAAGTTCCAATTGTCCTTCCATCTCTTCGCAGGTTTCTGGATTTAAACTTTTTTCTTCTTCTTCTTCTTCTTCATGTATTTTTGGTCATTTTACCTATGAAGTTGGAGAATACTGGGAGAAGAAGGTCCAACTGTTCTTCCAACTCTTCGCAAGTCTTCCAAGACGGTTTTTGGATATAAACTTTTTTCTTCTTCATCGTGCATTTGGTCATTTTACCTGGACATTTTAGGTGGACTATCCTGGGAGAAGAAGGTCCAATTTTCCTTCCATATCTTCGCAGGTATCTGGATTTAAACTTTTTTCTTCATCTTCTTCGTGTATTTAGTCATTTTACCTTTGAAGGTGGAGTATCCTGGGAAAAGAAGGTCCAATTTTCCTTCCATATCTTCGCAGGTATCTGGATTTAAACTTTTTTCTTCTTCTTCTTCGTGTATTTAGTCATTTTACCTTTGAAGGTGGAGTATCCTGGGAAAAGAAGGTCCTTTCATCTCTTCGCGGTTCTTCCAGGATGGTTTCTGGATTTAAACTTTTCTTAAGCGGCTGAAGGGACGGGATGTAATGAAGGGAAGGGATGCACTAAAGGGCCTGAAGGGATGGGAGGTATAAAAGGGCCTAAAGGGACGGGAGGTACTGAAGGGCCTGATTGGAAGGGACGTAATGATGGATTGAAGGGATGGGAGGTACTGAAGGGTCTGAAGCGACCGTTCGTGGAGTCTAATTCTTTTTCTTCGTTTTCTTATTTTATGTAGAACTTTGGTGAATTTTATACAAAACTATTTCCTATGGATTAATCTTCTTCTTCTTTTATGTAGACCTTTTAGTCAGTTTTTATGCAATCTATTTCCAATAGTCTAATTCTTCTATTTTATGTATTTTTTCTTATTTTATGTAGACCATTGAAATAGTTTTTTATACAAACTATTTCTTATAGTCTTATACTTATTCTTCTCTTTTTTATTTAGACTTTTGGGTTAGTTTTAAGTCTAATAGTCTATTGTGCAGAAATATTATTAACAATATGCACACTTGATGAAAATACATATGTAAAAACGAATGGGATGTGGGATGTGACGATGTAACCTGCACTAGAATATTTTCAATACTTTTGTTTAATCAAATTTAAACCATTTATATCATCCTATTTTGAATAATTTTCAACACCTTCATATTTGATTTCGTTGACGATATTTAAATAATGGGGGTTGTGGCCATTACTGAACTCTTCACAACGTTTATATTCAAATTAAAAACTATTTATTATAGTTTAAGTCTTTTTCTTCTTCGTTAATGTAGACTTTTGTGTCAATTTTAAGTCTATCAGTCTAATTGTGCAAAAATATAATGCACACTTGATGAAAAAATATAAAAACGAATGGGATGTGACCAACACTAGATCTTTTCAGTACATTATTTAATCAAATTTAAACCACATTCCAACATCCAAAATTACTAAATTTTCAATAGGTATATATTACAATTTGTTTTCGATGATAATATTTAAAAATGGGGGTTGTGTACAACGTTGATAAACTGTCATATTTAAAACCATTTCGCGTAGTCCATGCGTGCAGAAATTGTATATTATACTTCATTCACACTTTATAGCAATATATAAAAAAGAATGGGTTGTGGCCATCACTTGAACATTTTACAATGCTTAAACTCAATCAAATTTCAAACCACTTTTCATAGTCCGATATTGCAAAATAATTGGGTGACAATATTATAAAAACGATTGCTTATTCCTTCACAGTTTTACATTCTTGGCCAACGGCGGGACATAAAGGCTAGTCTAAAGTAATAAAGCAATCAAAATGTTAGTGTTTGTGTGTGTGTATGTGTGTGTGTGTGTGTTTGTCTCACGCCTTCTGAAAAACCAAGAGCATCTAAAAATCTAATTTATGTGCGAACGTGTACCTGTATACCTGATGCAGTGTCACGCTAAAAATAATGCGATAAAAATGCTGAATTTTAAAAATATTTCAATAATTATTTTCCAAGTCGTATCTGTCAAAAAAGTGTACATTTTGCACGCAAATATCTGTTAGTTTAAAAGTTAGAAGTACGTATTTATACGAAAAAAATATATTTTCAAGTATAACTTAGCTTTTAAGTGAAAAACATGGTGAATATTTTGTCTAATTATAATGTTTAACTTATTTTTAAAGTAAGCGTTTTGTACAAATGTACATATAACCCCGCCATTTTAATATCTTTTCATACGATATTTAATTTTCCTACCGAATGAATATGTTCTTTAAAATAATATACCTTTGAAATAAATGTGATTATGAAATAATAAAATGAAACACAAGACTTTATAGCAAGTTTTAAGACATATATTGTAAAAGTCTGTTAATTATTAGTAAAGATATAGGCATAATAAAATTGCATAATTTGTATATAATATTTGATATTTCGGACAATTTTCGTTTTTGTGGCTTCGAACAAACCAATGTAGGTACCTACCTACATATCCAAAAAATGTATCGAGCCCATTTGATATTAATATTGGAATGGTTACTATGGTAACGGAAAGATTCTGATATTCAAATAAAATTTGTTATGAATCGAATTTATTTAGAACATTGTTGTAGGTAGGTACCTACCTATTACTATTTACTTACAAATCACACAACAATATACTGATTTCCTATCAGAAAATTGTATGCGATGTGCTCCTAAACCGTTTGTCCGATTACAATGAAACTTTGGTGAATTGTCGAGCGTGTGCCCGGGATGGTTTCTGGATTTAAACTTTTTTCTTATTCTTCTTCTTCTTCGTGTATTTGGTCATTTCACCTATTAAGGGGGAGTATCCTGGGAAAAGAAGGTCCGACTGTCCCTCCATCTCTTCGCAGGTCTTCCAGGACGGTTTGTGGATTTTAACTTTTTTCTTCTTCTTCTTCATCGTGTATTTGGTTATTTTACCTATGAAGGTGGACTATCTTGGGAGATGAAGGTCCAATTTTCCTTCCATCTCTTCGCAGGTTTCTGGATTAAAACTTTCTTCTTCATCGTGTATTTGGTTATTTTACCTATGAAGGTGGACTATCTTGGGAGATGAAGGTCCAATTTTCCTTCCATCTCTTCGCAGGTTTCTGGATTAAAAATTTCTTCTTCTTCTTCTTCGTCGTGTATTTGGTCATTTTACCTATGAAGTTGGAGTATCCTGGGAGAAGAAGGTCCAACTGTCCTTCCATCTCTTCGCAGGTTTCTGGATTTAAACTTTTTTCTTCTTCTTCTTCATCGTGTATTTGGTCATTTTACCTATGAAGGTGGACTAACCTGGGAGAAGAAGGTCCAATTGTCTTTCCATCTCTTCGCAGGTTTCTGGATTTGAACTTTTTTCTTCTTCTTCTTCTTCTTCGTGTATTTTTGGTCATTTTACCTATGAAGTTGGAGAATCCTGGGAGAAGAAGGTCCAACTGTCCATCCAACTCTTCACAAGTCTTCCAAGACGGTTTTTGGATATAGACTTTTTTCTTCTTCTTCTTCATCCAATTTTCCTTCCATATCTTCGCAGGTATCTGGATTTAAACTTTTTTCTTCTTCTTCTTCGTGTATTTAGTCATTTTACCTTTGAAGGTGGAGTTTCCTGGGAAAAGAAGGTCCTTTCATCTCTTCGCGGTTCTTCCAGGATGGTTTCTGGATTTAAACTTTTCTTAACCGACTGAAGGGACGGGATGTAATGAAGGGAAGGGATGCACTAAAGAGCCTGAAGGGACGGGAGGTATAAAAGGTCCTGAAGGGACGGGAGGTACAGAAGGGCCTGATTGGTAGGGACGTAATGATGGATTGAAGGGACGGGAGGTACTGAAGGGCCTGAAGGGACGGGAGGTTCTGAAGGGTCTGAAGCGACGGTTCATGGAGTCTAATTCTTTTTCTTCTTAATTTTATGTAGACCTTACAGTTTTTACACAAACTATTTCCTTTAGTCTTTTTCTTCGTTTTCTTATTTTATGTAGAACTTTGGTGAATTTTATACAAACTATTTCCTATAGATTAATCTTCTTCTTCTTTTGTGAAGACTTTTTAGTCAGTTTTTATACAATCTATTTCAAATAGTCTAATTCTTCTATTTTATGTATTTTTTCTTATTTTATGTAGACCATTGGGATAGTTTTTTATACAAACTATTTCTTATAGTCTTATACTTTTTCTTCTCTTTTTTATTTAGACTTTTGGGTTAGTTTTAAGTCTAATAGTCTATTGTGCAGAAATATTATTAACAATATGCATACTTGATGAAAATACATATGTAAAAACGAATGAGATGTGGGATGTGACGATGTAACCTGCACTAGAATCTTTTCAATACTTTTGTTTGATCAAATTTAAACCATTTATATCATCCTTTTTTGAATAATTTTCAACACCTTCATATTTGATTTCGTTGACGATATTTAAAGAATGGGCGTTGTGGCCATTACTGAACTCTTCACAATGTTTATATTCAAATTAAAAACTATTTATTATAGTTTAAGTCTTTTTCTTCTTCGTTAATGTAGACTTTTGTGTCAATTTTAAGTCTATCAGTCTAATTGTGCAAAAATATAATGCACACTTGATGAAAAAATATAAAAACGAATGGGATGTGACCAACACTAGATCTTTTCAGTACGCATTATTTAATCAAATTTTAACCACATTCCAACATCCAAAATTACTAAAAAAAAAATTATAGGTACATATTACAATTTGTTTTCGATGATAATATTTAAAAATGGGGGTTGTGGCCAAACCAATCTCTTTGCAAAGTTGATAAACAGTCATATTTAAAACCATTTCGCATAGTCCATGCGTGCAGAAATTGTATATAGCACTTTATAGCAATATATAAAAACGAATGGGATGTGACCAACACTAGATCTTTTCAGTACATTATTTAATCAAATTTAAACCACATTCCAACATCCAAAATTACTAAATTTTCAATAGGTATATATTACAATTTGTTTTCGATGATAATATTTAAAAATGGGGGTTGTGTACAACGTTGATAAACTGTCATATTTAAAACCATTTCGCGTAGTCCATGCGTGCAGAAATTGTATATTATACTTCATTCACACTTTATAGCAATATATAAAAAAGAATGGGTTGTGGCCATCACTTGAACATTTTACAATGCTTAAACTCAATCAAATTTCAAACCACTTTTCATAGTCCGATATTGCAAAATAATTGGGTGACAATATTATAAAAACGATTGCTTATTCCTTCACAGTTTTACATTCTTGGCCAACGGCGGGACATAAAGGCTAGTCTAAAGTAATAAAGCAATCAAAATGTTAGTGTTTGTGTGTGTGTATGTGTGTGTGTGTGTGTTTGTCTCACGCCTTCTGAAAAACCAAGAGCATCTAAAAATCTAATTTATGTGCGAACGTGTACCTGTATACCTGATGCAGTGTCACGCTAAAAATAATGCGATAAAAATGCTGAATTTTAAAAATATTTCAATAATTATTTTCCAAGTCGTATCTGTCAAAAAAGTGTACATTTTGCACGCAAATATCTGTTAGTTTAAAAGTTAGAAGTACGTATTTATACGAAAAAAATATATTTTCAAGTATAACTTAGCTTTTAAGTGAAAAACATGGTGAATATTTTGTCTAATTATAATGTTTAACTTATTTTTAAAGTAAGCGTTTTGTACAAATGTACATATAACCCCGCCATTTTAATATCTTTTCATACGATATTTAATTTTCCTACCGAATGAATATGTTCTTTAAAATAATATACCTTTGAAATAAATGTGATTATGAAATAATAAAATGAAACACAAGACTTTATAGCAAGTTTTAAGACATATATTGTAAAAGTCTGTTAATTATTAGTAAAGATATAGGCATAATAAAATTGCATAATTTGTATATAATATTTGATATTTCGGACAATTTTCGTTTTTGTGGCTTCGAACAAACCAATGTAGGTACCTACCTACATATCCAAAAAATGTATCGAGCCCATTTGATATTAATATTGGAATGGTTACTATGGTAACGGAAAGATTCTGATATTCAAATAAAATTTGTTATGAATCGAATTTATTTAGAACATTGTTGTAGGTAGGTACCTACCTATTACTATTTACTTACAAATCACACAACAATATACTGATTTCCTATCAGAAAATTGTATGCGATGTGCTCCTAAACCGTTTGTCCGATTACAATGAAACTTTGGTGAATTGTCGAGCGTGTGCCCGGGATGGTTTCTGGATTTAAACTTTTTTCTTATTCTTCTTCTTCTTCGTGTATTTGGTCATTTCACCTATTAAGGGGGAGTATCCTGGGAAAAGAAGGTCCGACTGTCCCTCCATCTCTTCGCAGGTCTTCCAGGACGGTTTGTGGATTTTAACTTTTTTCTTCTTCTTCTTCATCGTGTATTTGGTTATTTTACCTATGAAGGTGGACTATCTTGGGAGATGAAGGTCCAATTTTCCTTCCATCTCTTCGCAGGTTTCTGGATTAAAACTTTCTTCTTCATCGTGTATTTGGTTATTTTACCTATGAAGGTGGACTATCTTGGGAGATGAAGGTCCAATTTTCCTTCCATCTCTTCGCAGGTTTCTGGATTAAAAATTTCTTCTTCTTCTTCTTCGTCGTGTATTTGGTCATTTTACCTATGAAGTTGGAGTATCCTGGGAGAAGAAGGTCCAACTGTCCTTCCATCTCTTCGCAGGTTTCTGGATTTAAACTTTTTTCTTCTTCTTCTTCATCGTGTATTTGGTCATTTTACCTATGAAGGTGGACTAACCTGGGAGAAGAAGGTCCAATTGTCTTTCCATCTCTTCGCAGGTTTCTGGATTTGAACTTTTTTCTTCTTCTTCTTCTTCTTCGTGTATTTTTGGTCATTTTACCTATGAAGTTGGAGAATCCTGGGAGAAGAAGGTCCAACTGTCCATCCAACTCTTCACAAGTCTTCCAAGACGGTTTTTGGATATAGACTTTTTTCTTCTTCTTCTTCATCCAATTTTCCTTCCATATCTTCGCAGGTATCTGGATTTAAACTTTTTTCTTCTTCTTCTTCGTGTATTTAGTCATTTTACCTTTGAAGGTGGAGTTTCCTGGGAAAAGAAGGTCCTTTCATCTCTTCGCGGTTCTTCCAGGATGGTTTCTGGATTTAAACTTTTCTTAACCGACTGAAGGGACGGGATGTAATGAAGGGAAGGGATGCACTAAAGAGCCTGAAGGGACGGGAGGTATAAAAGGTCCTGAAGGGACGGGAGGTACAGAAGGGCCTGATTGGTAGGGACGTAATGATGGATTGAAGGGACGGGAGGTACTGAAGGGCCTGAAGGGACGGGAGGTTCTGAAGGGTCTGAAGCGACGGTTCATGGAGTCTAATTCTTTTTCTTCTTAATTTTATGTAGACCTTACAGTTTTTACACAAACTATTTCCTTTAGTCTTTTTCTTCGTTTTCTTATTTTATGTAGAACTTTGGTGAATTTTATACAAACTATTTCCTATAGATTAATCTTCTTCTTCTTTTGTGAAGACTTTTTAGTCAGTTTTTATACAATCTATTTCAAATAGTCTAATTCTTCTATTTTATGTATTTTTTCTTATTTTATGTAGACCATTGGGATAGTTTTTTATACAAACTATTTCTTATAGTCTTATACTTTTTCTTCTCTTTTTTATTTAGACTTTTGGGTTAGTTTTAAGTCTAATAGTCTATTGTGCAGAAATATTATTAACAATATGCATACTTGATGAAAATACATATGTAAAAACGAATGAGATGTGGGATGTGACGATGTAACCTGCACTAGAATCTTTTCAATACTTTTGTTTGATCAAATTTAAACCATTTATATCATCCTTTTTTGAATAATTTTCAACACCTTCATATTTGATTTCGTTGACGATATTTAAAGAATGGGCGTTGTGGCCATTACTGAACTCTTCACAATGTTTATATTCAAATTAAAAACTATTTATTATAGTTTAAGTCTTTTTCTTCTTCGTTAATGTAGACTTTTGTGTCAATTTTAAGTCTATCAGTCTAATTGTGCAAAAATATAATGCACACTTGATGAAAAAATATAAAAACGAATGGGATGTGACCAACACTAGATCTTTTCAGTACGCATTATTTAATCAAATTTTAACCACATTCCAACATCCAAAATTACTAAAAAAAAAATTATAGGTACATATTACAATTTGTTTTCGATGATAATATTTAAAAATGGGGGTTGTGGCCAAACCAATCTCTTTGCAAAGTTGATAAACAGTCATATTTAAAACCATTTCGCATAGTCCATGCGTGCAGAAATTGTATATAGCACTTTATAGCAATATATAAAAAAGAATGGGTTGTGGCCATCACTTGAACATTTTACAATGCTTAAACTCAATCAAATTTCAAACCACTTTTCATAGTCCGATATTGCAAAATAATTGGGTGACAATATTATAAAAACGATTGCTTATTCCTTCACAATTTTACATTCTTGGCCAACGGCGGGACATAAAAGCTAGTGATACAATAAGCAAATAACAATAATATATGTATTATCTACATGTAAAGTAATGTAAAAATGCAGATTACAAATAGAAAAAAAGAAAATACAAATCCCATATACATAAGTATATAAAATGTTTGATATCCAAATGTTATCAGATGTAAGGGACAGAGAAGAAGGACTAACTGAGATTAATCATACCTTATCCTACATGGGAAACCACAGGGAACTAGGATGTCTGGAAGATCTCCCAAAAGGTGGAAAATAAGCTTGGAGGCTACATCACAAGAGACAGCAAACTCTGCACAACACGCCCTTCAAGGCTTTCGACCAGTATAAAAAGAAAAATATTCTCAGGATTATTTGAAAATTTTTGGAATGTTTCCGAATGTTTCTGGGATGATTCATCGTTGAATAAATAGGTCGCCATTGGAGTCATTTTTATTAATACTTGCATCAAACGTCAAACAAATTTCTGACATTACTTTAAATAAACCATTTTCTCTAAGCATACATAAACAACCAAGTAAATATACCTCGGTAAACACAAGTGTATATATATTTCAAAGCAAAACGATGTACACACGCAACTTTCACACGCTATATGTTTTACACGTGTGTATAGATCATACGATTAGATCCCTTCATAAATAGATAATAACTTATTTGTCGAGCAATGATTAACCTTTGAACTTACATACATTTTTCACACATCAATCTTGACGTTTACTTCTAACCTTTATTTGTCCTTTTTATAGTAATGATATCTTTATTTGGTTTTGAAAAATCGATGGTAGATAAATGGTTTTTTGCTTGTTCATTGACCCATTTTTTCAGTTACATGTTCAAATAATATGTCAGTGTCAATGTTTTGAATAATAAATTGCAGATATTATTTCAAATTTCCATAACGTAAGAGCATTTTGAAATTTTTAATTTACAAGAAATAGACATCTATATCTTTGGAAAACTAATCATCTCTAACTGCATGTTACTTATTTTATTGTGAAAGGAATATGAAGAAAATTGAATTTAGGGCTCTCAAATTTCTATATTTATTTCTGTTGTATACCTACATTTTTCATAGAAATAAGCGATTACTCACATAATTTCTTAACAAATTCTTTATTTCTCATACCTAATAATATCAAAACAAATTACAAATTTAATAATAAAGAACCCCAGACAGCAAACTGCTGGAATAAAGAGTTACTACAATTATAATTTAAACAATAAAAAATACGAGTAAAACTCAGCACTCATACACGAATTATTAACGTCACACAATTATTTATAAGTTTTTCTGTATTTTTATTTTTTGTATATTTATGTTTTTTTATTAAACAATAATAAACAATTTACGTGTTTTAAATTTTTTGGCAGTTCATTAAATATTTTCGGAGCATGTCTTTCTCTATTTGTTCTCGGTACCTGATCTGATATTTACAGTGTATGTTGCTATTCATAAGCAGTAAGGAATATGCCGAACACAATTTTTCACAGTAAGCAATAAGGAATATGTCGAACACAATTTTTCATATTAAGCAATAAGGAATATGCCGAACACACAAAAAAAACATCAATACAACTATAAAAAATTGCCTTTGACACAGAGAAGTCATGACTTCACTATTCCATAGTATTAGAGAGTAAAAAGAACACAGAATGAAGACGAATCAATTTTGAATACTATTTTTATACAATCATTTATACGAAACGAATTTTAACGAAATTTTTGAACATTTCCACGAACATATTCAAAAGTCCTTATCGAGTGTTTCTTTCATCCGGACCAAAGAAGTAGAAAAACCCATTTTAATATCTCCACGAGTCGTAATAAATTAGGCACTTTAAAACGAGTAAAAAGGCTCCCTTAAATACACGAAACATTAATATTGAGAGGGATTTGTTAATTATGAAGGGTGAGGGGATATTTATTTTTTCAAAAAACAAATTTCTTCGTAATTGTAATTAAGGTCCCACTCAGATGTTTATTTTGTTCAATCTTAAAATGAATAATTTGTTGGTTTAAATAATAATTTAACAAATACATGTAGGTGCCTACCATTTTTTAACTGTAATTTCATCCATCTTTATAATAAGATAAAGAAAATTTTTCAAATCATATGTATTTTATAAAGCATTAGATCATCGACCAACGATGATCGCAGTGCATGGGCATAATTTGCAAGACTCACTCGTAGTAGAAATGAACTTTTGATCGTTTAAGATCGTTCCACGAATTTACTCTTCTATACGAGGATTATTTCATACCGTACCCTGAATGATGCGTTTTTTGATGTTGCCATCTTTTAGACTATTTGAATTTGTTTACGATTTTAAAATCTGCATAGATTCTAGCGGATTTAAAAGATTCGGAATCCCTGATGTGACTCGCTTCTTTAAATTAATATTCTAAGCCGATACTTAGCACACTTCAAAGCAGTTTAGTTGGGATACAAAACTCAATTTTCTAGACGTTTTATACGGTGGCGCTTTGAAGATTCTTACTTCCTCCTAGAAATCTTTGTTGATATCTAAATATATTCTATTTCAAAAGCATCTTTAAGCATTGGCGTATAAAATATCTTAATCTATTAAATATTTTTAAAATCTATATCCTAAGTAGTGCTGTTTTTTGGGTATATCTGCTGGAGATTGAAATTGTATCGTGTTCCAAACTCGGATTATCCAGTATATATGCGGTATTTTTATATATATTTATTTATCTTCATGTGCATAAGGCGGGTTTATTGCAATTTATTCAAACCAACCAGAGTAACTTGATGTCTCTAAACCTTTTTATGAAATAAATAATTGTTTCCTAATAATATGTGACTTATTAGTAATTAAATGTAATTGTGTAACAAAACCCTACTAATCAACCAGCTAATAACCATTGTTAACATCCTTAAAAATGTCTCATGATAATTTTCGTGATATCCACTTAGTGGCTTCTCTGTAATGCCCTTGCTCATTGTATGTAATTTTTGTGATATGTTTATGCTTTTGGATTTTCCCAGTATTTTAAAAATAAATAATAAGTTTTAAAAAAAATGTTTAGGAAATACCATAAATTTAATATAACTAGATGTAAATCTGCTATAGATGGATAAAGCAAAATAAAATAAAACAGCCATAGCTTCATCAATAATTTATTGATTCTCTTTAGTAATGTTCTTTAGTTGAACAAAACAAACATCTCTGAGAGTTATGATATTAAATAATTTGTTGATAACTTAAATTCAAATTAAGTTTTCGTCTATACAAATATGTACCTACTTTACTTTGGAATTCAAATCTCAGATTCGTTTGCTTCAAATTACATTACACTCGACTTTACTCTAGCAGGAAACATTTTCTTTACAAACGATCGATGATTGCCATAAAACAAATTAATCTTACTTATTTTATATAAATGTTTTGACCTAACTTATTCTCAAAGAAAGATTTGGATGAGATACTCAAAATTAGTTTTTCTTATTTTTATTGAAAAACTTTTAATATCTCAATAGAGACGAAGTTGGGATATTATAGAAGAACCAGGGACACGAGACACTTACAGGGCTTACGACCTGTCATCGGCTGGTTTACGTGTTCACTTTATGTGACATCTGTGCGAGACACCGTCACCTCATTTATAAGGACTGTTGCTTTCATTGTTTACAATTTAACCAATTTCTCAATATATGGCGTTACAAAAAAAGGTTTCATCGTTACTTCATAGATAGCAATAGTAATAATGCGTTATTTTCAAATGAATTGTTACACATTATTTAAATATATAGAACTTTCAAAAATTACATTGATAAGAGAACTTAATAAGAAGGCATAATTGGTGAACGTTGCGCAAGCGTGCATAGGGAACAAAATCCAATGTTGGCGTATATGCAATAAAAAAACATTAGTTTTTCTTACTTTCAATTTGAAAATTTCATAATTACTTACATTACTGACGAAGAAAATATAAGTACAAAGTCGATAGGAATGGAACAAAGATCGGGATCGACCAAGAGAAAGATGGCACGGGTACGCGATCGAAACTCCGAAAAAGGGAAACGTAAGAAGATTGAAAAATAGACGAGCATGTATGAGACGATTTATGGAAGTGAGGCGATGGATACATGCCAAAATATCATATTAAACTCGTAATTAATTTCTAAATATATACCTACAATATAATTGTTACGCCAATGGTTATGATAGTTTGCAAAGACTGGAGTGGATTTGTAAGTGTTGGCAGTTGGCAGATAATAATGCACTGAGGCTTCATGACGCCAGAAGTAGATACCTATACCTACAATACACAATGTGAATACAAATTCATTCGGGGCGGGAGCGATGACATTTCAATATTGAATTGCATTGATTAAACTCAAAGGTTTCGCCACTGATTTATTCTATTACTAATTTGTCGGGCTTCGTGACACAGTTGGTGTTGGTCGGGTATATGACTGATGATCCAAAGGTCCCGGGCTGTGTTCCCGGTGGAGACACAGTTTTAAATTATGTTTTCAGTCTGGATCTATGAGACAAATAATATCTAAGTATCCAGAATGTGACAACGTGTTATTGGGTGCACGTTAAATTATCATCTAATATGGTAGCAATATTAAATGGAAAAAAATCTATATTTTTAAAATATTTATATGTATCTAATAGGCATTACGTATTCGTAAAATGATTTATTAATGTTGATTTCCCATCGTATCGTGAGGCAAGGATTTACCATGGCATTGATTCACTCGAAAACAGATGTACTCTATCTGATATGATGCTTCTCCACAACATTATTAATAATAAAATTGATTCTCCTGCTCTCTTAAACTATATATCTTTCAACATCCCTACCTGTAGAACTAGACACACTCCTCTTTTCCGTCTTACCACTCAACACACCAACTATGCTCAACATGCAACAATGTACAGAATCTGTAATACATATAATAGGCATTTCCAAGAGATTGACATATTCTTACTTAGCGCCCCCACATTTAAAAAATATATCAAACTTAAAATTTCATCGTCATAATCAAATTTAACACTTAATTATACTGACACATTTATATATGCAATTTCACACATCATTCACACAATATCTCACCATAATATGTAACCATTCCTAATATATCTTAATATACTACAATAACTTCAGCGACAACCTGTAATTGGCTTTATTCTTAATCAAATTATCTTTATGTTTTATAATTTATTATATGCTGTATGTTGTCCTTTAAATAAATAAATAAATAAATACTTTTTGATAAGTCTAAGCACATATTATTTCTGCATATTCCATTAAATCTATAAGACATACGGACCTTGTAGCAATAAAAAACAACTTAAGAGCTTTTAAGCATTGCAGATAAGATTTTTGTCAACTTTTCTAATTCATAAATGTGATCTAATTTCAACGATTTCTATCTAATTCATCTTTCCCGTTAGCGCTTTTTGTCCCGTTTCTATGGGGGTACGCTTTAACCATGATCCTTGAATTTACGAGTCTGGTTATTACATTGAAGCGGCTGCCATCTGACCTTCGTAACCCTTAGAAAGGGGAACCAGACAAATTGGATCATGGCTACACATAGCTAGTGATATAAATCCGCACATAGATTTTTTTTAAATCCAGAGGTACGTGCCCCGCCCGGATTCGAACCGTCGACCTCACGCATGTGAGGCGACGACTTTACCGCTGGGCTATCACTGCTCTTATCTAATTCTATCTAATTCATCAATGACCCCTTATGAATAAAAAAAAACGCTTGTAGTAGTCATTCCAGTTCCACTGTTGCCTTCAATTAAGCCCTTTTGGCCACTTTTAAATGTATGTAGTGTCTGCAAGGTGTCTACTTCGCCGGACTCGTATGTTATGAGTTTTTCAAGGTGCCGTTATCAGTCTCAATAATCAAAACGAGTGATGGAGGAGGAATAGTCTAGGTAAATTTCTTAAATTGTTCTCAGTTGGTATATCATCCTTTATAGTTTCCCAGGTATTCTTTATCGTTGATTCACGGGTTGTGGATTTTATGTTATCAGCTGCCTACGTGGAAAAGTTGTTCGTGAAAGGGTCCCGGATTTCGAGAAAGTTGATAAATTGCCCGGACCGAAGGCGGATTTTCTCCGACACGAGGGAACAAATATCTTCATATTAATCTCGAAGGAGTTTTTAACTCTCAGCTGTCGGCTATTGGAGAAATTTCACTACCGGTATCAATGATTTATACGGCGTTATCGAGTCAGCGTTGAAATCTTCGGGAATAAGAAAAATATTACCAAAAAAGTTGTCTATCTACATCGATTTAACATTGCCAGATTTTCTTCGAGTCAGTTTTGTCAATGTCCGGGCCAAGATTCAGAATACATACCTACTATGGTAGCTGGGAGTGTTGCTAGCTAATACTTTCCGCTCCTCACTGACGTTTGTGGGCCTCTTCAAGGTTCAATTGGTCATTCTGATTTTGAGATCTAGAATAACAATTACAAAACATTCAACAATTATTTCATAGATGTTATGGCGCTGTATTATCAGAAAAACACATCGAACAAATTAATTAAGGAGACTTTAGTTATTTATCTGATGTCATACATATACAAATCTGAAGAATTATTAATTTATGCACATAGTTCTGTGGAGAAGCCATTTACATTTTCTGAGCGGATAATGGTGGAAGTATGAAGTAGCAAAACAACAAAAAATATTTTTAAAGCCAAACGATTTTTAAGCAAAAGTTTTACGAATCCATTTTACTTGTGGTTTTTCTGTTTTTGGTGACTGACTTCAGTGCCTTGAGGAACACTTCTCTTTAGCAGAGAAATCTGAAACCTTGCAGGCAAATAGAATTAATGTATGTACGATGGATCGTGCATAAATTGTGGTATTGGGTCTTATTTCTATCACAATAATACGAAAAATCTTATTCTTTTGTTCAAATCAAAACTGCTTTCAGCACTTAGACACATTCAGAGATCGCAAGTTAGTTACTTATTTCAAGCAATCGATTGTTAAGTAAATCGTATGCCAATTAATATATAATAATCATGGTATATTTTAGTTTAAATAAATTTTAAAGATGTATCGTCATGTGCCAGCGTTTTGTATCCATTATTAGTTTCGGAAACTTTTCAAGAATTTCTACTTAAAAACTTTTTGAGAAGATTGTGTTGAATGCCTTTCATAGTATTATTATATCTACATATTTTATACTTCAAGAATCACTTGAACGGATTTTGGCATACTCTAAGTTTGGTACTTAATTTTCTAAGTTTGAAAATTGGACACAGATGTTTAAATATATTAACGTAAAAAAATATTTCACATAATAAACGACACAGTTTAATATTAATTTTGGCAATGATTTTTTGTACATAATTTAAATCATTACAAGTGGCATTTTTTTATTCCTCTAACAGGGTTGGATCAGGTACAAAGAAAAAAATAGTAGGAAAATATTTCATGGATATGTTAATTTTTATTTTGAATTGCTTCTCTGGCAACTTACAGGTGTTCAAATATCAATTTAACATGTAGGTACTCAATACCAATTTGACGATTTTTTTTATAACTAAGAATGGATATGTCCTTGAAGCAAGTACATACATACATATTCATCCTCATGTACTAAAGGTGAATGAAATCGGTCGTGGCAGAATTCGAACTCGCCTGACAAATCAAACTGAAATCACAGTAAAAAAATCATGCGTTGGCCACAACCCACTCGTTAAGTAAATTATATTACCCTTGAAGTATGTACGTATACAGGGGTGGAAATAAATATGCTATAAAATTGGCATTTTGCATTATTAAAGTTGATCCCCTATTTTAATAACAGAAGTTGACGATGCAGGTTAAAGTATTAATTTCAAAACTTGAATAATTTATTGAGGAGAGTTCCTTGCAGCTATGGGGTGTCATTAGAATTCCCTCTCCTCGTTGAAATTACAAAAGAGAGCCTTTTAATGGGACTAGGAGCAAAATAAAATAAGATACTGCGCAAAAGCGAAAGCACATAATTTGTTTGACGGTGTTCAATGCTTCGAACAATATGGCTCTACAATAGATTCAAGAACTGTGTCAGAGAAATGAGCATCTCACACTCAAGCTGTCTGGATTATAGAAGAACAACTCGAAATTGGACAGAGTCAACATGGCGGCTAACTATGATCGATGCTTTGACATTGTGAGTTATTTACCTACAGATGACCGCAGTGTTAAAAGCAACAGTACTTTCTCTAAGTGACTGAAAACAGCTTGGTTTCGTTAAGCAGCAGAAGACAAAACTATCAGCGCACTTGGTATGATCCTCAATCATTCAATGGCGCTATAACAATTCTTATTATTATTTTAAAACAAAAAACCTTAAGAATCCCACTATTACAAAACTGACTACAACTCGATTTTGTGCTCTATTTCATACGACAGCATCGTATTTAATATTGTTAAATTGGTTGTTATGACCACAGAACAATATGCGCGGCACGGAACACGTGCGCGCCACATGATAGTTCAGTCAAATTCTAGCTATTGCACTTTTTGACATTTGATATTTTTGTTTGAATTCAACGATTATAATGGATCAAATCGGTTTTTTGTTTTTTTCATATCTTGTGATAAAAAAAAACTTTCGATATTATTTAAACGGATCCATAAATATTTCAAAAATGTGAAATGTCTAGTTGAACGAGTGTTAAATTACTCCCTTCGTCGGTTCAAATTGACGATTCAGTTCTTGATCCATGTTTAAAAATAAGAAATTGATCAAATTAGGTTTCAAACGTAGTTCAACATTAGAACCACACTTAAAAATAACACTGGTTGAGACAGTGAATGAAAATTGTTACTAAGCAGTTGGGGATTTATTACTAAGGTTTTCTTCCAACGCAGAGTCTAGAGGCTACAAAGGTACCTACTTAGAAACCAATTATTCATTCAAAATATGCTATTTCTGATTCTATGTATGTTAATACAAATCAGAGCGTGGGAGAGTAAAGTAATTTATTGAATTATGTGAAATTATGTAAACGAACAAACAATTATGTAATACTAAGATTTAATGTTAGTATTAACATTTTACACTATTCCCATAAATTATACTATCCATATATTTATACCGAGTATTTTTTTCATATTTATTGTTAGTAATAATGATGTTAAGAATTCATAAAGCTCTCTGATTAGTGATACCAGATTATTCCAAGGACACTATATTTCTTAATTATTGGCTCTAAGAAACTGTTCAGTCTTAAGTCATTTATTGTGTCAAATATCAATTCTCTGTGTTACATGTAGGTATATGAGATGACAGTCAATTACATTTTGAAGCACCATTCACACTTATTGACTATTTATTTATTCATTTAATATTGCTTCTCGAGCAACTAACAGGTAGGTAGGTACCATAATAATAACAAGTTGCCACATTCTGGAGACTTACGATATTAATCGTCTCACAGATGCAGACTGAAAACACAATTAAAAATTGTGTCTCCACCGCGAATCGAACACGGGACCTTTGGATCAGCAGTCAGATACCTAGGCAACTGAGCCACCAAGGCCGACATTCAATCGACTATCCAATTTCTTTGATGAATTATTGATCTGTACAAATGATCTTAATATAATATGATCTTAATATGTATGTTTTGTAACATGATCATAAAATTGGCATGTCAATGATACCTACTTATATTCAATCTTTTCTAGGAACTGGATAACCATTGTTTTTATATTGTAATGCACAATTTAAAAACCGTTTTATTTTGGGTCAAGAAATTCAAATATATAAACAAATTATTCGATGAAAGGTTCCATTTATCCAACTGTCGATTCGTTCCAGATAATGAAATTCTATTGAAGGAAGAGGCAGTTTAAATCCAAGATGCGTGTATGAAGGAATTGTATGCAGGGTCTACTTTTTTCACGGCTTTTCCAACTTTAAGTCAAAAAACACCAAGTTCCGTATACGGATTTACTCAGAATTCGAAGTAGAACATTTTGTGTGTCTGTGTGTGTGTCTGTGTGAGACTATATACTTAAATACTTAAATCTCCAAACATACATACATACCATCATACTGTTTTCATATTCTGGGTAGAAAAAAGGACTGACCTCCATACTGTCCTATCATGACATACATACCTAGGTACATGTGTTGTATAGAAAATAAAATATCCTAAAATATTCAATAATTTGGATTTATGAGTATATGTAGTTTGGTACTTATTCTTCAACTTTACATACTATCGCTATCGACAGTTGGATCTCATGTGTTACATGCAACTAGTTTATAATAAGTGAGATGGTCCAACCGGCGAAATCAAAACCCTCGTGATTACTTATACCATGGATATAATTATTATATGGAGTACTATAATATCTTTAGATGTCATACAACTCCATATGATAATTATTTCCATGATATGGGTAATCGCGAGGGTTTTGATTTCGCCGGTTGGACTAGACTTATTCCCCAGATCGTTTATCGGTTTAACACACGTTTAATCCAACAATTATACATGTATTATATATTATAGCGACGTTCAAATTTATCCATACTGATCAAGATTATGTGCAACTTTGTCGCAAGCTGCAATTATAAAATAATAATAAAATAATAATATTAATATACTGAATCTAACAGTAGTAGGCCTATTATTATTCTATGGCTGCTATTCAGGAGTTGATCCGCGCGACTTCGTAACATCAACAAGTTCCCAGTCGCTTTATATACACAATCGTATTTATGCGTGATTGATAATATATGTCACTTTATATTCATACTATATTTTAAAACATATCGATGAAATATTAAAATATTGGTTGTGTTATGTGCAATGTTATGATAGTTATTTATGAAGGTTTATTGCGGTGATAATATATTATATTCGTAGTCGCCTTAATGTAAACCGTCTTTATTTGATGCATTTTATTATATTGTGTATACGCGACCCTTGCTAATGTCTCTTATGTTTGAATATTCATTAAACATTTTCTTCGCGTTCATATAATATTGAAATTATTAATGTGTACCTTCATTACTATTTATATATATTACAAAATGGGTTTTTCATCGATTATCGTTTTTGATTATCGTTATTGTCCTATAAATTAATTTTGTTAAGCAGATAGATGTATATTGGGTGATAAGCGAAGCGAAAGCTCCGGGCCCATTTTTAAGAAAAATGCGCGCACGGATAGGGTTGAGATTTGGCGTAGTTAAAGCTTATGTGGAGAAGGGGTGCAAAAAGCTTATGTTTATGTGGAAATATATTATTGGGATACAATGAGCTAATCATATATTTTATATTATCATATATAAAAAAATAAAAAAAAAAATATGTATTATAAATACAAAAAAAATAAAAATATATATCACGTCAAACCGTATATTGTTTACTTTCATACCGCCTATGTCAAACACGCAATGTCAAACGAAGTGGTTTTATATAACAAATAATGATAAATTCAAAAACATATCATTTTAAAGAAAAATATATAATCTATTATGAAACAATATAAATTGAATAAAAAAAAAATACATTTTGTGCCCCGTGATGATAAGGTATATTGTTTTTCTTATTTGTTTTCAAAATTCGTTTTATCATAATTAAATATTACATTTCATATCATTACTCATATATTTAATGTGTTCTATAGTCTTGCTGATTGTATTTCAAAAGAGTAACTGAGAATGTTTCTGATGGACTTAACAATTATATTTTTTTCTGTCTCTCTGTTTAGATATATCGATCTCCATACATATTAGTTTTAATGTGTTTTGATTAATTTAGGCATATAAATAAATATATTATTACTATTTGTTAAAATTAGTATATCATCATTATACGATTACATCGGATATTTAACAATAATGGCAATAAATGGACTTTTAAAGAAGTTAAATAACTTGTATCTACTTATTTAAAAAATATAAACGGAAGAAAAAGTATGAAATATATTTTTTATTATATTAGTCTTCAAAATTTGTGTTTAAATAAGTTTTTGAAGATTTTCGCAACGTCTTGTTTCTCGCACGGATGGTTTCGGGGCAAGTTGTTGAACTGTTGTTGAATTTATTACAAATTTTGAAATCTCATTACTGTGGATCCTAATCCCCCCCTTTCCTCCTGGAACATAATATATTATTATATTATGTTCCAGGATATTTATATTATATTCCATGCGATATTTATATTATATATAAATATCGCATGGAATCGTCCATACATACGGACGTACTTTTTTTGTTCTTCGAAACTTATAAGTGAAATAACAAATTTATCGGTTAAAAGTTGTGGAACATATACAATCTATATATCATTTAACTCGTAAGGAAACGGGAAATTCAGTGATCAGTGTGGTTTTTTGTGAAAGTGGAGGAAATTACGAAAAATTGTTAAAAAACTCCAAAAAGCGTGAAAGTGACTTAGTAAAGTGAGAACGCTGTTCGTTGGAGAGTGAGTACAGATTTGGGAATAGTGTCGTTTAATAGAACTCATTAAACCACAAATAATACTTCGTGAGACCTGTGACCTTACTTTCACGGAAAGCGAGAAAAATCGCATTTTCATGTTAAAAAATTTTCCACAAGTTTTCCAGGAAATTTTTTTTTGGTATTTTCGAATTCCTCATTAAAATGTGAGTTGATTTGCATTTATACTTTTTCATTTGACATCTTATGAAACAAGTTATACTCAAATAAGTCTCGAGAAAACACATTTTTGTGAGGTGCCGCCTTTGTTCAAAGAGAAAGAATACGAACATTATAATAGCTGGAAAGCCCTTAAAAAACTGGTAAAAAAAGTCAGCGAGGACTATAGTAAGAAATATTTGGTTAACCTAATAATCGGGCATATAACATATTTTCCATAATAACTATATACAACTCTATCAAAATACCCACATAGCACTACCTAGTTTAATATTATACATACGTAGGTACGCAGGGATTGCCTTGAGTAGTTACCTACATCTTACCATATACATTCATTTTAGTATAATATTATACATTAATTAACTGAAATGAATTTTTGCTATGCTTGTGAGAAGAGGGTGAAGATTGAGGAGCAACTAGAATGCATGGAATGTTCGAATATATATCATTTTCTATGTTTGAATATAACACATGATAACTATAAGAAGATGTCAAAAGACAATAAATCAAATTGGAAGTGTCCGTGCTGCAAAAAAACAAAGAAGCGAAGGGGTGATAACTCAGATACACCAGTCAAGGAACATATTATTTCGGTTCCACTGGATGAAAGTGACTCAAATAAGAAAACTTTACCCTTAAAAATTAGGAATGCGTTTGAGACACCAGATATGGAAGCCTTGTCTAAAAAAATATCTGATGATATATCACAAAAAATTCAGAAAATGCTTTCAGTAGAGCTGGGTGCACTGAGGAGGGAGATGACAACTTCTATGGAGGAGATTAAAGCAACACTGAATTATTTGTCTGATGAAAATTCTCAACTAAAACAAAGAGTTTCACAGCTTGAGGAGACAGTGAGGGGCAGCGAAGCTTATGTTTGTGAAATTAATACCTTGAAAATGGCAGTTGCAGAGTACAGGGAAAGGAACAATGTACTGCATCAGGAGGCTCTATCAAAGAACATTGAGTTGTTTGGTCTACAGACAAAGCCGGATGAAAACTTATACTTACATATTAAAAAAAATGCGGATAAGATTGGCTTCGATCTCGGGGATGGCGATGTAGATTATATAAAGCGTTCTTCATTCCGCAGGGATGGCAAACCTTCAACTGTCATAATCAGTATGACTTCACAACGGAGGAAGGAGGAGTTTTTAAGGATGTTAAAGTCAAAGAGAAATTTACTAAAGGAATATGAATCTGACCTCTACTTCAATGATCATCTAACCGTAGAAAATAAAATTATCTATAAAAATACAAGAATAATGGCTAAAAAATCTAATTTTCGCTATGTCTGGATCAAGCACGGCCGGATTTTTGTAAGAGAGAGAGAAAAGGCGAGAGTGATTCACATCCGAAGTCAGAAGGATGTGGAAAACAAGATAGTGTCAACAAGTTCCCCACCACGAGACAATTAAGCTGTTCTTACTTCTTTCTTTTTTTCATATTGTTTTTTTTTCATATTTCTTATTGTATGCATCTTGCTGGCACTGCTGCTAGCAGAGTTTTCGTTTTTCTTTTATTGTATTTTTTACTATTTTTTATTGTATGTATTTACTGTCAGTGCTTATTATTTCTTTTATTTAATTTCACTGCGAATTTTATTTATACTTCTTGCTGCCGAGAAGACAAAACAATTGTTTTTGACAGGGAAGATATATTATGTTTTTTATTTCTAAAAATATCAAAATATTGTGATTCATTTAACAATAATTGCTTGCGATCTCCGCTTTGTCCAACACACTTGAACCAATACTATATCAATGACGTTGACCGTCAAACATGCATGTTAATCTTTTTTTCAATTCTAAATGCTTCTTTGCACCTCACACAATGTGTTGATCAATTGATGTCACCTTTTTTATTTTGTCTCAGAAATGTACAGCTGGTTTGCAATGAAAGTGGAAGGCTCCGACCGAATGGTAGTGATCAGCTACATCGGAATGCGTGGATGTATTTTTTGCTGTGTTTTTGTATGTTGTTCGGACTATTTGAGGATATTTATGTACACATACATCAAATATATTTGATACATAGTTATAAATTCATAGATAAATATTAAATTAAAGGCGCGAATCTGCAGTATTTACAAGAGTTGGAAATCGAACATAATCAACAAGCTTGTACTATAGACGATCCAAGGCTTATAGGGAACTACGATTTGTCGAAGTATAGATTAAAAATAATACACCAAAATATACGGAGCATTACCCAGAATTTCGATGAATTTGTGATTTTCCTAAATGGTCTGGATTTTATGTTCGATGTTGTGATATTGAGTGAATGTTGGATTTCGAATATCTATACAAGTAAACAAATTAATAACTACCAGGAAGTACACTCTACGAATTTCTTCAATCAAAATAGTGGTCTAGTAGTATATGTAAAGGAAGGAACGGATGTGAACATGGAGGAAATAAAAATGAACTTCTCTAACTGTTTCAAAATAATTATAAATAAAAACTTGTGTATTTTAGCAATCTATAGATCACCCAGTATACAAAATATTGACAACTTTTTAGATGAACTACAAACAAATATCTCTAAAATAAAAAAATTTAAATCTCAATTAATAATTGGAGACTTAAACATCAATATTATGCATGAAAAACATAGACAAGCAAACGATTATTTAAATTTCCTCTCAGAAAATAATTTTTATCCTTCTATAAATAATTACACTCGAGCACAAGGAAATAGTAAATCTTGCGTTGATCATATTAACTTAAAAAATTTAAATGAATACAAATCATTCATTATAAATACTAATATAACAGATCATTTTTCAACAGTAATATGCATTAACCAAAAAAATCATCCAAAAATAAACAGCAAAGATGGAAAAAATGTAATAGAAATAAATTACAATAAGATTGTTGAGGATATTTCTAAAGAAACATGGCTAGACGTTCTCAGAGAAAAAAATACTGACTCAGCTATGGAAGTATTTATTACAAAGTTAAATTTGTATATAGATAAATGCAGTATCAATAAAAAGATAACCAACAAAACAATTAAATTAACACCATGGATAACTCAAGGAGTTATAAATTGCATCCACAAACGTAATCAATTACATAAAAAAGTACTCAAGATAAAAATAATATTTGTTTACAAAACAGATATAAATTTTATAGAAATATCTGCAAAAATATAATTAAAATGTGTAAACAAAATTATTATAAAAATATAATTAATGATCCTTCTTGTACTGCAAAAAAATTGTACCAGACAATAAGAAAAATGTCGAATATTCAAAAAAAGAATATTTCTTATGTAGATAATTTAAAAAATACTGAAGGACAAGACTTCATGAACGAAAAACAAATGGCGAACTATGCAAACGAATGTTTTGTGTCCACTGGATCAAATTTAGCAACGGATATATTAAATGGATTAAAAACAACAGAAACTATTTTATCAAATAATATAGAAACCACAAAAATAACAACAAAATTAAAATATATATCAACCACCACAGAAGAGGTAATAAACGAAATTAAAAATTTAAAGCTATCTTACTCCGTAGGTACTGACAAGATTGGAACAATACTTCTAAAAAGAATAAAAGAATTTATTGCTCTGCCACTCACCTATATATTTAATTTGAGCTTTCAAACTGGAATTTTCCCCGCACATCTGAAAACAGCTATTGTAATCCCTATTTTCAAAGGAGGCAATAAAGACCACATTAAAAACTACAGACCTATATCACTCCTCAATACAATATCTAAAATTATCGAAAAAGTAGCAAAGAACCGCATAAGTAAATATTTAGAATCAAATAACCTGTTATCAAATAATCAATATGGTTTTCGAAAAGGATTCGGAACTGAATGCGCTATTTCTAAACTCACCCAACTGATAACTTCTTACGTAGATAGTGGAAAAAAATGCATAGGAGTATTTTTAGACTTAGCAAAGGCCTTCGACACCATCTCCCATAAGATTCTTGTTAAAAGATTAAAAAATAAAGGTATTGAAGGAAATCTTCTTGTGTGGCTAGAAAATTTCCTAAAAGATCGTAAACAGCAAGTCAAGATAGGAAACGAAATTAGCGAATGTTATGATATCAAGTATGGAGTACCACAAGGTAGCACCCTATGTCCTTTGCTATTTATAATTTACATTAACGAACTATGTGCTAAAAAAATAAATGGGAATATCATAACATTCGCCGATGATACTGTTTTAATTTTCAGTGGAAATAGTTGGATTGAAGTTCACAAAGAGGCGGAAAGTGGAATTAATCTGGTAAAAAGTTGGTTAGACAATAATCTTTTAACTCTCAACGCTGAAAAAACGAAATACTTAAGATTTAGTGCAACGAATGCAGGACAACCTAAGATAAATATGAATATAAAAATCAAAACAATAAATTCAGATACCACTGTAAGTACAGTTAACCTAGAACCAGTTAAAAAAATTAAATATCTTGGAATAATTGTTGATAACTTTTTGAAATGGGATTCACATATAGAATGCTTATCAAATAGAATCAGGAAATTAATATTTATATTTTTATCGGTTCGATCCATTCTTAACGTCACTCAGGTTAAACAATTATATTATGCACTTTGCAATTCAGTCTTAGGATATGGTATAATTGGGTGGGGAGGAACTTACAAATCTATTCTGGATCCCTTAGAAAAAGCACAAAAATCAATTTTGAGAGTCATTTTAAATAAACCTTACAGATATCCAAGTGATGACCTATTTAAGGAATTTGGTGTTTTAGATGTGAGACAAGTATACATTCAAAAAATAATTCTTTATGTGCATATCTATTATAATACTATGTTTACAACACAAAATAATGTATACGAAACAAGGTCTAGTAACAGAGGTCTACTATATATAAAAAAAACCTACAAGACTTTTGGACAAAACCATTATACTTTCCTGGGTCCAAGAATATATAACTCCCTACCCGATTGTAAAAGTATGAGTATACCTCTCTTAAAAAAATATATAAAAAACTGGCTTATAAACATTGGAAGAAAACAATCAGAACTAAACTTAACGTATATATATGTTTAAATGTTTCATACACTTTACTTTGTATATCTTGATATATTTTTTTTTTGTGTAAATAAGTGCTTTTCCAGTTGATGTGATTTGTAGTTTGTTCCATGAAAAAAAAAAAAAAAAAAAAGAATCATTTAATATTTTTTTTTTTATTTTTACTATTATTACTATTATTATGTTTCAAATCTATACTATCTGACTTAATCTACTAGATACTTATGGTCAATCTGTTTCTTAAGTAAAATATTTTTTTGTTTTTTATTAAAGGGTGCAGCATTTAGATATATTGTTTAATAATGTTTTCATCATTCAGAACATATATTTGTTTCGGAAGAAAACTATAAAATAAACAAAAAATAAATTGGCTGCCTTAAAACGGGAATTATTCCTAGTTAGGCAGACAAAGGTAAAAAGTGGAACACACCCTATATACCTACCACAAAAATGGTTTAATTCATGTATTATATACTTATTCATATATATATATATATATATATATTGTATATATTATTATTTTTTCTTTGTATACATTCAATATTGTTCCAATGTAATTTGTTTTAAAAAGTAAATAAACAATTATTATTATTATTATCTGAATATATCCTCTTCTCTCGCTCACAGACACGACACAAATAGCCCCATATAGACAGATATAGGTAATACATATAATATGTATAGTCTAGCTAACACGCCAAAGTGGGTGATTATCGATTTGACCTTTACATATCAATTTGTTCCATTCGTGTGTTTGATGAAACCATAGAAAATTGACCACGTCACACATAAACCAAACCAGTGCACGATCGTTCATTTATGTCACAATTAACGTACATAATTTAGTTTGTAGATTGATTGTAGGTACGTGATTGGATTGGATTGTATTTATTTTTTCTATTTTTATACAACAACATGTGTTTATTTATGTATTGCGGGTATTTATTTACCTACAAATTAATTAAGATTTTTTTTCTACGCCCTCATACATCCTTTATTTATTTATTTATTTGAATCTTTCCGTACATATACTTAGTACACTGGTGGGCTTATTGTCTAATGCCAATAATTCTTCCAACCAACCAGAGTTAATGTTAAATATACAAAACTGTACTATGGCAATAAGTAATAAAAAAATAAACAAAGATAGCAGAAGAAAAGTAAAAATAAAAAAAAAAACAAAGAAGATAGCATACAACACTATCCATACCTATCCATAATACATAATTTCTCAGCTCTTCGTTCGAAGTACAATCAGCAAGATTATGGAATAGCCTTAGTCCGGATATTGCATCGTCTAACTCACTTTGTATTTTCAAGAAAAAACTAAAGAAGGAGTATTTATCCTTGAACACCTGATCCCGATTTCCTCTCCTGTCCTTACCCTATCCTTTTTTCTTGCTATGAATTATTATTATTTTTTATTTTAACAGTATTTACATAAGTGTAATATATATTTTCTTTGTTATCTTTTACTTTTATTCTATTGCTGTTGTATATACACAATGTTGTCATACTTTGTAATCTGGTTGGTTGGAAGAATAAGAAGATGGCAATAAGCCCGTCAGTGTACAATTATATTTGTTTATATTATGTACAAGAAGATGTATAAATAAAATAAATACATAAATAAGAACAATTCACAGCAATGATAGGAAAACTAAAGGATGAGGAGAGGAAAATATAATCAGGTATTGTCAGATAAATATTTTTGCTTTAGCCTTTTCTTGAAGATAGTGAAAATTGAAGATAGTTTAGTAACGTACTAAGTCCTCATATTACATATTTGTCATTTTACACGCAATAAGTACCTACATGCTTAGTCTGACGACTTTCTTAAATTCCACACATTGAGTTTTTCAGAATACATCCTCTACATGTGCTCCTCCAAAAGCGCTATACGTTTTTTGTTTACGTTTTTGGTTAATAAGGACTCCAACAACCCTAGTCTTCGTACCACGTCATTTTGATCCATACCCATAATATGTAGGTTGGTAGGTACTCAGAAACAATCAAGTATAAAATCAGCCATGCACTATACTACATAATATAAATATATACTTTGTTGGTATATAATTGAAAGTATGAACCGACGCGACGCGACGGCGGCATTTTGTAAATACACCATTCTTAATGGTCTTAATTTTGTACAACATGTCTAATTGTAGATTAATTAAATTCTCTGTATGTACAGTAACTAACTGAAGGTATGTACTTGGTATGTACCCAACCCTACCAAACTACATTATGTGTGATGAGTCAATCATATAAAAGACTTCTTTATAACGCGTACCAAAAGCGTTACGAATCTCATAATGAGTACCGTTTTGTATACGTACCCACTTAATTTTATTCAGAGAAAGAGAATATATTATTTTTTTGTTTATTTATTTGTATCTTTCTGTGCCTACTGTCGGGCACAGAAAGACCAAACGGAAATTCCTTCCAAAGTTTTTGAAAATATCGAAAAAAGCCGAAACACCCCAACTAGATAATATAATTTTCTATAAAAAATATTAACATTGTGGCAGTACATCTCAAATTATTTTTAACAATTTTTATTAAAATTGAATTTAGTGACGACATCGCTTCATACAATTTGTATGGCATTCGCCTATACACACTATCTAAGAAGACTTAATCTCCAAACATCCATACATACCATCATGCTGTTTTCATATTCTGGGTTGGAAAAGAGGACTGACCTCCATACTATCCTATCGTAACATTCATACCAACATATCTTAAAATTTTCATTAATTTGTATTTATGGGTTTATAGTTATCTTCAACTATACATACTATTGCTATCGACAGTTGGATCTCATGTGTTACATGCAACTAGTTATATTAAAATCTCCCAGCCACACGTAGTGAATTTATTGAAAGAAATAAACGATTATCTCGAGGGATGGCATCAGTCGTCATTTTGGTGTCAATTGAATACCAACTTAGAGCACAAGATAGAGTAACTTGGAGGGAGATGGAAGAGGTCTTCGTCCAGGAGTGGACGGGATTAGGCTGATAAAAAGAAGAAGAAGAACAATACGCGATTAGATCCAAAAACTGGATGAGTATGGATTTTCAGCTGACACTTTTCCCACAAGACATCCTCAATCATTTACACGTACAAATCCTAAATACAAAGTATTTTGCATTGATAAATATAATAAATTAATTCATTCATGCCATCACTGTATATCTCACAATGTGGAGTGACACTCGACAGGTTTGCATTTCTTTGTAAAACGGTATGGCACATGCGTGTTATAATAACTGGTGTGTGAGGAAAAGAAAGATTTTTTAAAAGGAATTCTATGTTTTTGAATTTTTTTTCTTCGGTGTTACATTATAATGTTATTATTCACAGCGTGTTTAACCTAAGTTTGATAATCGTATACCTACGCTTTTATACACTGAGGCAACGCAGAGTGCTGTATTTTTAACTGTCGATGTGAAAATATTGTTTCTTTTTTCATTTTTCTAGTAACTTGTTTAAAGTGCGCTTAAAGCATTTTCTTGCAAAATGTTGAATGTGACTTTCGTTGATCCATTATTCTCGAATATAGATTTTTGCAAGCTTTTCTGCCTTGTGCATTTATGTAGCGAAAGCATTATACGATATAAAACTTTTTTTGTGAACGTGACGATATTTGAGTTCATAATTATTTATAAAATTGAAAAAGTTCAACTTATGTATTTAATATTTTTTTCATATATTATGATATTGGTAATAATATATGGGTAATATTTTTTTAATTAATACCATTGACTTTATACAGTTATTTTAATGTACACACATGGTGTTTCATATCTAAACATATACAACAATAGTCGCAATTTACAATCTTGACAAATATCTAACGCCTTATTCATGAACATAATCGTCTGTTTTTCAAGTTTTATTTATCTTGGTCGATTATTTATCTTGTTCGAATCTGTTATGATTACGTTATCATCGCATAAAATTGAAAAAAAGCATACTAAGTACAAATTTTTTTTTTCGAAATTCGGATTGATAAGAGAACTTGATAAAAAGGCATAATAGGTGGACGTTGCGAAAGCGCTTACAGTGCTCACGTAAACCAGCTAATAATACTATAATAATAGATGGGTCGATGGCAGAGCGGTTAGCGCATTGGGTTAGTAATCCAGTGGTCGCTTGTTCGAATCCTGCCTTGACCGATTTCGTTCACCTATAGCACAAGCATTTATGCTTATTTTAGGGAACGTAGGAATATGTATATGTACTTGTTTAACAAGGACATATTCATTTAAAAAAAAAAAAAATTGGTCTTAAACTTTATCGGTGCTTGATTTGCTATAAATATATAATAATTACAACTTCGTCTCTAGTAAGTAATGCATTAATGTTCTTGGTCGACCCTGTATCATACAATGTTTCATTCTGAATTCTGAGTGGTAATAATTAATATATTCACGATAATTTTATCATAGATATCGTTTTTTATTTTACATAATTTTCTTATGTCTTCATTCATTATCCTATCATACATCGTCTTTTCACAAACTATTACTAGCGATCTCGTTTCAGCTCCATTTACTCTGCTTTCTTTCTTATTTTGCAATGTCCTCACTTGCATAGTGTCGAAGTCTTAGTTTCGTTGTTAAACACTATTTAAATCAAAAATATGTATTTTTGTTATTTTTTTTTGTATTTCATTTTGTATTTCAGTGCATCAAGTTATACTTGTTTTTTTTATTTTTTGATGTTTTTGTTGTAAATTTTATTTTAACAAAAATTGAATGAAAGAAATATAAAGAACATGGCCAACGACTGGAACGAACGGCTAAGAACTACATATTATTATATCTTGAGTTAGAATATAACAAGCAACTAAATTTGTAGCTGCTGTCAATGAAACTTATAAACACAACAGATAAAATGATGTAAAAGAAAAATATTCACAACACGCACGATGTCTTCTATACATTTAAAATAAAGATCATTATTAATTATTGTATTATAATGGACCGCATATCACCCCTACTATTTGGAGAGGGATTAAAACTCTGATAAAATTTAAATTATTCAATTAAAGGTGCACTGCACAGATTACACGTGCTCCATGCAAAGCAGAACACCATGTAACTAAAATATATATCATATTTTAAAAGATGATTTTTTTCTTGAATTATGTTGGAAAATTATAAGAGAACTGAGAAATCAAGGCACATGCAAGGCTCACGACCTATCATGCCTTTTTATTGAGTTTTCTATCAATCAAAAGGTTTTAAAGTTCTACATAATGTTATGTATCTAAATCCTTTTACTTGAGAATAAGTTGAAAAAAAAACATTGCCATCTATGAAGTGACCAAGGAACCTTCCGATTTTCCAGTTCTTCTATAATATTCCAACTTCGTCTCTTGAGGTATAAAAACATTGCCATCTATGAAGTGACCAAGGAACCTTCCGATTTTCCAGTTCTTCTATAATATTCCAACTTCGTCTCTTGAGGTATAAAAAATGTCATAAAAATGTCATTAACTTTCGACAGGGAAAAAATCCAATGTTTGCGTATATGCAACTGTAAAATATTCTATTTAAAAATAAATATAAAAATATGTCAAAAATATCTTCGAAAATAATTATTTTATGTTTTGTTCGTTAGCATCTATTGAAAATGATTGATTCACCCTTCCTTATTTTTAGAATACTGGACCCAGCATATACATTTTGATACATCCGTTAAAAATGAATTGCTTATAATGTATTCCAAAAAATCTCGTATAAAATGATATACGTACCGTACTTCTTGGAAGAAATACAAATATGAAAAGATCGAAATATTTCTGAATTTCTTTCCTTACACCCACACAGATTGGTCGTGGTAGGCAGAAAAAGTTGAGAAATACACGTCGATAAACATTTATGCAGAATCTTACCTTTTTAATGTTTTTGAAATGTTCATTTTTTGCGAGCGTAGGCCAAACGAATCCACTTTAAGGTATCTTTTATATATGAATAAATGTTTGGATCTGGAGATTTTTTTGTTGGAATTCCAAAAACTTTTCGTCTTTTACAAGCTCTACTCCCACCTTTCCCAGCTTCTTCTGTAACTAACCTGACATGGGAAGCGGTTAGCTCTGAACTATAAATAAAGTAAAGACAACACAAACAAGTGTTACAAAATAAGAATGATTCAAAAACTAAATATTTTTTAGCTATGTTTTTAATTACTTTTTATAAACCACGTAATTTATTGCATTCATGCAAATGACGTGGTTTTTACAAAATTATCAAAAATATTGTTAAACATTTTGTAAAAAGGCACTACTTTCCTTCTTTTTCCTTAGCCTTGTCCTACTTTAGGTAGGGTCGGGTCTTCTAATGCTTGGTCTTCTAATACTATTTTGTTCATGTAGGATGATGTGTTAAAATGCACTACAAAGTTTATAATTCAAATTTTGAGAATAAATAATTTCTAAATATCGAATAATTCTTAAAGAATTTTCAATTCCCTTCTTCCTTTCCCCATTACTGTTATCAGGCTGTTAATAATTTCCTCTTGGCATCTTTTTGCTATGTTTGACTGGAAAAATAGCTTTATGGTAATTAACCCGTCTTTGTGTTCTTCATTTCATTTAAAATAATTAAATAAATATTTTTTTAACTGCATAGTTTGCGAGTTTCAAGCATTGCAGGATTGTATAATACGATAAATAAATAAACCTACCTTGTCATGTTTGGTTCATAGTTTCATCATCTAAAGAATCATTTCTTATTAATCTCAACGAAATCTTTCAACGTTGAAATAAAATATTGAAAACATGGGTGATGGACAAGCAAAACATCAACGTAAATATATAAAACTATAAAAATTATACGAAGCCACGTAGGTATAGTATCTTATTTTTGGACAGTCATTTATAAACAAGTCGAGAGAAAAGAACCGAATTACACAAGACGTATTGTGTATGTTATCATCTGGAATTGTTTTATAAGTTCCTAAACCTTTTCTCCTCAAAATGAATTCCCTAATAACATTTCCCGAATCTTTTGGGACCATACGAACAAGACAAGGATATTTTTTTTACAAATCATTATAAACGTTTCCTTTTATGTCCTGTCCCGTGGGTATACATATCTGCATACGAATCTACCCCAAATAATGGCTGTTTGTTGTGATGGGTGATGTATTCGCTTCTGTTTTCGACATCAAGGATTATACCCCTTTTTACTCCTCACTAACCCAGGGGGATATAGTGGGGAGTTGTGATTTCGCAATTTTTAAGGGTATTTTTTTATTGCAGATTATCAACTAGTATCATGCTGAGATTGTATTCTGAAAGTTTCATCACAATGTATCTGTGTGTGTGTGCTATGTGCTATGTACGGCGTGTTTATTTTACTTTATCGATCATAATCATAGACTACAGTACTCGTTCGATTATTTTCAAATTTTGTAAATATGTAGGTATATCTAATACTCGCTTAGACTCCATTAGATTTCGGAGGATATCTGAATAGTGCTTCTCAATTTTTTTTAATGTCAAATATTTAGCTCAAGCTCAGGAAACTCAAAATTTGAAATTTTTATTTTCAAATTGGTAAAAAGGCACATTACTTTCATAAAATGGCATTAAAGAGTTTTCAAGTTTTCATAATAAAATATTGAAATAAAAAATTATCTATAAAAAATAACTCATTTCATGAAAATGCTGGATATTTTCCATACAAAAATACTTTATAGAATGACTTGTTAGCGAGGAGTTTAGCGTTGGCCACAACCCACTCGTTTATTTTAAGTTTTTTTTAAATTTATTTTCTATATCGCACGTGTATAATGCCTATTCATTGCTCTTAATTAATTCAATGCTACTTATATAGTTATTATTTTAGTAGTTCTTCTTTCTTTCGATTTGATATTTTCGGCACTTTTTTGTATCATGCCAAGTTATTTTTTGATTTTTGTATACTGTTATTAGTTTCTTTTGATATGATGACAAGTTTTGTGGAAGAAGAACATCTTCCATATGTACTTATGAGTCAATAACAATTTCTTCATAATTCAAATCATGATATGTTCTATAATTCGGGAATCTTCCAGATTATATGAAATTATCAAGTTTAAGGACTTAAGATCTGTTTTATCTTGAGATAAGGTATGAAGAATGACTGGTGAGATATACCTAATCTTAAAATAATTTCAATGCTAGTATAAAGAAATGAATATCATATATTGATGTTGCAGAATAATATGTCAATGGATATCTTATTCCATATTACACACCTATTTGCATTTGAAACCCGTTTATACTGTGTGAAGATAAATTTCATTACTTCCACAATACAAGTATATTAAATATTAAAATTACAACGATCCAATAGAAACTTGAATTGTAAGACATCGCAACAAATAAAGTTAAAGTATCGATAGTGTATTTATTATGTGTGCTGTAAAGTGTATTGAAATAGCTACAATATTCACTTAAAATGAATCTACATTTAAATAGAAAATTATCGGTTTTAGTGTAAATGCAATCAAGCTAAGTAAATGCTTATAAATTGTTGGGAATTCACCAGCAGGAATTTGAAACGGCACAACTTCCTACATCAGTGGTAGGCAAACCGCGGCTCATGAGCCTCGTGCGGATCTTTAGCTCCTTGAGTGTGGCTCTTCCACACAATACCCAATAATATAATACCCAAGTCTGATTTCGAGTAGGTAGGAGGGTTGAGAAACGTATGTTGAGATGATTTGGTCATATAGAGAAGATAGCTCAAAGGAGATAGTGAGTAGATGAAAGAGTTGGAAAGGGCCGACCTCGCCGAACGTACCTCAGCCAGATTTCTCAAAAAACGATTCCGAATTCATTTTCAATTTTCGCTTAGAACTACCTATCTAGCGCTAGTTCTAATTGTTATTACGTGTAGAGGTACACAAACCATTATAAAGCTAGGTTTTTAACGATAATACAAAAAGAGTAAAACCTTCACAGGAGTATCTTACCTGACTAATTATTGAGTATGTATCCATCAAATTAGTATTAGTTTAAAAATTCGACTCTCAATTGAAACTTTAATCGTTGTATATACTGTTTATATTTGGCCTTTTTGACTTATGAGTTTTCCATCCACTATTCTACAGAAGTCTGAGCTGGTGCTATCCTCTCGCGTTTTAATATCTCCATTCGGTTATAATATGGGTATTGCAACGCGCATTTCCTTTTGGCTAAAAAGTGACATTCCTACTCTGCTCGCTGATAATCCCCATCCTGTGTTATATATTATGTATTAAACATTTTCCATTTAATAAAGGATTTTCTCGACCTATTCATAAACAAGGGGTCGGATGAAAGGTCTGGATGAGATTCCGCTCGGGCCCGACGAACAAAAGACCCCCAGAGAGCTCTACATTTGTCCGATGGGGGAATCCCGCTGAAATAATAGACCGGCCTATTGATGAAGATATACGAGAATGACATTATAGATACAAAGATATATGTATACATACAACCCAATCTTTAATTTAATTTTATCGTATCGCATTGTATCGATCACTTTTTTCAAAGATATTTGTGTTACATTTAAGAGCATTTGAAATAATTAATAAGGAGTTACTAACGATGAGCGTTTTTTTTTATTTTAAAAAGTAAATAAAAAAAAATTGAGGACACCCTTTTCAAAGTTAACTTCACGTTGAAATGTTACTGTCAAAAGAAATTCATAAAATTACTCCTGGTTTTATGCAATAAATATAGCATCATTGTTTACTTTGTATGAAATACAAATTCGTCCAATTTTATCAAAATATCAAATTAATCAAGCTGAATTTTTTAAGATTTTCTTTTTTGTTAAGATATTATAATAATGTATAATACATATAATGTTACCAGTATTTTTGTTCATTTTGATTCCATTGTTCTCTCATGGGAACTGAACAAATTGATTTCACGTACCTACGCATTTTTGTTTTTATATGATCGAATTTCATGTTCTTTTCCCATCAAACAAGAGTCATTTGAGTATAGCTCTTAAGTCCTTTTATATTAGTTTCTTTGTCTGACTCTATATTATCATCCTACAGCAGGTTGTTCATTTTATATTAACTTACTGTCATAACTATACAAATATAATGATATAATTTTATGATACATTGAATTCACCCATATTGCTTTATGTGATCCTGATACTATTTTGTTCATGAATGAAATAAAGAAAAATAATGATGTATTTGCCTAAAAAAGGGTTCATTTTTATAATATTCTAACTGTACATTGTACAGTTTAGTCAAAAAAATATATACTGTCAAAAGGCCAATAAAATAATTATCTGCATTTTAAATCGCTAAAAATGTTTTCAAACAAATTAAAATAATTATCTGACATTAAATTCCAGACAGTGAATTGTCAATGTTTTCGATAAATTCTAAATCCTAGGATTGGTTTGCACCTAGCACTCCATCTCTCCACATATCTCAGTTGTCCGCCAGCCTCTATTAACTAGTCTTTAGGGTGACCTCTATGGTGTCTGTCCCCCACCGTTACTTCGGCGATAGTAACAAGCAGACCCGGATGCCTGATGTTATGGCCTATCCACTTGGATCGTCTTTGGGCAAAACCTCTTTAGGAGTTGTATAGTTTCTCTGACTCTGGTAATAACATTGTTTGGAATGGGTATATATCAAATAATGAAGTTCGAGGTAAAACAAGCTGGATAAAGTTATAAACATTTTTGTCAACCTTCTCTATGTTGATCTTCATGACTGACGATGGAGGCTGCACTCAATTACTCGACAAGGGCTTTGGTTATTCAAGTTTTTTTGTAGTTTTATACTCAGTTCAGTAGAATTTGTTTACATGTTATGAAATACTTATAAGTATATATATATCTAATAACTATAGTTATTAGATATCATTGAAATGCTGCCGATGGGCAAATATACCGCAAAACAGTAAATGACATACTTTTAAATGAAAATAGAATATCTTTCATTACGGATGAACTCATTTTTGTTTTTTTTTGTATGTTTTACTCCAGTTGAATGTTTTTGTGCGGAGAAAAAATATTAGATAATTAATCTTTTATGAGTTCTACAAATCACATTTTTAAATATCAAAGGAGGTACCTACTTATCAGTGTTTTTTTTCTTGTTTGCTTCGAGTACATAATTTCTTTGTTTAAAGAATATAGTTTCTCTTCAAATTCACGCTCCGATTACATTTCATTTTAATAACAACTCCTCGGAAGTTTCACTCGAAAAAACAAAAGTGTGAGGAAGCTTTTGTCTCGTTAGTTTTTGTTTCACTGGATAATGGCCCGTCGAACATAAATATTAATTTTTGAAGTATAAAATATAAAAGGGCTGGGAAATAAAATATAATATTATAATGTAAAATAAACTTCCTGCTAGGTCGTGTTTAACGACGCGTGTAATCTGTGATGGAGACGACAAGGAGAGTAAAAAAGAAATGAAAGCCTTATCGGATGTTCAACGTTAAACTTTGAGATAAATTTTAACTTATCACTGGGACCGGTTCTTGCAAAGAAACGTCCATTTGCATAGTTACGACTTTTTAAATGCCGAAAATCATTATCTTGTAATTTTATTTGTTTGAGGCGATGTAAATTCATTCAAACGTAATTCATCTTTTCTTGTGCTGACTCGTTTCTGGGGTTGTCCACCTTATTTACTATTCTAATCTTATGCAAATGAGTACCACTGGTTAAAGTCTCCAGAGGGAGCTCACTTTACTATAAAATTTGTTTGGCAGTGTTCATTTTTTTAAAACTTGCACTATGATACATTCAATAACTGTCATAGAAAAGAGCTCTATGAGAGGCATTTCTGAGGA
Organism: Molanna angustata; assembly: GCA_963576475.1. Classification (NCBI taxonomy): domain Eukaryota; kingdom Metazoa; phylum Arthropoda; class Insecta; order Trichoptera; family Molannidae; genus Molanna; species Molanna angustata. Next base: position 23,008,128 of record OY754974.1, read on the forward strand.
AACATTTTAAGGGAGTTTGATAGAGTTTGTTAAAAGGGGATATAACGCTAAATCTAGTGACTGAAATCATGACATATTAAAACCGCCTATTACAATATGAAGGTACGTGTTAGTAAGGGTAAATATCGCGTGCGTTAAAAAGGGTTTCTACGTGATTTAAACTATCGGAAACTTAATTTTTTTTTGATTTTTTGCATTTTAAGAACAAACCTAAGTTAAAATGAAAAAAACTTTATCGGTCATTCACTTTGATTTTATGCACTCCAAGCACATAAAACATGGTTTTGGAATAATTAAAAAAAACGGTGTAAAAAATATATTTTTAATAATTTATTTAGAAGAATTTATGCTGAATTTTAAAATTGTGTGACGAACATTCACTAAAAAAAATTTAAAAGTACTTATGGTTTATTTTTTAGAAACACAATGTTTAGCATATTTGAGGAATTTGATTTCCAATTGAGGTGTTTAGGTTTATATGCTCCCTTAAGGCATCAATATTAATCAATATCTTGTTCTTCATTTAACAGATCAATGAACTGTTTGTCAGGAGTTTGTCTAGGTCATGGGATGAGTATATCCAACTCTCCCTTCATTTCTTTGGTGGTATTGCCGTTGCTTGCCAATCGACATTGATATTAATTACAGTATTTTACACTAGGTAATCAACTAGGAAATTATAGTATTTTCTAATAAATTGTTTAACTTTATACCTACCTTTTTGTATACATTTTGATATCAGGAGCGCATAAAAACTTCGAAGGTATTTTTTATTCCACTCAGAAAAATTATTTGAACCACGTATTACCGCGCATATATTACGAGTATATACCGGTGATAACCGTTGTCAAAAGAGCAAGGAAATCCCGATGTCGATCTTTTCAGAGTTGCATCAAATTAAGATCTCTGAGAGCAGCACAAGTGGGATGAAATGTGAGGTCGCGAGGGGCGGCTGCTGATGTAAAGCCAAGCTCACCACAAAGCAAAACCACCCATCCGTCGTTAGTTTAACGATCCTATGATAGCTGCTCTGCTCGTCCCCTGAATAACGGCTGGATTTAAAGAATACCTACCTCCTCGCTTTTCATGATAACCTGATATTTTCACGACGAACTTCTGTTGTATTTGTTATGTCTACAACTTTTTTCACAAATCGTGAGGTTTAATTCATTTATAACGAGTGGGTTGTAGTCCTGAAATATTTTAGAATTTTCACGAAATGCGTTTGTTAAATAAATTTTGATTTAAATATTTTATTATAAAAACTTCAATGCCAAGTGATATGTCTTTTTAACAATTTGAAAATAAAAATTACAAAGTTTCCTGAGCTTGGGGTCATCATCATCATCATTGGCGTTACAGCCCTGTGTGGGCCCTGGCCTCCTCCAAAATCCTTCTCCAGCCGCTTCTGCCCTCTGGATTGGTATTAAGCGGTCACTTTGAAATAATTGTCAGATAAAAAAATGAGAAGCACCGATCATATATTCTTCAAAATCTTATGGTGTCTAAGCGAGTATTAGATATACAAATTTGAAAGGAATCGAATAAGTACTTTTAGTCTATAGTCGATAAAGTAGTAAACACTATATCGTTCTACGTGTACTCATTCACTTTCTTCGCACAAGCATTTATGCATTTTGAGAAATGGAAAAAATAACAGTGTACTTACTGATATTTAAAGTATTTATTGTAATATATATTGTTTAATTTAAAAAATAAAAAATAATAATAAAACACGCTGGGTCTTTTTAAGATCCGAATTTATATTTTCCTGAGCAGATTGCAAACCCTCCCCAACGCTACGAAGTTCGCTTCTTCGGAAGAGTATAATGAACAATAGCTGGTGTCCCCTACGTAGCCATGTAAAAAAAATAGTAAAAAAACTCATCCATTTTAGTTTATATATTTTTATTGGATATAGTTACGATGAAATTTGGACATTTTGTGACAAATATTTTCTCAGAAGCGGTGTCTCGTTACCAATAAACAGCCGATTAATATTTTAATAATGGTTATGTGTTTTCATAAATATTTGTCTTCCGTAAACATTATATAATAATTTATATTGTAAGTCAAAATATTCGTGCCTTCTTAATCATGTGACACTCCTTCTGACGCAATCATTATTACTTCATCGTTTGGAATATGTACTCGTAGTTTATTAGAGACAAAACAGTTATTGTTTCAAAAAGTCTTATTCATTATGTTAGTTTTACATAAAAATATACATTGCTGTTAAAGATGGAGTGAATATCAAGGGCCGCCCCAGAAAGGGATGACATGACCACATGAATGATATTTTGAAAGAAGGAAACATATGGAACTTAAACAATCGACGAGCATGGATGTAAAGGAAGCCAGGAATGTGTGTAAAAATAGAATAGTATGGCGCTCGGTTATCTCTGTTTACCCCGTAAGGGACATGACATGATGGCGTGATACTATATATTTATTTTGATGAAAAAAATATTTTTTATTACATATTCTCCAAATTGAATACCTACTTAATAAGAGAATAAGAAAGTCAGGCACATTCAGGGATCTTATAAAAAGCATTTTTTTCCGTTATGACTTTTATTTAATTTTGGATCTTGATTCATTAATTTAATGATAAACAGTAAATCAAACTTGTTTTGGTGTGTTATAATAGAGATGTTATCATTTTTCAAGTACCTTTACCATGAAGATAATGGGCCTCAGAACTGGTCCTTATGGAACCCCAGAAGTGATTTCGTCATCAATATAATAGCACACGTCATATTATTTATTTAAAAAAAAATCATTAATTCCGTATTCGTATTTTGGAAAAAAATCATTTCCGAAATCTATAAATATATTAATAATTTTGAATCTGCTTTAAATTTTTTAAGTAAAAATAAATAATTTATGAGACAAATATTTTTGTCATACAAGTTCTATATAATTCCTGGCAGAACTGATGTTATCCTCTTATTTTCCTTAAGCACTTATTAATAATGTGTCTGTACATTAGATAATTACGTATTTTGTATATATTATGTAGGTTTTATTATCTTTATTTGTATTTAATTAATTCTGCAAATACGCATTACGTGTCTCACATAAAGTTGATCGATTATTGGTTAGAGAAGAACCAAATAGACACGACAAACACTCAAAAAATCGTGAGTTTGAGTTGGTGTCATTTCATGATGCAAGTAATAAATAAACAAGTCATAAAAATTCTAGATTGTTTTTCCGCAGCAGTGGATACATTGCATAAACAGGTTTGCAACTCGGACGGATATGCTGTGATACTTTTGTATCTAAATATGGTGTTTGACAATATAATATCTTACATATATACACTATTGTTTACCTCGTATATTGTGGTTAGCATTTTGTTGTAATTTATAGTAATTCTAGTTATAGTTGATGATTGTGCGAATATGTGTTGTACGAAAAAAAAAGCTTTATTTTATCTTCAGGGGGGCAAGTTTGATTGGTCGGCGAAATCAAAGCCCTCGTGATTACCCATATCATGTATATAATTATTATATGGAGTTCTACAATATCTTTAGATGTCATAGAACTCCATACGATAATTATATCCATGATATGGGTAATCATTAGGGTTTTGATTTCGCCGGTCGAACCTGGGGGGCAAGTCTGGTCCGACCGGCGAAATCAAAACCCTCGTGATTACCCATATCATGGATGTAATTATTATATGGAGTTCTATAATATCCTTAGATCTCATAGAACTCCATATGATAATTATATCCACGTTATGGGTAATCACTAGGATTTTGATTTCGCCGGTCGTACCAGACTTGCCCCCCAGGTCATTGATTCTTTGATATTTTTTTTAATTTTAGACTTGGCAATGAAAAATTGGTTCACTTTTTTCACTCGTTCCCTGTATAGGTATTGAAAACGGCATCTTCGAAAAACACTAGTTAGATATGAACTATAATTACTTGTGAGAAATGTATAATATATTCGAATCATTTGAATTTGTAATTTTGTCAGCAGCTAAACCACGGAATAATTTATGTGATTTATTTGTTTTGTGTTGAAACGTCCTTGTATAAAATTTACTAATGAGATTTTATCCAAAATTTCTCGATTGGTTAATTTATGCCTATATAAGTTTTTTTTTGTATACTGTTTGTTCCTACAAAAAGTAAGTAAATAAAATAAATGAAATATATTATGAGGTGAATGTCACAACGTTATCTTAATTTTAAACGACACCAACTTTAAAGAAGCGACCAAGATCTCTTTACATTAAATTAATCAAAGAGTTTTGGATCACAAAGCGCCTCATTTACGAGAAAATAATTTGAACTCTTTATAATTGATCTTTGAAGTTACTGAGTCCTGCGGCTAAATAAGGCCCAGGGACAACAGACAGAAGTTCTCATCTATTTTATGTGGTACCATTCCATGTTCCGGAGGGTTCTATAATTAACAAGTCGAGTATGATGATGGCCGGATCTTAAAACGATGAAATTATTTTTTTTAATAAACATTAATTTTTTTTTATTTTGTATCGCTTCTCAGACAACTAACAACATGCACTCAATAACATGTTGCAACATTCTGTAGTGTACCATATATTTACCATCTGATAGATCCAGACTGAAAACCCAATTTGAAACTGTGTCTCCGCCGGGAATCGAACCCGGAGAGGTCCGCAATCATATATTTAATTGAACCACGAAGAGCGACAGTACAGCTGCTTAGATAATAACACAAAAGTAAAGAAAAAATGTATTTATATTGTTGCATATAAAAACGAGTGGGTTTTGGCCAACGCTAAACTCCTCACTAATAAGTCATTCTATAAAGTATTCAAATTTTGTATGGAAAATATTCAGCATTTTCATGAAATGAGTTTGTTAAATTATTTTTTATTTAAATATTTTATTATGAAAATTTGATAACTCTTCAATGCCATTTTATGAAAGTGATGTGCCTTTTTCCTGAGCTTGGGGTCCCTTTGAAATATTTGACAGTTAATAAAATTGAGAAGCACTATTCAGATATCCTTCAAAATCTAATGGGGTCCAAGCGATAATTAGATATACATATTTGCAAAATTTGAAAATAATCGAATGAGTATTTTAGTCTATTTATTTTATTTATTTATTTGTACCTAACATAAGAAATAATATACAAGGTACACATCAAAGTTTAACAATACAATATTTTTACAAAAAAAAAGATACTTAAGAACTAGATGCGGAATGTAAACTGCTTCACTAGGTTAAAAACCTGTTCTGAAGCAGCTTATAATTATATAGGTATATTGTTTAGGTGTGCGTGTGTGTCATTGTATGTTAACGTAGAGTTGTTTATTTATCACTGTCTTGTCTGTTTTTTTACCCACTTTAATAGATAAAGTAAAATAAACACGCCGTACATAGGACGCAGCACGTAGTACACAGCACCATAGCACACACACACACACAGATACATTGTGATGAAACTTTCAGAATATAATCTAAGCATGATACTAGTTCTACAATAAAAAAAATACCCTTAAAAATTGCGAAATCATAACTCCCCACTATATTCCATTGGGTTAGTGAGGAGTAAAAATGTTGCGATTTTCATCAGCTGATTTTTCAGCATTGTCATATTTATACATGCAGCACCATACGATTTACATGTTGTACCGTGAAAATAAAAAAAAAATTGCATATAAAAATTTCCCTGTATTTTATGGCCGATGTATGTATGTCATAGAATTATGTATGTATGCTTATGTATGCATGTCATAGATTTTTTTACTCCTCACCTCTCCAAGGGGATATACTGGGGAGTTGTGAATTCGCAATTTTATAGGTTTTTTATTGCAAATTATCAACTAGTATGATGCTGAGATTGTTTTATAAAAGTTTCATCACAAATCACAATGTATCTCTGTGTGTGTGCTTTTATTCTATGTACGATGTTTTTATTCTATGTACTTAATCGATTATAGACTGAAGTAGGTACTCATTCGATTCTTTTAAAATTTTGTAACCTTATACTCGCTTTTGTACCTATATCTAATACTAGCTTAGACCCCATTAGATTTTGAAGGATATAATATGATCAGTGCTATTCAATTTTTATAACTGTCAAATATTTCAAAGTGACCCCAAGCTCAGGAAAATTGAATTTTTGTTTTTCAAATTGCTAAAAGGCACATCACTTTCATAAAATTGCATTGAAGAATTATCAAGTTTTCATAATAAAATATTTATATCAAACATAATTTGACAAACTCATTATATGAAAATGCTGAAAATTTTCCATACAAAATTTGAATACTTATTGGAGTGACTTGGTAGTGAGGAGTATAGCGTTGGCCACAACCCACTCGTTTTAACTCATTATGCGTTATGACACATAGATTCTTATCAATATGCTAATTATTGTTTTTTATACATCTCAAATATTCGTACAAAATTAGTTTTGTATATAAAAAAAATTATATGGGTTCGGTGTATGTCTGACAAATTACACTGAATTTATGTAAATTGTTGGACTTGTGGGCCATTATTAAAAAAAATATGACGTTAGCGAACCAACAAACAATAGACGTATAAAACCCGTATTTTGTTAGAAGGAGTTTTGGGCCAATTATGACTAAACACATAATTCATCCCAAAGAAGCGACTCTGATTGGTTAGCTTTAATAAATTATATATGTTGATACACAAGATGTCTCATAATATGATCATTTTCTTAACTGTTTCTTGGGGAAACTTTATTTTGTTTTCAATCAACAATTATAAAAGCAATATACATGTATATTTGACGTTTAGTTATACATACATACGTACCATCACGCCATGTCCCTCACGGGGTAGGCAGAGAGAACCTAACGCCATTTTTTTTCTTTGACACACAATCACCGCCTCGTCAACACTCATATATATCGTCTTTTACACGTTTGTCTGTTGTTCACGCTTCTAACATTTCTTTCGGAATATCGTATAAATGAATAATATATTTAGATAATTACCATTTAATTTATACCTAATTAATTTAATTTAATTTTTTTCACATATTTGGAAATTTTACTGCCTCGCTAGACATTATATACAAATTATTATATACCCTGTATATATGGCAAGTCTATGGTCAAAATGGCTATTTCTTTCTACTAACAAATGCTTAAGATAAGAATTACACGAGATATATTTTTTTTGTAAATTTATTCTCTGCTGGGGATCGAACTCAGAACATCGGCATAAAGGTCAAATAGCTAATCGCTATGGCAGTCGTCGGATGCTTGAATATTCACATATTTTAAGATGATTTATATATTTAATTTTTTTTTATTTCAATACATATTCTTTTAAGTAAAAATTCATGTACGATATGATCGTACGATATCTCAACTTAAAGGACTGCAAAATTATAAAGCAGGGTTCGACAAACTTTTGGGACAGCAGTCCAGATTTAGAAATTCAAAATGAACGGCGGGCCGCAGATTAATTAATTAATAATTAATTGATTAATTAATTAACTCTCCTCATTAAACTTACAATTTAATATCACAATTGTGTAATTTTATAAATACGGAGAAAAAAATATATTTTAATTATTTAATGTGTAATTCGTTTTCCAAGAATTCATAAAACAAAAAATTCAATTGGTTATTTCCAATAAAAAAACTCTTCACTACCAAGTCACTCTGCGAAGTATTCAATTTTGTATGGAAATTTTTCAGTATACTCGTGAAATGAGTGTGTTAAATTATTTTTGATTTCAAAATATTTATTATGGAAACTTGATAATTCTTCAATGGCATTTTATGAAAGCGCTGTGCCTTTTTAGCAATAAGAAAATATCAAATTTTAATTTTCCTGAGCATGGGGTCACTCAACGAAATATTTGATACTTAAAAAAATTGAGAAGCACTGATCATGTTTGATTTAAATATTTAATTAAGAAAACTTGATTCTTCAATGCAATTTTATGAAAGTGATGTGCCTTTTAGCAATTTGAAAATAAATATTACAAATTTCAATTTTCCTGAGCTAGGGGTCACTTTGAAATGTTCGACAGATATAAAAATTGAATAGCATTGATCACAATATCCTTCAAAATCTATCGGGGTCTAAGCGAGTATTAGATATACAAATTTACAATATTTGAAAAGAATCGAATAAATTCTTTAGTCTTTAATAAGTTTAATAAACATGCCGTACATATTACATAACACATATCACATACTAGGTACACGGCACACACAGATACATTGTGATGAAACTTTCAGAATACAATCTCAGAATGATACTAATTGATAACACCCAACTCCTTGGGTTAGTCAGGAGTAAAAATTCCGCGCAACGAGAGACAAATTTTCAGTTTTCTTCGATGTTTTCAAACTAAGCATATATAAAAACCAAATTTGCGCTCAGCGCAGCCCACTTTATTTTTCGGGTTGTTTGCCGAAACTATGTATACCAATCTCTTATAGGAATTGGATTGACAAAATAATGCGACTACCTGATTTTCACCATGATACCTCGAATCAAAAAGTTACTTCAAAGTTTTTGTTATTGTAGATTTTGCTTAAGTATTTCTATACTTCAAAAAATAATGATTTACTTACCAGATTTTTTATTCAATTATGAAGATCGTTATCTAGTAGATTATTATCTAGTATTATTCCAACGGTATTGAGTTATTGAAATAGTATATTTTTACTCCTCACTAACCCAAGGGGATATAGTGGGGAGTTATGATTTCGCAATTTTTAAGGGTATTTTTTTTGCAGATTATCAACAAGTATCATGCTGAGATTGTAAATATTCTGAAAGTTTCACCATAATGTATCTGTGTGTGTGTGCTATGTGCTATGTACGGCGTGTTCATTTTACTTTATCGATTATAGACTAAAGTACTCATTTGATTCTATTCGAATTTTGCAAATACGTATATTTATACTCGATTAGATCCCATTAGATTTTGAACGATATATGAATAGTGCTGCTCAATTTTTTTAACTGTCAAATATTTCAAAGTGACCCCAAGCTCAGGAAACTTAAAATTTGAAATTTTTATTTTCAAATTCGTAAAAAGGCACATCACTTTCATAAAATGGCATTGAAGAATTATCAAGTTTTCATAATAAAATATTTAAATAAAAAATTATTTAACAAACTCATTTAATGAAAATGTTGGAAATTTTCCATCCAAATTTGAATACTTTATAGAATGACTTGTTAGTGAGGATTTAAGTGTTGGCCACAACCCACTCGTTTTCAATGCAATAGATTTCTTATTTATTTTTTAATTTCATAGTAGGACATAATTATTTTAATTTAACATCTTGACAGATGTTTCCAACGACGTTATCATTTTAGAATGTATTTTTTTTTATTTCGTATTTTATCATAAAGGTCAAAATTATTAAAGCTTTAAATTGTGTGACAATTTAAATATAAACACCAAGCTTTATGATGAACAAACGACCTTTAAAAGCTCTGGTTAAAGCATTTAGCTAAAAGTAAAATGTTCGGGTCGCCCGCGGATTATAAAAAAGTTGTAATGAGAAATGTTCAAAATAATCTTGTTTTTATAATAAAGAGTTTAATATTGAATGAGAAGTTTATTTCATCTATTAAATTGCCTTTCCATTTGATTAATTATATTAATGCTTTATTAATTAAATATTAATTTTTATCTTCCGCTGTTTTTAAAATTATAAAATAATAAACAATGAATTTAAAATCGAACGAAATGATTAAGTACGTGTACGGATGTACTCAATAATAATACTAATAGCTTATTTTTAAATGAAAAATATTGTTCCTATCTAAGTGCATTTGAACTCTATCCATCAGGGGGGCAAGTCTGGTCCGACCGGTGAAATCAAAACCCTAGTGATTACCCATATCATGGATATAATTATCATATGGAGTTCTATGACATCTGAAGATATTATATTTGTTAGTCGAATTCACTTACTGTTTTGCTTCCATTATTAAGAGGTATATATTTTTTCGTTTCAACCTCTAGATTGATAACGAAATTATGTATCACTATTGAAAGATAGGATAAAAATTAAATTCAAATTCATTGTTAAAACAATTCTAATTTAAATACGATTTCGTTTAAAATTTACCTTCATCTTCGTTAGCAAATTGAAATGATGAAGATGAAACTGGTAAATAATTATTCCGTGATTATTGATTTGGCAGATTTAAATTAAAATATAATATTTGAAAAAACAAGTTTTAATTCCATTTTTTATTGAACTTCGCCGATTGCTATTTCGTATTTTTTACATAGATGTTATATAGTACACATTGTTTTTATTTATTGATAATGATTGATTGAAATGCTTTTCAGATTCGTATTTAAACAATATGATAGTTATTTCAACTCCCATATTCATAGAAGGTGGCAAAGTGAAAAGCAGTATTTAGTTACCAGTTGAGACAAGTTTCAATTCGTGTTTTACCAAAATATCGATTAAGCTGTGAACATCGGTGGAAAATGTGATTATAAACTGCGAACATCGGTGCGATCGAAATAACATTATTGTTTATTGGTCGTCGTGTTGGGTGGAGCCCAATTTTGGGATCATCCCTACAACGGAAATTGTACAAAACCATCAATACAACCAGAGGCTCAAAGGGGTTTAGGACTGATCGAGTAATATTTGAAAAGAATGTCGAGAAAATATGATCAGTACCTATCAATTTTAGAGTGGACGGACTCTAATTAGAAGACAAAGGAACCGAAAAAAACATAAACTTCTGGATTCTGCCAAGGTCCCAGGGCTATCATTGTTAATTCCCAACAACTATTTTATTTTATTTTATTTTACTCACCATGAATTAAAACTATTAGTTCCTGTATGTATTTATTTTGGAAAAATAAATATTATTATTATCTGTGGGATATATCAGCAAGAAAGAAGTTCACTCAGAAGCTGGTGGTTACATCAAGATGCGGGCTATCGCCAAGCATTTTGGTTTTTTATTGAAGTTCTATTGTATTATGATTTAGAAACGGTCTGACTATTGAACATGTGTCGAGTATTACTGATTTATGGAGATGGATGTATGTGTTTTTATTGATATTAAGTAATTTAAGTGAAATGTGTAACGATTTTGGGATTATTCCGATTGAGGATATTATTATTGGTACTATTGTCACTGTGTTTTGGTGCTACATCTCCTTGATCTCGTCGGCAATAGGGATATATTTTTGAATCTTTTCGTTATGTTTCTTCTGTAAGTTTTCTGTGTTGGGTACCGATATGTCTATTAGGTACCTAGGTAGGTGGTTTTTGTAGTCTTAACGGTGAGAGTAATGTCTGGTTTGTTACTTAGTATAGTTTTGTCTGTTATAATGTCACTGTCACTGACTCAAATTTCACATAATCATGTAATGATTATGTGAAATTTGAGTCATATTTCACCAAACGAAACACCGAGAATAAGTTTTTATTTAAAATCTTTATTCTTGATTTTTAAACAACATCTAGTTTTGATTTCGCTATTTTTTGACACATACCAGGCATAAACATGAACATTTAAATATGCGATAAAGTATAGAACGTCTATAACCTAAATATTTGCAGTGTAGGTAGTTATTTGTTTGAAACCGCGCTGAAATAGACATTCATTCTGCCCTGGTTTCACCGAACATCTGTTTACACTTTCTGACACGATCTGTGGTCTATTCCTTCCCTCCACCCCTCGTGTTGCGAGAATACTTGTTATTGGTTTTTGAACCGTTTTGGTTTTGTAATTATTGTGCAATTCCCAACTAGCCATTGAGCCTTTGCGGTCGTCGATGGCTGGGTTGTAAATTTGTGTTTGTTTCACGAGCCTACGAATGTTGTTGAAAATAAGGAATTTCCAGCGAAAAAGAATTTCAGTATTACAATATATAGAACTTTCAAAATTGAATTGATAAGGATCTCATTAAAAAGGCATAATTGGTGAACGTTGCGCAAGCGCATAAAGTGATCACGTAAACCAGCCGATGACAGGTCGTAAGCCCTGTAGGTGCCTTGATTTCCCGGTTCTCCTACAGTAAATATTCCAACTTCGTCTCTATTGAGATAATTAAAAATCTGTTAAAAAATATCTTTGACTCCCGACAGGGAAAAAAATCCAATGTTTGCGCATATGCAATAATAAAAATATTCGATTCAAAACATTGTTCTTAGTTTTAGTTGTCATACTTTCATTGCGCTGACTAGGTATTTGTATCATATATACTTAATCTAAGATATTTCCTTTGTTTTTTTTTGCTTTCATTCGTTGTGTCATACTTACAAAAAGTATACACAAAGGAGTAGTAAAACAAAATAAATTATTAATTAAAAAAGAAAATAGAGTTACAATGATAAAAAAATATCATCAATCTGTAATATACAATATTTTTTCGCCAAGAAAAGGTAAAATAAGAGTTATTTTAAATAGCAAGAATAGTAATTAAAATATTGAAAAACTCAGATGGTAGATTTTTTCACTCTCTTTCGATGGAATAAATTTTCTTCATAAGCCTTGTAGTTTTTTAGTTACATACAATGAAAAAATAAAAAAAGGGTTTTACTAAAACTAATTTTACAAAAGGAAAGTATTAAACAAATTCAAATTTCTTAAAACTCACGCAATTGATCAAAGATGTAAAAGTAAACTGTTCCTTATATCAAAGACGTATCTTTTGAGGGTCCTGGAGAAAAGATTTTTAAAACATACTATTTAGCCTACTATAGCCTCTTTAGCCTTTTGTAGACGATTGAAGCCGTATTACTAAAAAAAATATTGCGTTGGTATTTTTGTGGTATTATTTATACAATGTGTATAAATCACATTCAATTTTTGATCAATTTTTGTACAAAAACCTGTTGAACCAACGAACTTTGTGGAGACACAAAGTTACATATTCAACATTTAATAATTAAACAATAGCTTGCTTTAATCCACTTATTTATTATATATGTCTACTCTATAATATGTTAAGTAAACCAGGAAGATAAGTACGTTAGGTTATAGTCCTAAGGAATTTTTTATACTTTTCTTTATTACTTTTGTATGTTAATTATCTTTTTTTTTTATTTCTAGGTAAGACTTTTTCATGTCTACATCCTAAAGTCCATAGTCAAAACTATTTTGGTAAGTCAGTATTGAGTAATATAAGTATTTTAAAACATTCATGATAATTCAAAATAATCAAGACAACTAAATCTACACCACAGTATAAAGGCTGATATTTTTCTGTAAAAGGATACCACAGTAGATACCAACAAAATTTAGATGAATCGGTAGCATAGTAATCCTGTGACAGCGAGTTCGAAGTTCGAACTCTACCCTAGGTGCCTCGATCGATTTCGTTTACCTATAGCGCAAGCATATATGGTTAATTTATGTAGTGTATGTAGGAAGATGTATATGGACTTGTCTAACAAGGACATATTCATTTAAAAAATACTCACGCTGGAAAATTCACGATTGTCGGTTTCTTTTTAATTTATTTTCTCGGGATATATTTGAAGCAGCAATGTGAACGAGATATAGATCTTATATTACCATGAATTTATTTAATCATTCCGAGCATCTTCCGTTCATTTAAAATCGGCTCTACCGAATGGTTGTATAACTGTGTGGCGCGAACTATTTTGTTGAGTCGCTCTGATAAATATTGCCTTTTTTCGCATGTTTACGTTTTTGATCAGTTTATTTGTAAGAAAAGATTTTCAACCGAAATTTTGTAAACCAAGGTTAGTTCCGTTCTCTATAAGGGAAAAAGTTGAGAAGGAAATCAGAAAGTTAAAAAAAGACGTTATTATCACGGCAGTGACGTCAAATAATATTGCTTCTCCAATTGTTCCTGTTATAAAAAAATCGGGAGGAATTCGAATTTGTGGGGATTATAAGACGAAGATAAATCCACAGTCAATTGTTGATAAATAACCATTACCAAGATTTGAGGAATTGTTATCAAAAATTAACGGTAGTGAATATTTTAGTAAAATAGACTTAAAAAATGCTTATTCACAATTTGAGTTAGATGAAAACGGTTTTGATGTTCTTGAGTTTTGGGTCTTGATGTTTAAGATTTAAAAGGATTCTTCTTTTCTTTACACTTTATTAGAATACAACATAGATCGATATAATGGATATAATATAATAAACGATACAAAAATTATTGGATAGTTGTGCTATAAAATTAAACGATAAACGAATTTAGCGAAAACTTTTGGTCGTAAATAATAAACGGATAGACGGGAATGGAGGAGACTCCTGGATTCAGCCAAGGTCCACCCAGGGCTGTCGAGTTCATGATGGTTTTTGGTAATAAAAAAAGGTGAAATTGTATTGATTTTTTTTTCATTGTAAGTACATATATTAATAAAACTGTATTTTTTTTTCGGAATTATTATGGTTCGTTCATCTTCCGTTAGTAATTGTTACTAGAAAAGATACAAACAATTTTTCCGTGGTTATTATTAGTTTTTTTCGAAACTTTACAACAGAAGTTTAATTTTTTTTGAACTGGGAATAAATAATCATTTTGTATATTAACTTATTTGAGTAAAAATAATACTTTTAATCATGTGGCAAATATATCCAAGCATCAAAGCTTTTGTTATTATTATTAGTTGTTTCGATAAAAAAAGTTTAAAAACTGCTAATTTACACTCGTCTAACCTTTTAGTTATTAATAAAAAAGTCTAAGCATTGCCGGTGTATGTATGTTATTTCTTAATATAATATTAATCTATACTCGTATACAGAGGGACCTTTTAGATATTAATAAAAAAGTCTAAACACTACCGGTGTATGTTATTTCTTAGTATAATACTTATCTACACTCGTATACAGAGGACGTTTTAGTTAATAATAAAAAATTTACAATAAAAAATAAAAATAACTTTGTTTAAACCACTTGTTTTATTCAAAAAATGAATGAATAACACCTCTACATGTTTCGGGAACCACGTTCCCTTCCTCTGGAGGATACAAAGTATACTAATGACATAATCAACAATATAGACTTAAACTAACAAGGTGGGTGGAGTATAGGCGGGGTAAAGGGTAAGCGAAAAAACCCACTCCTGAATAAACCAATCATTTTATTGTAAACCCCCCACCCTTTACCCTTTACCCCGCCTATACTCCACCCACCTTGTTAGTTTAAGTCTATATTGTTGATTATGTCATTAGTATACTTTGTATCCTCCAGAGGAAGGGAACGTGGTTCCCGAAACATGTAGAGGTGTTATTCATTCATTTTTTGAATAAAACAAGTGGTTT
This sequence comes from Molanna angustata, assembly GCA_963576475.1. Lineage (NCBI taxonomy): Eukaryota > Metazoa > Arthropoda > Insecta > Trichoptera > Molannidae > Molanna > Molanna angustata. The sequence continues at coordinate 23,023,376 of OY754974.1, forward strand.
AAACAAAGTTATTTTTATTTTTTATTGTAAATTTAAAATGTTACCACAAAGTAAACAATCGTTTATCGAAGAAATAATAAAAAAGTCTAAGCACTGCCGGTGTATGTTATTTTTTAGTATAATACTAATCTACACTCGTATACAGAGGAACCTTTTAAATATTAATAAAAAGTCTAAGCATTGCCGGTGTATGTTATTTCTTAATATAATACTAATCTACACTCGTATACAGAGGGACCTTTAAGTTAATAATAAAAAGTCTAAGCATTGTCGGTGTATGTTATTTCTTAATATAATACTAATCTACACTCGTATACAGAGGGACCTTTTAGATATTAATAAAAAAGTTTAAGCACTGCCCGTGTACTTTATTTCTAAATATAATACTAATCTACACTCGTATACAGAGGGACCTTTTAGATATTAATAAAAAAGTTTAAGCACTGCCCGTGTACTTTATTTCTAAATATAATACTAATCTACACTCGTATACAGAGGGACCTTTTTTTTTTTTTTTTATATATATAAGGCAACCCACCCTATAAGGAGGGTGATTTGTGCCATGACGAAACGAATATTTGTATATTTAAAAGGAAATCAATTTGTTATATGAGAATATCTCTTAAAGATTTATTGCATTTAAATTAAGAAATTTTGATATAATTGAGTGAACTTTAGTCGAATTTAGGGAGAGAAGGTGCGACATATTTACAGGCAGAGGGACACGCAGCTTGGCATAAAAGTCGAATTTATCGTGAATTGGACACTCCATGAAAACGTGATCCAACGTTTCCACCTCTCCACAATCACACAAAGGACTGTCCCTTATGTGTATTTTGTAAAGGTGGTTTGCGATCATGCAGTGACCAATTCTCATTCTGCATATGTTTGAAACATCCCTTTTTGACAATTTTTTTCCATGAAACCATGGTTTGGATGGAACTGTTATCTGTATAATTTTGTAAGCAGTCCCTTTCACACGGCTTGACACTTCCCATTCATTAGACCATTCGGTCAAGAGGCGCATTTTAATGATTGAGGTGGTGAAATCTTGGAATGGAATCTCAAAATTAAGAGGTTCAGTGCCAATCGTTGTAGCTTCTTTTGCCAAACGGTCTACAGTTTCATTTCCATTTATACCACGATGTGCTGGTAACCATACAAATGTAACATATATATTTGATGTAAAAAGGTTGTATATATACTTTTTTATTTCGCAAAGTATGTAATCGTCAGGGGATCTAGATAAATTAGAAGATATAGAGTAGATAGCGCTAAGGGAGTCGGTGAATATTATAATATTAGAAGAATCGAGGGTATGACATATAGATAAGACCTCTTTGATTGCCCAACACTCAGCTGTATAAACTGAGCATTCGGGTGGAAGTTTGAAAAGTCCTTTAGTGTTGTTATACGGAATATAAAATGCTGCTCCAGAGTTGCTATTAGGTGAAAGCTTGGATCCATCAGTAAAAATTTGAACGTGAGATGGCCATCTTGAACGAACAATGCCATCGAATTTACTGTTGATTAGTTGGGAGGGAAGATTGCAGTTTTTGTCCAAACCGAGAGAAGGACATGTATCGGGAATGAATTTTGTTGCGAAATATGGTGTTTTATAGTAAGGAAGATAATTATGCGAACAATTGACAAGTATTTTTGATTTAAGAAGGGTGTAACTTTTACATAGTATTGGAGTGGAAGATTTTGACCAATATCGTTTTAATTGACATAAATGTGTTATTGTGGATAGCTTTGATGTTAGTGGGTGAGAATTAAGGGAAAGTCGTTTTAGAACAAATTTGTCTGAAAGATATTGACGTCTCAAGTGAAGTGGGGAATCTAACCCCTCCACCTGAAGTGCATTAATCGGTGAAGATCCCATTGCTCCGATTATAAGTCGTAAACATTTAGACTGTATTCTATCTAATTTGGATTCAAGGTATTTAGGAAGAGGATCGAATAAAAAACAACCATAATCCAGGTGACTGCGAACTATGGCATTATAGAGCAATTTCATTGTTGATGGATGAGAACCCCACCAGACTCTCGATACAGCTCTCAAAGGATTAATGTTTTTTTCGCATTTAGATACAATTGAGTTGACATGAGAGTTCCACGATAGTTTTCTATTAAGGATTACACCCAAAAATTTAATTTCGTCCTTTATAGCAATGTTTGTACCATCGATATTTACAGAAATGTCCGGAAGTTTATGTTTACGCGAAAAGGCGACTACTTGGCATTTTTGGAGCGAAAGTTCTAAACCATTAGATTCAAGCCATTTGTTTATTCGACTTAATGTTTTTGACAATTTTTTTGCAGCAATTTGTGCGTTTTTGTGGGAGACATATACGACAATATCGTCGGCAAATTGTAATATTGAGCAAATATCCTCTATTACCGTAACAAGATCTTGACAATATATATTAAATAAAATAGGGCTTAATACCGAACCTTGAGCTAAGCCTTTCCAAACTATTCTATCAATCGTGGTATAAATATTTTCAGCTACAATTTTTCTCTCAGCAAACATGTTATAAATAAGTGTTGCCAAACTCATTGGAATACCCAAATCTACTAGTTTTTTTCTTAAAACAGACAGTATCACGTTATCATATGCAGATTTTATATCCAAAAATGCTGCAATAACAAACTCTTGTTTGGAAAAAGCTATTTTGATATCTGAAATCAAGATACTGAGGTTATCTAAACACGATTTACCTTTTCTAAAACCAAATTGAATTGACGGGAGAAGGCAGTTCCTTTCAATATGCCAGTCTAAACGGTTTTTTATTATATGCTCAAGAATTTTTAGGAAAACTGGTGATAATGCGATCGGCCGATACGAAGATTCTGATTGAGGGTCTTTGTTAGGTTTCAAAATAGGGACTATTCGTTGTATTTTCCAGTCTTTTGGTACGTATCCGTTTTTTAAACAACCATTATATAATTCTAATAAATGTTCAAGGAAATTTACTGGTGCATTTCGAAGAAAAGCATAAGGAATGAGGTCCATTCCGGGCGAAGAATTTTTCAAATTTTTAAGTGGGGTAATGAGTTCAGAATATTCAAAAGGTCCATCTAACCATGATTTAGACAAAGAATGGGCAGGAAGGATTGGCATTTCTATTTCTGTATCATTGGGGACGTATGGTGGGGCAAGCCTCTTTACAAAAGCTTCTAGAATGTGTCCATTTGGCAGATATTTCTTAGAAGTGGATAATGATGTTCTGAAGCGACGGATCATATCCCAGACTATTGATAGAGGAGTATCTGGTGAAAGAGTGTTGCAAAAGTTATACCAGCCTTGTCGCTTTTTCTTTCTGAGTATTTTTTTTGTATTTGCTTGTATATTTTTAGCATATAAAAAATTTTGTAACGTCATATTTTTCCTGTACTTTTTCATAGCTAATTTTCTTATTTTGATAGCCTCCGTGCATTCATTGTCCCACCAAGGGGCACATTGAATACGTTTCGATTCTGCTTTTCTCTTCGGAATACTAATATCAGCAGCTTTGTAGAGGATTGACATAAGTTCTGAATTTTTGTGAGTAATGTCGGATGACAAAAAAGATGGTGTAGAACCTTCAATAGTTTTATTGAATATATCCCAATTGGCTTTTCTTATATTATGTCCTTTTTTACTAACGGCTGTTTTTGTTTTGGATTTTGTGATGGTTTTTATAATAATGGGAAAATGGTCACTTGCTAGGGGATCATCAGATATAGACCATGTAGAAGTGGAGGCTAAATCATTTGTACAAATGGAGAGGTCAACAGCACTCACATTTTGAGTTGGTGGAGTGAGTCTAGTTGGTGAACCGTCATTTAGAATGCATAGATTATGTTTATCTATAAATGAGAGAATGAGGTTTCCCGAACGATTTGATAGTGTACTGCCCCAAGACGGAGAGTGGGCATTGAAATCACCTAATATATAAAATGGTGAGGGTAGCATATCCACAATTGAATCCCAATAAATTGGGTCAAATGGAGAATGTGGAGGAATATATGTGGAAACATATACAACTCCATTCACTTGAACGGCAACCACTTGTAATGATGGGTGAGTTGGAACAATAATTTGATTATATGGGATGGAAGATTTGATAAAGATAGCTGTTCCAGCTCTCCCATCATTGCGGTCGGATCTAACTGACAGGTAGCCTGGGACATTGAAAACTGAACCTGGTACAAGCCAAGTTTCAGTAATGCACGCAATTTGAATTTCGTGTGTGGATAATAGAAATATGAAGTCAGGTTTGTTTGCTGTGACGCTTCTACTATTCCATTGAAGGATATTGTGAATTTGATGAGCCATTGTGGAGGGTTGTATTAAGAGTTTGAAGAATTTCGGCAGCGTTGGTCGGTAAAATATTGTTATTTGTTAATATAGATATAAGGAGAGAAATAAGTGTTTGAATAAATGATGAATTGTCGTTTTGAATTTGGGAGGTTGAATTAGAAGTTGGTAAATTCATGTTTGGTAAGGCACATCCGTTAGGGGCCTGTGATGAATAATGTCCGTTTTGGTTAAATAGTAAGGCATTGTGTTGGGTTGTGTCATAGTTGGGGGTAGAAATATATCTTGGTTTTGAGGGTTTAAATATGGTTTTTTTAAATGAAGTTGAAGGTGGAGAAATAGGTTGAGTGCTTGACGGTGCGGTGGAAGTTATATCAGCAAAAGATTTTTTTGTGGGTGGGACGAGTTTTGAGGCCTGAAAATATGATATATTATCTGTTGCCATTGTCTGTTTGATATTTTTCTGTCTTGATAACTCTGGACAGGCCGTGCTAATTGCAGTGTGATTTCCAGAACAATGGAGACAGATTGGTTCCTGTGAAGTATTTGGGCATTGTTCGAATGAATGATTTTCTCCACAATTGTAACATCGAGGAGAAGATCGGCATACTGTTTTAGAGTGTCCAAATCGACAACAGTTGAAGCATTGTATGGTTGGAAACTTGTAAATTTCTACTTGTAAGGAATTATAGTATAAAAATACCCTGGGTGGTAAAATTTGGCCCTCAAAAGTAACAACCACCGACTGTGAAGGTTTCCATATTAACGTACCCGTTGAAGTGTCTTTGTAGTTCAATCTTCTGGCTTTAACTACTTTAGGTATGTTGGTGTGTACGTTCAATGCCTCAACTATCTCGTCTTCGGGTAAATCGCTCGGGATACCTCTGACCAGTCCCATACGCGTCAAATTGAATGTTGGTATATATGCTTTAAATTTATTGTTTGAAATGTTCTCTATATTTTTAACAAAATTGTTGGCAGATATGGCAGTTTTAAATTGAATCGATATTTTATAGCGGCCTTCCGATTTGATAGACCCATCAATTATTTGTATGTTTAAAGATTTATGCATGAAAATAAATTTTCCGAAATCGAGGGGGTGGATTGTTTTGCCTTGTTCCGATCTCTGTATATGGACAATAAAAGGAGAAGAAGAAGAAGGTCCATATTCCATTTCCAATTTAGGCGGTGAAAAGGTATTTATAGTTTTTGGGTCGTTATTGGTGGTAATTATTATTTCGGGGTGAGTTTTTTGTTTGTTTGGGATTGACTCGGATGAATGACGAAAAGGTTTACGTTTTCTATTTTTACTAGCAATAGATACCTGACTGGCATCTGATTCTGAAGTATAATTTATATCCGAGTTAATACCGGGATCCGGCGGTTTATTTACCTCTTGTTCCATCACCAAAAATTAATCGGTAGAGAAATACACAAATAACACAAAATATGTAGAAAACAGAGTGAAATAAAAAGTAAATAATAATGAAAATGAAACAATAAAATCTTATCTGTTCGCTGAGCAGCAACAAGGTTTGTAGGTAGGACACCACAATGTAACAACACAACACAACCGATCGCTACGAATGAACCGACGAGACTGAGAGGGACCTTTTAGTTAATAATAAAAAAAAAGTCTAAGCACTGCCGGTGTATGTTATTTTTTAATATAATACTAATCTACACTCGTATACAGAGGAACCTATTGGTTTTTCAATGAAAAAAAAGTTTAAGCACTGCCGGTTTACGTTATTTCTTAATATAATACTGATGTACACTCGTATACAGTGGGACCTTCTTATTATATCAAATTTTGCTTATCATCAGAGGCGATCTTCTTCCTTTGGTCGGTAGTCGGCAGCAAGCTAACGATCAGATTACTTTGGTAATCAATGTACCTACATGAATGCAAGATATAATTTTAACACATAATTATGAAATCACAATTCACGGAGGAAAACCTTATTTATGATTGTCTATTCAGTCTCAATGATAATCGAATCTCCAGTGGGCAGGTAATTACATGAATTAACTAGAATGTACTTTATATTTATTTGGAATATGAATAATTATACTGGTGTATGGGGAAGATATATAAGACCTGCGTAAGGCCAATAATGACATTCGGCATCGAAACCAGAGCCGACACCACGAGAACAAAGAGTCTCTTGCGAACCACCGAGATGAAAACTCTCCGCCCCATTGCAGGTTTAACCATCCGAGACAGAGTACGAAACTCCGAAATTCGGAGGATCTGCGATGCCGAGGATGTCGTGCGATGGAGTAGAAACAGAAGACGTTACTGGAGAGATCATGTCGAAAGAGCGGATTCAGTGAGAGTGGTGAAAATAGCGGCAGACGAGATACCGTCAACCAGCAGACCCCCTGGACGACCGCCAAAGAGATGGAAGGACAGCTGGACATCCGCGTCCCAGGAGTGAATCCGAGAATAAACAGTACCCAGTACTAGAACAAGCAGAAGAAGGTGTATGGGGGATACACGCATATGTCGTACATTCTTAAATAAGTTAATGCACACAGACACACTTGTCGCTGGTTACCCCGCCATGTGGGATATGCCGTTATGGTATGAATGAATGAATTGTTATTGACACGACCATGTGAAAATATTATCATAGAAGGAAACGTGACAGGTTTAAATAACAGTCGGCCATGTGTGAGGCGATGTATAAATGCGAGTGAGGCGATATATTATGTAGGCGAATATAGCAGTATATGGCGCTAAGTCCTCTCTGCCTACACTAGTAAAACAGACATGGTGTGATGGTGTATATGAATAATAATAAATATCTTCTAATAGGATTAATCCGTACGAAATATTTAAATTTTTACTTTGAGGCACATTTAACGTGTTTATTTGTTGAGTTTTGCTGAGAGGCACCGACTAAGAATAGTGTTTACACTTTTTTATATCATCGTTTTCGGATGTTCGGATGTTTAGGATCTCAATGAGGTTCACCACAAACTCTGAATGTTGCCTTTGTAGGTGAGATGATATCCGTGTGTGGGCATACATGCATGTGTCGTGCTTTCTTTTACTAAGTTATTCACACTCGCTCACCTGGCGCTGGTAACCTCATATTGTGGGATATGCCGTGATGGTATGTATTTGTTGACATTCATTTGATTTAAACCACGAATGAGTTATTTCATCTTACCACTTCTTTCTCAAGAGGTCACTTTTAAATAAAGTTATTATCTTGGTTTAAACAATGTTGAGTAGTAATAAATAAAACAATTTATTTTTATCTGTGTATTCTTTTTCTGCGTATTTTCAATTTGAACAAATGTTCACTGTACGCATAATAACATTAATTTCACTATCTGCATTAAATTTGTTGATTCTTACTTACTTCCATAGTTATGTCACAATTATAGTAATTATGATAGCAGGGAGGGGAAACCAACGAAGCGTTACATAACCAAGGTTGACTTGTGTGTATCTTCAGTAATTTCTTAGAGTTGTTTTCTGTGAATCGTTTATGTTAAAAGTGCTTATAACGCTTAATTAATCTAAATCGATTAAATGACTGAAACATAATGATATATTAAAGAAAAACATAATATACTATAAAGTTTCATGTTATTGAGGGAAACTATCGCGTGCCCATAAAAAGATTTTAAATATATTTATTTAATTATTTAATGTAAATATAAAACGACTGCGTTATGGCAACACTGAACAAACCACTATATGTTGTGTCAGGTGTTTTTTTCTTCTTTAATGGTTATCAATCTTTAAATGTACTTATTATTTAATACATAATATATATGATGATGTAGAAAGCAGTGTCGGTATTGTATTTAATCACCATCAAACTAGGCAAAGCCTGTGTCATGATGGCTATTTCATTCTCATACATAAATATAAAACATGAAATGCATTCAAAACATTGATTTTATATTAACAATCACAAACCTAAATCATGTATGAAAACAATATACATGAATATAAAAAATATATTAAAAACTTTAAAAAATATAAAAATATAAAAAAATGTTAAATACTCTTGTGATTAGTATGTAATTGGTCCTATTTTTGTACATCTTTTTTTATATAATTTTCAATTTGACTGTATTACTGATCCAAATAAATAAATAAAAAAAATCCTAATTTTTACCGTAGGTAATTTAAATCTCGGTACGTATGCCTAATTCAAAATATCGTAAAATAAATATTTGGTAAAATAAATATATGTTTGTCTTAAACAAGCTTTGCCAGAAATGTAAAAATCATCTTGTACATGTCATTCACTTACGTACATTCATTTTATACACACTTTAAAAAATATTTTTTTAAATATTGTTTTTCCTTCACCACCACCTTATTACAACTTATTTTTTTTTTGAAGAAATTGGATATTTCCTTGTAATAAGTACATATATGTACAATGTACATCCTCATACATTCCCTAATTTAACCATAAACGCTTGTGTTATTATAGGTGAACTAAATCGGTCATGTTTCCACTAAAGATTCGACACCTTCTTGCAATTGTTTCCCCGATAATCTACATAGAAATATTAAAATTCGTTGAGAAAAACATATTCTTAAAAGCTGTTATATAATAAACTTGCTTCTTTAGCCAGTTAACATAGCCTGAAGATGCTCAGCTAAAGACCGATTCTTATCGGTTTCATGAATATAAATATAGTATAATAATCTAATACTTTGAAACATTTTTACAAGCTGTTTCACGTCCAATCATTTTGTGATTTACTCAAATGAGTATATTTCATATTTGTGTTATTTTACACACGGTTTGATAAATAAAGAAATATAATTATGATTTTACATCCGTTTGCTTTGATCTTAAATGGACGTGTAATTTAAATAAATTGTATAAATGTATTAACTTTGACTTCATCTTCCGTTGGTACAAATAAATATAATGATATATAAAGGAACTTTATAAAATATTTTCTAAGTACATAATAACATTGCGTATATATTTGTGTGTGTGTAGGTACTTACATTTACGCTTATAGTCTACGTAATTGGTATATAAGTACGAGTACATTCTATTATAATGTATGCGGGTGATAGTTGTGGTTAACTCATGTACATATTTTATCAATATAATATTTCCGTTACTTAGAATAAATATATTTCCATAATGATTGCATGTCATCAAAACTTATAATACATTATTATTAAATTGTTTTTATTTCGACGGATAAACTCGTTTATTTAACACCGGAAATCGAACTTGGGGATTTCGTTACAGGAGTGAGATACCTAACTAGCTGGGTCACGAAGATCGGTCTAGGACATTTGGCTGCGGCCACTTGGTTGCTGAACACTTGGGTGCGGGACACTTGGCTGCGGGACACTTGGCTGCGGCGGACATTTGGCTGCGGCGGACACTTGGCTGCGGGACACTTGGGTGCGAGCCCATTTGGTCGCGAATTCAAAAATATTTTTTTCTGCTTAGGAATGAATTGTTTCTTACTAATTTTTGTAATGCTCTTTATATATATCATGTAGTTGATATACATACAAGTATACACAGACATTTAAAATATAGAGAGATATATTTAAGTTTGAAAGTATAAAGTAAAAACAAGTTTATTAAGTGAAATTATTTTTCATACTATTTTTCATATAAGAAATTTTTTGTTATCACAACAAATTTCGAAAAAAAATATAATTCACTTTTCATGTAGGCATGGATATAAAAAATTCACATATTTATAGTATGAAAAAAAATTTCATTAAATAACCTTGTTTTTACTTTATACTTTTAAACTTAAATATATCTCTTTATATTTAAATATCTTTGTATACTTGTATATCAATTTCATATATATAAAGAGCATTACAAAAATCAGTATGAAACACTTCATTCCTAAGCAGAAAAAAATATTTTTGAATTCGCGACCAAGTGGGCTCGCAGCCTAGTGTCCGTCGCACCCAAGTGTCCCGCAGCCAAGTGTCCGCCGCAGCCAAGTGTCCCGCACCCAAGTGTCCCGCACCCAAGTGGCCGCAGCCAAGTGTCCCATTCCGCACGAAGATGTGTCGCTTCTTTTCAAAACAGCTACGAGGAAAATAAAAATGATGTATTTTAAATATACAGACTGACAAACAGCAGGGATATAATTATTGAATAACACAAGGAATATTGTTCAGGAAACATTATTGTCCCGATTGCTACAGCATAACATACCGTAGTTATTCCATAACTAAGTTATTCCATACCTATCTAAAGTATTCGATAATCTAGCTTATTTATTATTTATTTATTTATTGAAAACAAACATTCAGCCAATTTAGTACATAGGACAAGCAGGCAGTAATTTTATTTTATTTATTTAAGGTTACATACAGTTTTTTTTAATTAACATAAAATCTCAAAATGAATTAACAAATACAAAACCAAGATTGTAACACCAGTTACTAACATACGGTCTTACAATTAACAATCATAAGTACAAAATGAAAAAAAAGAGAAAAACCAAAAAAGGATAAAAAACAATCAATATTAAATAAGGAAATAAATAGATGCATACAAGCTAGGATGTTTGGAAAAGGAAAATGGATAGGAATAGAATGGGAAAATCAGGAATAGAATATCAATCATTGAGAAAGCCTTAACATACTCTTAAAAATGCCCAGTAATACAACAAATAAGCCAAAAATGTTTGATGAATATTACTGGTTAAAACTTCTTCTTCCACTTCATCCTCTGGTTTTAGGCCGAAGACCTGTTTTTTCAGTCGGAGACTGCCTCTTGTGATCTGGATGTCCAGCTATCACTCCATCTTTTTGCTGGTCTCCCTCTAGCTATTCGACCCTCCGGGACTTTCTTGGAGACAATTTTGGGTAGTCGATTGTCTCCTATTCTCTCGACATGGTCTCTCCATTGACGCCTTCGCCCTCTACCTAGCGGATGATGTCGTCTACATCGCATCTCCTCCTTATATCCTCGTTCCGGACTCTATCTACGAGTGTTACGCCCACAATGGAGCGCAGTGTCCTCATTTCAGTAGTCCGGAGGAGGTTTTTTGTTCTGATAGTATCGGCTCTGGCTTCGATGGCACAGGTCTGTCATGGGTCTTAGTCTTACGCACGTTTTGTGAATTCTGGTTTTACTTTTTGTGAGCATAATGTTATTGTCAATTCATGTTGGTAAAAACATGAATTGAAAAAGAAACATTCTCAATAACATAATATTTTTTGCTGTAGGAAAAGGAATTTGGAAGGAAATGGGGCGTAAAGGGAAGCGTGTGTGAGATCACTCAGAGCGATGAGGAAACGTGGCCAAAATGGGTAGTTTAAATATTTTATGCGATGAGTTGAAGAGTTCAATATCATGGAAGAAAGAATAATAATTTCTGCATGCTCTGTAGGTATATGAAAGAGAGCTGTGTATAATGTCTGAATGTATTTTTTTCTAGTTTGTCTCGTCGGTATGTTGAAGGGAATTTTCGCAAGAAGTGCATTGGTGTCAATAACACTGTTCACTGTTTTGTGCAGGAATGTCATGGCAAAAATAGTTCACCTGTTTTCCAAAGACATTAACTTGTGGCGTATTCGGGAAAGAGACAGGTCATTCAGTATCATTCATACTTCAAGAAAATGAGAAAAATAGTCATTTATTACAGTTTCGTTCTATAAAATTATATGATACATGAGATCCAAAGGATGTTCGATGTCGAAGACATTGTAAAATGATATCGAGAGCAAAGAAGGTTCTGGAATGTCTCAAGAATGGCAGAATCAAGTAAAGTAAAAGTTGTCAAGACTACATCCCCCAGGAAAGTAGACCTCTAGTGCGTTCTCCCAGAGATGGAAGGACAGCTGGCAATCTACGTCTCAAGAGCGAAATGGATGCTGGATCAAAACATACCAACATGCCTAGAAATAGAGAAAGAAAAAGTATAATGTATCCACCCAAACACAATATATAAGTACATAAATCTGCATTTAGAGATTTGTCCTGTTATGTTTAAAAAAAATCACCAACAACTGTCGATTTAAACATGTGAAATATGATCACCATGGTCACACCCACTCAATTTATAAAATACGCATTAATCTTGACGTGTTTCACATAGAAGACGTACAAAAACGTATAATAAATATTTTTGATATTATTGACTGTGATTGTGTCTCATATTCATCGACAATTATATTGTGAGAGTGCTGATTTATGTGTTGAGTTCACATTTTAATAATTTATTAATCATTGCTACGCCTCGCCGTACTTGTTTTGTGATTAATGATGTTTTATTATACCAACATATGGTCGACATTAAAAGCCGCTTCTGGTTTAGGTAAATTGGACGATTAATCTCTTATAATATTATATCAATCCTATATTAAGCACTGTTAAGAATTTACCTAACCAGCATTAGCATTGTGAAAGTTTGTCTTTATATGGAGTCAAGTAAGCGGTGTTTTAATAAAATTATTGATTTTATATTAAATCGCGATTACTGCGAATTACGCTGTCAGGATGGCGTTTATCCAGATGTGGAAGCTGTTGGTGTTAGGGACTTTAGAGGTGCATGTCAGGGTAAAGGGAGATGGCGAAGAATGCTGGAGGGAGCCAAGGCTTGCAACGGGCCATGGTGTCATTGATGATGATGATGATTGCGTATTACGTGGACAGTTAAACGAATTAAGAAATCCATCCTAGATCACTGTCAAGTCACCCACCGCTTACCCGGGTATCTCAGGCGCGTTAGCACCTCTTTGCCCGCACTTATTTGCAAATCTTTTTTACGCAGGCGGGCTCGGAGTTTGCCGGATGGGCTCCCCCCAACAAACCCCGCCTGCTAAATTAATGACATCCTAGATCAACTGAAGAAAAAAATCAGGCTATCAACTTTTGGGGCTAGGTTGCGGCCATAGGGACCTAGCCATTAAAGTTGAGGGTGGCCGCAGCCCCATCTTAGGACTCTGGGAAAAAGGTCAGTGCCGGTCCCGTTGATTCAGTTTTTCGACATCGCGCTTGGCGTGGAAATCGAAGAACTGAAATCTGTCAATGTGTGGTGAAGGCTAGCTCTTGAGTCGCCTGTTACCGAGCACTGTTGGGACGGGAGACCCTCGCCATGACTGGCGGGCCTCCACGCTTGTGGTTGGACTCTTAGTGGTAGTCGTATGAAATATGCTCGATAGTAGTTCCTTGTTTCGTCCGATGAGCAGCCGCTCCAGAGATGAATACGGCTACAAGCTCTGAAACGATCCCAATGGAGTGTGATAGGAGACTGCGAGATTCTATCTAAATTCTATCTTGTCAATCAGCAAGAAGAAACCAAATCGTAATTCTAGAAAACTGAGAACTTCATAAGATTGTTGATCTCTCTTATGCTGTACGATAGTATCTCAGTGTGGCTTTCTTAGCTAAAGTAATGACCGACGAAGATTATTAGTAAATGGAGTAGACATTCAATTACCTAACACTGCGGCCATTTATGATTTAACGAGCGATAATATGAAATCGTTAAGAATGAAGCGTCATTTATAAAGCCCATTTTACGTATACTTTTGCCTTCACTTTGATATCTGTATAATTATTGTTATTTACATTATTTATTTGACCTCTTGAACCATGAAAATATGTGGTGCTTACGGTGAACCTACAGGTTTATATGTTCAATGTAACAATAAAGTTACACAACTGAACACTTTTTTGTGTCCAAAAAAAATTGTGTCTTCTGGGACATGAGCATGTTTTATTGTTTTTATATTAAGTAAATACTGTTTTATTTATTTTTATTTATTGATTCATAGAGAGTTTTACAGTCTACACAATTTATAAAACAAATAGTGTGGCATTGCTTTATTAGTGGACCAGTGTAAACTCCGTGCATTATTCAATAGAATAATTAATATCACTAACAAATAATACATAATTTATTTACTAGTAACATAGAAAAAACACTATAATAAGACAGCTGCTTAACCAAAGAACTAGAAAAGATAGGAGAAGACAGCTCTCCTAAACGCACTAAGAGAGTTCGCAGATATGTCGAGTGTATTAAAGAAAGCATTGTACTGTACACCGTGCAAGCACGGTACACAAAAGCAGTCTGAGTGTAGTTGTTATTACTCTTTGGAATATAAAATGTGTTAGGGATATCTGGTTGTTCTGCTCGGATAGTGAAAGCATTTTTTTTACACAAGAAAATTGTTTTGCGTATGCATATGTATGTATGGATGTATATTTTGATTTATATGTAAAAAAGAACATGTATTTTATTATTTTTTTTAAATTTATGTATTTTTTTTTTATTAAACTTATGTATATTTACCTACTACTTGAAATGTGCTTAGCGCGAAACCGGTTGTAGTCTAAATAAACAGTGGAATTAAGTTATAAACGTTTTTTTTAATTTTTAATGTTTATTAAAGAAAATTAAGTAATTTTAATGGAATTACATCAAGAATTTTTGATCAAAAAAATAAATTTAACATGTATTTTAATCTAGGCTCGCATGTTTGACCATACAAAACTGAAAAAAAACCACCAACACAAAAAATACGCTTATGACGCGTCGAGAGCTTATAAAACCGCAAAAATATTTTCAAAATATCTCCCTGACCAAATTAGGTAAGGATGATGTTATTTTGCAGCATCTCGTTAATTTAGCACTACGGGACATTTAATGTTGATTATGAAATCAACTTCAAATACCCACGTAATCTGTAATTTGTAGACTGTTGCTGTTGGGTATGAATTTATCATCATAGGTACATGTCCTCTGTCATGGTCGAGTTCACTATCGCCTCTGTACCTACCTACCAACACAAGCCCCCGCTTTTATTGAATGTTTAAAGAGCCAAGCAGTATCACTGTTTGACTTGAAACTGCAATTTATACAGGAAACAAAGTCAACGATTGTAAAATACATTTTACCAGTAAAATTGATAACAAAAGTTTGACGTAAGTCGAATTGCAACTCATATTATTTAACATCGTTGTTTGAAAAGCCTACCTTATTAGTCCTGTAAATGTATTGCAAACAATGGAGATAAATATCTCAGATACAAGTGTATATAGTATGTGCTTCTAAAAAAATTTACCTAATTGGTCCTGTAAATGTATCGCATACAACGGAGATACCTATCTCAGATACAAGTGTGTATAGTATGTCTAAGTAGACGCGAAACAGGGTTCTTTTTAATCATTTATTTATAAC
Organism: Molanna angustata; assembly: GCA_963576475.1. Taxonomy (NCBI): domain Eukaryota; kingdom Metazoa; phylum Arthropoda; class Insecta; order Trichoptera; family Molannidae; genus Molanna; species Molanna angustata. Next base: position 23,038,851 of record OY754974.1, read on the forward strand.
AAAAATCCAGTACCTTAACTATAAACATTATTACCAAAATACAAAATGTTATTATCAATCAAATATGAATGTTTCCATATTTGATTGATAATAACAGCCTCTAGCCCCAAGGCATGTTCTGGGGGCTGCTGTGTACGTATTTTTTCTCCTGTTTCTTTATTATGTATGTACTTTTTATCGGTTTTGCAGTAATTTCTGGATACGACAACGACAGATAATCATGGTATGGCCCTTGTTATACCCTGGGCATACGAATTTTCACAAATATGCACACTAAATTACCTTCTAATGCATGAAACACGAAAAAATATTGTATAGTACCTAATCTGTAAGGGTAAAATTTAGAGGTTTTTTTAAATACCGAAAATAGTAATTAAAATATTAAACTAGTATAAAACTCAGTCGGGATATATTTCTTTCGATTGATGTAAAAATCTACATCATAGGTCTTGGAGTTTTTTTAATTACATACAATAAAAAAATAAAAAAGGGTTTTACTAATACTAATTTTACAAGAAAAGTATTAAACATATTCAAATTTCAAAAACTTATACAATAGAATAAAGAATGTCAAAAGATACTGTTCTTTATTTCAATGACAATATTTTTTAACGGTACTGGGGAAATTATTTTCATAATATAGGTAGATACTATATAGCCTACTATAACCTCTTCATGTAACATATAAAAAAATATGTTAATATAAATACGTGTCAACTTTAAGCTTAGCGTCATCAGAGGCGCATCGTATTTTTGTTTCCTAGCAAAGACGTCGTTTTTGCCGACAATCCGATGCGCGCGCATGAATTTCTTATACAGAATACCAAAATCAGTCTGATGCGCTGCGTCCGCTGCGCTTATGTAGACTTTAACCCTTAAACCACTAGTTTTTGATACCGATTCCGAAATATTCATTCATTCATACCATCACGCCACATCCCACAATGTGGGGTAACCAGCGACACGTGTGCGGGTGTGCATGACTTATAAAAGGAAGCACGAACACGCGTGTATCCCTACACACCACTCTCGTCTGACTTATGATAGGCAACATTAACAATATAATAACTCCATCGTTGTGTTTGTTTCTGAAGCTAATGTTTACAATTAATTTATTATATTAGTGAACATGGGTAAAAGATAGGGTCCTACTTGTGGGAAAATACGATTTATCTACTAGAAATCAATTGTGTATTCACCCCAAGACGCTGAGTGTCGAGATGAAATCCAAACAAAATTTAATTTCTTATTGATGTAAGTAATTTACTAACGAAATTGTTATCTAGAACCGTGTAAACAGTTTAATTTCAATTACGGAATTAAATTAATTTAGATCAAAGAGTGTTGTTGATTTTGTACAGAATTCGTGTTGACCCTAGCCTCCCGGATTAGCAAATTGTGAACCTGAAATAGGTACCTATATTCAATAATAACAATACCTATCATTGTTGTTCTGGTCTCTCAGTACTCCGAGGAGATCTCATTTGTGGAAAACCATTGAGTTACAATTTGCCCCAATATTGTTTTCATCTCTTTTGTTTGTAGACATTTCTTAGTATTAGATATTTTTAAAGTGCTTCCAAACAAAAATCTTCATTTTGTACAATTGTTTTTACTCCTCACTAACCCAAGGGGAATATAGTGGGGAGTTATGAATTCCCTATTTTTTAAGCTATATTTTACAGATTATTATTAACTAGTATCATGCTGAGATTGTATTCTGAAAGTTTTCTTCACAATGTATCTGTGTGTGCTATGTGCTGTGTAATGTGTGCTATGTATGGCATGTTTTTTTTCTTCTTTTTTTTAAATGATTATGTCCTTGTTAAACAAGTACATATACATCTTCCTACATTCCCTAAAATAAGCATATAAATGCTTGTGCTATAGGTGAACGAAATCGGTCGAGGCAGGATTCGAACTCGCGACCACTGGATTACAAGCCCAGCGCGCTAACCGCTCTGCCATCGACCCATCTGTTTATTTTACCTTATCGATTATACTTATTCGATTCTTTTCAAATTTTGCAAATATGTAGGTATATCTCATACTCGCTTATTATGTGTGTGTAAATATTTCAAAGTAACCCCAAGCTCAGGAAATATGATAATTTAATTTTCAAATTGTTAGAAAGGCACACTACTTTCATAAAATGGCATTGAATAATTATCAATTTTTCATAGTAAAATAAAAATATTTTATTTATTACATTTATTATTTTTGAATTTATTGTTTTACCGATTAGGTTTATATTTTTTTGCTAAGTGTATAGCTAATTATTTTTTTTTATTCAATATGTATTTTTTCACCAATATGCATTTTTATGTATGTATGTATAAGGCAATTTATGTCGTTTATTAGTAAATAAATAAAAAATGAAGTAAAAAATAACAGGTAGTATACCATTAGTTCAACATGATTTTGTGTTAACTAACAATGATATTTAGAAAAGATCAATAGGTACTTACTTAACGTGTCCAGACATATACACGAGGTCTTCCATCTCCGATACGTTGCAGCAGCAATTGCCACGTCATTTGCCACAACCAAGTCTTCCTCGTTACATCCCTGTACCATGTTTCGGCAGACAAGAAGATGCTTATCATCTTGAAAAGATTAATTAGGAATCTTATTGAATGTGTCGAATTTTATCTGATATTTTAGTTAAATTAATAAACATATGATACGTTATTTGAAACCTTCCCTGTGTTTGATATGTCTGCATGTTTTTTATTTAATTTATCAAATGATAAAACAATGCTCTGCTAGTATGGTCGCTAATTATTTACCGGGAACCCGACGGACAGGAAGACTATGAGGGAACAATGGTGTGGCTGTGTTTGTTAATGGGACAAAATGGACTGTGAAAACACAAGGAGAAACCGACAAATCATTGTTTGTACAATACATATAGGTAGGTACATAGCGAATGTGTCCATTAATCATGGCGCGTCCGCTCTTTTAAAATCACTATGACATTAGTCAATGTATGAATCGCTGTCAGGGAGAATATTTAAAAAGGACTAATTTCAAAGAAATCATCTGATTTTTTTAAACAAGTTATTTTTGAATAAATCATTTTGGCTCTGCAAATATGCACCTGTCACATTAGCGTGTTAAGTGATCAATAGTTAAATTTGGTTCCTATCTTCCGTCTTTTGGACTTTCCGATTCCCAATTTATCGCAGACAAATTTATTTCAATTTATTTATTATAATTTACAAAATCATTTTTTTACATATTATGTACATATATTATATATCCACCTCACTAGGCATAGCCTGTACCGAGGTGGAATATTTTACAATCACATTAATACATATTTATACAATATTTTAATCGTATTTCATACAGTTTTGTGACAGTATGTATTCTATATAACAACATGATTTATATATAAGTAAACAAAAATATATCAAACAATAGCGCAAAAAAACAAAAGTATTTTAGATATAGTATGGCCTCAATGGCCTGTTTTGCACCCACATACCAACACCCAAAAACGCACACACACACGTACACAAGCACGCACACATGCACGCGCGCGCCCTCTCAAAAACACACATACACACCATGTTCATCTGTGTACTAGGTAGGGACATAGGTAAGTACCTTTTCAGTATCCTTTCTTCCCATTCTTAGCAACCAGTCCGTCAACAATCCTTCAAGTGCAAGATTACCAATCATTTGCTTCAGGTTAAACTTTTTATCATGAACTGTATGAAACAGCTTGGGTGCCAAAAATGGGTACAATTCGTACAATTGTTATTTTTGCACCATGGTGCCGAGATTGCAGATCAAGAAGGCTAAACGAGTAAACGAGTGAATGGAAGTTCCTTAAAGGGTTGTTGCTTAGTAATTTAAGGGGCAAACACACAAAACATGTAAAATACACACACTATGAAATAAACAAAACAACATTAAACAATTACATTATAACAAAAAATAAAAAAAAATATAGCTAACAATTATTGTTAAATCTTCGCTTGTGACGGGAAGGAAAGGGAAGAAAAAATAATGGAAGAAGGATTAAATTTGATAATACCATGATAATAAATACGTACTACCTCAATATTGCTAAACCACCTCAAGTAGAGGTCGCCGTGAGCCGTGAGGTCGCCCCAGAAACAACTATATAGACCAGATAATCGGTGACGTGCGCTGTAGCAGTTACAAAGAGATGAAGAGACTGGCGGACGATAGAGTTAAGTGGAAAGATCGAGTGTTTGGTGCAGACCAATCCTAGGATTGTGACCCAGAAGAAGAATACCTCAAGGCATTCATTATCATTTTACTTATAATATTCTGCTTTATCTTGAATTCTCTCCATATATACCCATTTTTTATTTTTATATATCGTTCTACTGCGTACTCTTCTTAGTGATCTCATTTCTACAGCATTTATTCTACTTTCATGCGTCTTTTGCCACGTCCATGATTCACTGCCATAGTGCCATACGTCAAAGTAGGCACTACGGTTGCATTATGTACGGCATTTTTGGCTTCTTTTGAGATACTTGAATCGGACATTCTGGATATAAAATATAAAAAGACTTGTTCTTTTAATTAATTCGTTTGTATTATAATTTGTCATATTACATTATAATTTGTCCTTGAGTTTTAATTGATTGACCGATGACTTCTTTTACTGCATGTTTTCCAATGAAAACGAAATTATCAGATCCATAATGCAGAACGAAATTATCTTACGTTAGAAATGTAGGTTAAAACTTAACATCAGCTGTGATGATTCAATCAAGAGTATTGCATAAGTGAATATTTTGTTCAAGTTTATTTATTATGTGGGAACTTGGATGGATGATTGTAGGCTGATCAGTCTAGAAAATGTTCGTGGGAAAAAATAAACTTAAGTGGGTGATATCACGGAATCTAGCAGGTTGCCAATTCAAAATTGAATTGATCTAACAACCACAGTGTCTATATCTTAGAGCATATTGTTTATTCAATTCAATATGGAGTGATAAAGCTAATATATGTAATGCATATTATGTATGTACATCTCGTTACGGAAGGAATATTTAGTATTGGATTTTTGATGGTGAACAGCATTTGAACGCTTTTATCAGTTCAGTTAAAGACACTTTAATTATAAACTTTGTTTCTTCAATATACCGAAGGCATCCTCCAATAAACCCACGTTTCGATTCCATTTCTCGAAATTAGTGTTTTAGTTGGTCTATGGTTATGGTCTCAAGTTGAGGTTATATGTACTTTTTCCATATTACATTGTGAAAATATTTCATTATTTCGATGTGGAGTAGGTATACTAATAAACTCCAGTATAGTAAGTAGGTAGGTATTCATAAAGATTTATTGTTTTAAGAATAAATACTCGTATTAGATAGATTTTTATCGCTGATTTGTTTTGTAACACCTAGAGGCGTTTATATCTTAATATAATCAATGAAAGCCGCCACTAACAAACGTCAAATTAATCCTAATTTTGGCACATTGTTGTGATTAATCGCCTCCACGTTGGATTCAACGAACCACACAATTCTCGTAACGTTTTCATTATGTTTAATTTACGGCCATTGCGGTCAATGTAGCGAGCTTCCTTTTTATTGCGCCAATAGCAAATACAATTACCGATAATTACAACGGCATTAGGTTCAAATATTATATTAAATTATATTATTTCGCACATCTCAACAGGCTGGTCTGCGTAGTATTCACATAAACATGTGGAACATTTTGAGGGTTAAGCATATTATTCCTGTTTTGTTTCTTTATTGGAAGTAGAATTGCGATCAAAATAAAAGGACTAGACGACGATTATAATATCTGAGCACTATAGAGAATTATGTTCTACGAGATGGACAACCAGATTAAGATATAAGTAGAATTAAAGAGGGCGCTTGCAGCTTGTGTACCTATCTATATTGTTACCACTAATCGAATCATTCTGAAAAAAAATTAATATTATAAATAAATTTAATTTTTCGACCGATTGTTCTTAATGAAATTCCATTACATTTTTTTATTTAAAAAAAAATATTAAAATTAAAACACTCCTTGATCCTAGGTACTCGAAAAATCTACTTGAAAATGTGCTTAGCACGAAACCGGTTGTAGGCTGTCTAAAAATAAATAGTGGAATAATTCAAAAACGTTTTTATTTTTTTATAAAAGTTGTAGTTTGGATATTTATGAATATTCCTTAACTTTTTAATTATGTTCTGTATATATTCTTATAGAAAAATAATTAGTATTTCGAAACGATTCGATTAGTACCTAGTAATGATGGAATATCAAATTGAAAAATAGGTACGCTGGGAGCAGGCGCCCTCTTGAGAGTGACGGCAGGAACTAATTACTAGAGCATTTATGCTGAGGATATTTGGTCGTAATATTAAAGATGAATCTATTTACAATGTTGCTGTTGTGTCAACTTTTACATACGCAAGAGAAAAGTGGACATAACAGTATATATACAAGAAGATATGCTATGTGAATATAAAAGGATACCTACACTAAGATATCGATCGACGCGCGACGCGACGTTGGATAGTGATAAGTTATTTGATTTCTATGCTAACGATTTGGGTCCGATCGCCATTTGCATCATTGCTAATAAGTGTTAAGATAATGGTTTAAACACATGTAAGGAATAAAGAACGATCGCAAAAGTCGGATTTAGATTGACACCATGACATGAGAGATATTTTGTAAAATAAAACAAATTAAAAACAATAAAAAATCTGTATCAAATATCTACAACGTACCTACATACTAGAATTAAAAGTTTACAATAGAGGACCCAGACAGAAAATTGCTGGCGACAGCAGAAATAATTATGCAAATAAAAAAAATACTTACTTTAGTATAAACACCACTTAACTACATTACATGTTTAATTCGTTTTTCTAATACATACATTTTAAGAAGAAAGTTAAAATAACAATAACACATATTTCATCAATACAAATAGATTTGATAGTGTTAATTAATATTTTAAATTGAGATGGCTTCCGAAACTACGTTATTTGACACTGACATACGTTCACGCATTTCAAGATAAAAATCAGTTTCTCTTACAAACTGGTGTTCGTTTAATTGACCGGTCTTAACGACATAATTATTTTTTACTATTTTTTTCATTTCGTTTACCGCCTCTGGCGTAAATTACCTGAGTGATAATAACGAAAAGGAAAGTATGGCGAATGGTGGTTTTGTCGGTCCGTATACGCCACGCCGCGCCGCCGCACACTTTTTAAATTGATATTATATTTTGTACGTCTGTTTTTCGCTTGCAACCGTCTCGCGGTCTTTTGTCTATTCGTACGACATTATGCAAAATAGTGTGCGGAACATTCAACCCAATGAGTTTGTCGGCGAGTTAACGTCTGTTTGAACGTTATGAATTGCTTCGGCGGAATTTCTAGCTGAGCTTAAGGGGCCTACCTTTACTATAGCCGGCTTTATTTTTTTAGTACCTATTAGGCTTCTTTTAAAGTTGTAGAAAATTTTTGCACGGACATTTTCTTTGGTAAGATTCATTTTCGTACGTGACCTGACAGATTCAAAACGACGCAATGATTAAATAATTGTTTTGAGATAATGCAAACAAATTTATTTATTTATTTATTGAAATCCACATTAACATACAAAAAATAACAACAATACAATAGTGCAACATAGTACAATTAAATTATGAAACATAGACAATTTGTTGGCGCTGACAAAATGAATACAATATATCAGTACCAACATCCAGTGGATAAGAACTATTCCACTAAGTATAACATGTTGGCACTGACAAAATGAATACAATATATCAGTACCAACATCCAGTGGATAAGAACTATTCCACTAAGTATAACATGTTGGCACTGACAAAATGAATACAATATATCAGTACCAACATCCAGTGGATAAGAACTATTCCACTAAGTATAACATGTTGGCACTGACAAAATGAATACAATATATCAGTACCAACATCCAGTGGATAAGAACTATTCCACTAAGTATAACATGTTGGCACTGACAAAATGAATACAATATATCAGTACCAACATCCAGTGGATAAGAACTATTCCACTAAGTATAACATGTTGGCACTGACAAAATGAATACAATATATCAGTACCAACATCCAGTGGATAAGAACTATTCCACTAAGTATAACATGTTGGCACTGACAAAATGAATACAATATATCAGTACCAACATCCAGTGGATAAGAACTATTCCACTAAGTATAACATGTTGGCACTGACAAAATGAATACAATATATCAGTACCAACATCCAGTGGATAAGAACTATTCCACTAAGTATAACATGTTGGCACTGACAAAATGAATACAATATATCAGTACCAACATCCAGTGGATAAGAACTATTCCACTAAGTATAACATGTTGGCACTGACAAAATGAATACAATATATCAGTACCAACATCCAGTGGATAAGAACTATTCCACTAAGTATAACATGTTGGCACTGACAAAATGAATACAATATATCAGTACCAACATCCAGTGGATAAGAACTATTCCACACCAACATCCAGTGGATAAGAACTATTCATCTAAGCAGTGCTTGTGTCGGAATAGCTTTATAATTAATTAATTTTAAATAACACAGTCCATACTTATCTATCACATTATGTCTAACACATAATTATATCATATCACAATTTCAAATATACAAATTATAATATACAGCTTATAATATGTACATCACAATTTATGAATATCTATCTAAACGGAAAACACAATAATTTATGAATATCTATCACGATAAGGCTTCGAGTATACAATCATCATGAGCGAACCACGCTTTGGATCATATAGTTTATATTTTATTTTATTTTTTATTTTATTTATTTAGGTAAAATAAACAGGATTAAACCTACAATTATTCTACACGATTTATCTTAAAAAAATAATTACATCACTGTGTATAATATTTCAAATTATAAAGTACAAAAATTAAAATAAATTAAAAGCATACAAGGTAGTAGGCACAAAAATTAAAATAAATGAAAGCATACAAGTTAGTAGGTCATTCGCTTGTTTACAAAAATATACACCGAAGTGGGTAGGAAACGAAACATCGAAAATTCGCACTACTTACACATACATATTCACTATCCATACTATGTGAGCATAGATTGCACAAGCTCCGCAAATCAAGGCAAGAAAATATATTTTTTTAAATTCATTAAATTCTGAAAAAATGTCTACAAGAATATTATGTAAAGAATGGGTTTTATATCATTTCATCTTCTTCTTCTTCTTCTGCTTGTTCTAGTACTGGGTACTGTTTGTTCTCGGATTCACTCCTGGGACGCGGATGTCCAGCTGTCCTTCCATCTCTTTGGCGGTCGTCCAGGGGGTCTGCTGGTTGACGGTATCTCGTCTGCCGCTATTTTCACCACTCTCACTGAATCCGCTCTTTCGACGTGATCTCTCCAGTAACGTCTTCTGTTTCTACCCCATCGCACGACATCCTCGGCATCGCAGATCCTCCGAATTTCGGAGTTTCGTACTCTGTCTCGGATGGTTAAACCTGCGATGGGGCGGAGAGTTTTCATCTCGGTGGTTCGCAGGAGACTCTTTGTTCTCGTGGTGTCGGCTCTGGTTTCGATGCCGTATGTCATTTCATAATTTAAAAAAATATATATTAAATATCAAACAGTTTCAAATTCAAAGGTGCCGGTAAATATGTAAACGACAAAACTTAAAAGACATGCCTAGTATTAATAAATACCTAGCTACCGCATTATTCTCCATATCAAAGGTAGGTTCTTAGCGAATCGGATCGGAATCCGATCGGATCGGATTGCTAGTGGAGAGTAAGGCCAGTCCCACGGCACGTGCACTCACGAGACGTAAGAAGTTTGTCGCTTATTATAATATAAGATTTAAGAGTCAAATCAGTGTGATCAGTGTTAATTAGCCTAGCACATCTATCAAATCAGATCGTTTTATCATTTAGATGACATTTTTAAAATCGAACAGTTGGTGCCTTTTCACACGATCCGGTTACCCGGCGCCGGCTACCCGGCAACCGGATCGTGTGAAAAGGCACGTGGTGCTTAGTAGTAGAAGATACTATTCGCCTTAATATTTTATTAAAAGCCACCGTAGCTTTTGTCAGTGAGCTGTCTAACGATACGGCTAAAGTTTTTATTTTTATTTTCATTTAATGATTGAGTAATTAGTTATTTGAACTGTCGTGTCGTTCCTAGACAAGCTTCCACTTAATAAAGTTGAAAATTTCGGTCTAACGATGACGTAATAATTATAAGAGTAATTCTTTTTACGACCAACCGGTGTAATGAGTAAACATGGCGTGGTAAAAGTCATTAATCTGACTGTGAACAAAAATTGTCATTAGTCACATTGGATGAATAAAATATTTATACACTGCAATTAGTTTTGGCATTAGAATTTTAAAAATCTTTGTCTCTGCGATGAAGTCTTTTTACTTTTATTGGGTAATGTAGCAAAAATATTTCATCACGAAAAATAAGACGAGTGGGTTGTGGCCAACGCTATACTCCCAACTACCAACTATCAAATTTTGTATGGAAAGTTTTCAGGATTTTCATGAAATGAGTTTGCTAAATTATTTTTGATTTTAATATTTCATGATGAAAACTTGATAATTCATCAATGCCATAAATACGTCATCAGTTACGGACATTTTTACAAATAAACATTTGTCATTAAAAGTGAGCCAAATATATTAATTTGTATAGGGTGGTAAAAGCAGCATTGTCCGCATCCTATTGGATTTGGTGGGAGTGGAGTATCGGTCAGAGATTGGTGGATGAGTGGTGAGCGTGACGAGTCATATAGGGGCCCCTTGATCCCGTATACATGGTCGCAAGCCCATGTGGCTCGCCTATTCTGGCTGGTACTGTTGTCGCCTGTGTTCGTGGGCCTGGATTCATGAATCTAGTGAAACCACGATTGCCTTGCACTTTTGTATCGAACATTATTGTCGATATAGTAAGAGAAATAATTTCCCTTGAAAAAATCCACAGTATATAATATGTACTTCTTATCTTCTTCGGCCTTCCTTCAGGCCTCCCCCTGAGACCTCTACACTACAGGTCTCTATCTTGGGCTGACCGCATCCATCCGCCTCCAGCCACTCGTCTTATATCATGTAAAAATATATGTTAAAAGAAATAAATTTTCTTGAACAAATTGACAGTTGGATAACAAATATGCCGCGAAGCCACAAAAGTGGAGTATTTGTCGTCAAAGTTGTAAAAACCATGCAAAAAGTCTACTACTCTATACAAAATTCCCCCACACAAGGGACTAAGGTTTCAACAATGTCGATATTTCAAGAGAAATAAATTCTCTTGAACAAATCGACAGTTGGAAAAAGGTATTGAAAGCTATCTAAATTCGGAACTATGTTTGATTCTATACTTATATTACCTACTACACGTGTAGTGGTAATTTCCAGTTACGAGTATCTCATCTATTTCCCCAAGAAATGGGGTCTTCGACGACTTATTAATTAGTTCATCCCCGGTGGTACTCGGCAAAGACATTGCACAAGCTCCAAACTGTATCCCCTCCCTGCCTTAATGCCGACTCCCCTGATTGGATCCGTAATTAAATAGCTTTTGTGGATGCCCACAACCATTTCAGAAAGAGAGAAAGTGAGAGAGCGAGGGTTGCCACGTTTTGCCTACTAACTATCTTAATACCTACTGTAAAAGCAGATGTTTTATTTTATATTTGCTTTTCTTAAACTTAATGCCTTTAAAGAGGGTTTTCATGTTCCAAGTATTCACTGTAAGTCAAATTTAGGTAAATACGTAGATATGAATTTTGGGAAAATTTGATAGGAACGGAATTCACACCACTAACAAGGCTAAAATTCGCATACTTTATTACAACGTTCATAGAGTTAAGCTTTTATCTAAAAAAATAGCAGATAAAAACATTGTTTGTACTAAAAGTTTTTTTTTTCACAATGAGAAAATGTGATATCTGGTAGTTTTAGTACACAGATATATTAAATTAACACGCGTTTAATAATTACACAGTTTATTATAAATTACAGTAAATTGATATATACAAGAGTGAAGTACAATAATTAGTTTATAAATTGAACCATAACGTGAGAGCACTATCGTAGATAAAAAGCCCCGAACAAACCACAGACATTCCTTTATATTCAAACCAGAAGATTGCCGAATACCCTATTCGTACAATCTCGCAAACCGCTATACATATTGCCTGATACAAGGCGCAACATCAATATATCACAAAAAACATAATGAAAAACATCAAAAAATACCAAATAGACAAATATAGTATACGAAGAACAAAAAATATTATGAACCATATCGATTCCAGAGCATTTTTAATGTTTTATTTTTTTTTCATTTTGCATTGCTTCTCCGGCAATCAACGGGTAGGTACCTACTACATATGTCAAATAATTTAATACACACTCAATAACAAGTTGCCACATTCTGGAGGCTTACGATATTTTTCGTATCTTAGATCCAGACTGAAAACACAATCAAAAACTGTGTCACCAGCACCGGGAATCGAACCCTGGACCTTTTGTTCAGGAGTCAGATGTCTTACCAACTGAGCCACAAAGGCCGGTAAAATAAAACGGTATTTAAAGATTCCTCTCTGAATTTATCTTCCTGCAACATACATAGCTGAGCATGGTCCTTTTGAGTCAGAAAGGTTGTTTTTTTTTCATTTGTTGATATATTTCTTTGTGTTTGTATGTAAACTTCTTTTCGTTTCAGTAAATGTTTATTTATTTTTTATTTATTTTAAATCTCATTCGAGTAACTATAGCTCGGAATCGTTTATACATATTTTCAATATATTTATAGTGGAATCATTAAATTTTATATTATAATATTAATATAGTATTAAATGTATTTCGAGCAACTATTTTACCAATGAGATGATTAAAAAATACTTTTCACGCAATCTACAATCATCTGGGTTGCATACACTGAGATGAAATAAATTGTAATTCGGCTATACGTTCGCCATTTGTACATGGTACAAGGAAGTATTTGCTATATATGACACATAATTATCGGTTTAAATAAAATCTTAATGTTTAGTTGTTTTGTTTCTAGGCCAGATTCATGTTTTGAAATAAATTGCAGTTAATGATTTTCTTCATAGCAAATAAAAATTAATGTCGTTTTATTGCAGGTTATGAAAGTCTCATTTCAAACAATTATCTTGTTTTATGTGATTGCATATTAGGTACGTTCCTTTATTTAGGTTTCCAAAGATAATTTCATAGATATACCGATCATATCTTCAAATATGTACTAAGAAAAATTAACTAAAAATAATTGCGTAGATATCTATAACAAAAATCTTGATTTGGTTTGTATATATTTAATAAGCCTTTGTTTTTTGTTGACAACTAATACAATCGATAGACATCTAGACATAGTATACATTTATTTTAAAGATATTAAATAAATGAGTAGCGAATGTTTCATAGTACCAATGTCTTGTTTCAATTAATAAACCTTTCTGTTAATACAAATGTGTTTTTTTTATTGATTTATATATACCTACTCATATATTTCAATGTTTTTATTGTGTAAATGCAAAAGACAATTATTTATAAAAATAAAAAATGCCTTGATTGTGTGTTATTTAGTGATGGTTCATTCAAAATAATATTAATTGAATAGAAATAATCAAATTTGTTTACACCGGTAATTTATTCAATACAAAATGGTTTTAAATTTTCTTTAAATGTTTGATAACTCAATTATATTTCTTATGTTTCGTATTTAAAAGTTATTTATTGATTTAGTATTTCAAAGTTATTTATTTAAGTATATCTATTGGAAGTTCATCATGGAAATTTACCTTTATTGTGTTTCTTATGTCTTCTCTTTATTTAAATTAAGTAGGTTTCATAAAACCGAAACGATTATTAAATTGTTCAACCATTTGATAACAATAAATACAGACCGTAATCAAAATAATTCAACAAAACTTGTATCCTTGTAGTCAGTTCATTTAAATAAACTTAACAAAAAAGTATTTGTTCCAATATGTCGGTTTTAAGCAAAGACCTTATCCAACTGTCGATTTGTTCAGGAGAACTTTGTTCTCTTAACATATCGACAATGTTTCAAGCCAGGATACGCGAGAATTGTATGCAGAGGTCTACTTTTTTCACGGCTTTTCCAACTTTGAAGTCAAAAAACACCAACTTAGAGGCTTCGCAACATATATGTTCCATACACGGATTTACTCAGATTTCGGAGTAGAACATTTCGTGTGTCTGTGTGTGAGTGTCTGTGTGTGTGTGTGTGTGTGTGTGTGTGTGTGTGTGTGTGTGTGTGTGTGTGTGTGTGTGTGTGTGTGTGTGTGTGTGTGTGTGTGTGTGTGTGTGTGTGTGTGTGTGTGTGTGTGTGTGTGTGTGTGTGTGTGTGTGTGTGTGTGTGTGTGTGTGTGTGTGTGTGTGTGTGTGTGTGTGTGTGTGTGTGTGTGTGTGTGTGTGTGTGTGTGTGTGTGTGTGTGTGTGTGTGTGTGTGTGTGTGTGTGTGTGTGTCCCCTTATAACTTTTGATCCGCTCAATTTACAGAGCCCAAAATTTCAGAATATATAAACAGTTACAGGCCTAAAAAACTTTTACACTCAGAATTTTGAATTTTTTTTTTCAGTCACGGGTTATCAACTTTTAAATTTTTGGTTTATTTTTCCATATATCTCAGAAACCATAAACGCTAGAATGCTGAAAATTGGTACAAATATAGACAAATACAAAATCTCAAATTAGTTTTTTCAAAATAATTCCAGTGTTTCTCAAACATTTTTTATTAAGAAAAAAATTTTTTTATGATAAATTTATGAGTTCAACTTCCTATATTTCCAATTTTTTTAAAAATATCGAAAAAGCCGAAACACCCCAACTAGATAATTTAATTTTCTATAAAAAATATCAACATTGTATTAGCACATCTCAAACTTTTTTTAACAATTTTTATAAAAATTGAATTTAGTGACGACATTGCTTCATACAATTTGTATGGTAGTCGCCTATACACAATATGTAAGAAGACTTAATAGTTTGATAGGTACTTAATCTCCAAACATACATACAGAACCATCATGCTGTTTTCATATTCCGGGTAGGAAAACAAGACTGACCTCCATACTGTCCTATCTTGACATACATACCAACATGTGTTAAAATTTTCAATAATTTGGATTTATGGGTTTATAGTTTGATTCTTATTCTTCAACTATACATACTATCGCTATCGACAGTTGGATCTCATGTGTTACATGCAACTAGTTATAGATAATTATATCCATTATATGGGTAAACATGGATGGTTTTGATTCCGCTGGTTGACCAGACTTGCCCCCCTAAATAGTGACGAAGTTGAAATATTCTAAAAGAACCGGGGAATATGAGAGTACTGTGTCTTTTATTGTTTACAACCAAATTTCCCCGTAGGTGGCGTTACAAAAAAAGTTTCTTCATCCCTTCATAGATGGCGATGGTGTTTCAGTTTATTCTGAAATGAAATGATTTTGATTTATAACATATATGTAGAACTTTCAAAAATTGGATTGATTGAAAAGTTAGATTAGATGTGAACTCAATAAAAATCATAATTGGTGAACGTTACGCAAGCGTATAAAGTGATCACGTAAACCAACCGATGACAGGTCGTATGCCCTGTAGGTGCCTTGATTTCCCGATTCTCCTATATTACAACTTTGTCTTCATTGATATTTTAAAAAATTGTCAAAAAAAGTCCTTTTGTTATGGAAAATTTCAATATATTTTTTGACTGCGAGTGCCACAACCTTCCTTTCTCTCTTTTTGTCCTTTTTATTCTGAATTTTGAGTACCTACTAAATTCTAAATAGATATTTGTTTTACACTGTGCAGCTTAAAAAGATAATGTAATATCCGCAAACAAAATTGGTCTATGATATATTGTTAAAATTGAATTTGTTGTAATATTTGTTTGTATGACTGTATGTTTGTTAGGTTTAAATAAAATAAAATAAAATAAATTTGGTAATTTTACTGATGTATGGTTTATTTTTTATTTATTTTGATATATGGACCGAAATTGTTTCAATTCCCTGTTTTCTTTTTGGCTTTTTAATGTTTGTTAGACTTGTTGTTTAGTATTTTGTTTTTTTTTTATAACTTGTTTGAATTATTTCTCTTAAAATGCTTTTTTATCAGATAAATCTATCATCAAGCATAAAAAGTCTTTTTGATGAGATAATGATATAAACTGTTATAGTATCACATCAATTTCCTGTAAATTAAAACACAAAAAAAAAATGTTAAATGAAATGCAAATAAATAATATATTTTTTCTTTAAATGTCAAATGATAAAAACAAAATATTCCTGATGCTTTCATCGGCACAACATTTTAAAAAATCTCTTTGATTTGAAACACATTGCTTTAAAAACTGTCCGACTAGATTGAGGTAGAGTACATCATTTAACTGTAGGGGTAATTAATCAACGAGGATTATTTGGAATGTCCTTTTTACGTCTTTTCTGCTCTGCTTTCTTTTTTAGTTACGTCTGATGAGACAATAATAAATCGGTCGATATAAATTTACTTGGATCATTTCTGAAATGTTCTATACTGCGTTGCCACCTGATGGTTTACTCCAATTTGATAAACAGATAATTTTCTTTACAATTATAGTGGTACAATCAACATCAAATATAATTCATTAGCACCAATTTTTCGACAATAGATCAATACGAATAATTTAGTTCGGGCTTACGAAGTTAACCCACTATACCATCAATATGAAACTCACAGTAAGAGTCTGTGCTCACTTACGGCTTTGAAACATCTGCATTGACTAAGAGAATGGTAGAAAGGCTAAGGGTGACATAAAGAGCGATGGAAAGAAGAATGTTGAATATCTCGCTAATGAATGGATTAGGAAGAACACAGGAGTAGAGGATGTGGCCAAAAGATTAGCGGAGTTAAAGTGGAGTTGGGTGGGTCATATATCTCGAATGTCGGACGTCCGATGGACAAAAGTTGTGATGGACTGGAGGCCAAGAACAGGAAGCAGAAGCGTTGGAAGGCCCCATACCAGATGGTCCGATGACATTAAAAAGTGGCAGGTCCAGAATGGCGAAGAATGACACAGGATAGAGACCAGTGGAATTCCAAGCGGGAGACCTTTGTCCAATACTGGACTCAAGAAGAGGCTGAGTAAGTAAGTATGTGAGTAAGAGTCTCTCCATGATCATCGTTGTGATTTTGATGTATCCACTAATTATATAGTATAAGAGACAAGAATTATCCCTTGTCAAAGATTTTCTTTCATTCTAAGTGATGCGTCAGTATCGTCCACTTTGAATATAATCATGAATATCATTTTGACCCGACGAACTATGCGTTCATTCACAAATTGAATGTAGATAATAATATGATGTAGGTATATTTGTGCGTCTATCTCTGCACAATGTTTGGCTGGTCTGCACTGCATAAACACGATTCAGCAAACATCAATTAGACTGTGCAGCGTGAAGCTGCTATTGGTACAACTGATCGTCACTGAACGTACCAGTTTTACCAGTTTAAATTTATCCGTAAGACATGTGAAAGCAAGACAGTGTCATCTTATGTCATAATCCTATAAATCTCTCGAGGACAAGTTCTTTGGTGAAATAGGCAGTATTGAATTGTGTGCCAACGTTTTATTTATTTTCCAAGGAAATGCGAAGGTACACATTATTGCAAACAAACCGTACAGGTAATTCGCAAAGAATATTATTATAATTATTTTAATTTTAATATTGGCAATACGACCATTTAAGGCCGATTTGTGCCATTTGACACAAAGAATATTAGTTTGAAGCCCAAGGAATATGGACTGTGTATGATTAAAACTGCATACATAAATGTATATTTAATGTTGAATGGTTTACTTTTTCTCAGCACTACCACAGGTGCTTTATATGAAAAGGATTTAAAGAAATGTTTGTATCGTATTCAAATTGTCATTATGTAAAAATTTGATATATATTTGAAATCATAATTTTATATGAATACAAAAATAATTCAAAGATCACATAATGATATGAAATAAGTAATAAGTTAACACGAAATAAATGATGTAGTTTACTAATATCGTGTGAGGTGTTCCACTAATTTATTTTTATCTGTCTAATTCATGTATAAGATTTAAATTTTATTTATCTAATTACATTTATTTCAAAGGAAATGTTACATTAAAATGCTAGAAAAATGAAAAGATTTATTTTTGTTTATAATAAACACACATTCGTCGGTTCAATTGAAATAAATTCGAAAAAACCGGCATTTTATGAACGAATTGATAAATATTACTATACAATAATATATGCAGTACCTACACTGTATAAATTTCGTCTCTGAGGATGCTAGCTGTGTCTATTATGGCTTGTTGAATTACATAGGTACACGTTATGGATTATAACTGTGTTTATTTTTATAAATATATTCAAATTGAACTTCCACAGTGTTAACAACAAACATGGAAATTATTTTGCACAGAAATAACGGTAATTTTTCGTCATTTTTTTTGTCCATATTGACTGAAACAAGTATGTGAAATTTCATTTTTGACCAAACTAATTAAGTAAAATATTTAATTTTTTTCTGATTGACGGTTTTCAAATCTTTTATCGAAATTTTCCTATTAAAAACTGATTTTATACAGCATGTTCTTAAATTTATCCGTGTTATTGTGGCATTATTTTCATGGTAGATCTTCATCCAAAGCGGTATAATATATTTTCATGGCATTCGCGTTTTTCTCTCAGTCATTAATAAAAGACTGGAGAAAGACAAGTCAGTGCCTGGAATGATGGAGGTGTAGGGAGACTCCCAAAGAACTGAGGATCCACGACAGATTGTAGTGCCAAGATGAATAATGAAAGTTATTTCTCTTTTTTTAAATAGCACGAGTTTTTCGTATGAAAATTAATTCTTGAGAGCGTATAAACTACCTACATCATCATTGGGATATAATCTACTTGCCTGATTCTTAATAAATAAATAATATTGTTATATCAATGTATGACCTTTTTTCTTCTACTTTCCTGTAGCATTGCATTTTTTTGGTTGTAATCCTTTAGTTATATATTATGTTCTTTTTACTCCATGATGATTTTACTTTTTGATGATAATTTTTTCTTTTTGATGATTATTATTATTTATTTTTTTTTTATTTTTTTTATTTTTTTTTATTTTTTTTTTTTTTAAATGAATATGTCCTTGTTTAACAAGTACATATACATCTTCCTACGTTCCCTAAAATAAGCAAATAAATGCTTGTGCTATAGGTGAACGAAATCGGTCGAGGCAGGATTCGAACTCGCGACCACTGGATTACTAGCCCAGCGCGCTAACCGCTCTGCCATCGACCCATCTTCATTGTGATTTTTTTTAATTATATTTTTTTCTGTTAAGATTATTATTTTTTGTTGTTTATTGTATTTTTTCTGTATTTTGTGTATATTTTATGATAATAAGTAGGTACTTCGGAACAAACTCTGTCTAGTGATTCAGTTAATATTATGATCTAAATATATAAATAAAATAAAAATAAATAAATAAGTATTTTCGTTTTTTTATTTATTACTTCTCGGGCAACTATCAGGAACTGAATTTGAATTTAAAACGCTCCCAAATCCACATTCTGGAAGCATACGATATCAATCGTCTCACAGATCCCGACTGAAAACACAATTAAAAACTGTGGCTCCATCGGGAATCGAGCCCGGGACCTTTGGATCAGCAGTCAAACTAAGCCATGAAGGCCGACTATGCTGTTATGTTGTTTTAATAACGTATTGTATGTTTAATGTTATGCGTATATTTACAGTTATTTCCAAAATGATAAAGGTAACCCCTGGACGGGTTATTAACTTAGTCAAACATCGTCTTATTGCACAACACTCTAACGATATCATTTTAGTTAAATTTAGTATATTTTCCTGATCTTGCATTTCAATAATATATACCTATCTATTAAATGTTGAATCATATAGGTATATAAAACTTAGGTATTGGTACCAGTCCTCCTAACCAAGATGCAACCAACAAAAGTAAAACGCTTATCACTTTCGAAATTTGTTGCCGAATATTTACTGTCGAACTTCATACATAAAACGAGTGGGATGTGACCAACGCTATACTCCTCACTACCAAGACAATCCCCAGAGTATTCAATATTCATGGAATGAGTTGGTTATTTATTTTTGATCAAAATATTTTATAATTAAAACTTGATAATTCTTCAATGCCATTTTATTAAAGTGACGTGCCTTTTTAGCAATTTGATAATAAAAATATAAAATAAAGTTTCGTTTTTGAAATATTTGACAGTTAAATAATTGAGAAGCACTGATTAGATATCCTTCAAAATCTAATGGGGTCTAAGCGAGTATACAAATTTGCGAATTTTGAAAAGAATTCAATGAGTACTTTAGTCTATAACCAACAAAGTAGAATAAAGACGTCGTATATAGAACATAGTACACAGCACACACACATAAATTATGATGAAACTTTCAGAATTCAATCTCAGCATGATAATCTGCAATAAAAATAATCTTTAAATTGCGAATTCATAACTCCCCACTTTAACCCCTTGGGGTAGTGAGGAGTGAAAAAGTTGTCTATACGTTTCATTTTTATTCATTGCATCTTTACTAAGGGGCCCGATCTCGCATCTCGTAATGTACAAGTATTTCCAGTTTGAAGAAAATATTATTTCAAATATGGTGTCATACGACATAACGTTATGTTGAATACGTGGGAACCGCAGAAAATGAATGGTCTGGTGTCTTCGTGTGAAGATCCATCAAGTACCACTACTGGAGTGTCGTAACCAGCTCATAAAACTAAACACTGGCCAATATCAACAACAACATAACAGCGAACTTGTAAATTGAAATACAAACTAATAATACATTGTCATAAAAACACTTACTCACGCCAAAGTTCATAATATTTCCGGATTCTACTTTCAAAGAGTTTGATGAAACTTGTTCACCTTTCTCCTTCGTTTAATACATTTGGGAACTAATTTTATTAATTGAATTGCAGTGACTGGCTAAAATTGAATAACATTTAGCGTTGTACATGAGTTGTACCTATAAAGGTGTCTTAATTGTTAAAATATTATTTTTTGGTAGCAATTCACTATAAATCCATACCATAACGGTATATATGTTTCGAAACCGTTCAAACCGTTTAGATGGGTCGATGGCAGAGCGGTTAGCGCGCTGGGCTAGTAATCCAGTGATCGCGAGTTCGAATCCTGCCTCGACCGATTTCGTTCACCTATAGCACAAGCATTTATTTGCTTATTTTAGGGAACGTAGGAAGATATATATGTACTTGTTTAACAAGGACATATTCATTAAAAACATATATTAAAAAACTCAAATGCGGTCATCAGAGACGTCGGCGAATTGCTCCAGACGGCGGCAGATAGATACGCATATAGCAGTGATCGCCAACGTTGGGGGAATCTGTTGTGTCACAAAAAAGAAGAAGATGAATCGGGTAGTACACACAAAGATATTTGTGTGTACTACCCTATTCTATCGAGGTTATAAAGTGTCTTTATTACCTTTATCGAACCATGTAGGTAGAGTTATTGTCACTGCCTGGAGCATACCGATTAGTGGCAACTAATTGAGTTGCGCGTTTTCGATACCCAATTGCTACTCTATCTGTAATATTAGGCGAATCATTTGGACTTGAGAATATAGGTTAGTTTACACAAACCTTCTTTCATGACTGTTATTTACATTAGGGATGATCAAACTTCTTCATCATTCTGTTGCCATCCATCCCTGAAAATATGCCTCATTCATCCCTCTCCTCGCACACCGGTCCTGATCCATGGATTGTCTAGCTATTCATTCATACCATCACGGCATATCCCACTATGTGGGGTAACCAGCGATAGCTGTGTGGGTGTGCATTACCTTATTAAAAGAAGTCCGACAAATGTGTGTATTTCCACACACCATCAGTCTCTTCTTATCGTAAAATGCACTGCAAATTTAGTAATCTTTGCATTTAATTTACTGTGTCGATAGGTAAGTATTAGTCCTACGAGGACATCATCAAGAGGTTGAACGTCTTAGAATAAGTTATAAGCTGTTTGGCCGGCATCTCGAGTTCGATTCCCAGAAAATTTCTAGTCTGAAATCACGGGTTAGTTGAAAGAAATTGATTTTTGGATATAAATTCGACATTTGTTAAAAGAGCTTTACAGGTAATATAAAGCGATAAATTTGACGCACTTAAATTTGTAAAAATTCGATGTTTAACATATAAAAAATTGGTAAATGAGAGTACAGTTATCGGCAAATAACTTGAGAAATCACGTGGGTTGCGCAGAGTCCATATTTGGGGATTTTGCTTGGTTGTAGTTCTGTATAAGCGAACTGCCCGCCTCCACGATCAAAAAGTCATGTTATGTTTTACTCAATTTTTATCAGACAATTCACTAAATTCAAAATTATATATCAGACATTTCACTAAATATAAAATTGTCAATCAGACATTTCACTAAATTCAAAATTATTTATGAAACAATTCACTAAATTCAAAATTATTTATCAGACAATTCACTAAATTCAGAATAATATATCAGACATTTCACTAAATACAAAATTGTTAATCAGACATTTCACTAAATTCAAAATTATTTATCAGACATTTCAATAAATTCAAAATTATTTATCAGACAATTCACTAAATTCAAAATAATATACCAGACATTTCACTAAATATAAAATTGTTAATCAGACATTTCACTAAATTCAAAATTATTTATCAGACAATTCACTAAATTCAAAATAATATATCAGACATTTCACTAAATATAAAATTGTTAGTCAGACATTTCACTAAATTCAAAATTATGTATCAGACATTTCACTAAATTCAAAATTATTTATCAGACAATTCACTAAATTCAAAATAATATACCAGACATTTCACTAAATATAAAATTGTTAATCAGACATTTCACTAAATTCAAAATTATTTATCAGACAATTCACTAAATTCAAAATAATATATCAGACATTTCACTAAATATAAAATTGTTAATCAGACATTTCACTAAATTCAAAATTATGTATCAGACATTTCACTAAATTCAAAATTATTTATCAGACAATTCACTAAATTCAAAATTATTTCATCTTAACTTAAATTATATTCAATTTTTATTATTTCGACACTGTCGGCGAGTGGCGTTTAATTTATAGCGTTCCATTTTTTTAACAAGTTGGTACCTACACACATTTGTACAATATTATTTATTGATTTTGAACGGGACCATCGTTTCGCCTGTAAAGGTCTTGGAAATTTTCAAAGATTAATTTAACTTTTTGAAATATTTTTATATAATAATTTTTATAATAAAATCTAACTATCTAACGTTAAATAAAATAACGTTTATAATAAAATATTACATTTCATTCATTGTTGAATTCTTCCTTTTTCATTCTTTATTCATTCATATTCGTTCTTCATTTCTCCATTGCTGTAGCAAAATATCACTAGACGGTAGCGTTTCATCGTTTCATGTACTACGTACTTCATAGATGGTATTCAATTTGAATGTAATTAACATACATAATATATTATTATCTTGAATAGATTCTCGCGTTTGAGTTTGTTTTGTTTGCATTCTGTGGTTTCATAGTCAAATAATGTGTGTATACAAGTGTGTTATGTCTCTCGGATTATCCCAGCCTTGTGTTGCCAGCAAAAAAATCTCCGTATCTTCTTCTAATGAGGTAGTGGGTGATGTACGCTATTTTAGTAACTTCCATTAATTTCTTTGGAAGGTATTTTCGCTACAGAAGTAAATCATTAGTGCTTTATTTTATGTTGGCCACACTAATTATACATAGCTACTGTTGAATAAGAAAAATATATATAACTGCATTATACGATAATAAATAAAAGAATGTAAGAGGTTTTTTTAGATTCTTTTGTTTTTTATTGTATTTAAGTAGATTTTGTTATATTATTGTGCAGGTAGTGATGAGCAAATCTTGCAGTCATGGTCTTGCGAGACTTGCAAGACCAATATCAAGACCAGGGGGTGCAAGATCAAGACCAGGCTTTGCAAGACTTAATGCAAGAGTTTTGGGAATTTAATAAATTAATATTTAATTAGAAAGTAAGCTATTAACTACGTGCTATCGACATGATACTATAAATTGACGTTTTTTTGTCATATTTAATTGTGATTACTGAATTTTAAAAGTAGCAAGACCCATGACCCATACTGGGTATGCAATACGAAGACCACATCTGTAGATGCAAGAACAAAGCTAATACAGGGGGTGCAAGATCAAGACCGGTGCGGTCTTGCACATTTGCTCATCACTATATGCAGGAATGGGATTTAAACAAAGACCTTATATACTAATAAGGTCTTTGGATTTAAATTATAATGTTGTTGAATAACATGTGAATCTTTTTGTTTTTGTTTTATATATCTTTTTTTATTTTAAAATATCTTATATAAATATATTTGCCAACTAAAACGCCAAATATCCAGTCCAGAGAAGAACGTCTAACAAAAAATATACAGTGCGAACAGGAATGGAATGAAAGGTTGGGGCCGTCCAAGAAAGGGATAGCACGACCATGTGAACGATATTCTGAAAGATGGAAATTTTAGAAGCGTGAAAAACGTACACACATGTATGAGACGATGCGTGAATGTGGAAGAGGCGATGGATGCGTGCCAGAATAGAAAAAATGTGGCGTTCGTTTCTCTCTGCCTACCCCGCGAGGGGCGTGACGTGATGGTATGTATGTATCAAACACAAGACGTGGCAAAATCCTTTAATATAGTATTTTGTTTAGTATTTAAAGTTTTTTTTTATATTTAAGAATAATAATTCTCAATTTTTCACAGGACACGGAAATTTTAAGAGTTATCTTCACCGATTTAATATTGCCTCCTCTGCCTCATGTCAGTTCTGTCAGTGCCCAGACCAAACTTCGGAATATATCCTGTGGGATTGTTGCCACCCAATGGTGTCCTCTTATAGATCGGAGTTCCTCGTTGCTGTCCGTGGGCCTCTTCAAGGTCCCATTGGTCACGCGAATTTTGTGATCTCGAAGAACAATTATAAAGCCATAAAAAGTTTTGTCACAGTTATGGTGCCTTACTATTGTTAGATTCCCAGTAGGTTAATTTTTTACAGAGATCTTAGTCATTCCCCTGATATTTCTTATTTAAAAGATCTGAAGTCCACGAGTGTGAATCCTCCATTCACATTCGTCGATTGTTCTTTTGCACAATGGTGCCGAGATTGCAAATCTAGAGGGCTCCATGAGCTACTTTTCGTGATGTGCATTTTTTTTCTTGTCGTTCACTTAGCGTTCTGTGAAGGGGCCGTTTACAGTCCCCATATGCAGAGCGGGTGGTGGTGGGAGTAGCGATTTAAGAATCATAATTTCGTCAAAATGTTTTTATGTTAGGACCGGGCGAGACTTTGGGCTGTATCCTTGTTGGGAACAAAAATAAAGATTTAATTGTGATTTTAAATCAATTGAAGCAACGATATGAAGTTATACACAATATAATTATATATGAAATATCGCTCAACATATTGCGTTGGTTAATATCCTCGGCGGAAGTGATGTCATGGCGCATAAATACTTTTATATTTTCTAATATAGGTCAGATTGATAAAAAAATAAAAACCTGTTTCTAACGTAATAAAGCGGCGATGGCTCACAACAATTTGCATAATCATAATATTATGAATTGAAATACAGATTCACTTATTATGTAAAAGTTTTTTTTTCTCAAAAAAAAAATTGAATTAAGTGAAAAGACGCAAATAAAATTTTTCCAGTATATTTCCTCTAGATATTTCTATCTGCCGGTGTCCCCGCGAAATTAATATGCAAATAAGCGACAGACGCCTCGCCGAGACAGTATTATGTGCCAAATGTTATATAAAAAAAATGATATTATTATATTACCGAACATCTAAAATGAGCCCTTTCTGTTCACGGTGCTTGAATTTTTAATTATTTATTTATGAAATCTTACATTTCATAAGTACAATTTATATACTTGAATGTATTCAACCTTATTAGGATAAATCTGCATCGAGTTTAGTTAGTTGCTGTGAAGCCCCGGCTTAGAATAGTGCTTCCACTCATTTCTATTAGCATCGTTTTCGGGCGTCCCGTAATCGAGACGGATAATCGAATATACACCAGGAAACAGAGATTGGATTTATGACAGGTATTATGGCGGACATTGGGATCTGGTTGATCTGTTTTGTGTGAGCCTATATGTTTGTTGTGATAATGATTGTGATTGCAGAAATTTGAGATTGTATACATATCTAGTGTGGAACGGGAAAAATCACCTGGTTCATAATTGTCAATATAAATTGTAAACTGCTAGCTCTAGAACAGGATTTCCTAGTTGGGCAGCAGTAATCTACTTATTGTTGTCATTATAAATATGGTGTGATGAATAAATAAATAAATAAATAAACAACCACATGACTCAGCCATGAGGTTCACAACCCATTCTCAATATTGTTTATTTAGGTGAGACGAGACTGGTGTGTGGAAATACACGCATGTATCGCGATTCCTTTAATAAGGTAATGCACTCTCACATACCTGTCGTTGACTACCCAACATTGTGGGATATGCCGTGAATGTATGAATGAATGTATATTTAGACAATCCATAGCTCAGGAGTAGTTGGCGTGGAGAGGAATGAATGAGGCATATTTTAAGGGGTGGACGGCCGACGGTTGTGGCATAGTTGGTAAGCCGTTTGGCTTCTGTGCGGGCGTCCTGGGTTCGATTCCCAGCAGAGGAGAAATTTATTTTAATTCATTTCTCTCCCAAGTATTGCTTCTCTGGGCTGGAAACACTGGTTAGTTGGAAGAAATTGCCATTTGGCAATAAACTCGCCACTTTCGCAGGGTGCAAGGAAGTGTTTATTATTATTATTTCGGGCTCTTTAATACATTTTCAGGTTTATCACCTGGTGGGATTTTGGAGTAGTAAGAGCAATGGTGCCAAGTGCTATCCTTAATGAGTGTATAAAATGTGGTGTTTTGTGTGTTGGTGCCATGTGTAGTATTTATGTGTTAGTAAGGTCTGTAGTGTCGTTTGTAGCGAATTTCCTCACCACTCTGCATATGTTTAATATGGCTGCTTTTTGCATGGTGACGTATGTGTATTTAGGTAATTGGATAGTTTTCTAAACTGCTGAATAAGTTTAATGGAATAATTCCTGTGGTGGAAATTACTATTGGTACTATTATCACAGACTGCATGCCCTAGATTCGCTTGATTTCGTCTTGCAAGTCAGTGTATTTTCTATTTTTTTCAGTTGTAGTTGTTTCGATGTTGTGTGTATTTAATACAGCGATGTCAATTACATAATATTGTATGTTTATTTTGTTTATCTACAAGTGTGATATCTGGTCTATTGTTATGTATATTCATCAGTGTAAAAGTTAGAATGGTATAGTTTTGGAGTGGGGTTTTCAAGAACTGGTGTGGGTGTGTATTTTGTCATTTTTATTTTTTAGTTTGTGTGCAATAGCTAATTCTTGATGGATGATGTTTGCGATTTGATTATGTCTGTGTATATAGTCATTTTGTGTGAGAGTGACGCATGCCCCCGTTATGTGCTGGATGGTTTCTGACTTTTGATGGCATCTTCTACATAGGTCAATTTGTACTAGGTTGTCTTTAATGATGTATTTCCTGTAATTCCTTGTTTTTATTACCTGATCCTGTATAGCTAACATGAACCCTTCCGTTTCTGGAAATAACCCTGATGTTCCCAGTCTACATGAATTTTCTTTAAGTCACTAGCGTGTCTTCCATGTGATTCCTTCCGTTCCCAATTATCACATTTATTTTTGATGTGTTTTATGGTGTCTATGGGCTCTATATTATTATTATTAAGAAGTTTGATAATCACCAGCAACCATAATGTAAATAACAATAATGAAAGAAATCCAAGGTTTGTGTAAACTAACCTATATTCTCAAGTACATAATATTTGCATAATATTACAGATAGGGTTGCAATTGGGTATCGAAAACGCGCAACTCAGTTGCCACGAATCGGTGGGCTCCACGATAAGCGTTTAGTCTCTGACAGGGACAATAACTCTACATACCTGGTTCTATCGAGGTGATGAATGTGTTTTTATTGTGTCGATAGAACCGGGTAGTACACACAAATATCTTTGTTATAACCACTTATTGAGTTTATTTTAATAATTGACCGGTTTCGAATAGTGCCGATTCCTCGTCAGGACGAATAACAATTAACTCTACGTTTGTTTGTTCCTGTCGGTGGAGC
Organism: Molanna angustata; assembly: GCA_963576475.1. Taxonomy (NCBI): domain Eukaryota; kingdom Metazoa; phylum Arthropoda; class Insecta; order Trichoptera; family Molannidae; genus Molanna; species Molanna angustata. The sequence continues at coordinate 23,067,264 of OY754974.1, forward strand.
TGTTGATGCTTTGTGGAAGAAGGGGGCTGAGGTAAGCAGTAACGGGGGCGTGGTCAATTTTTCTACAGGGTACATGTTGATAAAAAACTAATTTTATTTTATTTGTTGGTAAATTCACTGAATCTTCTTCTTTTCTTCTTCCGATGGCTCTACAGCCCATATCGAGCCTTGGCCTCCATCAATCGTCGCCTCCAACTCCTCCTGTCTACCGCTGCTGTCCTCCAGTCTGCGACTTGCAGTAATTGTTCCGCATCCCTTTTCACTTCGTCCTCCCATCGCAGCCTGGGTCTGCCGACCTTTCTTCTTCCACCCGGATGTCCCTCAAGGATCCTCTTGGGTGCCCGTGATGACGGCATTCTCTGTACATGCCCAGCCCATCTCAGCCTGCTCAGTCTAGCATGTACAGAGAGCCTAGGAGTCTTATAGATGCTGTATATTTCATCATTATACCTTATTCTCCAAGCTTCTCCATCATTCACGGGTCCCAGTATTTTCCGTAGCACTCTCCTCTCAAATGTATCCAGCATCTCTGCGGATCTTGCTGTCATCGTCCACGCTTCGCTCCCGTATGTCACCACTGTTCTTATTATAGTCTTATACAGGGTGATTTTTGTTTTTCTGTGAACACTTTTTGATTTAAGCACCGGGAGCAGAGAGAAGAATGTTTTGTTACCAGTTGTGATCCTTCTTATTATTTCTATGTGGTCTTCATTTTCCTTGGTTATGGTGGACCCCAGGTAAGAAAATTCATCAACTACCTCGAAGTTTCGATCCCCAAACTGAATGCTGCGTAGAGGGTTATTTCTTGAGTTTCTGGATTGTTTCATTAGTTTCGTCTTGCTTTCATTAATTTCCAATCCAACCTCATATGCTGTTGTTTCCAATGGTTCAAGAACCTCTCTTACAGCTGTCAATGATCTTGCCACTATGTTGAGGTCATCCGCGTATCCTACTATCTGGCTGCTTTGGAAGTATATGTTAGGGTTTGCGTTACTGTGGAATGTTTTGCGAATGACATATTCCAGACTAAGATTGAATAATGTAGGGGCCAATCCATCACCCTGCTTGAGTCCTTGCGACACCATGAATTCATCTGTAAGCTCTCCTCCAATCTTCACTTTGCATTTTGTATTAAACATTGTTGCTTTTATCAGTCTGACTAGTTTTGTCGGTATCTTGAATGCTAATAATATGTCATACAGTTTTTCTCTATTTATACTATCATAGGCTTGTTTGAAGTCAATGAACAGTTGGTAGATATCAATGTCGAATAGGCATGATGACTAATTTTGAGAAACTATCCCACGATGTTTTTACGCATCCACTGTTTTCAAATATATATACGTTTCTACATAAAATAAAGGTTTAGTAGCAAAAATCGCCATTTCAAAATCAAATTTGACATTTACACCAAAAAACGCTTATAGTACAATGGCGTCTGTCAGTGACGTCATGGTATTGTAAACTGCGTATCAACTGTATGTATTCGAGCAGTAAATTCGACGATTTGTGCATTTAAAATGAATTCAAAAGTGTATAAGTGGTGTGCGGTCCCTCAATGTACAAACACGTCGATAAAAACACCTAATAAGGTATTTGTTTTCGTCCCACGCGAAAAAAAAACGAGGAATAAGTGGTTAAATCTCGCACGGCGAAACACAGCAAGTGTATGTGAAAATTCTCCACTATATTTCTGTGAAGACCATTTTGATGTAAGTTTTTACTTTATATCATATATTATAAACAATACGTATATCTAATAATCTTGTCAGCTAATTTATTTATTATCTAAATGACGCTTAATAAAGACAATAACTTTTTAGGTTAAGTTTCATTTCTTTATTGTTATTATCCACCACGGTTTACTTTATGAGTCATTTATTTGTTTCAGTTGCCAAATGATATGGAGAACTATATTCAATACCTTGTGATGGGCTCAGTGTCGCAAGTGCGTATGAAACCAGGGTGTATTCCCAAAAAATTTGAATGCCAATCAGATCGAAGGAAACGAACATCTACCACTACAACTACAAAACGACAATATATGCTGAAGAAACAAAGGATGATGCTAATTGAAGAATGTGAAAAAGATTTATTAGAAAGAAATACAATTACAAAACATGTAGAACCTTCATCTGACAGATCAGGTAAGATACATAATATACCTTTTTCAAACAAAAGTTTGAACTCTACAATATTTGATTAGATGTGTGACCTATTATTTGATCAGATGCAAATATAAGTGCAACTATAATCTGTCTGTCGACCTGTCATTCCATGCAGAAACATAGGGAGATGCGCATGATATTGACTGCGATACAATATTCCAACGTAGAAACTCTGTAACGTAATATGTGCAGTCAAACTATAATATTTACTCACATAAATAGTTTGGTCGAGCTATTGTATGGGAATGAGTATTCTATAGTTTTATTATTATTCTATGATTCCGATGTAGAAACTTTGTAACGCAATATGTGCAGTGCAATCCAACTATAATATTTACTCACATAAATAATTTATAATTGATAAGTTTTTTTTTTCAGTTTTGCACACAGTTGAAGAAAGTGAAAAGGATTTAATAGAAAGAAGTACAATTACAAAACATGTAGAACCTTCATCTGACAAATCAGGTAAGAAACATGTACATATCTTTTTTCAAGAAAAGTTTCTGAACTCTACAATATTTGCTTTGATGTGTGACCTATTATTTGATCAGATTCAAAAATAAGTGCAACTATAATCTATCTATCGACCTGTCATTCCATGCAGGAACATAGGGAGATATCATAGAATAATAATAGTATAGAATACTCTTTAGCCTGCAGTAAACGCTACTGCTTTATGTTGACTAATTTGGTCAACATTTTGCTACGAGCGTTCAGTAATCATTTGGCCGTCTACGTGATACGTTCTCCAAATAGGGAATTTTTTAACTGCTTGCAAAATTATTTACGCAGTCATAACGAGTATACTATACGAACAATGTCTACCAGCAGAGTCATACATATATTGACACGAGCTGGTCAATAAAACGGCTTAACTTTTTCAGCGAGCTATTGTATGGGAATGAGTATTCTATAGTTTTATTATTATTCTATGATTCCGATGTAGAAACTTTGTAACGCAATATGTGCAGTGCAATCCAACTATAATATTTACTCACATAAATAATTTATAATTGATAAGTTTTTTTTTTCAGTTTTGCACACAGTTGAAGAAAGTGAAAAGGATTTAATAGAAAGAAGTACAATTACAAAACATGTAGAACCTTCATCTGACAGATCAGGTAAGATACATGTACATATCTTTTTTCAAGAAAAGTTTCTGAACTCTACAATATTTGCTTATGTAGATGTGTGACCTATTATTTGATCAGATGCAAAAATAAGTGCAACTATAATCTATCTATCGACCTGTCATTCCATGCAGGAACATAGGGAGAGGCATGATATTGACTGCGATACAATATTCCAATGTAGAAACTTTGTAACGCAATACGTGCAGTGCAATCCAACTATAATATTTACTCACATAAAAAGTTTATTATTGATAATTTTTTTTTTCAGTTTTGCACACAGCCAAAGATCTACAAGATAAAACAGCTGATAAATCAATACAAGTATTCATAGCAAAAAAAAAAAGAAGTAAAGCCATCCAAACAGAAAATAGATTAGTAAGCCATATGACATCACCATTGAAATCTAATCTTCAGTCTGTTTCTACTTCTCCATTTAAAGTTAAAAGTGTTGCTCCCAATAAAATATGTACCACGGAAGTTCAATCAGATTCTGATATTTCATATACACCGTCATCAACCAAATATTCCCAAGAATGTGCTTCAGACTGCAGTGAATTAATTGAAGCTGAAAAAAAACAAGAGGCATCAAATATTCTTAAATATACAGTGATTAAAATTATGAAAAATCCACGTACTTACATTGGAATTCCTATAGACTGCTACTACTTAATAGACTTAATTGAAAAACAGACAAGTATTCCTGCTAACCATGTATTAATGTGTTTAAAAAAGATTAGATTGAATAGCTCATTTAGAGAACTCGCTTATGATTTTTCCTTGAACTCGACACATGCAAGCAAAATATTTTTAAAAAATGTTCCTGTATTGGCAAGTGTAATGCGTCCTTTTATTGTGCAACTCAATAAAGAAATCACAAAAAGGAATTTGCCAATAGCTTTCAGGCACAAGTATCATAATGTGAGTTGCATTATTGACTGCTTAGAAATAGAGGTGCAAAAGCCTTCCAAGACTGTCAATCAAGCTCTTTCATGGTCGGACTATAAAAAAGCCAACACCATAAAATATCTTGTGGCCTGTACACCAAATGGTTTGGTAAATTATATTTCACCAGGTTATGGAGGGAGAATAACAGATACATGTTTAGTTGAATCGTGTGATTTTTTAAAGTGTTTGCAACCAGGTATGTGTGTGATGGCTGATAGAGGATTCAAGCATGTAGAGCTACATTTACGTAAGCAGGGAGTACAACTTGTACGACCTCCGAGTGTTGTTACTGGAGCCAAACTCTCAAAAAATGAAGCAAGGGAAACTAAACAAATTGCCAGTTTGCGAATACATATCGAGAGAGTAATACGCCGCCTACGAGAATTTGCCATGTTAAAGCCTCATGCATGTTTAAACCATAATTTAGTCAAATTACTTGATGATATTATTACAATTGCCTGTGGTTTAATAAATTTGCAAGATTCTCTTATAAAGTAAATAAAACTACTAAATTTCTTATTCAATACAAATTTATTTCATTTTTTCTATTGTTTTTTTATATTATTTAAAAAAATATACTACAAGGTAAATTAATCAATGATTTAAAAGAAAAGTCACATATTTATTGAGCTCATACATCTGTTTTATTATACAGAACTAAAAAACGCTACATCTATAATAGTTATACAGAAAATCACAAAAATCTGGGCTAAGTCAAAAAATGCAGGAGGAAAATAAGCAATGTACACTGGTACTTGTTTTTTTAATTTTCATTATATTTAATCAGGGGGAAGTATTTGTGAGTTTTAATTTAGTAACACTGCTACCTAAAAAATAAAAATAATTACACCAATATATCCTTTTGATTTCATCTTATCGTGTGAAATAGCTTTCAGTGTAGAGTTATAATTAGTAAACCTGTCATTATTGCATCCAGTTTCTTGTCTTGGCCAAATGGATCCACGTCCATTGTCAGAGTGATTAAATTATTTTTTGTATTAATAACAACATTTGTCATTAATATTAATATACTCTTTTACTGTCATTATTTCTTGTATTTATAATTTGTGCTATTATTTTCCATCATAATAAAAACTCTTTCTACATTTCTATTTTTACTGAAAACTTGTTGGGTGCGTGTTAAATTAATATTTGACATAGTACCTGTTATTTACCAGAGAAGCAATATAAAATAAAATAAATTAAATTTTTATTACTTGCATTTATAACTTGTATTTGTCATAATTATTAATGTGCTCTGTTTTACAGTTCTATTTTTACAAATAATTATTTATTGTATTTATTACTTGTGCTACTGTTATTTGTCATAATTAATAATGGGCCTTTTTTACGTTTCAATTTTACTGTCGATTGTTTTTTTTTTGCTTCACAACTTGTCGCTAAAAATATGCTTTTATTTACTTTACTATTTTTACTGTGAATAACTTTTATGTATTTTATAACTATGCGTTTATTTTCATAATCAATGTTATGCTCAAATTTGAATCTATAATATTATATATTTTTTAAATAGCTAATTGTATTTATTCTCTTTCATTCCTATATTTGTCTCTACATATATTTTTAATTGTGTGCTTTTATGTGTTTTTGGTATTTGACATACATATTTGTGTTTTTGGTATTTGACATACATATTTGAATTGTTATCTTTTTTATTAATATATTTATAAATAAAAAAAAAATACATATTTAAACCTGTTCTAAAGATAATATATCATGTTTGTATTTTATTCCTTACCCATAGGTAAATATAACTAACTACATGCATATACAACAAGAATTTCTTGTCCTTTGACAACATTAATATACCATCGGTTAAAAATTAAGTTCAAAATAATGAATTTTTGAATGAAAAAAAGTACATAATATATAACAGGTGAGATTTATTAAAGGCAAATATGATTTCATATTGATATTACATGTTTAAAGAGCTTTAACTCATAGTTCATTACTTTTCTGAAAGCAATGTTATATTTCTTCACAATAATATTAGGTCTCAAAACATTCAAAATGCTCTCAAGATCTGGAAAATAAAGCTAATCTATTTTTGTTTAAATAATGTATGCAACATAAACAATCTACACCAAACTGCAATTAGATTTTGACAACATTAATAGAAAAATACACCATCGGTTAAAAATTAAGTTCATAATAATGAATTTTATAATGAAAAAAATATATATTTATATAATATATACATTGCAGGTGAAATTTATTTGCAACTTTGACTTCATTATTGATATTACATGTTTAAAGAGCTTTAACTCATAGTTCATTACTTTTCTGAAAGCAATGTTATATTTCTTCACAATAATATTAGGTCTCAAAACATTCAAAATGCTCTCAAGATCTGGAAAATAAAGCTAATCTATTTTTGTTTAAATAATGTATGCAACATAAACAATCTACACCAAACTGCAATTAGATTTTGACAACATTAATAGAAAAATACACCATCGGTTAAAAATTAAGTTCATAATAATGAATTTTATAATGAAAAAAATATATATTTATATAATATATACATTGCAGGTGAAATTTATTTGCAACTTTGACTTCATTATTGATATTACATGTTTAAAGAGCTTTAACTCATAGTTCATTACTTTTCTGAAAGCAATGTTATATTTCTTCACAATAATATTAGGTCTCAAAACATTCAAAATGCTCTCAAGATCTGGAAAATAAAGCTAATCTATTTTTGTTTAAATAATGTATGCAACATAAACAATCTACACCAAACTGCAATTAGATTTTGACAACATTAATAGAAAAATACACCATCGGTTAAAAATTAAGTTCATAATAATGAATTTTATAATGAAAAAAATATATATTTATATAATATATACATTGCAGGTGAAATTTATTTGCAACTTTGACTTCATTATTGATATTACATGTTTAAAGAGCTTTAACTCATAGTTCATTACTTTTCTGAAAGCAATGTTATATTTCTTCACAATAATATTAGGTCTCAAAACATTCAAAATGCTCTCAAGATCTGGAAAATAAAGCTAATCTATTTTTGTTTACATAATGTATGCAACATAAACAATCTACACCAAACTGCAATTAGATTTTGACAACATTAATAGGAAAATACACCATCGGTTAAAAATTAAGTTCATAATAATGAATTTTAGAATGAAAAAAATATATATTTATATAATATATTATACATTGCAGGTGAAATTTATTTGCAAATTTGACTTCAAATTGATATTACATGTTTAAAGAGCTTTAACTCATAGTTCATTACTTTTCTGAAAGCAATGTTATATTTCTTCACAATAATATTAGGTCTCAAAACATTCAAAATGCTCTCAAGATCTGGAAAATAAAGCTAATCTATTTTTGTTTACATAATGTATGCAACATAAACAATCTACACCAAACTGCAATTAGATTTTGACAACATTAATAGGAAAATACACCATCGGTTAAAAATTAAGTTCATAATAATGAATTTTAGAATGAAAAAAATATATATTTATATAATATATTATACATTGCAGGTGAAATTTATTTGCAAATTTGACTTCAAATTGATATTACATGTTTAAAGAGCTTTAACTCATAGTTCATTACTTTTCTGAAAGCAATGTTATATTTCTTCACAATAATATTAGGTCTCAAAACATTCAAAATGCTCTCAAGATCTGGAAAATAAAGCTAATCTATTTTTGTTTACATAATGTATGCAACATAAACAATCTACACCAAACTGCAATTAGATTTTGACAACATTAATAGGAAAATACACCATCGGTTAAAAATTAAGTTCATAATAAGAATTTTTTAATGAAAAAAATATATATTTATATAATATACATATACATTGCAGGTGAAATTTATTTGCAAATTTGACTTCATATTGATATTACATGTTTAAAGAGCTTTAACTTATAGTTCATTACTTTTCTGAAGATAATGTTATATTTTTCTTCACTATAATATTAGGTCTGAAAAAATATATTTTTATTCATTTCTGAATTTTATTTACCTATAATACACTTTGGTACAACAATGGATATATATGAACTTTCCATAATGATGATAAAGTTTCAATGAAATCACACACGTATTCTTCATCATATATCACACACAAAATTTCTACATTCTTTGTTTCGGTGTAGTTATAATCAGCTACACAAAAGTAACCTTTTTGATGTCCGGTCAAATACATCTGTATTTGCATCTGTGCATTATATTTTTGTGTAGGTTTACCATCTTTAATATAATTTTGATGGGTCATTGCACTCATGGGACACTTAATTTCAATAATACCATCTTCGCAGATTCCATCGGGTGATCCTGCTATCATTGGGTACTTTTTAGAAAGCATAAGACCACTCTTGTTTATTTTTTTTCCCAGTTTAATGGAGACAGTTCTGCGCACTTCATCTTCTAATATTCTCCCACGTTTCATAGCTGGTGTATCTGGAATTATTCCTCCCATAATTAAGGACACAAGCGTTCCATCATATGTTTTACAACGACTGAATTCAAATGCTCGAGATGCTGTTATTCTTCCATACCTTAACTCATACCAAATACTGTTTTGGTGTTGTCCTCTGGTCACCTCTTCAATCTTAGCAATAAGTTCGTCTGTCAGAATTAGCTTCTCCAAAAATGTATCACAACATTTCTCTTTGTGTTCAAGTACCAGTTGATGCATAGATAAACTTTTTACTTCTTCAACAATATACTCTGGTTGATATTTGAACAACTCACAGTTATCGATATTTCTTTTTTTTCCAATCTCTAAAAATTTCTTTAGTACCTTGGTATTCGATGGCAAGCTAGGACTTCCGTTTGATAGGTCTTTGGCTGTCATAAATTTCAGACTAGTGCCAACCCTAGACAGTTTTGATTTCGTCCAGTAACATTCTACGGAAGTACAGGACGGCTCTTCACTCCTGCGATGAATCCACATGAGAAATGCTACGGCATGCTTACAGCCCCCTTGAGAAGCAATACAATCATGACATTTTGAAGAAATGATTTCTTCTTCTTCTTCATCCACAATCAATGTCACTGCATATAACTTAGCGCGAACCTTATGTTCTGGGCAAATTTGACATTTCACTGTACACATTTTTCCATCTCGTCTAAGTTGTACATAACTTATAGCGTCATCACCATAAGAAGGCCGTGAGGACCTAAAAATAAAATCAATAAGTGAGCAGTTATGTAGATATTCGTGTTATACAACATAATCTTAATCTATAGGTACTCGGGGCAAGCATGATGACTGTTTTGTTTAAACTGTAATGTTTTTCGTAATTTTTGACAGTTAAGCGTGGAATGACAAATGCGGTATTTTATTAATTACGCTTTTACAATGAAGTACTGATGAAGTATTTGTTCCCCCACGCTTTGCTGCCAATATTATAATTCATTTACCATTAATTAGGTAATAAGCATATTATAGAGAACTTCATGAATGTCCAAACGTCAAAACAAGCCATCATACGACGTTTCCCGTGTATGCTTTTAACTTATGAACACATGTAGAGAAAAAGGTGCATATTTTATCGATTTTCGAAATGTTAAATTATGGATAAATAAAGTACTTACAGGTGCATATTTTATCGATTTTCGAGATGTTAAATTATAGATAAATAAAGTACTTACATGGAAGTTTTTACGTTTCGAAATTCTGACGAGCAAAAGTCTTTGTTCGACGCAAAGAAATTTCCGACCATCAAAAGATCCATTCTCGGCAAATTTGAACTATTTGCTTTGATGAATCCTTGTTCCATTGCTATTTTATTGTTTTAATTACACACTTAAAATCCCGATTAAATATTACATACACCGATAACACCAAAATAAACACAGGCCAGACCGACAGTGAATGCGTATATTGCCATAGAACACAGCAAGTTTACTTCTATATTATCTGTAGAACACAGTAAGAAGACGTGAACCTACAATATCGTGACGTCATGCTCTCTGATTCGCTCTGATTGGCGTTTCTCATAAAATGGCGGACTATAATATTTTGTATTTTTATTTTAATAATATTAATATTATTCACTCTTTTAAAATGAAAATAAATACATTTTTATAAATCTTTATAACCTATTTTATTTTTTAAAATCATAATGTCAATGATTTTTTCTTACTGTCATCACGCCTATTCCCAGCACTTGGTAAGTAACTGTCGAACTGTAAAAAGTTGATCACTTGTTGACCTATCCCTTCTGAAACCAGCCTGGTATTCTCCTATGATTTCCTCTGCATAACATTCCACTCTTCCTTTCAGTATTGTAGTCAGTAGTTTATAAGCCGTGCTCAACAGTGAAATCCCCCTATGGTTCTCACACTTAAGTTTATCCCCTTTTTTATATATAGGACATACGATACTTGTTTGCCATTCCTCAGGTATTTCTTCCAAATCCCAAATCTTATTGAGCAAGCTGTGTAGTAACCTGTGTAGTTGTTCGCTCCCATACTTCAGTAATTCGGATGGCATGTTATCAATTCCAGGTGCTTTATTATTTTTCATTCTCTTTAACACCTGCTTCACTTCAATGAGTGAAGGGGGAATGATTTCCTGGTCGTCCTCCAAGGGTATTTGTGTTGTCTCGTTTCTTAATTGTGTTTTCGGATTTAGCAGTTGCTTGAAATATTCCTTCCATCTACATTTTATGTTTTCTGAATCAGCTAAGATATTTCCATCTGTGTCCCTACATAAATTTGTATTTGGCTTAAATCCTTTCTTAAATATGTTTACTCCTTTGTAAGCTTCACGAAGATTATTGTCTTTGAAGTCTTGCTCTACCTTCAGTAGGATATTGTTCAAATAAGCTCTTTTCTTTCTTCTTAGGAGTTTGTTAGTGTTTCTTCTGGCCTGTTCATACGCCTGTCTCTTAGCTCTTGTACTCCGCTCTATGCATAACTTCCTAAGTTTATTTTTATTTTCTATACTGTTATGGCATTCTTCGTCGAACCATGGGTTTCTAGCTTGTCTCTGTCTGTTTCCTACACCAATCTCAGCCGAGTTTAAGATTGCACTCTTGAGTGAATTCCAATCTTCTTCCAATGTTTCCTTGGAAGTTACCTCATTCAGTGCATTAGGCAGGTTGGTACTCAGTGCAGCCTTGTACTGTTCCAATCCACTAGGGGTTTTGAGGGCCTCCACGTTTAATTTTGGGGGGACTTGCTGTTTACAGGGCCTATTATTAGATATACGGCTTCTGTAGGTAGTAACCACCATGTAGTGGTCTGAATCGCAGTTTGCTCCCCTGTAGCTTCTTACATTTAATATACTGGAGGCGCCTCTTTTTTCGATGAGAATATGGTCAATCTGATTATGATGTCCACCGTTGGGAGATGTCCAGGTCCACTTATAAATATCTTTCCTAAATTCACTGAATATGTTACATAATATTATGCACATTATCTTTTAAATATAAATGCATTCCAATTACGAATTTATACGTGCATATTTTATTTATGGTACAAAAAAATTAACAAATAAAATAAAACTAAAGTGATAGAACAAAATAAATAAAATTATTATATATGATTCAAATCATAATAAATTGAATAGGTAATTATATTAAATTGAAAAATTAAGATTCACTTTTTTCACAACTTACGTTTATAAATAATCTGAGTTATGGTGAAGTTAATTTTCAATTATATAATCATGGCCTGCGCTGAGAATTCGTTTGATTTTATTATGATAATAATTTATATGGGATTGTTACTCTATAATCTGGACTTATTGTGATAATACGTATGTACGTTACGGTAGTTTTATTTCTGTATATTTAACTTATAAGACATATTAAATATGGGATTTGTTAATATTATTTATAGAATGGCCGTGATATCCTCTAAAGAAATAAATTTTAATACGCGGCGCACGCCTATTTCCGTGACGTCACTCAACACGACGCGTTCATCCTGTCCCGTCTCTCATTTAAACTGGACTGACTCACATTTACCATATAACTATATCGTGTTACCAATGTATTGCATAATTTATCTGGATTTTTTCCAATGTGAGGATATGTGTCACACCTGTGGTCACACACAATGAATAATATCTTAAATGACCCATTTTGTTGAATAAAATGATATAGATCACCTCAAATTTTATACAAAACTGAAACTAATTCCGATCCCATAGAAATTTAAATAAGAAATGAATTTCGCATTAAATATGAATTAAGATGAATTAAATTTAAAATTAAAGATGAACTCAATTTCTGATTAAGAAGAAAGGTGATAAACATTGGATGTTTTTTTTATTTAATGAGACAAAAATTCAATACGCGAATCAAGGAACATTTGAAAATTAACGAATAATTTTTTTTTTCACAAATTCGGCGAAAAATTTTGGTCATAATAAATCGATTTATGAAAAAATACTTTGTTATATTTAATTCGTTAATTTAAAAATGGATAACCACTCAAAACGGTTACTACAAAAACTTGAAATTAATTTAAAACTTTAAAAAACTTTAAAAAAATACTGGCTTTTTGTATTCAATAAACACCTTATAGAAACTAATCAAGGTTTTGATAGTTATACTGTAGTATGAATTTATAATTTACTCAAACGGAGTCGTGAAGTTAGATAATTTAAAATCATTAGAAACAAGAACATAAATTAAAATCGACGAATATATTTTTTGGGAAGCATGTTTCAACGGAATAGACGGGCTGATAAGAATACCGAAAGGATACCGGGTTATGGCAGGAAGCAGAGTGAATGGAGTACTTGGACCAGCTATGAATGATCGCAACATATTAAATGAAGCCAAAGTTGCCATTCATAACACTATCTTAGTGCCAACCTTGACGTTTGCAAGTAAAATCTGGACATGACAGACATCGAACGAAAACAGAATAAATGCAGCTGAAATGTGTTCGCTAAGAAGAATCTGTAATAGAACGATGTATGTCAGGATAAGAAATGAGGACATAAGAAAAGAATATAAGACGCAAAAACATGTCATTAAAATAATGAAAGTGAACATATTGAGATGGTTTGTCCACACGGGGAGAATGAATGAGGAACGTCAAACGAAGAAATTGGGACTCCCAATAAAGGGATAGCACGACCGTGTGAACGACAAAAGATCACGTATGAGATGATGTATGAATGTTGGCGAGGCGGTGAAAGTGTGCCAAGATAGAAAAATGTGGCATTCGGTTCTCTCTGCCTAGCCCGTGAGGGCCATGGCATAATAGAATGTATATATGTATGTAAATTAATAGAGGTGATAGTATTATAAACAATAATGTTTTGCTTATCAATTGTTGTTTCCATTAGCCGAGATGTATCCGCCAGTGTCGCGATATTACACTACTCCCCTTTCAAGATTGTTTCATCATGCATTACTATAGGGCAGTTGTCACGCGTTGAGATTATATTATGTGTCGGCCTTATGGATCGTTTGGTTCGGTATCTGAATCCTGAGCGAAAGATCCCTGGTTCGATTCCTGGTGGAGACACAGTTTTTAAGTTTTATGAGACGATACATATCATCAGTCTACAGAATGTGGGAACTTGTTACTTGTTTGTTTTTGGGTGCTTGTTAAATTAATAATCGACATAGTAATTAGTTGCACGATAATCTATACAAAAGAAAAATAAAAATATTTGTAAAAAATAATTTGTCTATAACTATTTCACCGCGAATTTCGGTGATTAAATAAATGTATGAATTATATTGTTAAAAGCTCAATTTTTGTTATTATTAAAAACGCCGATGATTCATCCCAGATAATGAAGTAAACCGCAAGTTGTAACACATATGACAAGATTTGTTCCTAGAGTATATTTTTGTTTGTTTCCTTATGTTATTATATGTACGCACTTCTTCTAACGAATGACTCCGGGCTTTATGCAAAAATGGTCTGGAATGATTTTACTACGTCTAGCAACACGTGTTGTATGAGAATACATTCAACATAGGTGTGTATATGTACATTTGTTACATCATGGGTTCTCAAATCGATGTTCGAAATGGAATTACTAATTATAATTGTTGGCCTTCGTGGCTCAGTTGGTTAGATATCTGACTGCTGAGCCAAAGGTCCCGGGTTCGATTCCCGGTGGAGACACAGTTTTTAATTGTGTTTTCAGTCTGGATCTGTGAGACGATTAATATCGTAAGTCTCCAGAATGTGGCAACTTGTTATTGGGTGCGTGTTAAATTAACATTTGACATACTTAGTACCTGTTAGTTACCCGATAAGCAATATTAAATAAATAAATAAATAATTGTTTATCTATCATTGAAGGTATAATTAACGGAAACATACTTTGAGATATTTAATTTAAAAAAACACAGCTACTCTCCTACAGAATTATTGTTGCACAAAATGAAGTGATTTTAGATTTATATAATTAATTTTTTTTTGTGATGTTTGTTTCATTTTTATTTTTTTCGAATATTTAATTTTTTTTTGTACATACATATATTTTTTACTGTTACAACTAACATTGTTCATGAGGTTCACTGCAATATTATTTGATATTTAATCTTATTAATTACAATTAAAATTTTGGTAATTATGTATGAAATATATATATTTTTTACACTATATTTAAAACACCTGTATACTAAAATCTTCTCAGACCTATCGTTGTGTATGGAGCTGAATACTGGGCCGAATATATTTGAAAGCAAAATATTGAGAATTTTTTTGGCCCATTAAACGATAATTGACTTAGGAGGATGCGATATAATCATGACCCACAGGCATCATAATATATGAAGAACTCAATATTGTACAAGTCATAAAAGTACTTAGACTGCAGTGGTTGGGACATGTCTACCGGATGAATGATGATCGTATCGCCGAAAATAATATATTTCAAACACAAATCAAGTGAAGTAGAGCCAGGCTCAAGCTATGATTGCTGGATGACACAGAAGACGACATAAAAGAAAACTGGTGGAGACCGGCGGCGGAGGAAAGGGACATCTGGAGAAAGATTCTGGAGGTCCACACAGAGCTCTAGCGCCAAGGATTATGATGTAGTAGTGTTAGTATATTTTTCCTCTAATGAATCTCTTTTAATCATACTCGTCGTGAATTACTATATTTCATTTTTTACTAATAAAATATATTTGATTTATTTTTATATACTCATGATTACTAAAATTAAAATTTTCACAATATTTATTTACTTTTATTTTAACGTTGTATGAAAAAAATCCTTTTCATACTTAAATAATAATAATTATTTAATTTAAAGTAGGTAATCTTAATTTTGCCATTTGGACGTAAAAAAAACAATTGTTTAGCGATTGTATTAAGATAAAATATACCTAGTTAAAATATTATTAAGTATGTGTCTAAATAAATTTGGTTATAAAACTTAATTTTAAAAATATTTCTTGAGTTTTCTTTGTGGTATCTACGTATCAAACATATGTATTCAGTATAATTCAAAAGTCGCTTCGGAATCGGACGTTTCATGTAAGTCATTCGTGGTTTAACTAAAGGGAATTGTAAAAAAGTAATATAATAGACCTTGACAATGCTGAGACATGTCGGCGAAAACGTTCGGTCGTAGAAAAAATAACCCGTAAAGAAATATTTTATTTAATTAAAAAAAAGATTTATTATTAAGTTCCAAAGACGTTATTTTGATGTAGAATTGCTGTAAAATAGGCAAGTCTATAGTGTATGTATGTGCTTACTGCTCACTTGGTGAAGGCGTCTCAGAATCATAATGGATACATTACCAAAGTGTGGATATGTGTAAAAAACCGGAAATATTTTATGGTGGGATTCATAGCAATATGAAATGTAAGATTTACAAGCGTGGTGATATTTTTATAATGCTGAGAGACTCGTACTAAAACAAACCTACCGCATTTAACGATTGGTACTCTAGTAAAGACAGACCATTCATACATTAGATATACATGCATAATATACTTCTACACTTATATTTATTTTTATTACTAGTTGCATGTAACACATGAGATACAACTGTCGATGGCGATAGTATGTATAAATGAAGAATACGTACCAAACTATTAACACTTACACACAAATTTATAAAAATTTTAAGATATTTTATTTTGCATGTAGGTATGCCAGGATGGGATAGTATGGAGCTCAGTCTTTTTTCCTACCCAGAATATGAACAGCATGACGTATGTTTGTAGATTAAGTAAGTTTCAAACTATTGAGTGATATATTGTGTAGTGTTTACTGCCTTACAAATTGTATGAAACGATGTCGTCACAATTCAATTTTTATAAAAAATGTTAAAAAATGTTTGAGATGGACAACTACAATGTTCATATTTTTTATAGGAAATTAAATTGTCTATTTAGAATGTGGCGGGGCTTTTTTCGATATTTTTAAATACTTTGGAAATATAGGCAGTTTAACAAATACTTTGGAAATACTTTGGAAATATAGGCATAAAAAAAATATTTTTCTTGATAAAAAATGTTTTGAGAAAAATACTCTGGAATTTAAAAAAAAAACAAAATTTGAGATTTTGTATTTTTCTATATTTGTCCCAATTTTCAGCGTCCTAGCTTTTATGGTTTTTGAGATATATGGAAAAATAAAGTTAAAATTCGAAAGTTGATATGATTGAAACGAAAATTCAAAATTCTGAGTACAAAAGTTTTATAGGCCTATAACTTTCTATATTTTCTGATTTTTTTGTCTCTGTGCATTCAGCGGATCAGAAGTTATAAGATGGGACGGTCGCACATACACAGACATACAGACACACACAGACACACTAAATGTTCTACTACGAATTCTGAGTAAATCCATACATATAGAATATTTATGCTACGAAGCCTCTTAGTTGGTGTTTTTTTGACTTCAAAGTTGGAAACACCGTGAAAAATATAGGCCCTGCATACAAATCTCGCGTATCTTGGCTTGATACTTTATTTTTATTTTATTTTTATTTTATTTTTATTTCATTTTTAGAGTACAGACAGTCATAACTACAATGTATAAACACAAATGAGTTACCAGCATATGGACCAGTGAAGACTCTCAATATTACCAATTTTCAATCAAAGTCAAAATTAAATAATAAAAAAAACAATAATTCGATTTATAAACAAATAATTAAATCAATAAATAAATCAATTAATTAATAAAAAGAGAGAAAAAAAAAAAATAAAATAAATAAAAATAAATAAATAAATAAATAAATAAAACAAAAAATCAATAAACAAATAAATAAATATACAAATAAATAATAACAAGAATAAACAATGGAACAATTACTTGTGTCACACGTCACTTTTATTTAGTAGTTAAGAATCGGATGATTCAAGTACACCTCTCCTAAACTGTCCCTTATTCAATAAAAATATGTCCAGGTCACCGAATAACATATTAAACTGCGAACAACTGCGCTGCATAAACGAATTAATAATTACTTTGTTGATATGTTAAGAGAAATAAATTCTCTTGAACAAATCAACAGTTGGATAAGTACCTATATATTAATATACTGACTACGTGTGGAAAAGTTTTTTTTTTCTTTTCTTTTGAACCTTGCACGAAATGCGTCAATAATCAATTAAATTTAATAGAACGAAAACCAAGAATTTTTTATTTAACAATTTGTAATAAATACAATTGAGTTCTTTCAAGAATTGTCGATCGACAAACTAAACATAGCTAGATCATATTGATTGTTATTTTTTTAACAAGCCAGATATACATTTTGTAAATCTTCCTACACACTAAAGCGTTAATTATTTTACGATAGGTGAATGAAATATATCGAGAATATGTAGATCTGAGCCTGGTTCTCTTGTATTGTATTACTATCTAAGTTCAATAACTTGAATATCTTTTCAATTGTCTAGTCTGCCGTAAAAAAATAATATTACACCAGCATGTACAGCATAGTCATGTTTCATTGATACAATCAACGAATATGACGGCTTTAAGCTGTAATTTACTTACTTCATATAACTGTATTTAGTTAGTTAAACGAATTTGACTGTCTCAAATCAACGTTTATGAAGGAACCACATAAACAAGATGATATATTATACAATTCCAAATATTGCGACCAACAATATACCACCAGAAAGTTGTCTTCCCGGAAGACTACAAAAAAAGGGGGAAAGGTGGACCTCGACTTATAACAGATCCACGATCTATAACAGATCCACGAAAAACAGATCCACGATCTATAAAGAGAAAATGAAAAGAAAACTGACGTTATCTATCTTCGAAGTCACCCTTCATATAATTCTAATATTTTGGTTTTATAGTTTACGCTATCCACTTTGTCTGAGGGTGATATATCTCAAGTCTGTGAAGGAGTAACAGTAATAAATCTAAATATTTCGTTGCAGGGTTCTCCGTACATCCGTTTTATGGATGTACTCCACTGATGGTTACCTATTACATATGTATCGTCTTAATATATTGCTTACAATGTGTTGAAACGTAATAAAACTGTAGTGAGATTTAGAAAGCATCACCTTGTGATAGGTATTATATAGGAACGTAGGTAGGTACCCTTTAATACGAGTGCCATGTTGAAGACAAGCAGCTTCGAATAACGTCCCTATGTGTTTACATTTTATTCCCAAGAGGGAATTTTCCAAGTACCAATCTAACTTAATTGCTGGATCCTATATCAGTGGATATGGAATTAAGTCGGGTATGTTGAGAAGAGTTCATTGTTTCGTGTTTCTGAAACTAGTGTCCTAGAAGAATGTTTTCAACGTAGACTGCTATTAATAAAGATTTTGAATTATTCGCCATGCTCCATGGCTTAGGTGGTTAGAAGTCAGATTAAGTCATGTTTTTCAATGTGAACACACGTTGATAGTAAATTTAGAAACTATTCCTGTAACACCGATTACCCCACTTAATTCTGTTGGGGTTTTGGGAATCCATCTGCATACAAATTTTATGACTTTCAGCACTTTAACTGATCTAACAGTAAAATCGTTTTTCTATCAGCTTACAGACCGGGATTTTCAAATAATATATTGATACGAAAATAGCGTTTAAATTCTGCAAGTAAGATTACTGCACCAGCATATATGATGGTTTGCTCAAAATACTTATATCAACAAGTTAGTTAAAAAATATTTTTAACATAGCTATCACATCCGTTTTACAGGATCATAGTCACTAGCTTCGTGTTTCTGAATGAGTTGTTAATTGCTTCTTGATTTACAAATCCGCGTTTCAAATTTGCTTCTCAATTTGCAAATCCGCTGATGGTATGGAGCTTTCTTGTTTTTTCGAAGATGGAAGGCATCGGAAACTATGCTGACTAATAATTTTGCTATAAATACACTGAAAAAGCCATCGCAAGTGCACTTTGCACATATGGTTTTAAAAGATTTTCACTAAATAATAATATAAAAATGGCAAATCAGTGTACATTTTTTATTTGGCAACAATCATAGTTTCAGTAGTGCCTTTGGCGATTTTTTTTATCATATTTCCATTTCTTTGGTTTATTTAATTTTATTACCAAATTTATAGAGTTAATGATTTATTTACTGTATAATGATTTATTTACTATATAATATATCAAGGCGATTGATAAACGATATAGCAGTAGAAGCCAAAACAAGCATTTTTTGATATAACAAAATTAATTGGAATCCTTTCATGCCCATGTTGTTATTGAATTTTGATTATTGCTCTAGATTTCAGTTGACTTCATTCGGTATTGAACGTAATAATTGTCTTATATATAATTTTGCCCTGTGACATAAATGGGGTTCTCAAAATGGTATTTGGTCCCAGTAACGCCACAGCGGAACTGAACCAAGATAATATACTCTTTACGATGTGTACCTATGCTGTAACTATTTGGTTAATGGCAATTATTATTACGATACAAAGTAAGTAATACTAAATAGGCACTTTTGTTTGTATATGTAGGTACTTTTCCTCTGCTACGCGAGGATTCAATGAGTTTGCTTTTGTATCATAAACTTTCATTACAAACCTTTAATGTTGATTAAACGAACACATTATTGGTTAATATTGAAAGGGTTTGTAGTTTTTTTTAATTTCGGGAAAAAAAAATAATTGTATTCGAGTGGTTAATTGTATAAAGTATAAACCTAGTCATTATATTAATTTTTTCATTTAATTTTATTTGTGATTCTAAATGAAATAAACTTTTATGACAAATTTTTAACATTTCAAAAGAGACGAAGTTGGAATATTATAGAAGAACCAGGAACTCAAGACACCTGCGGGGCCCTCGACTGCGGGGCTTGGTTTACGTGGTACTTTACGCGCTTGCGCAACGTTCACCAATGGAATAATTAATCCTTTTTATTGAGTTCTCCATCAATTTTTTCTCAAATTTTCTCCATAGATGGCGTTAGTAAAAAGTTTTTTCGTTACTTCATAGATGATGTTTTCATCTTATTTTCAAAAGAAACAGATTTCCATTTTTTGTAACTTTAAAAATTTGATTGATGCTTACACCCAATAAGAAAGCATAATTGGTGAATGTTGCGCAGGGGCATAAAGTGATTACGTTAACCAGCCGATGAAAGGTCGGTCCTGTAAGTGGCTTCGTCTCTATTGAGATTTTTAAAATTTGCGTATATGCAACTTTAAGATATTCGATTTGAAATAAACTATTAGTGATGTTTAGATTAAAACTACTCTCGTTTACAGTATTTTTATATTGTGATTCTGAATTACAACAAATATACCGTCAAATTTTTCTTCTTCTACCCTCAGCCATCTCTTCACTGCTGAATGTAGACATATTCTAGATATTTCCGTTCATCTCTTTGGGCTTCATGCAACCATCCACTACCAGCTACTGGGCCAATATCAAGGCCGGCCTCAGACAAGGTGCCCCAATGATATTGACCATCAAATTGATATAAAATCAAATAATGCTTTGTCACAAACACCTAGAAAATAGTATAATGTCTAAGAGAGTGATGAAAAAAAGTATATAAGGCTGATAAAAGAGGAACGAAAAGTAGAGGTCGTCCAAGGAGAAGTTGGCACGATCACATAAATGGAATTTTGAAAGATGGAGACATTAGAAGTAAGAATAACAGAAGAGCGTGTATTGGACGATGCATGGACGTGAATGAAGCGAGAGATGTAAGTCTAGAGAGAGGAGTCTGACGTTCGTTTCTCTCTGCCTACCCCAAACAGGGAAATGTCATGATGGTATGGTATGATTATCATCAGCCTGTGTTTGCCCACTGCAGGACATAGGCCTCCCCTCTCCTTCTCCACTCCTCCAGTTCCTGTGCGACTCCCACCAACTGTGGTTTAATAAATCTTTTAATGTCGTCCATCCATATGTTAGGTGGTCGCCCTTGTGGTCTCTTGTCGCCTCTCGGTCTCCACTCCACCAGTCTTTTCGTGCATCTATTGTCGGTCATTCTTGATATTTCTCCTGCCCATCTCCACTTCTGCATGGCTATTCTCTCAACCACATCGGATTGTTTGGTCTGACTGCGTATCCAGTCATACCTCTTTCTGTATGGTATGAACAAGAGATTAATTGAAAGTTTATCGAGCATTTATTTTGTATAGCGATGAATAGAAAATTGATGCATTTGTAATATTTTGTCTCTAAATTAGAAATTGATAAAAAAACTATTTTAGAAATATTGTGTCCATTTTATACAGAATCTACAGTAAATTTTATATTGTAAATTATATAACTGAATTCAATTTGTTAAAATTTTCGATATAGTTTCATGACCTTGGTTTCCTCAATTCTGAGGATCGCGATTCATGATATTTTTTAATTTTATTTATTTGAATCTTTCTGTACTTATAATTAGTATACTGGCGGGCTTATTCCCTAATGGCAATTTCTTCCAACCAACCAGAGTAAATGTGAAATATACAAAACAGTGTGTACCTACTATGGCAATAAGTTAATCACATTACAAAATAAAGAAAGATAGCAACAGAAAAGTAAAAAAAATAGCATATAAGAACAATTCATAGCAATGATAGGAAAACTAAAGGAAAAGAAAAGGAAGAGGAGAGGAAGATGTAATCAGGTGTTGTCAGATAAATATTTTTGTTTTAGCCTTTTCTTGAAGATGTTTAGTGAGATAGACGACGTAATACCAGGACTTAGACTATTCCATAGTCTAGCTGAATGTACTTCAAATGAAGAAATTGTATCTTTTAAATATTAAGAACAATTCAAATATGTCTATTCCCAAAAGGATTTTTTGGCATATCTTTCGCCGCAGAACCGCCCGCAATAGAGCACTCTAATATATGGTCATACTATGGTCTAGTGTATATTATAATATTTCATATCTTGATTATGAGTCGTTAGTAAATAAATAAACAATCGATTGATCGATGTTTTCACATTATTTATGACTATTTGTTATTTGTATGCAAAAGTCGTCTTTGCGTATATCCACAGATGTGTAATTTATTAACTATTCAAGTTATACTATGTACGTAATCTCTACATTGATTCAAGGCTGTGTGAATTACAAATTCTCGCCAACACAACGCTTCTAACAATACATCCATATTTGCAATATTTTTCCTTGGCCATTGAAATGCAATGTTACTGTAGGTTAATTAAACAAAAAGATTCCCCGAATATCGTCTTTTATATACTCGTAAATGATAGATGGTTATTTTTGGAGGTCATGCGTATTGTCAACAGAATAAATACACTATATTTCATTAGAATTTGGCACATTTACTTGGTAAAATCCTTGATATTTCTTTTAGTTTAATTTGATTTTCTATATCAACATATCTAGGTTAACTATTTAAGTTATGTTTCTGTTGTTTTGACCGATATATTTGAGGTCTAAAGATATCATATTTGCTGTTTTCATTAACCCTACTGAAGTTTTAAGCTCTTATTTTGAAGTATAATCAGTTATACTATGGAATAATTTCAACGATGACTTTACGTCGCATCTCATTCTGTACTAATTAATATTTAAGAAAAAAATAAAAATATTTTTCAAAAATAATTCAGTCTGCGTCCTTTGGTTCCATCCATATTTTCCTCATTGCAATAATCAGTAATCAGTCATTATATTAAAGCAGTATTTTTTCATTTAGTTTTGAATAGGAATATATTTTACTATTCTACTGAATTTACTCCTGTGTCATAAAAAACGCCTTTTTACATAATTAAAATAAATTGATTAACTAGTCGGATTTGAGCGGTATACTGCATAAAGTGTAATTAATGCATTATTAGGAAATACAGTAGAGGCAGGCCCAAGCTAAGATAGCTGGATGAGACAAAAGACGATATAAGGGCGATCAAAATTGCAAACTGGAGGAGAGCGGCGGAGGACAGGGACGGCTGGAGAATGATTTTGGAGGAGGCGCCAATGATGAGAAAATACAGTAGAAATGAACAACATTTATGTTTTATTCAAAGTTTTTGTGCTCAAGATTTGTCCTTTTTATCTTTTCTTAGATCACTACACAACAGAAATACACACCTAGAATTTTGATGAGAGACCATGGCGAAGTTTTGTGATTTATTTGTCACACAATTAGTAGGTATAATTTGAATGCAGGACGCTTTCTGAGAATTGACCCGGTCACGGGAGCAATAAGATGTGAAGCTTGATAGAAAATTTCTCGTACGGCGTCTGCTTACAAAGAGTTGCCTATTAAATGCTCCCTCACAAAAGTTATCCATCAAAATAGAGTCAATCATTTTAAGCAAATATATTTTTTTTCGTTTTCTATTTACATACATCCGCGCACCACTTTGAACACGCGGCGAATTTATTGATACCATTAAACTCGTGAAGCCGCAATAAAAATTAAAAGCTTTATAACTCACTTTTGATGAATGCTGTCAGAGATATGTTATATTCCACGTAAATTTTAGCCATTTACTCAACTGAAACCATCAAATCGATATCATTTTTGTACCTTCATTCGTTCTGTGTCGGTAATAATAATGATTCAATCGTTTTAAATTAAATAGTTAAAAAATATTTTTTTTTAAATGAATATGTCCTTGTTAAACAAGTACATATACATCTTCCTACGTTCCCTAAAATAAGCAAATAAATGCTTGTGCTATAGGTGAACGAAATCGGTCGAGGCAGGATTCGAAATCGCGACCACTGGATTACTAGCCCAGCGCGCTAACCGCTCTGCCATCGACCCATCTTATATATTTTATTAAGATATTTTCTTTTTTAGTATGATAAGTAATATAATAATTTCAAATGCGTCGCCATGAATTGATTAGTTTATTCGTGAAAATTTATTCCGCTAATTAATATTGTGTCGAGTTTATTCATTATATTCGTAGATTTTATATAGACCAACTAAACTAAATAATGCAGGATTAAAACCCAACTCTTAATTACTGTAACCATGTCCTTGGTGAGTCTTGGGTCTACCTGTGACCTTTCAACATCCAGTTAGGAGTCAACAATTGTTCTCCAGTCTTTCGTATATTATGTTCTCCGCCGACTATCCAGTAATCACATTTGGTGTACCGAGCAATTCGATTACCTCCATTCTCGGATAAGGTAAAATGTAAAACTTTTCCGTCCGCAGTTCATCACCAAACAACTCATATCTGAACATTATTCGTAGATGACCTGATTCATAGTCACCGTATAGTAAATTATGGATTTGTAAACTGTAACAGTTGCATAAAGGCGATTTATTCTCATACCAAATTCTCTTCAAACCATCACCAAGCAACACGAAGGCTCAAATCGATTCAGCATTTAAATATTTGGTCCCTAAAAATAAAAAGAATGCGACAAAAAGAACCAGAATTCACAGAAATGAGGAAAAGAAAGGCAGGATACAGAAAGAATATCGTTCTATTCTTTTCTATGATTAATGAGCGGTTTCTGAATAAATAATTGTAATGATATGCTCATTGTCAATTTTGTTGCGAATTATATCGAATCCGAATTAAATTACCACATCAAATGTTTCTGTGAAGATTATTTATAAAGAAAAATTATTGTAATTCTATCCATGTTATCGAAAAGAAATACTTGTTCCTGGACGCTCCGAAAAATATGTATCAAATTTTTTTGTGGCAAATTGTTTAGTTTTTGCAGTAGAATACTTTCAAAATATTTCTGTTGTAGGTAATACTTACTCGAATTTTATTTCAATAATGATTTCCCGCTGTATCAAAACTGGAATGGGTTGTCAGCATTTCTTTATGGATTACTATGAGATGCTTTAATTCGAATAAAATTTAATGTATGTGGATTTCAAATGTTTAACCGTGAATTATCCCAGAACCATGAACACAGCGAACAATGGATCCTCGTTTGGTAATTTTATTCGGGTCGAGACCCCGGGTTGTCGCTTCAGAATCACTTACTGCATTAAACTCCTCGCCAGTTTTAATCCCGACACTTTTTTCGTCTGAATTGATCATTTGTCACCATTCAAATGGGATTATTTTTCATCTTAAATTGTTATCCATTGTTTTTTCGTCCCCTCCCGTCTCTTCTTACTCGTTTCATTCTACTCTGTCGAATATTAATAAGTTTTTCGAAAATATTTCTCCTCTCGATATTGTATATAACAATGGCTGATTTGATCACTTATTATGTATTTAATAATACCGTTCATCGATCCATTAATTATATTTTATTGTTTTAGAAATAATTGTTTACTCCGAAAGAAAATTCTTTATACCATCGGATCTTCTATCATCTTCTTTTCTGACTAGAATGAAACTTTTCGAAACCTAGAAGTTTTAAGCAAATGTATTATTTTTATTAGATAGTTTCTAAATCCCGCATGTAATATTTATCAACTTTTTAAATACAAAGATACCACCACGCCATGTCCTTTGTTTGTTTAACGTGGGAAATCCGGGTTTCTTGGAAATCAACTTCACATACTATTCCCATGTTGCATTTGATGATATATTCTTTTGTTTGGGTAAATCTTTGAAAGAATCCATTAATCCTAGTTTTTAACTTTTTAAATATAATTTCTGGTTACCCCACATTGTGGGATATGCCGTGATGGTATGAATGAACTTTTTAAATAAATAACTTTGTATTGGACTTTTAATTACATTTTAATAAAAGTTTCTTGTTATACG
The DNA here is from genome assembly GCA_963576475.1 of Molanna angustata. Classification (NCBI taxonomy): domain Eukaryota; kingdom Metazoa; phylum Arthropoda; class Insecta; order Trichoptera; family Molannidae; genus Molanna; species Molanna angustata. Next base: position 23,093,585 of record OY754974.1, read on the forward strand.
ATTTATATTATTTTTGAAGTGTATTCCTGTATCATTATTTTTATTACAGATTAAATGTTCAAATATTTTTTTAAGTGAGTTGATTTATTACAACAGATTGATTTTATAGTAGGTATCATATTTGAAAAAAATGAGAATCAGATAAAAAATATAAAGTATATTGATCGTGTCTTTATAATTGACTCTTTGTCTTTGGTCAAAAGTCTTATTTAGGAGCACCTAAGTAGGATCCAATATATCCGCATAGTTTCCGATGGGCCTCTTTCATTAGAGGTCTCCTTGTAATATGATTAATGATCAGTAAGATCACATTATCCATTAATCTTATCATCAGAGCGTTGGGACCATAATAAATATATATGTATACCTAAGTATAAATTAATAAATTACACGGTTCCCCTCTTATTAGTCAAATAATAATTAAAAGGGAGAATACCAAGACCTGGCCGACGACGGAGACTGAATACAAACCTTCATAAGTCAGGGATGGCCGAAGGAATATTTAATACCTACATATACATACATACCATCAAGCCATGTCCGTTACGGGGTAAGCAGAAGAGAGTACCGAGCGCCATACTCTTCTGTTTATGCATACATACCTGGCTTCCTTTACAGCCGTGCATCGTACGATACATGCTCGTCGATTGTTCAAGCTTCTGTCGATTCACGGCTTATCCCATTATGTGGTGTAACCATCGACAGGTGTCAGGGGGTGCGTTACCTTATAAAATGAAGCACATGCGTGTGTACTGTGTACCCACCCAACAGTCTCGTCTTACCTACCCAAAGCATCCGGTAGCCTTAGCATCCGATGAAATCCGGGTAATGATGATTAGGACAAAACAGAAAACAGAGGAAGTACTTTTATATTTCGGTGCCTCTTAGCATATCTGCCTCACCAGTGAATGTTACAGACATTCATACTGTTCTTCCTTTCAAAGAACATAATAGTTTGTATTACTTCAAATCTTGAAAATCAATGACCCTCCACGATGAATCGTATGAATCTTCTTTTACTTTCGTTGATTGTTTTTTTTGGCACGGTTGCTAGAGTGTTCTTTCTATGCAGTTTATGTCCCTCACTTAGCGTTTTGTGAAGGAGTTGATTACAGTCACCATATGCAGAGCCGGTGGTGGTATCAGAAGCAAAAAAAAAATACTAATAAACCTTGCAGACATATTGCACTTAAAAGCTACTGCCTGAGTAATTTAGCGCTGTTTTATAAGAATTAAGATCCCAGTAAGCACTGTTTTATAATAATTAAGATCCTCACCCTGTCCATTTCTTCTCATTCGTCAAGTCTTTCTCTCCTGTGCTTCTCTTTCGCGTAATTCTGCCTCCCGCAACTCTCTTCTGATGGTTGTCAGCGATCTGCGTGGTCTTCTGGCCTGTACTGGAATGTTCATTGCTCTGCGTATCAAATTGTCCTCTGGTCTCTGATCTCATAACTTATGGATGATCGGAGCCACGCCAAAGCTTCGTCGGTATAATCAATATCGACATTCCAATTCTTCGATATTCCAATATAATAATTAATGTTAGGTAAAATCGAAGGGCGCTCTCTCTTAATTGTTTTGCTCCATGTATGTCAAAAAGTTATATTCTGCTTATGGGACCTCACGTCGGCCCTTTACAGACCCCTGAAAGTACACAAGAAGAAGATAATTACGTAAGAAGACTTTGGAGAACCGGGAGAACTGTAAAACTTTTGAGACACTGCACTTTTGTAAAAGTGTCATCTTATCGAATAAATGAAATTATATTAAGGAAATTTTCATTCAGTTTACCCTTTTTAATTGTACGTTGTTTATGTTTTTTTAGAACTATATGTTCTCTAAACGACCATGCACCTAAAAAAAGGAGTACTCTAGATTTAGTTTTCCAGGCTGCATCAATGTTGACTATTGACTTGATTCGATACTGTCCGTTATTCCCTATAGGTATATTATATTGATTGATAAAATTTAGTGAACCTTGAAGATTGCGAAGTCGAGAGAATGGACTACTTAATTGGTTTCCTATGTAATATTGTTAAAACTTGATTATAATATTATGGAATCGAAGCTATGCTAAAACTAAAGGATTTGTATCAATAAGACGAATAACGGCGATTGAAATCGAGTCTCTTTACGAGTAATGAAATTGGTACGTGCCAGAAAGAGATGACTGCTTCAGACATTTTTTTAAAGAACATTACCAACCTTATTTATAAGTCGAATTATAAAGATGAATGCATACAAAGTAGATTGATATGGTAGCTCAGTGACATGATTGTTAAAAGTTACTTATAATCACACTTTTCTTTGTCTAGCTCTTCATTCCTGAATTTCGTATCTGTCTTGAAAAGATATTGTAAAGGTTCTCCGACAAAATTCTTCCAATAATCCTGTTGCATATCATAATGGTTAAAAATATACCATCCTTCAGCTTGTCATGTAAGGGAAGTTCGAGGGTCATAGAGGGGTCGGAAGAAAGCAGTTTTCCTGGCTTCGAAACTTCCGGGAATGGACCGGAATGAGAACTGTGGAGGATCTGTTTCACAATGCCCGGGACAGGGAAGCCTTTTCTATGGTGGTCGTCAACGTTGGAGGGACCTGACATGACACGAGAAGAAAAAGAAGTTGAAATTCTGTAATGATTATTAATATTTTGTTGAAAGAATAGTATAACTTTTTTTTTCCATCAAATTATAGAAAAGAACAGAAGTGCTAGATTTAAACATGCTTTTGAATATTTTAAAACATAACACCTGTCTTTTATTAAAGCCTGTAAATGTTTCAAACACATTATTAGGTTTATTATCAAAGATGTTTTATAAATTACTAACCTGTGTTGATAAATTGATCAGGCGTACGATTTATCGAAACTTTTGTTTAAGGATTTTATTAAATTTTCGTGAAACTTTGTCCAACTCCCTATAGGCATTTGCAAGGAGTTGAATATGGAAACTCGGGACAAACCGAAAAATTTTGTTTTCTTGTTATAGAAAGACGAACTTTTTGTGAAATTTTAATGACAGAAAGTTAAAGAAAGAAGTTTCTTCGTAATTTTTTGCCGATCGATCGAGGCCGCCATTCATTTTGAAACACCAAGAGTTTAAATCAAAAACTGCTATGGGATGTTTGAAGGAGAAAGAAACATGAGATGCATTCACATACGCAATATTATTTTTACAAAAAATATTTAGATTTTTCGTTACTTCTACTATACTATAGTAATGACTTTTTGTACACAATTTCTCAATAAGTACGACGTAGATAGTGTATACTGTGAGTTTCGTCGTAATGTTTTTGTTTCTATGGTGTTTGAAATAAAATGTCATGTTCTCTATATAACATTAATCACCAGTTCAATCGATTTCATATCAATATATTTTGTGTAAAGTCTACTAATTAAGATGAGTTTTCCATAGGTATGGTTAATTTCTTCTGACTATTTTGGAAATCGAGTTTTTTTTTATATTTTGTTATAATTACAAATATGAACTCCAAAAAGTCAAACAAAAGTATTTGTAGGTTCGTAATATTTTCATTTAATTTTAATTGTTCACCTAAATTATTTTAGTTTTTGGTCTTTTCAACTTCATTGTTTTCATAAATTAGAGACTGCTTTATCAAGCCACAAGTTAAGCGAGTTAATCAATGAACACCTCCATTTTTGTCTGATATTTTGTGGTTATTCACAAAAAATTGCTTTGCTTCATTCTATAATCTTTTCTCATTGTAGGTATTATTTTTTTATACTCAATATTGATTTACACGAAATTATATTTATTGATTTCATTTATCTGATACACCTCTTAGTGTAAAAATATTGATCAGTTTTTAATTATTACATTGTGTACACTCTACACCTAAAAATGTCAAAAGCCGTTCTTGTTTGACGTTTTTTTAAAGATCAGAGGAAATATCAAACATTATTGACATCAACGTTTACTATTTGTTTAGTTTTATATTTCAATTTTTATTATGTTGATCATCAAAATTCTGAAAAGGGTTTTATTCAATTCTTCTAATTCGGGTCAATGTAACATTTTGACATTTCCTTTTGTTTTGAACGTATTTCATATTATAAACTCAACCCATGTTGATGATGTTCCCAAGGGCTTGTTGAATTTGTTTTATAAAATAGTTTGGTTATTATTGAACAAATTTAACAATCGATGTTTTTTTTAATGTTGACATCGCTCATTGATTATTTTATATTAAATCCATTGCAAACCTATACACGAGTATGAGATTCAGTCGCTATTTAGCAACGAACAAGGATTTGATGTTAATTTACTGTTTAAATTAATGAAAATTGGTTTATTATTTTTAATCATTCTATTGATAAAGCGACATATTCTATCGAAATATTGTAAATATAACTATTATTGTATAATTTTTTAATGAAAATTGTCTGTTTGTATTTATATTTGTAGTTTTTATAAAATGCCACAACATTTATCTAAAATCACGTAAATATTTTCACGTTTGGGTGGCTGTTTACTGTTGGGATTATAATATTGTATATACCTATTGAAAATATGTGGCTTTACCCATTCACCATATCCAGTTAAATTTCTTCACAATTTTCTAGTCACGTTTGCCCTCCTGAGTAAGAATAATTCAATGGATACCTGCCTTTTATTCTGATCAAGTAGACCCGTGTATAAATTTAAATGAAGTTTTTTCAGCAGTCGTCACAAACACGAGGCTTTTGTTCGTAATTCATACGCCCATACGAAACATTGTATCAAAAATGGAACGGAAAAGAGTAGGAGAGGTAAAATTGACGTAAAATAGTATAGGTAGAATAAAACGAGATTAATAATTTTACGAATTTTCATTCCTCTTTTAACAGGACAATTGTTGGTCAATTATTATAAGGGGCCTTTCTATTGACAAAATAAATCTCCTTATGTATTAATGAAATACAAAACTATGTATACGGAATTATAATACAAATCAATGACTACTTTAGCTCCTCTTACCTTCTTAGTCAGAAACATAATTATCTATACGGAATTGTAATACAAATCAATAGCTACTTTTGCTACTCTTACTGTGTCAGTCAGAAACATGACTATTTATACGGAATTACAACACAAATCAATAACTACTTTAGCTCTTCTTACCTTGGTAATCAGATACATAACTATGTATATGGAATTATAATACAAATCAATAACTTTTTAGCTCTTCTTACCTTGGTAGTCAGATACATAACTATGTATATGGAATTATAATACAAATCAATAACTTTTTAGCTCTTCTTACCTTGGTAGTCAGATACATAACTATGTATATGGAATTATAATACAAATCAATAACTTTTTAGCTCTTCTTACCTTGGTAGTCAGATACATAACTATGTATATGGAATTATAATACAAATCAATAACTTTTTAGCTCTTCTTACCTTGGTAGTCAGATACATAACTATGTATATGGAATTATAATACAAATCAATAACTTTTTAGCTCTTCTTACCTTGGTAGTCAGATACATAACTATGTATATGGAATTATAATACAAATCAATAACTTTTTAGCTCTTCTTACCTTGGTAGTCAGATACATAACTATGTATATGGAATTATAATACAAATCAATAACTTTTTAGCTCTTCTTACCTTGGTAGTCAGATACATAACTATGTATATGGAATTATAATACAAATCAATAACTTTTTAGCTCTTCTTACCTTGGTAGTCAGATACATAACTATGTATATGGAATTATAATACAAATCAATAACTTTTTAGCTCTTCTTACCTTGGTAGTCAGATACATAACTATGTATATGGAATTATAATACAAATCAATAACTTTTTAGCTCTTCTTACCTTGGTAGTCAGATACATAACTATGTATATGGAATTATAATACAAATCAATAACTTTTTAGCTCTTCTTACCTTGGTAGTCAGATACATAACTATGTATATGGAATTATAATACAAATCAATAACTTTTTAGCTCTTCTTACCTTGGTAGTCAGATACATAACTATGTATATGGAATTATAATACAAATCAATAACTTTTTAGCTCTTCTTACCTTGGTAGTCAGATACATAACTTTGTATATGGAATTATAATACAAATCAATAACTTTTTAGCTCTTCTTACCTTGGTAGTCAGATACATAACTATGTATATGGAATTATAATACAAATCAATAACTTTTTAGCTCTTCTTACCTTGGTAGTCAGATACATAACTATGTATATGGAATTATAATACAAATCAATAACTTTTTAGCTCTTCTTACCTTGGTAGTCAGATACATAACTATGTATATGGAATTATAATACAAATCAATAACTTTTTAGCTCTTCTTACCTTGGTAGTCAGATACATAACTATGTATATGGAATTATAATACAAATCAATAACTTTTTAGCTCTTCTTACCTTGGTAGTCAGATACATAACTATGTATATGGAATTATAATACAAATCAATAACTTTTTAGCTCTTCTTACCTTGTTATTTATATACATTACCATATTCCAACAAGGACTACCCGCCAAATTGTAACATTCCTATGTAAGATGTCCAACACTTATTATTTGCATAACTCACCAACTAAATTGAATTCATCGGTTGGGAAATGATTATGGTTATCTGACCAGTGATATGTAATGTTCATTACATATCACTGTATCTGACTGATGTTTTCTTCTATTCTATTAAGCACTATAAGGACATATTATTAAACTATTTACAAAAACATATATGTAATTTACTGGTTTGCATATTTATATGTATACAATCTAAAAGGAAGGAAAGAAGATAGAAATTAAATTATGTTATTGAGTTTTATTTTCGTTTTGTATTGGAAATGAATCGTTGTATATGGAAAGGTTTTTTCTGTTTTTGCTAAGTTTATTATTGTTTTCTTTTCTGTGATTTCGTTTTCAATATGCGTTTTTTATGTATATTTATAAAGGGTTAAGGGCCATAAATGATCATAACAAAAAATAATGTAGGCCTTCGTGACTCAGTTGGTTAGATATTTGACTTGTGAGCTTATAGTTCCGGTTTCGAGTCTCGGTGAAGACACTATGTTATAATATGCAATAAACGCTCATTTGCTGAAGTCATATTTTTACACTAAATTTGTTTCATAGATAAGTTATGTTTTTTTTGTATAAAACCATTGTTTTGCATATTTTAGTAAATACATTATGTATTTCAAAGATATTTATGTTGACGTTGAGAGCGAGCGAATATGTAAGTACAAAACGGAATTATATGATGTAGGTACCTATACCAGCATAAGAGGTGTGAGGGTGTGACTAGGTAATTAATTGGTTTCTGCGTGCGCGAGAGGACATATGGTTTTGTCACTAAATATGTGTGCGCATGTTTATTCATTGAACAGTGAATTATAACATGTATAATTACTCCCACAAAATATGTATTAAATCAAAAAGTGTGTTATATTTTCAAGTCAATGAGTACACATTTATTTGAATTAACAAAATATTCACTCACAATCGGACTCTGAATAAGCCCTAGACTGTTTTATTAAATTATTGTCACCTAGAAAAGTTCTTATAAAGAGAAGACGAAGTCATATAATGAGTTTTTCAAGTAATAAGAGCAATTTCGTACTTCTGTTCATTGAGAAGATTTTCTTTACTCACAACCCACGACACAATGAATCTATTAACATTTTTTCATGTTTGATATACATTGAATGCTTTATTAATTTACGGTTACAAACAGTCACAATTACAAAATAAATTAAATAAGACAGTTAATTACTCACATGAATACAAAAAAAAAAATGTATAACTAATTTTAATGTAAGAAAGGATTAAAAGGGAAGATTTACAATACATCTACATGCCACCAAGATGAGAACTCCATAATGATTTATCGTAATATTTACATATTCACTTACATACATACGCACACACGTACATACAAAAGTTTATTACAATGTTAAGTTGCGCTTTGTAGACATCGCATAAATACCCCTGAAGATTCATAAAAATATCTCTATTTCCACAGTATGTAATAAATTTGGAGCATGCTCTTATGGTAAACATTTTTTTGTGTAATTATTACGTTCTGCCGGAATACTGATGAGATCATTATTTCTGGTAAATTATAAGAATGTATCAACAATATTATAAGTTACGTAGAATAATATAATGGGGTTATGTTCTCTATAAATGTAATGAGTTTTAACAACAATGTTTTTCTGACAGGACATTATTACGGTTAAGGTGTTATTTCGTAAATTGAATTTTATGTAAAATTCAAAATAAAACTACTACGGATTGGTTTGATTTGATTATTATACAATCACTTAAAGAATCGATTTTTTTAATGCTACCTTAATTTAAGTAATGGTCATTTTTATAGAGGTCAGTAATAATTTTGAAACATATTTTATGAATAAATTTAATGTGTTTTTTAGAACCGATGTTTTTCAATTTTATTTTATACCTACTAAGAATTTTTATTTGTTTAAATTTGACGAACGATTTATTGGCGATAAATATTGTACATATTTCTGTTAACAATTGTAATTATATCCCAATAATCGTGATCGTTAATGTTATGTTATGTATAATAACGAAACAGCATCCAAAAACGAAAAAATATTGGTCATATCTAAATATATTTTTTTTCAAAAAATTTTGAAAACTATTTCACTAATTTCAAAACATATAAATTTTGAATGTTTTTAAAATATTATAAAATAATCAAAAAATGTGTCCCTCACAAAAAGCGTCAATGCAACATAAACCCCTTTTTAATTGATTGCATTGGAATTATACCAAGAAATGTGAATTTTTATTTTACTTTTAATTTTTTTACATAGCTTACGACTTGTAAATTTGACAATATAATAATAATAACGGCCACATGAAGAACATAAGAAGATTCCGGAGAACTCTAAGACCATGCAGACTCTGCACTTAAAGTGCCAAAGTGAGCTAATTATGAGGAAACAGCTGGTTCACCGTTCACTAAAAGTTAAAAAGGAGTGAAATGTATTATCGATAAAAAGTCTTGAAAACCCTGAAGTTGCTCTTCGAGGCTACAATGTCCGCGTGTCCAATGGGTCCAAAGAAATTCCCTCGGACATCGTTGTTGAGTTCTCGTCGGAAAGTTGACACGGAGAAGTTAATGCATTCCTACAGGATATATTCGGGAGTCTTTTCAGGGTTATCACAAAGCTGACACGAGGACGAACCGGATAAGTGAACACGAAAAATATAACTTTTGAAATTGCCGTGTCCAGTAAGGAATTAAGTGGTCCAATAATCAGGATTAAACAAAAATCTCGTTCTTTGCCACGAAGAAGAAGATATGAGTTTTACTGTTTTGAAATATCGTTTTGGAATTTTTCTATGTATATTGCATTTGTTTTTGTATAAAAAAACCGAAATTCCCTTCAACCAAAAACGTTGTTTACCTCAGAGTATTAAGTAAAATTGGTAGGTTTATATTCAGTTTGGACTGTTTTTTTTTTACACAAAAGCTTTTTTGGCTGTATATCAATTCTACCTCTGAGAGAGTACCTACCGGGTACTGCCAGTTTATTTTGTGAATTCTCCAAGGAGCTGGATTTGATAAGTGAATTGATAAGTACAATTGTTTTCTCTGAATTTATTAGTCCCTTGAAGAAAATAAGGTAAAACCATGAAAGAATATCGGACTCCTACATTTTTGAATCTATGTTAATAGTTTACTTTTCTAGTAGGTCTGTTTGTCGTTTGAATATAAATGTGCTGATGTATTATATTTGTGGATGAATTGTTATTTTTCTTTTTATGCTTTGACTTGTATATCATATAACGTTGAATATAAAAGTCGATTTACTTTGGCTATTATTTATTTTCTTTAATATATTTCAAAAGCTTATTTTTCTTCTTACAGATTCCTTCAAATAGGGTTATATGTTTCTTGGGCGTTTTAAAATGTAAAAGAAATTTATTTATCGCAAAAAGCTTCGTTTTGGTAATTGGAAAAATACCTTCCAATTACATTATATATCAGTACATAAAAGAGTACTGTATTAGAAATTATTACAAAGTAGAGTATTACAAATTTATTAATTTGTGTAAAATATTTATTGATAAAATACCAGAAGTATCAAAAAATACAAATATCAATATCACAAAATATTTTTAGCATGTTCAGTGATACAAACATATGCAGTGTTATTTATAAACGAGGTTCAAATATTGAACTATGGTTGAACCCCAGTTTTATCATGGATCATGAAACATGGATCAAGAGTTGAACCGTGATTCAACTCGAATGTCAAATTGAACTGGCGACGGGGGTAGTTTTAAAACTGGTTCAACTGTATGACCCGTTTAAATAAAATCGAAAGCTTTTGACATAAGATTTAAGAAAAATACATAAAAAGCGATTTAATCAATAAGAATCATTTATTTACGTTGTTTTCGAACAAAAATATCAAATGCCAAATGTGCAATAGCTAGTGATTGACAGAACCATCATGTGGCCTCACATCTTCCGTGTCGCGCATATTTTTCTGTAGCTAGGATAACCAACTGTACAAAACTAAATTTAATATTTTTTTATTATTTTTTTTTAATAAACAGCAAAGAGATCAAAATCAAATGAAATTTATTATTTATTAGTTAATTAATTAATTAATTAATTAATAATTTATTTATTTATTTATCTATAAACAGCATAAATTGACTTTTACATATTTACATGAAAACACATATTGATGATAGAAATATATAGAATAAGAAAAAAAACAAATGGCCTATACCTACACAAAATATATACCTAAACAGTTAAACAATAAATTCAAGAATAAAAATTAATAATAGATACCTACCTATTATCAAACATAAAAAAAGATTTACAAATGGACTCAAAATAAACCAAAACATTTTAAATAAAATAATATTATAAATACAAAAAATAACAGTAGAAGTAGTGTCATTTAAATCTGCAATAGATAAAGTAGACTTCGTTATAAATAAAGAAAAATATATACAAAAAAAGTAAACATTTTACAATCGAAAATATACAAATCCGCACTGAAAATATCACAAGTTGTTTTTCTTATAAAAAAATGCGTATATCGTTCTTTTATATTTATGTTTGGACAGCATAAAAATGTCACCTAAATGAGAGTATTCATTCCCAATATTATGGAGATGGCTGACTAGCGAGTGATATTCTGTCTGTGTGCGTGTATTGTTGAAATAAAATGGTGCTGTCCTTATTTTTTATAAATAAGATTTCAGTTGAATGTGAAATTAAACATTGAACCGTTATTCAACCATGATTTGAGAATTTTTTTTATAAATAATACCTACTGATGGTATTCAACAAAAACGATAATCTTAAAAAAAAATCTAATATTTTGATATTGTTTGTTTCAGGACTTTGGAGCTGAGGTCACCATCGCAGCGCGCGTTCATCTCCGGCATTATGTGTGAATGAGCGTGCTCAGTGGGGCCGCGGGCATGCTTCTGCAGCAGGGTACTGCTGTACCCGCGGCCGGACTTGGCGGCTCCGAGCCCGCTGTCGTGTCCGACTCCGGCACCGCCGAGACCGGACCCGGATCCGGATCGGGCGTCAAGGCCGGACCTGACAGTGACTCCGGATACAGCAACTACCACGATGCGCCCTCGAACGCGTACGGGACGGGGGTCCACAGCAGGTTCGGGAAGATGCCGGGTCTGGCCGCCGGTTCCGGAGCTGGATATGACACGGGGGCCGGATCAGGATTAGGGGCGGTTCTTTCTGCCGGTTTGGGTGTCAGTTCTGTGCACAGCGCAGTGTCAAACAGTGTTGCTAGTGTACAAAATATAGAGGCGGCTTTGGACGTCGTGAGGAAGGATTTGAAGAATGGATGGACGGTGCACACAGGCAGAGATGGTCGACTGTATTATTGCAAGTAAGTTGTAATTATTTAAAACAATATTATTTACTGGACATTTTGTTGATGAGTATTTAATATTAATAATTATATAATAATAATAATAATAAATACTTCCTTGCACCCTGCGCAACTGGCGAGTTTATTGCCGTATGGCAATTTCTTCCAACTAACCAGTGTTTCCAGCCCAGAGAAGCAATGTTTGCGTGAGAAACGAATTTAAATCAATTTCTCCTCTGCTGGGAATCGAACCCAGGACGCCCGCACAGAAACCGAACGGCTTACCAACTGTGCCACGGCGGTCGGCATCTATATCTTCCTTGTTCATCAGAGCATTACCAAATAATGTACAAAAAAATAAAATATATGCGAGGCAGAGTAAAAAAAATGTAGGTTTACCTAATACAATTTCAAAAAAAAAAATAACCTTCACAAATAAAATTCTAAATTCAAAAGAAAAATACAAAATTATACAAATAGCAATATAATACAGGGTGATGGCAGAGCGTTAGCGCGTTGGATTGGTACTCCAGTGGTCGCGAGTTCGAATCCTGCCACGATCGATTTCGTTCACCTATAGCACAAGCATTTATGCTTAATTTAGGGAATTTATATGTACTCGTTTATATGTATTATTTAAAAATTATTTGAATTTTTATTTCATATTGATAAAATTCTATTTCATTTGATATTGATTTATTATGTATGGTTTAAATATTTAACGATAAATTCAATAAGAAATCGAGTCTTTTTACTGCATGGCTACTAGCGAAGTGGATTAAGATTACATTCAGACTTTAGAAAAGTTTAGAACAATAAATGAATGAATGAATATATTTCCAACAGTATAAATATTACAAAGGAACATAATACAATTTAATTTATACTTAATTACAGTTTTACAATAAAATTTTTTTCACACATTTGGAAATTTTACTGCCTCGCTAGACATAGTCTGTTCTGAGGCAGTACTAGTTTAAAATTGCTATGGCTACTCTGCGATCATATGATTTGTTTTCTTTTCAAATAAAAAATTTCAAATAATAAAATATATTTTCAAATAAAAAATTTAAATGGCTACTTTAAGTAGGTAAATTTCTAAACGAAATAAATATGTCAAAGATGATAATTTACAATAATAACTTGTGTCCTTCTTCTGCATAAATTTTTCGGTTTTCCTTTTTTATTGTTACTTTTTTTTCTTTTTATAAAATGTTGTTAGTACTTACATAAACTTTCCAGGTAATTGATTCGGACCACACTCTGTCTGGAAGCAGTTATCTTTAATATATCCAATTTATGATATTATTGTTGAATAAATAAATATATTTTCTCCAAAAGCTGCGTATTAATATACGCTCTTCATCAATTAAATGTCTTATGTGTTTTATTTGGTATTTTGGCCACGTAATTGAACGTGGACATATTATATTATAATGTTAGACATTGGAACCTTGGAGTAAAATAGATGAAACACACCTTCTGGTAAACCTCTGAAACAACTGACGCACTAAGTTAGTGTCCACGCACTGGGAACTATAATTGGATGGGGCGGAAAATAGAGTGCTTATAAAAAAATAAAAAAATTCCATAGGTACTTTTCGACAGTCTCAAATATCTATGTTATGTTTTTTTATGCGAGCTCTATATGGAGGTTTTCACGTGCTAAGCATATCGAGTAGGAACGTAGGTATCAGATGTATTCACTATTAATATTTTTATTCAATAGAAAACCAACAGTTTTTTTAATAAAATAGATATAAATGTAACATTATAATAAACAAAGAAACTCATAACAGGTATTACTTAATGTAATTCATTAAAAATATATAAACATATAAACACAATTATTTAACAATAGTGGATGGGAGAGGGACTAGGGGTTTGAGGAAAGGATGAAGTGGGGAAATATTTTTTTTTTGACATCGAAAATGCAAACGTGAATAAATAAAAATTTTCTTACATTTATGTTTGAAAAGGTCACATTTTAAATTAAATATATCTTAATGATTAAGGAAAGTTTTATAGTTTGTACAAATTCTTGGAATCAATAAATTCGTTCTTAACAATATTCATACGAAATGGTGTAATTGAAAATGTATCATTTTGTCTAACATTAAGGATTGAACTCTGAAACAGATAAGCTGAACTGATAAACTAACCTCACTATGTAAGCAAAACTGTCGAATTAACTTCATATTAATTTTATACGAGTATATAAAGAATACTTGTATATGTAGAATGTAGATATGTTAAGTTTTGAAGGAAATTCATTTCTTCTGTATCATTTGAATTGCCGATTTCAAATAGATTTACGTTTGGTTTATAAAATTTTACGATTTTATTTTATATAGGAAACCCACTTACTAAAACATTTGCTATTTAAAAAATACACAAACATCAATAACGCGAGTAACGTATAAAGAGATGTGTTCGGTTCTTTTGTTCTGTTTACCTTTATATGTATGTATATAGGTATATAGGATTTTTTTTTTATTTATGTATTTGTTTGTTTGCTCACTTATTTGTTTCTTTATTTTATTTTTGTTTTATGAATTATGTATATTAAAATTACCAAACTGAATTCGTCAACCTCAGATAAACCCTGAGGGTTTCGATGGTTGACTGTATCTTTGAATTGTAAATGTCATTATATATATTAAAGAAAATTAAAAAAAAAAAAATATTCTGTAAAATTTGCTTGCCTGCTAATTGTCTTGATTCGAGATGCTAAACACCTCGAGGAAATAAGGTTCAATCTTCACAAATTAAACAAAATTCCGTTAATGTTTGCAAAGTCGAATTAGATCGGTAATTGCAATGGAGGGGTTTAGAGTTTCCAAATCATTATGGTTATTTTGTAACACGGGAGAGTAGACGATTTTGTGATTATAATTGAAAACGGTTGAGCTGTATGCTTTGTGCGAGAAGTTTGTAAGGTTTGCTTTACTGGTAGGTATGTGTATTTGGAAATCTTGCAAAGTATACAGAGAAACGGGAGTAGGTATGTTAACTGCTGGCATATCAGCAAACGCAGCCAGACTTGCCGTATGAACAATGCACGATTGTTAGGGGTTTGAAGCATTTAACCCATGTGCAGGAAAGTAAGTGCCTCTCTATTCGTGAATAACAGTATTTAACTGCTCCTAGGGAAACAATTGATATCGATTTCTTTGATCTCAATTCTGAGGCGGTTATTTACAAATCTAAATCTTAATCTATTTATTTCAATGGTTAAGCAGTTAAGGGTTACTTGCGATTAGGAAATAACAACCAAAGAAACGTGCAAGCTTTATTGATGTCATTTTGGTTTGATTGCAATAATTTCTTTATTAAGATACTTAATATATCTAATTATTATTAGTGATCGCATATTAAATAAATATGACACATCACCTTTTTACTTAAATGATAATCATTATTTATTCAATTTACCAGAATGTTAGAGTATTCGATGGTTTTGACATATGAAATCAGTTTAGAGAATATATAACTTGATTCACTTTACACATAAAACAATCTAGGTGACATTCATACTATACCTACACGTTCGACCTTATATTAATAACAGGTATGAAAATAGTCTTAAAAATTGTGAAACTCTTCACCATTGCTCACACCCTTGGAGAGAAAAATATTGAGTGTTATTACAAAAAATCCAATGCGGTTTCAAAACAACAGGTGATACCTAATTGCTATTTATTTGCGGTTTTTTCTTCTTCATTTATTTGATATCCATTGATTTATATTTGTAACTACCATAGCCGTGTGTTTAATCACCATTCATTTAGTAATTTCTAGGCATTGTACTTTTTATACCTCAGATAATACTAGAAACGGATTATCAAGTTTAATAGGTCGTTTTGTCAGTTATTCGTACATTGCGTGCAACCCGAAAGGTCATTGCTTATTACACCATACAATCTTGCAATTATCATCGCTATTCAGCTAAAGAGACCCTCTCCATAAATGTCGATATTAGATGTATACAATTGTAAATTATAACATTTAATGAAATCAAACATTACGTCTTTTTATACATATCTGTAGTCTTGGTATCTTCTTTTTCGTCGTCATAATCTTCTACGAGTAAACCTACTCAACTTTTTGTGTGACGTCGAGTTGTTCGCATTACAGTAAAATCACTAATACTAATAAAATGAAGTCTAAAAAGCTTATGTTTAGGTAAGAGTGTGCAGTGAGGTTTCATAAAAAATCATCTTGATATGTCTCTAGGATGCAGATACAAAAGGGAAAGCCAAACGTGGTTTCACTGGATTCACGAATCCAGGCCCACGAGCACATGCGAGTCACACGGACTTGCGACCGCGTATGCGGGCTTAAGGGGCCCCTTAATGACTCGAATCACGCTCACCACTCACCCAACATCCTCCGACTGATACTCTACTCCCCTGCGCAACTAAATCCAATAGGACGCGGAAAATGGTGTAAAAAGCATATATTGAGAAAGTTTTCTAGATGTGGTGTCCTGCCTTACGGTATTTTTCCAACTGTCGATTTGTTCAGGAGAACTTTGTTCTCTTAACATATCGACAATGTTTCAAGCCAGGATACGCGAGAATTGTATGCAGAGGTCTACTTTTTTCACGGCTTTTCCAACTTTGAAGTCAAAAAACACCAACTTAGAGGCTTCGCAGCATATATGTTCCATACACGGATTTACTCAGAATTCGGAGTAGAAAATTTCGTGTGTCTGTGTGTGTGTCTGTGTGTGTGTGTCTGTGTGTGTGTTCGTCCCCCCTTATAACTTTTGATCCGCTCAATTTACAAAGCCCAAAATTTCAGAATATATAAACAGTTATAGGCCTACAAAACTTTTATACTCAGAATTTTGAATTTTTGTTTCAGTCAGGGGTTATCAACTTTTGAATTTTTTATTTATTTTTCCATATATCTCAGAAACCATAAAAGCTAAAACGCTAAAATTGGTATAAGCATAGAAAAATACAAAATCTCAAATTAGTTTATTCAAAAAAATTCCAGGGTTTCTCAAACATTTTTTATTAAGAAAAATATTTTTTTTATGATAAATTTATGAGTTAAACTGCCTATATTTTCATTTTTTTTTTAAATATCGAAAAAAGCCGAAACACCCCAACTAGATAATTTAATTTTCTATAAAAAATATTAACATGGTATTAGCACATCTCAAACTTTTTTTAACAATTTTTATAAAAATTGAATGTAGTGACGACATTGCTTCATACAATTTGTAGGGCAGTCGCCTATACACAATATGTAAGAAGACTAAATAGTTTGATAGGTACTTAATCTCCAAACATACATACAGAACCATCATGCTATTTTCATATTCCGGGTAGGAAAACAGGACTGACCTCCATACTGTCCTATCTTGACATACATACCAACATGTGTTAAAATTTTCAATAATTTGGATTTATGGGTTTATAGTTTGATTCTTATTCTTCAACTATACATACTATCGCTATCGACAGTTGGATCTCATGTGTTACATGCAACTAGTCTTATAATTATTATGTTTTACACAGTATCATAATCTAATCTTTTAATTAGAACGGATGGTGGATATGAAGTCCAGCATTAAAAGATATTGAAGTCTGAAATCGATCTTGAATAAAATAAGTAGGTACGATCTTTAAAGGTATTACTTGAAAAATATTGACGTTAATAGGAATGAAAAAATGATTTTAAAAAGTTGTACGATCTACAATAAAGTGAATTTTCAGATGCTGTTTGTTACCTTTTATGTGGATAGGAATGTAGTTTCCTGAAATCGGAAACCTCGACTCGTTAAATCAGAAGTCTCTGCAATATAATCCGTCTCGCCTCAAGGGAGTGACGTTTTTCATTACCGTTGTTCTTTTATGGTTGTTTTTTTTTATAAAGAAGAATTACTCAAATTTATATCGCATTTATTTTTTATAGACCGTGCATTAGGTTATATTCCTTACTTTACCTCCGAGACGAATGAACGTTAAAATTTCGTCGGTAAAACTCTTTGGTCGAAAATGTTACTTAAAATTTCAGGTTGACCCAAAGGGCGCACTAAAAACGGACCTAATATGTAATAAGGGGAGTATTTGATGGTTAGATTATTTACTTATGTACGAATCCCCTTTGTTCGGCAATGTTTGTATTCAAATATCCAATTAAAGCTTTTGGTTTTATGAAATGCCCGGAATCAGGAAACTTTTGGTTTACATTAGTGAAGGTAGGTACCTATATATAATATACCTCCATTATCGTTTATGGCGTTGGACATTTTATTTTATTTCGATATTAATAGTCGTATACATTTGTGATACTTTAAGTTAAAGACTCACCGAACACGGTTTCATTAATACGAACAGTCCATATATAACAAAAAAAAAATTGATTAAAAAATATTGACCGTCTTTATGTGACTGTTCTCTGATTAAATTGGTAACGATAAACAATTATAAAAGTAATCCTTTTTTTTAATATCATCCTTTTATGTACAAGTTTATTCATACACATGCCATCATGCCGTATCCCTGTAAGCGTCAGCATAGAAAACCTCAAGCTATATATTTATTTCGACGTCCACAAAATTCTGGGGGGCAAGTCTGGTTCAACCGGCGAAATCAAAACCCTCACGATTACCTACATCATGGATATAATTATTATATGGAGTTCTATAATATCTTTAGATGTCGTAGAACTCCATATAATAATTATATCCATGATATGGGTAATCACTATGGTTTTGATTTCGCGGGTCGGAACAGACTTGCCCCCCTGGTTTCTAATATTTGCATATTTTAGATAACATTCACGCGATAATATCATTTCTTTCTTGCACTACTTATTTATTTGCTTTTTACTCTCTTGACCAAGATCGATAGCCTCATTTACATTTATGTATGGGTGACATTCCTTGTCTTCTTTAATGATATTATTCACATTATTATTTAGTCCTTTTATTGAACGATACGTCCTCATTTGTTTCTGCTTTGTTTGTATCCTTCGACTGGCAATCTTCATTAATGTGACCATTCATATTTCTTTCTTAATAATCATAATTTCCTGTCATTCTGCCATTATTTCTGCTATAGTTTTGCTGTCATATCCAAGCCTTATTTACATACGTCAATGTCAGCACTACAATATTGCATTATGAATTGCTACTAAAAGAGCAAATATATCATTATCCAGCCATGGTTAAAATACTCAACACAATAATTGTGATTGTTTAACCATTGTGTTCTTAGTTTTGGACATGTATGTTTCCTGCATTCATCACAATTGGATAAACGCTTTTCACAGTTTACTGTTTTCAACAAATTATATCGTGTCAATTCCCATTTATTCGTTGGCAATTTTTTTTCATAGAAAAATGAAGGTTTTATTGCAAAATCACGAGGATAACAATATTTTTGTAGACACACAGATTTCACATATTCCTTTAAATTATTGGACGACCATAAAAAATAATAGAAATTTGATAATTGCACTGGCTGATTGATTATTATCCGTAGTTAATTACAACTTTCTCGTTTTGTTGGTTATAGAATATTATAAAAAATATTTGCATGATATTATAATACTCGTATTTTACAAAACTATTAAATAAAGTTACAATATTATCTGTAAAATTTTATAATTCTTTAACTTTATGATCAAAGTTGTTTTAAATTCGAGGAAAAAGTTCTTGAATCAAAAGGATTGGATGGTCTTGGTGGTAGTTTTTTCAAAATTATAATAAGTTAAAAAAAATGTCCCGTACATAACTGCATTTTAAACAACCGAAACTATTGCACAGATTTAAAAAAAAAATGGTGTTAATAAATTGTAAAAACACTTACTTAACGTGTCCGGGTAAACATGAATGTGTTTTTACAATTTATAATCATGAACTTCCACTGTGTAAACGAAAAAACCTTAAAATGACTTTTTAGGTGTTTGTCATCACGTTTATTAAGGGAAATATTGTTCATGGCAGGTTTATTAAAGCAATTGTTAATAATACTCTTACAGGTTTCCGCCACTAATTACGAGAAGTGTATAGTATCTATCTGTTATGTTTTATTTTAGTCTTTCGTGTTGGCTTGATTTGTCCATTTCCTTCATTTATGCGAAATTCAATCGTATTTGCGTAGATTTTATGTCATCATTTTCAACAGTTTTGTTTGATTTTCAAATGTTATCTTCTCAGTAACTCAAATTTACAAATTGTCGTATTTGGTTTGTAAGACAAACAGCCATTATTAGGTATTCGGGATTTGGGTCGCTTTGAGATCCGTTATTCCTGTCACCAGAAATGTGGCACGGAAAAGGATACCAGGTCCTTTCAATCGAAGATTTATCCATCGTTTTGATTTCACATAACAAAAATGCCGATTTTATTGTTTTATCTGACCTTTGTTTTTTTATATTGTTCTTGTTATTTCTTTCGGCTTTTATTTAGAACCTGAAATGAGATGAATGTGCATTACGTGAAATTGCACCAAAAAATAAAAAATGCAAAGCGTTTACTAATGTAATATTATCATAATTCATTATATGCCTTTATTCACTCCAGTTTCTAACAGTCTTTATCCACGACTTCTTGTCCTTTTCTTCACGTGTTGCTGAAAAGCTTGATGAGAACATTATCACATCTTTCAATACTCAATTCTACGCCTATTTTGAATAATGTTAAAGTAATCATACCTTTACCTTGAATCATTTTTTTATCTCAGTCCAAAAGTATTATCAATATATAAATATCAAAATTTCTACTCGATCACACAACCAGGCAATTGGTATTAGTAGAGAATATCATGATGTTTAGTTCTGATGATCTAGAAGGGTTTTCTGCATAGTGTTTTATGTTACGTATTGATTATATTTGAAAAAGTTTATGGCTATTCATGAAAAAAATATCTATACCAATAGTCACAGGACGTGATTTTATGTATGCACGGCTTATTTCCTGTAAACGTCAAATTGAATCGATTGTGAAATTTCTATTATGGATTGAAAATATCTGGATGTGTCTATCTTACATCCAAGCTTTAGCCTTACACAATTGGTGGATATTTCGTAATACGCCTAAAGACTGAAAATGGCCCACTAAAAATCAATGAAGCGCTCAGCTTTCCTAGGGGGATGCTAACAACGTTCAACTTAGTACCTATCTACTATGTACATAATTTAGACGTGGATAAATCAACAAGTTGAATCTACAACTTTGCTTTGTACAGTTTTTGTAAAGAGAATCTAGGTACGAGTATATTTCATTATTTTACAAAGATTCAACCGTTTATTAAAAAAAAATATGGTAATCAAAACTGTTTAATTATTAATTTAAAAAACAAATCACGATTTTTTGTTATCATATATATATAAACCCATTTTTATTAAACGAAAATCAGTTATAATTATTTTTGTATTTAATAATAATTGTTATATTTCCTTTAAAAAACAGATTACATTGGAACAATATTGAAACATTTTGAATTTATGCAAAGAAAAAAAAAAATTAAATCTGTAAATAAGAATAAATTATATGAATTCACCCATTTTATGGTAGTTATATAGGTTGTGTTCCACTATTTGCCTTTGACTGACTAACTAGAAATAATTCCTGATAATTAATAAATTATCAGGAATATTATTTTTATCGTATTAACTTTATTTTTATTTTTGATTGCTATATTAATTTTATTTATTTGGTTAAACAACGATTACATTAATTGTCAGAGTTTGCTTCAAAGCGACCTCTTCTTCATAAAGACGGACGATAACTGACTACTGTTTAATACACCTAATATTTTAAACAGAGTTAATTGTAGAAACGTTAACTCCGAAAATATTTATATGTTTCTAAAAACACAAGTATATTTTTATTGTATAGCAAATCGATTAATAGAATAATATATTATTCAAAAAAATACTTATACATTCTGGATTGGAATCTACTTTTTTTGAAGTAATTATTGCTTTTCGGCAATTAAATCACTACAAGCACAGTGCACCCTATTGCCTGACATTACTATTTTTTTCGACATTCCACAGTTCAAAAAATAGGCATATTGCTTTGAAGCAACGAAACAATCCAGTCGGCAGTTTACGCTATGTTTTAATATAAATTTTGCTCAAATTTCCATTTGATATTATTCTCCAATGCACAACGCAAACTCATCCGTACAAAAAGTGAATGAAAATAAAACAATATATTAAAGTAGAAATACGATTAGAGAAGCTTCTCGAAGAAAAGAAGCTATTAAATTTTATGAAGTTGAATAACATTACTAAGTTTATATTGCCGAAAGCCTTGTTGGTACAGAGCCGTCAGTGAAAACCTAATTTGATTTAAATTTATTAGACCATCTTCAACGCAATATTCAAGTTGTTTAAATAGCTATTCCTCGGCGCTTTCGCGTACATATAGTCAGTCTGTCTTCCCGTACGAAAAACTTAATCAAAACTTGGTTCATTTGGATTCCGTCTCATTTCACAGCTGGAATCTGAATATGTGTATTGTGTATGCCTTTGTAATGGAAGCAGACTAATTTGTTATTGTGTGCATGCTCCTTGGACCCTGGTGTATGGATAATGGAGTGGCTTTGTGTTTAAAATTACATATTCTGGGGGCGCTGATGTTTGTTTCGGGATTAGAAATTATTATTTAACTCGTTTTGGGATTCAAATTATTTATTATCTCTTCCACTTGAGTCTCTACAAGTCATTTAATCGACTGTGTATTTAAGTCCTATGATATTGTTTCAATTCTCGGAACTACATATTATGTAAAGCTTGCATTGGTGTATGTGCCGAAAATAATATTGATCTTGGATTCATGATGCGCCGTTTTATGATTTTTGAACAATTCATGGCGCATTTTTATGTGTGTTTTGTTTATTATAAACCGCAAAACTTTGATCTTTGTCAACATGTTATCAATTCAGCTTTAAACGGCCACAATCACGTTTAATTCTTGATGATCGTAAGTCACTTTGACTACTTATGTCCAAATTTTTATAGGAATATCTGTTTTGGCAGTCTTGGTATAAGTTATTTACTCTAACATAGGTATCAATTTTAAGAAAAAAGACAACTATCCAAATGCAGATAGTTATTGGCATAATATATTTATTAAGAAATACGTTCATTTATTTTATTTTTTGCTATCCGTAGATACTCGTTATCTCAATGATTAAATAAAATAAATGAATCGTATTGATTTATGCTCGTATTAGTGAGAACATTTAATTATGTAATAATTTCATAATTCGAGCATAGTTTAATAGGGATAAAAAATTATTATTAGCTTTTGCTTATCATTTTTGTTATTATATTATTTCCCATCCAGTTAGATTGTTATTGATCCTAAATATATCGCTTTGTATGGATATTGCCACATCGCTGTCCCTACATAAATTATTTGGTGTGTCCTTTTCCCTTTTTCTGTTGGCTTTTGAAGTATCCTTTTGTATTGTTATCAAAGGTTTGTGTGCAGATATAATGTAATGTTTTATATTTATTTATAATATAAGTATAATTTGGGTTGGTTTCCTAAATAAACTATCTTTAAGTACTATTTCTATACTTATCTTTGTTTTTTTTTCAATAGATGATTCATTTTAATAGTTAATAACATATCGGGTACTGAAGTACACTATCTGATTTCTATAGAAAACATAAAAATGTTCATACCAAGCATTAGAACAAATTATTTCTATTGAAATAGAAAAGATCTGTTCTAAAGCTTATTCGTAAACTTATAACCTAACAGTTAGGTATGTATTTTTGCTATAAATAAACTAAAAATGATTTTTCTCATTAAAAACACGATAGTGATTTTTTTTTGCATAATCGGAATCTCATAAATGTTTAACAAACTACTCACCGTAAAAATAAAAAAAAAAAAACTGTCGTAAATTAACAGTAAAGAAAAGCGTTGTAAAAAATTAAATATGTTGTACCTATACTTCAAATAAATATACATATCTGTCCAGTAACCCATTTTTTTTCTATTTATATTTTGTTTTGAATTAATTGATGTCGTAGTAAAACAAAGCTATTACTAAATATTTTGTTGTGTTCTTGTGTCGATTTCGCTAAAATATTTCATTTTCGTTTAATGAAGCTTCTCCAACTTAATTAAATCTCCAACTTATGAATATATGTATGTTTCTTGCAATACGAATCCTTGTGTATTTGCAAAGGCTGGCACTAAGCTCCTTGAAGTGGTCCATGCTTAATTACAACAACACAGACTCAAAAGAAGGCTGCGCAGTGTATTTTGTCAAAGAAAAGGCGTTTTTCAGCGACTGTCAGTTCTACATGATCCTTCAAAACTTGGTAGTGCTAAATATGATCGAATAGGGTTGAGGCGGATAGCATAAGATAATATAGGTTTTGTAAGTTCTTCGAATTTTTAGCCGTTTTCACATACATGGCAGACCAGAAAGAAGATGAACATCAGGGCAGACCAATGAAGAGATGAATGGACAGCTGAGAGTCTACCTCGCAAGAGATCTCTATCAACAACATGTCTCAAGGCCTATCACAAGAGAAAGAAAACAAAGAAGTTCATAAAACAAGATTTTGTGAATTCAGTAGATTTTTTTATATTTATTTATTACATAAACAGAGAGATTTTTTACATTATCTGATTTACAGGTTTTTTAAATTAATTTATGTTTTTTTATGAAATTGATAGTACGAAATCAAATTTTCGAGTTTTTCACAAAACTCGACTGGATTTTCTTAAAATGACATTAAAGAATTGTAATAAATAAGTATTTGAAACATCCATAACATCCATATATCGTGTTACAGAAGTCAATCTGTTCTCTGTATATGATGCTAACATAATGATCATAACATGTTTTCAGTAATGTAATTATTATTATTTTCACACTTGTTACCTATTTTATCGCGGCGCTGGCCGATTTACTAATGATATTAATAACAATTAAGGACTACAAATAATAACACTCAATTATTATTATTACCATTATACACTTCCTCAATAGAATTAGCAGATCAATGCGTAAATTGTAATTTATTTAAAAGAGCAAAATAAAATGCAACAAACGCATCATCAAGCTTTCAATTGGGAATAGTTCACCCATCCAGATACTTAACATATCAAAGGATTAGGCTCTGAGGAGATCTCTATACTACCTAACAACCCTACTGATTCCCGAATATTAACGTTTAAAAAATCTTTAACTATTCTACATTATTCATTATTACCGTTTTTTGCATTTTTATTATTAAGTTTTTCGATAAATCTATAATTTCTAAATTATGGATTAACGATTTTGGAATAATGCCAGTGGCTGAAATAATGAACGGTAATATTATTATTTTACGTGAATGCCAAAGTCTTTTAATCTCGTTACCTAAAGAGGTGTATTTTCTATTTTTTTCATCAAAAACTTTTATAATATTACTAAAATTTGGAATAGCCACGTCGCAAATATATGTTATTTTTTTAATTTTATCATGTATTATTAAATCGGGTCTGTTATGTTGAATTGACCGGTCAGTTAATATTGTTTTATCGTAATAAAGCGAAATATTATTATTTTCTAAAAATGAAATCGGATCATATTCATAATATGGTTTTATGTTTATCGCGTCAATTAATTTATATTTAATAGCTAAATTTTGGTGTATTATTTTTGCTACTTGGTTATGTCTAAATGTATATTCTGAGTGCGCGAGAAAAGAACACCCCGATATTATATGCTCGATTGTTTCCGGAAAAGCCAAACATTTCCTACAACTATCATCTACTAAATTTATGTCTTTTATTATATATTTTTGATAATTTTTAGTTTTTATTACTCTATCCTGAATCGCTATTATAAAACCTTCTAAATCCGCGTCCAAATCACCAATACTCAACCATTTGTTTGACCAAATTTTGTCAACATAAGATTGGATGAGAAATTTTGGATGTACAGAATGAATTATTTTATTTAGCCACGAATAAATTATTTTATTTAGCCTATTTTATATTTATTGTACCTATAATTATTATTGATTTATTTTAAACTAAGTAAATGACTTTACATCCCGAATCCCGACCTATAATTGTTTTAATATAAGAAATTACGTGTATTAGATCAACAAATTTAATACAAATGATATGAATTGTTTGGCTGTAAATAATAACATATCAAACCTCAAATCACACATTAAAGCAATTTATTTCAAAAATATTCTGATTTATTTTATTTTGCATGACTTTATCGTTTAACAAACAGGTACCTACATATTGTGTGAAATACTAATTTGCCACATTCTGTAGACTTGCGATATTATCTCCACCGGGTATCGAAACCGGGAACTTTGGCTCGGTAGTGAGATAGAAAAAAATAAATACATATTTAATCAACTTAACTCCAAAGGTTGAAAGGACGGGTTTTACTATAATACTGACGAGTTTAGAGAAGAGAAGGAAATTTTATAAATGAATATGTAATATATAGATGAAATATGTATATAGATTTATCTGTTTTCTATGCTTAGAATCTTTCTCCTGTAAATAAAACGGGATTCAAAAAACTGCATCTTTCTAGAAAAAAAAATTGAAGTGGCACCCCTAGGCGGTGTGTCTCATGCTCAACACAACACAAGTGTACGATGATAAGTCTGGAATTGCAGCCTCGTGTTGAGTGGTCTTCTCAGGTAAATATATTATCCTTCCATCCTTGGGGGTGCTGCAAACCTTATATCGGGGAGATTCTCTCTTTCTCTCTCGTGAAACACGTCGAGGGAGACATTTCAAAGGAGAAAATCCACATGGGTCAGGAGAAAATGCCGAAAGAATATATTGTGTTGATATATAATATTCTTCCTCAAATATTACATATCCAGTATTTTTCGTGTAACGATTTATTAAACTTTTCACCCCGATTTAGACGTTTTCAAGATGTCTATATTTTAGTGATATTTAAAATTACGTACGGATCTTTTGAAAACTTTTTCATACGGACAAGGTACGGGCCGGAACTAAAAGTGGAAAATAGAGACAGAGATATATGTCTATCTCAGTCTATCTGGCGAGAATTATTTGTTTTTGGCTTGCGGGCCCTGATGCAACTGACGACTCTTTACATAGATATAAAACCATAGATGAATCTTTCAACAATAAGTCATCACAGTATTCAATTTAACTGTGATATTACTCCATTCTTCTTTGTAGAGATCTTTATCCTTATTATTTATTACGTATTTTTTTAACTAATCGTTTGTATAAAATACATGTTTAATTTAATTCGGTATGGTTTTAATTATTGAATTGGAGATATCATTGTTTATGGACAAAAAACTCTCCTTTTCTCATATAATTTATTAATGATGAAGCCACGAAGTAAAAAAATAGCATTAAATAACTTAATTTTCTGACTTATCACAGCAATAAAGAAATATATGAGGGAAGCGGAAGACGCAGAAGTTATTTCTTTAAAGATTTACTTCCCTTGAATACTCGTATTGATTGTATTTGGTATACCTATGTTAAAAAAAATGTAATATTTTTCTTTTCTCAAAGCACAATTTATTAAGTTACGCTGTCTCGTCAAAAGACTATCGAATCGACAGTTTGTCCATATTATTTGAACAGTCCATGACAACTTGTCGCTGTCACAACTGTATACATATTGTTTTTACTCTATTATATTTACTCTTTGACAGATGATATCGGTGTTGGGATATACAAAGGTTGTGTAGGCAGAAAACACTATAAATTTTTCTATGGCAAATTTGACACCGTACATTGGAAACGTATGAGGATTTTATGCCGTACGGCGAGGATAACTCATTTTTCATACGAAATGTGTCAAGAATCGCGTGCCCGAATAAATTGTTTTAATAGTGTAAAATATGGGGAAAATATTTTTTTATATACCTATTATTATGGCAACTCATGAATTTTGCTGTGGTCGACATACGACATTAAATTATTTGTTCACCCGTCGTAATCTGACGTGTGAGGCTACTGTGGCATTTTGAGGTTTTTGGAAATGACCTTTTTCATATCAGATTGGATGTCTGAGTAGTGCAGTGTTGAGTCATCGTTGTGCGGTTGTTCAATTTTATTCTGTTGGGGAAAACGATTTCTTATGTACTATAGACCTTATACTTATTTATAAAATATGTAGATTTATTTTAGGCTGTGTTCAGATAAAACACTCGACGTCAGATGTATCTGAAGTTGCAAACTATGGCGTTTTTCACACCAACCTCACTGAACGCTTTCGAGCGGCGCGGCGTTTCAATCTGAACGCAGCATCGGGCGTTTTAAATGTCAAATGTCCTTTATCACACATACTGTTTAGGTTACATTTTCATCGAAAGACAACAATTGGGCAATGTTGTACAGCGCAGAATCCTGGAAAACTTTCAAAAAGCTTGAGAAACATTCGTATACAACTGAAATGATTATGCTGCTTTGGGCAGGTGGTGTAACACGGGTAGACAGAATCCGCAATGAGTATTTCAGATGGTCATTAAACGTGGCACCGATAACTGAAAAGCTGAAAGAAAGAACGACGAGATGGTATGGTCGAGTGATTAGTAGAGATGAAGATTATTTTGTATTGAAAGCGCTCAACAGGCTAGACCTAGGGGTAGAGGCAGACCCACAGCAACCTGGTGGTCCAGTATTGAGAAGGAGCTGGCGGCTCAGAGTGTTCCCCTTAAGACAACCCAGGACAGAAGATCCTGACGCATACGTACAAGGATGCCCGACCCTGGATGAACCGGGATAGAGGGGCAAGAAAAATAAAAAAAAGTGTTTATTTTTTATATAATAAATATATTTTCATGGGATAAGAAATCATACAAATCTTATGTCGGATGCAGACCAAAAGCTTAGCTAAGTTAGTTTGCTTAGCTCGCATAACTGAGGTCATTTTTCATACTATCTCACATAGTTTGCGGTCTGCACACTTGTATGAAAAACGACCTTAGCTATGCGAGATAAGCTAAGTTAGTTTAGCTTAGCTCGCATAGCTGAGGTTATTTTTCATACTAGCTCACACAGTTTGCGGTCTGGACACTTGTAAAATGACCTCAGCTATGCGAGCTTAGCTTAACTAACTTATGTAGCTTTATTAAGAAAAAAATATTTTCAATACACAAAATTAAAATATCTATACATTTCCTTGTGGCACATTTTAACTAATATAATTAAAATAAATAAATATCTTAAGTGTCAACCACGTTCGAGTATTTTTATGTTAACTAGTTTCGGAGATAACCGCTCCTTCGCGCGGACAGACTTGAACTTAACTTACTATGTAGGTACCTATGAAATGTGTGCATAATACTATGAATCAAAATGTTGATGGGCGGTGCTTAAATTTTTAGAAGAAGGGGCTGTCAACGGAAAGTTATTAAATAGTGGAGTGTTATTCAAATATAATTGATTATTAATTATTTTTTGTTTTTTATGTGATATTTTAAAACCCGACTACTGAATAATTTTTTAATAAGTTTGAATAATTATTGAATAAGTTTTATTGGCAAATCTGAAAAATTATGACTTTTTAAACATATTTTGTGTTCCTTAATTCTAATGTCGAAATTTTTACAAATAAAAAAAAACCTCACGTTTCATACGTACATATTAATTTTAGAATTAATCTGTCCTGACAAAGTAGCGGTTACGTGTCTGAAACTAGTTGACATAAAAATACTCAAACGTGGTTGACATTAAGATATTTATTTTAATTATCAAAATTTAAAGCAGTCAAATTGTTTTTATCATATTTAACAATATTTTTGCGACAGGAGGACATGTCAGGGGAATTATTTTTTAACGATAAAATTTTCAAACATTATGATTCGGGAACTGTAGACTATACCTATTATAATTTATCCCTGTCTTAAGATTCAAGACGATAATAACAGTATTGGCTGTGTAAATGAGGAAACACCATTGCAACTAATCATATTCGAGAGTATCTGCGGCTTTAAGTAGGTACACTTAACAAAAAATAAGCTAAGCACATTTGATTTTAGTAATTGAGACAGCGTTTACATATTTCTTTGTATTGTACAAAAGGTGAATTTTACATATTTTTAATTTTATCACTTGAAATGAATTTATGAATTAAAAGGCTCTTATAAGATGAATACAATTTCGGTTTTATTAATCTCGTTTGATTTTTACCGATATGAGTCACAATCGTTAATTTCGAATCGTATTTTTACTACCCATGACCGTTGTATGTTATGCTTCATTTAGCATTTGACAATGATGGTGTTGACTTCTCTTTAATTTTATTGCTTGTACATAAATATAAAATGTGATGTTCTTCTTATTCATCTGTCAATTTTAAGACTAAATCATGTCTATGATTATTCAACGGTTTCGCAGGCCCATACCGAGTGTTGACATACCAAGGATTTTTTTGGTTTGTGATTTTTTCAATGAAACACCTTTATCAGACTAATGATATTCTTCGGTAGAATGATATCGGTTACCATTAAATGAAATAAATGTGAAAGTATTGTTTTATAATGTGAAATGACTTATTTGTTTCGTAAAAACTCGCAGGTTTTGAAAAATAGCAACCTTTTGATATAAGCGAATTCCGACAAACAAATATTTAATGGAAAATTTTGTTTTCTTTATCTTATTTTAGAATCATATTTTGACTTCAGTATTGATTTTTTAATTCATCTGAGAAATACATTCGGTTTTTCAAATCGTTGTTTTAAAATCCTTTGTTTATTTTTCATTCATTATATTTTTTCGTTGTATCTACTCGAAGTTTTAAAATATTTATTGTCGGTATTTCTTATTGTGCCTCCTGTGAAGGCTTGTGTATATCAATCTGCTCTCACTTGGATTAGTCTTTGGATTCCCAAATCCAACACTGTCGTTTACCATAAAAAGTGCTCCACATATATATAATATGCATATACATAGAACATTTATCAATGTCTTTTAGCAAAGCGTATCGCCATTAGACAACGTCGTCTTGCAATTTTTCACCTAACTAAAATGGCCGCCGACACAAGAGTCTAAATATGCTAATCCCGGGGCTTAAGTAATTGGATTTGCCTTCCGTCTCATATTTTTCAGCCTAACACTGTTTGGTTAAAAATTATATCCATAAAATTGGGCGGGTAATACTCCGTTGGTTTCGTGGGTTCACCGGTCTGAAGTGTTCATTTTCCCCCGTCCCATTATGGTCCGTTGCCTTATTCTAAATGAGATCTGGAATGAAGATCGACTCAAACCATGATGAGTGTACGTCGAGTGCACTTTAGAAAGGGTCTAGCATTGGAAGTGTAGGACAGTTTTTGGCATTTAATGAGCGATAAATAGTTTTCTAAGAGATTATTAAAAAGCGTTAGCTTATTCGTTTCTGCCCATGAAAACATTTTATACATACGATCAAAATATAAGCGTTTTCTTCTCCATTTTTCTCCGTTCTTTGTCATGTCCTGAACTATGTCTCGGTAAATCCTCGTTGAACGATGTGGTAAATTGATGTGTGTCAGATATTTAACCACAATTTTCAACTGATTAACCACCAAAAATATTGGTCGGTTACTATAAGTTGGCGCGTACATATGTAGCATCCACACATGCATTTTTGATATACGAGGTGTTGAAAAAAATAAAGTTATTTTATTTATTTTTTAATATGTATTTTAAATTTAATTTATAAATTTAGTTATTATATGATCATATTGAAATTTTATTAATTCAAAATGAATGGTCAAACGGTGTTTACACTAAAAGTTATACAAAATGAATATAGAAAAGGAATTTGAATAAAGAAAAAAATATATACCTACACATATTATTTAAGATACATACAAAAAACATGTGATGGTTGTAATAGGTTAAAAGCAAACAAAATATTCGCAATTTATAAATTTTAGATACACCATTTTTTTTATAAAATGTACCTATAGGAAATATAATATAAAAGTAAACATATAGGTAATTACATTTGACACAGGTGTTATTAATAGTGAGAAATTCTGGAAACATTAATAAGTATTAAGTCTTAATGGAATGTTTATATGAAGGAAAGAAAAGAAAGACAAACAAACAATACTTATTATGTACATAAAGTTGAATAAATAAATATCAATATCAATTATTCTCTTCGGTTGAACTGACTAAGCGAATGAAAGAAACACGCTGTATAATCATGTCGTTAGCAATATACAAAGCAATATAGTATTCTCTGTGTCCGAGTGTGAAAGAGACAAGGAGTCTTTTGACTGTGCGTGTGCAGTATGACGGTATATTCTCACTAAGGCAGTGCGTAAATTTTGTTCGCGCCAACTTAGAGTAATTTACCAATAATAAAAAATATGATGTATATAATTTAAAGTAAAACACTTTTTTGATTCTACAAGAATTTAATTTATGTGATTGGCCTATTTCACCTTGTTAGGGCATTTACGAGCTTAAATGACCTAAGGGCGAGCTTATGCTCGTAAATGCCCTAACAAGACGAAATAGGCCTATCGCATAAATTAAATTCACGTAGAATCAACAAAGTGTTTTACTTTTAATTTTAGACATAATTTATAACGGAATTATACAAAATAAAACATCTTTTTGGTATTTTTCTTGTATTTTCTAAAGTAAATTGTTCATTTGAAATTTTTGCTACATTCATTTTCTTAATGCCTTATTTTATTGAATGATTTGGTTTTGTTTCCCTTTGTATGTATATAATAAAATATGTTATTTTTTCTGTTTTATTTTCACGAAGCAATCGATTGTAATTAATTCTTCTTGGGTTTTAATTGTCTAACCATCCGTCTTGGGTAGGTTTATATATTTTCTAAGGACAGTGAACACAAAAGTTTTAATAAATGGCGCCCAACGAAAACTGTCAGACCCTCGAGGGTTAAATGGAAAAATTGACCTCTTCTGTTGTCGCCTAATTAATGGGTCTAATACACCCATGGCTATATCATTTCTTCTAGAATATTCTTTTTCCTCCGATTCGTTCTTTAATATAACAGAGAGAAATATCTCCAGATATTATTGATAGAATTGATCGCTATGACATTGTTTAATCAAGGATATCTTTTGGGATAATATCGAAGGAAGAAAGTAACGACTAAAAAATGTCGTTTTGGAGAAAGCTCTTTTCAAATTATCTTCTAATTTCCTGTTACATCATGAATTATTCATAAGCAACGAACAAAATAATTTACAAATTAATCCAAAATTATTATACCAGGCTTTTAAGTAACTTCAGATGTTAATAAATTATTTTAATTTGTAATTTTTTCGGTTCTATATTTTATATATTTTTTCCATGGGTACTGAATGCTTTAGTAACATTATTTTCATGCTACAGAGTACTTTTGAATAATCCTGAGTCATCAAATGGCCTTATATGAATTCTAAATATAATCAGCCTAATTACATCTGAAGACAATATTTCTTTCTTCAAATTCTGTAACATTTTATTTTATTTTTTAATAAAAAAGAATTTTGATAGTTTTTAGTAAAGAAAATTTCTGTAAACCCCGTTATATTTTTATGTAATTGTTTATAAAAGTAACAAAAATGTTTATATTCAATTAATTGTTATTGTTATTACTTTGGAGAATAATAAAATTTTTTTTTAATAAAGCATCTAATAAATTCGCTATAAACAATAATAAATAAATGGCTGATATCCATCGGGATTGAACAAAGATTTTTATTTTAATTAACTAGATGTCGTAGTTAGAAAATTTTGTATGAATCGACGTGAGGCATTTTTCCGGGGGATTTTTGACGTTTTGGTGGGCAGACCACGTCGTTTTTCTATAGAGTATAACGACTAGTGTGAATTGTTTTCGGATTTATTTGTCGAAAAAAACACTTATCAAATAAACAGTTATCTAGGATGTGTTGTAATGTAAGGAAAACTGCAATATGTTGCCAATCAATGCGTCAAACGCGCGATATTCCATGACTCACTTTTTGCACGGAGTAGGTACTACATCTAGTACCTACATATATTATATGAAAATCTATGGGATTGTTGTCTTAAAATAAATAAATTTTGTAAACATATACAGACCAGTACAGAATTCAATACAGACCGGTCCTAGTGAGGTCCATAATTAGATATTAGTACCTACCTAATGTTTGTAAATTAAATAAATAACAAACTGTCAAGAAAATAATGCCAATAAATGTTTGTATCCTACAAAGTAATTGAAAAATATATCTAGAGAAAAGGAGAAGACACCCCCATCATAAATGATTTTGTATTTAACGACGTTAAATATTATTTTGTGGATTCTGGAAATATGACAGATATCGTTACGGTTAACGACCTTTGTCTATAATAATATTCATTGAGTCGGGTCTAATTTTGTTGTTGTTTATCATAATTAATATACTTTCCTACCCATCTATAAAAATATCTACATAATATGCCTGGGGATGTGAGTTTTACAAAATGCCACCGGTCGATATTGTTAATGTTCAATGTATGTATATACTAACATACTACATAATTATATCCTTTATGGGGTAAGTAGTATGAACATGGATATTCAGGTTCAGCAATTATTAAAAGTATTTTTATTTTTCATTCAAATATACTCTCCACTTCTACATTGTTAATTTTACTATATATTGCAATATACAAAACAATTATAACATTGATGTGCAAGATGTATTGCTGAAATTTAACCTCACATAAAATAATCTAAAGAAATCATATTCATTATATTTAATTTCATTTATATAAATGACCAGCAGCGATTTATTGTTTTAGTGTACCGAATTTACTAGAAGCTTCTCGTTGCTTGGGAAATCCAGAAAGTATATGCTTAAATATAGTAAAATTTTATTTATTTGCTATCGCTAACGTGAATCATTCTAACGATGCTCGCCTATGAGCCATTCCATTAAATGGAATGGTTAGCGGTTATATATAATAGAACTTAAATATACGAATATTTATGTTTTAATAATTTAAATTTTTATCAAAGAAGTGACAGTTACAAACATTTTTTGAAAAAATAAGGACACCTCACACTATTAACTCACTTTTTTGTATTCGATTGTACACTAAATAAATAAAAATGTGTTTAAACCACTGACCAAAACTATTTGATACATGCAATCATACCTGGGTTGAGATATTGTTTATTATACATTAGGCGCATAATAAAAAATACGGTTCTATAGAATGTTATTCCTTGGTACATTTTTTAAATCTAATTTATCCTCTTTCTAAAAAGTGTAGTCTTTTGGGATTTTGTAGACACTGTAAAACACGCGAATGAAACTGAGAATGGAAATAAAAGAATTTTGCTATTTCTCTTCTTCCATTGATGTCGTGTCACGTAAATATTAGGTTAGAGATACACCTAGAACATTCTTGGCTACCATGTGGATTTAATCACGTTTATCAAATCTTAATGTTGTACAATGTGTTTTTGAGATGTCCTAAGGATCGTGAAGTACATTTCTTCCTATCCTAGAAAATAGAACAGAGTCTACGTAATTTCAAAATCTCGTAATTTTCTGAATAAAATAATTTATGTAAGTAAATAATTTATGTTTACCTATTCATAACATAATAAGATGGGTCGATGGCAGAGCGGTTAGCGCGCTGGACTAGTAATCAAGTAGTCGCGAGTTCGAATCCTGCCTCGACCGATTTCGTTCACCTAAGCACAATCATTTATTTGCTTATTTTAGAGAACGGAGGAAGATGTATATGTACTCGTTTAACAAGGACATATTCATTTTTTTATTAAAAAAAATAAAAAAATAAATCCTAAACTCAAATATGTGATTGAATCTTTGTAGAAGATAGGCACTTAAAATGCGATAGAAAGTGATGTGTTCTGATTCTTCTACCTGTGCACATAAATTTTCTGTTATTAAGGTGTCTTGTATGGCAGAAAACGTACGAATGTAGAAAAAATGCAGAATTTTTTTTTTTTATTTATTTTTTTATTTTATTTAACAGTTTGTCAACAGCTATATAAAAAATTACAGATCAACATTTTACATTTAAATGAAGCCAATTATAGACGAACATTATATAATTATTATATTATACACTGGTTAAGAGTAATAACAAAGTTTTTAACTAAGTTAATTGAAACCATCTCGTTACTGCAGATTCCACGCAGTACACACACAGTACCCACCTACGTGTACATAAATAAATAAATGTGGAATATCCAAAGAATATTCACGCGGCTATACGCAGGTGAATACTATATATAGGTATAGTTTTATGGCCCCAGTCAAATTCGTGTTATTTGAAATTAGCTAATTCGGTAGTGCGGGTGACCTATCCCCAGCAACGAGTGGCTTCAAATAAATACAAAAAAAAATATATTTATACAGAAGAAAAATAAATAAAAGTTAGAGCAACGTGTGCGTGTGTGTTTAAGGGTGTGTGTGTGTGTGTGTGTGTAATGTGTGTGCGTGTGTGAGTGTGTGTGTGAGAAGAGAGTTTTGTATATTGTATTGAAATTAAGGAGCCGGAGGGGAATTATGAAGAATTGCTATGATTTGTTGTTTAAAATTTGTTTTATTTAACATGAAAGGGTCGATTGAGCTAAAGTGGAGGTTATAAGCATGGCAACTTCGGTTTATAAATGAATTTTTGAAGGAGTTTGTTTTGAAGGTAGAAATTTTAAAAAGTTCAGTCTGTCTTGTGGGTCTTGCAGGGACTCTATAGCTAATTAGTCTTGTTAGTTCAGGGCAGTTAAGCATATTATTTATTATTTTGTAAAGGAATAGAGCATCGGTTAGAGTTCTTCTGTTTTCGAGACTCATAATATTATAAGTTTGTAGGCTGGTGTAGTAGTCGTTTACATTTGAAATACCAAAACGGTAGTTTAGCTGTTTTATAAATAACTTTTGGATTCTTTCAATCCTATTTTTATGTATATGGTAAAATGGGTTCCAAATGCTTGACGATGATTCAAGATGACTACGAACGAGAGCATAGAATAGTGTTATATACGTTTTGCGCTCTCGGAATTGCTCGGAATTTAGCCCGTATTAGGTAATTAATATCTTCAAGAAAAGGCTAAAGCAAATATATATCGTCGGCCTTTGTGGCTCAGTTGGTTGGGTATCTGACTACTGATCCAAAGGTCCCGGGTTCGATTCCCGGTGGAAACACAGTTTTTAATTGTGTTTTCAGTCTGGATCTGTGAGACGATTAATATCGTAAGTCTCCAGAATGTGGCAACTTGTTATTGGGTGCGTGTTAAATCAATATTTGACATAGTACCTGTTAGTTGCCCGAAAAATAATATATAAATAATATACAATATATAAATAAATAAATACTTATCTGAAAACACCTGATTACATCTTCCTCTTCTCTTCCTTTCCTTATCCTTTAGTTTTCCTATCATTGCTATGAATTGTTCTTATATGCTATCTTCATTGTTTTTTTTTCTACTTCTGCTATCTTTATTTATTTTGTAATGTGATTAACTTATTGCTATAGTACACATTGTTCTGTATATTTAACATTTACTCTAGTTGGTTGGAAGAAATTGCCATTAGGCAATAAGCCCGTCAGTGTACTAATTATATGTACCTACAAGAAGATTCAAGTAAATAAATAAATAATGTATTTTGATATAAATATGTATTCCACACAATGCATGCGGTATAAATTGACATTTTCTGATGTACCTACATTAGAAATTCCACCTCAAAAATATTTCTAATTTTCTCCTCTTAAAATGTTGCACTACCATTGGCAGATAGTTTCTACATGATGGTGTGACATAGGATACAATAGCAGCAAATGTCTAACTATGTGTCTGGAAAAAAATCCTTCAATGTTTTATTTACATATTTGGTTTTTATACTTGAACGGAGATAAGTAGCGCAAATTTCATGAGCTGATGATCCGTAATTGACATAGAACCTTTGAGGATCCCTCTCAATCGGATTGTATGAGGCGGTCGTGTGAAAACACGATAGTACGCAATATTGTCGATATTGGATAAAGCAAACCATTTGGTTTATCTTTGATATAAATATTATGTACCTACCTACTCGATGTCATAATATTTTGTCGGTCCTTTCATACATTTCAGTGACCGGTAATCTTATTAAGAAGTTACATACATTGTCGTTTTGTGGTGAAACTCCACTATACATTAGTTAACAGTTTGTTTTATTTTATCAACGGAAATTTTAGGTAAAATTGGTTTCATTTATAACGAATACTTTCTAGAATTTAACTAAATACCTCATTTTTGAACATACTTTTCCGAATCATTAGATTATTTTGATTTTATTTTGAAGTTGACAGGCTCTGAATGCATTTGAACAACTTAAATAATCTTCCGTCATCCTTTCATTCATACCATCACGACATTTCCTACAATGTGAGGTAATCAGCGATAGATGTGCGGTTGTGCTTAACCTTACAAAAGGAAACAACACATGGTGTATCCATACACATCAGTCTCGTCTCACCTAAAATGGCACTACATTCAAAATGGGTGAAGGCCGATATTATTTTGATGTTAGTTTGTCTATTGTATTTTCGATTAACCGGCTCTTATGGGACACCCGAAAAGTATAATAATATAAATAAGTGAAAGCAATATTCTATACCGGTGCTTTACATCATTAATAAAATTACTTCACGAATAAAAATGTTACTATAAATTAATTTTTACTCTTTTCTAGGTTGTGTAAAAACAATCTTTGCATGCATATTTATGTATCTATTGTATATAATTATTCAAACAAAAATTTAAAACTCAATTTTCCACAGTGTGAGAGCATTTTGAATGTTTTGATAGATGAAATCATAGATAATTTCGTTGTCTATGGAAAACTAATCAGCTTGGATTTATTAAATCTTACGCATGTCATATTATTAATATTTATTTATAGTTAAGAATGAATAATTTGTACGTTGATATGTTATAAAAATATAAAATTACTTGGTTATAGTTCTATTGTATTTATTAGATTATTGACGCGTTTCGTGCAAAGCACATCGTCTTTATTCTGACGATGTGCTTTGCACGAAACGCGTCAATAATCTAATAAATACAATAGAACTATAACCAAGTATTTTTATATTTTTATAACATATCAACGTACAATGGAGTTCTATCAAGAATTGTCGATCGACAAACTAAACTTAGAATAATTTGTAGTTAAGAATCTAAACAGGGCATAAAATATCATAGTTTACCATATGTACACAAAAAAATCACAGCGGAATTCAGTATGTAACATCTACGTGATACCAGTTGAGAAAAAAACACTTGAAAATGTAGAATCATAACTCATGAAAGTAAATAAACCTGAAAAGCAAGCAGTTGTATTTATGTATGTATAGCAATCGTAGATTTAGATAGATAGATTGTTAACATATCGGTGGTTGGTACAACTTAACACAAGTGATAAACTGTGTTTGGAAGTTGTTTTAGTAACGGAAATACGGAATGTATCCAAGTAACTTTGTTTCAGCTGATCAAAGTAAGTTTCCTATGTGTACATTGTTCAAATGAAAAATACTAGTTAAGAATTCGTTTGTTGTTGGTTTTATTGGGTAGCTTTTGTGTTTTTTCTTCGCCACTAACGCCCAATTTCACCAAGCTTTCTTAGCGTATAAAACCTTTTTTTGATCTCAGTATAATCAAACAATCATATCACCGCTTATGTAGTTATGTATGTCGGCGCATCAACTTTATAGTGAATCAATGATTTAAATTAAATACAAAAATTTGTATATTACCACTTGTTTATTTTACTTATTCACTACATGTTTCGGGAACGTCCGTTCCCTTCCTCTGGTGGGTAAACTGAATATTATGTGTGTGAGTGCGGTGTATGGATAGTGGTGTTGTAGAGGTGGGGTTAGGACAGTGAACTAGGGGGAACGTTTGAAGAAGGGGTGAGGAGGAAGGTTGTACCAGATTATTAATGATCTTTTTTTTAAGTATTTTGGGCTTTTTTATTTCAAGATTTTTTAAATAATTTTGTTTTAGTCCTTAAGTCTGTTTGTGTAAAATGTAAAACTTTGTATTGTTGAAGTTGTGATTATTTTCTAT
Source organism: Molanna angustata (assembly GCA_963576475.1). Classification (NCBI taxonomy): domain Eukaryota; kingdom Metazoa; phylum Arthropoda; class Insecta; order Trichoptera; family Molannidae; genus Molanna; species Molanna angustata. The sequence continues at coordinate 23,133,500 of OY754974.1, forward strand.
TATGTGATTGGCGTATTCCGAAAAATTGTTATTGTTAAGGCATCGTTTATGTTCGTTTAGTCTAGTTTCAATTGTTCTGCCAGTTCGTCTTTTGTATATACAGTTACAATCTCCACATTGTAGTTCATAAACCTCACTGCATAGAAATTTATTGGGGTTTTTAGTGAATCAAAGCGTTTGACAAACAAATTTGAGGATCTCGTCTCACAGTTTTGCGTTTATTTTATATTGCTAATTTATCATTGAATATAGATCGTTTAATTGAAATTGTATCCATACGAGTATTTTAATCAATTGTTGACTGTCGACATAAGACTACAATGGCGAATTGCGTCGTGATACTGCACACTGCACATGCTTGTCCCACTCACTGCTTTACTGTGAATACCCAAAATATACGCACGATATCTTTCTTTAACATATTAGTAGTAATATTTTAAAGTAATAAGTAGTATTTTGTTCTATAAGAATCTATTTTAGATTCAACTACATCTGTTTTTCTGGACGCTTTTGTTCCATCGGATGATCCGCCTACCCATAATGAATTCATAAATGGGTGCGTGCTTTTCAACATGACATTCCTCAGACACCCCTTTCGCCACCACTTTCTGTTGAGGAACTCAATTTAATTTTTCAAAAATTGCTCCTCTTTCCAGAAAAAGTCATAAAAAATTGTCCTGATCCTGAAAACTCACATTACTTCCTAAGAACTTAATAGACGGCTGTCTATGAAGTAAACCTTTGAACACCTGGTTTCGGATCGTTGTTGGGCAACCCTATTTAAGAGATTTTTTTTTAAATAAAAATGAATATGTCCTTGTTAAACAAGTACATATGCATCTTCCTACGTTCCCTAAAATAAGAAAATAAATGCTTGTGCTTGGGTGAACGAAATCGGTCGAGGCAGGATTCGAACTCGCGACCACTGGATTACTAGCTCAGCTCTGCCACCGACCCATCTGTCATTCGTTTCTCCGAATCTGCTCACCATCACGTCATATATTGATAGGAGAAACATTTTTTTTTTATAATTTTGATTGTTATTTTATTATGTAGGTACTACTTAGTTGAATAGGTACTTACTTAGTTGATATTTGTTTTGACGTTGGTGAGATTGTCATTAAACGTATGTCTAATAGACTCGAAAATTTCTTCGGAAGCGACTGAGAATTAAAGTAATGGTAGGTGAGAGATATATTGTGTACGAGTTGGGAATGAGTGGTGCCATAATATATAACTGACTCAGAAGGGACGAAAACAACAATCAAAGGTCAGAGACGTTCCTTGACTGTGGGTTAAACGGTTCACTGACTTTTTTTTGTTCTCCGAATCTAATTGTCCAAACGAAAATGTTATCGAGAATTTACAGCAGACGCAGAAACGAAACGGAGAATATGTTTTACGGTTTATTAGATTACTGAGTATTTTGTATTAAATTCTTCATGGAAATATTTTATTTTCATATTTATTTACTAAAGGCAAATATTTAGGACTATTTATTATACAAATATAATGATATTAGGATGGTTAGTCGGTTAATCAGAAAATACCTTCATATGTTTAAAATGAAAAGTAAAAACATAAAAAAACAAGTTTATTTATTAACTCAAAGTAAAAGATTGGTGGGTTGAAATGCCATTAATTTTAGTACTTAATGTAAATTGACAAAGAGTTTTGAAATATTTTTTTTCTATAAAAGAAAAATGTATATCACTAGTTACATGTAACACATGAGATCAAACTGTCGATGGCGATAGTATGCATAATCAAAGAATACGTACCAAACTATAAACAACACAAATTAATAAATATTTGAAGATATTTTATTTTCTATATAAAACGTGTAGGTATGTTTGTCAGGATAGGATAGTATGGAGGTCAGTCTGTTTTTCCTACACAGAATATGAAAACAATATGATGGTATGTATGTATGTTTGGAGATTTAAGTATCAAACTATTAAGTCTTCTTACATATTGTGTAAAGGCGACTACCATACAAATTGTATGAAGTGATGTCGTCACTAAATTCAATTTTTATATATTATTAAAAAAAAATTGAGATGTGCTAATACAATGTTTATATTTTTTATATAAAATTAAATTATCTAGTTGCTTTTATTAAAATTTGGAAATATAGGCAGTTAAACTCAAGTACCAAACTATAATCCCATAAACACAAATTATTTAATATTTTAAGATATTTGATTTTCTATACAACACTTGTACCTATGTATGTATGTCAAGATAGGATAGTATGGAGGTCAGTCCTTTGATCCTACGCAGAATATGAAAACAGCATGATGGTATGTATGTATGTTTGGAGATTAGAATCAAATAATTAAGTTTTCTTAGATATTGTGTGTAGGCGATTGCCATACAAATTGTATGAAGAAATGTCGTCACTAAATTCAATTTTTATAAAAATTGTTAAAAAAAGTTTGAGATGTGCTAATACATCTTTTATATTTTTTATAGAAAATTAAATTATCTAGTTGGGGTGTTTCGGGTTTTTTCGATATTTTATAAATATTTGGAAATATAGGCAGTTAAACTCATAAATTTATCATGAAAAAAATATTTTTCTTAATAAAAAATGTTTAAGAAACCCTGGAATTTTTTTGAAAAAACCAATTTGAGATTTTGTATTTGTCTATCTTTATACCAATTTTCAGCGTTCTAGCTTTTATGGTTTCTGAGATATATGGAAAAATAAAGTAATAACCCCTTCAAAAGTTGATAACCCCTGACTGAAACAAAAATTCACAATTCTAAAAGTTTTGTAGGCATATAACTGTTTATATATTCTGAAAATTTGGGCTCTGTAAATTGAGCGGATCAAAAGTTATAAGTGGGGGACAGACAGACACATACACACACACAGACACACACACGGACACACACACAAAACTCACATAAAATGTTCTACTCCGAATTCTGAGTAAATCCATGTATGGGAACATATATGCTGCGAGGCCTCTAGTTGGTGTTATTAGTATGCAAAAAGTCCACTACACCATACAAAATTTTCCTTCGTACACGCATCTAGGCTTAACTAGTTGCATGTAACACATGAGATCCAACTGTCGATAGCGATAGTATATATAGTTGAAGAATAAGTACCAAACTATAAACCCATAAATACAAATTATTTACTAGTTGCATGTAACACATGAGATCCAACTGTCGATAGCGATAGTATGTATAGTTGAAGAATAAGTACCAAACTATAATCCCATAAATACAAATTATTTAATATTTTAAAATATTTGATTTTCTATACAACACATGTACCTACATATGTATGTATGTCAAGATAGGATAGTATGGAGGTCAGTCCTTTGATCCTACCCAGAATATGAAAACAGAATGATGGTATGAATGTATGTTTGGAGATTAGTATCAAACAATTAAGTCTTCTTAGATATTGTGTGTAGGCTACTACCATACAAATTGTATGAAGCAATGTCGTCACTAAATTCAATTTTTATAAAAATTGTTAAAAAAAAATTGAGATGTGCTAATACAATGTTCATATTTTTTATAGAAAATTAAATTATCTAGTAGACACACAAAACTCACATAAAATGTTCTACTCCGAATTCTGAGTAAATCCATGTATAGGAACATATATGCTGCGAAGCCTCTAGTTGGTGTTATTAGCTTGCAAAAAGTCCTCTACACCATACAAAATTTTCCTTCGTACACGCATCTTGGCTTAATAATGTCGATTCATTAAGAGAATTGAATTCTCATGAACGAATCGACAGTTGGATAATGTCGATTCATTAAGAGAATTGAATTCTCATGAACGAATCGACAGTTGGATAAGTTAGTAACCTCAGCCAAAAACAGGTACTTAAAATATTCGACCTATTTACGCATTGGTACATGTAGGTAAAAAAGCCAAAAATGAACTAATAATTCTGGCGCAGTTCAGGGGTGACATCTTTGCGAAAGCATGTTGCTTTCATTGTTTACAAACCAATTTCTCAATTGATGGCGTTACAAAAAAAAACTTCGTCACTTCATAGATGGGGGTGGTGTTTTACAGCTTATTCTCAAGTGAAACGATTTTAATGAATAACATATTAATAATACAAATTGGATTGATAGGCATACCTAATTGGTAAACGTTGCGCAAGCGCATAAAGTGAAAACGTAAATCAGCCGATGACAGGTCGTATACCCTGTAGATCCCCTGATTTCCCGGTTCTCCTATATGTTAATAACATTATTTCCAGAACAAGATCACAATGAAAATGTTATATTTGTTTTTTAACAGCAGAGAAAATTGAACTTTCATATTTATGTACTTAACCTATATTATCTCTTATACGAGTATATTACATAATGATTTTTATATTCGATGATATATGTGTCTATTGTTTGATTTAAGTCTGAAAGGATTACGTCGATATTGTTTACCGAAGTACGAGTATCTTTCGAACAGATTTCGACAATTCGAATTCTCTAATACTCTCTTATATATTTGGGATTTAAACTATGTAGATATAGTTTTAGAGTTTATGCAGACATTTCTACATTATCATTATTCATGCTTCATGGTTCGATTTGATATAGGTACCACTTATTTTATATTGGATATTCTCCTACCAAAATGATGTTTATTTCTAACATCTATTTCTTCTTCTTCTGGTACCCTGTCAGAATCACTCTGGTGAATCCCTCTCTGTCCTGTGCTGCCCGGAATATCTGCTCCACAGTTTTGAAGAAGCCAATCCATTCCTTAATATTACACAGCCAGGACATCAGTGTCCTTCCAGTCCTTCGGCGACCTTCTATCTTGCCCCTCAGTATTATGAGTTTGTCACCAGAACTGTCTAAGGGATTTTGAGCATTCTGCGATACAATTATATCTCATAAGCTTCCACCCTGTTCACGGTGATAACTTTCAGCGTAATTTTATCAATGTCAACTGTTTGAAGATTTAGGACTGTATAGTCGTACAGTCTTTGAATTGCACAATAAACAATATTATGCTGTGTTTATGCCGAAGAACACCAACCTTTGGTGAACGGCAAAAAAAAAACTTTCAGCGTCACACAGTTATATTATATTTATTTTTATTTATTTTATATATTCAATGATTCATATATTTTTTTTATAATACACATAAAATCTCAAAATGAATTAACAACTACATAATTTTGATTATAACACTTATTACTATGTTACAGTTATTACAAAAAAATAAAACAACGAAAATTACCATAATTTGTGTGTACAAAAAGAAAAACTACAAAAGGATACTAAAAAATCAATCAATGTTAATTAATCAAATACAAGCATTTATTTGCTTATTTTAGGGAACGTAGGAAGATGTATACGTACTTGTTTAACAAAGACATATGCATTTTTTCTATTATAAAAAAAAATTAGATGCATAGTAGCTAGGATATTAAGGACAGGAAAATGGATAGGAATGGGAAAATTAGAAAAAGAAAATCAATCATTGAGAAAGCCTCAACATTTTCCTAAAAATGCCCGGTGACTCAAATATGTCAAAACCTGCAATCTTTGCACCAAATTGTATACATGTCATGCTTTATAAACAAGCACATTTCTGGTATAGTTAGTTCGAACAACAGGCGTATTGAATAAATTGTTGCTCCTTGTTAATCGCAATGTATTAGGTACCTACCTACTCCTAAGGCATCTAACAGGTATTGTGTCAAATATTAATTCAACAGGCACCCAATAATGAGTTGTCACATTCTGGAGACTTGTGATATTTGTCGTCTCACAGATGCAGACTGAAAACACAATTAAAAACTGTTTCTCCACCGGGAATTGAACCCCGGACCTGTGGCTCAGCAGTTAGTTATTCAACCAAATAAGCCGCAAAGCAGCCATATAACCTATATTTACCTAGGTTTTTTTTTTTAAATAAATATGTATTGCTTGATTGTCAATCTTAATATATCTTCATCGAATCGCATTCTTTCAAATAAGCGTTAAAATACTTATAAAATAATATATTTTACATAATCAACAAAAGGCTAAAGCAAAAATATTTATCTGCCAATACCTAATTACATCTTCCTCTCCTCTTCCTTTCCTTGTCCTTTAGTTTCCCTATCATTGCTATGAATTTTCAATATGCTATCTTCCTTCTAAATAATCTCCCTTCATCTGTTTAAGTAAAAGTGTATGTATGTATGTATGTTTATTTATTAACGTGTAAAAAATAAATACATTTTCTTACACCCAGTATAAACCAAAGAATTTAAACAATGTTGGAATAAAAAACAAATTTACATTGTATGACTTATAAAAAAAAACAATATCCATTAATATCAATAAAGGAAGCACATAAATGAAATGGGTGCTCCATGTTAGATTTTGATTAACTGCGTATTGAATCTGTGGATTGATTTCCAGTAAATAATTCAATGTGACCTTTAAAAAATATTAATTGGCTACGTGCAAGATGTGCAATGTCCACTGAGACGTTTATTCAATAGTCTGATAGTAGAACATAACAGTTTTCATATGATATAGTTCTGCCATTTGTTTATAATCTAATTTCAAGGATGTTTTAAATATAAATTCAAAAGTAGACCTAGTATTTGAATCAGTGCTCAAATATCTCCTTTGATTATTTTTAGTATTCTTTCTTCCTTTGAACTAAAATAGAATGTGAAAAGGAATGAACAAGGTGGACGTTTTCGAAATGTTTCGCTGTTGGTATTACTCTCCTGGACTCCACTCTCCGGGGATTTGCGATTGCTAAAAGACACGACAGCGTCTGGTAAAAGACTCATTTTTCTAGAACGAATGAGAACAGTCTAGAAAGAAAATACGTTATTATGACAAGAATTTTTTTGAATAGATGCGAACAATCGTGGGTTAATATGAAAAAGATTAGTGGATTGTGGCTGACATTAAATTCTCCAGTCTTCATGACATTAGTTATCGCACACTATGAAATATTTTGTACCTACTCATTCCTGGTTTGAGATGTACAGATAGCATATTTTTTTTTCGAAAGTTGATGATATTTGAAAGCATTTCAATGCATCGGATAAACATTATTCAATAAACAATGAAAGAAATTGAAATTTTCCAGAGTGTTAGAGCATTTTAAAAGGTTTAACTAGTGAAAATATAGAAAAAGATTGAAGCGTAGTCTATGTAAAACAAACGGTATTGAAGACCGTGTTGCTTAATTGTTACATTTAAAAATCCTTTCTTATTTGTTGTTTTTTTCTTTGTTTTCAGGTAAGTTATTATCGCACTTGATCATGTTAACTATTTATTGGTAAGTTTTAAAATATTCATCATTAAAAACTCTACTAGTAATTTCATGTACGATTGTACTTACTTGATCACATCTTGATCTTACTTGATATATGTACTTGATCAACAAAATCGTAGATTGAAATTGTCTGGGTTGTACGTAGGAAAATAAGTTTTTCTTCAATAGTTGACAAAATCTGAATGCGTTTTCATGTACTTAGTACATTTACATTGTATCTTAATATGATTTTGCTATTCGTTAGTGGCACATTTAAAAATTATAAATAAATAATAATATATACAATAACTTTGTTTAAACCACAAATTTTGAGTATTTATGGTCATTTCCGATGCCAACCGCTCCTTTCTCCGGACAATCTTATACTATACGGTATAAGTTTGTTCGTGGTTTATACAAAGTTATCGCATATATTTTTTTATTTATCATTTAAATTGTATATATTATTGAAAATTAAAAAATCATATATGCCCCCTATTACATACATAGTAGTGAGTGAAAATCAACGGTCGATATATCGAAATGTGAAATTGAATATTTTCTCTTGGAATAATAAACATAATATTTGGGATCGTATAATCTAAATTTCTAAATAAACCTACATAAAAATAATACCATACAATTCTATGTATGTAAACACGTAGGTCGGTATATTGGAATCATTTTATGTATAGATACGAGTGTATTGTATATATGTACACCTATAACATTATTGAAAATGTAGATTAATTCAAGATGAGGGAACATTATTCGCTGTATGGGAAGACAATTGGTTGGAGGACGTCTGTCTTATTAGGAATTCAAGGGAACTTTAAAAGAGTAGGTACCCAGTCCTCACCAGTCATGCAGAATTTGAATTTCCTGAATACGGGAGGAGCGTATATTCAATAATGAGAACGACAAAATGTATGTAGAGAGAGAGGTACATCTAAAAAGCCGTATGACTATTTACTATGGCCACCTCAAAAAAATACAAAATCAATCTTCAATCCTTTTTTGTGAATGATTAAGATTATTTGGAGTTTTAGTTTATTGTTGTTCTGGTGTTTAGAGATACACGCTTGTGTTGTGCTTCTTTTTGTAATGTAATACACTCCCGCATACCTGTCGCTTGTTACCCCAAATTGTGGGATATGCCTTGATGGTTTTAACGAATGATTTTATTGTGCTTTAATTATTTGGAGGTGTAAAATATAGTTCAATCAATAAATTGTTTGATATTCTTTATGCTGTTGACAACACTGCTATTTCTGAAAGCTATTTGGTAAGTCTCCATCTTGTAACTAATATTAGATAATAATAATAGATTTTTAATATATATTTTTTAATGATATCATTGAATTTTGTACACTAATGTATTTTGATGTTTTATTTAATTAATATTATTGAATGAATTAATTCAGACAAATACCCAATTTTCATAATATAAATATTATTTGTTTTTAGACATGGTCAAGAAAAAATGTTAATTTACCCAAAATAATAATTCTAGTTTGAAGATGTGTTTTATTTTCTGACCGGACCATATTTATAAATATATTTCAATTTGTGGTTAAAATCAATTGTCATACGACTGTAGACTTGCCTATCTACCAAGAACACTGAATTCATATAATAATAATATGAGAAATCTTTGTCATTGAGATTTGTATGAAACTACACTCCGTACATAGTTTGTCGAACAATGAATAGGAGACAGCGTCGTAGTTTTTTTTCTTCTTCTATAAGATGAAAATTAATAAAACGTGAAGCGGTGACCCATTTCAAAGACGACCATCGCGTAATATGATTTTATAGGAGACGACAGAGAAAAGATTTTTTTTCCTTTGAATAAAGTAATAGGAATTAATAGTTTATTTTTTCTCGTTTGTTTGTTCCCACCATATTTAATTGTTGTTTGATTCCACTCGATTTATGTCTTTATTATCAAAGTATTTGAATCATATGAAAGTGTGTTTTCTCTAAAAACTTGTTGCTTTTCAGTTTTAATGCTCATGTATCCAATTTTCATGATTTCCAATAGGAATTCCCGGTGGAAAATAACGCACTTTTGACATCTAGCTGAAAATAAGATATTTGCTTATGGCCGGGGTCCACTACAGTTGTTGTTAAATAGTGAAGACTGAATAACTGCATGAATACTTCTTCTTCATTGGTTTCAATCACGATGATTGGTTAGCAGCAATGCGATATATCTCTTCCTCCACTCCGCTCGGCTTTCAACTCTGTGTATGAGGTACCTACACTTCATGTCGTGGCACACCTCTTCTAGATACTCCTGGCGGGGATGTTCTTTGCCAGTTGTTCCCTCATGAATAATTAAGAATTTGCCGTTTTTGGTTTCATCATTGAGGATGGCGTCCACACCAAACCACTCGACGAATGGCCTCCGTGTAGGACGTTCTTGGGGCAGATGGAAAGGCTTCAATAATTGATGATACTGTTGCGGACTTGACAAGGACCTCAGGATCTTCTTCTTTCATTGGTTCCCATTACGAGGATTTGTTTTTATTAGTTAGGAGCTCTTCTGATAATTTGTTGATAATATTGAAGGATGTGCTGTAAACTGACGATCTATTGCCTGTTATTTTCACTGGTTTCGTGTTCCATGAGAGTTGTGTATTTTCTTTAATTGTTAATCTATCAAGTACAGAGGCAAGGCTGAAATGGCAGCGGTCGGCGAGACAATACAGTGTCAGATGGTCCATAGAATCCTGAAGTAGATGCCCTGGACCAACAAAAGAGGCGTAGGAAGACCACTAAAATGGACAGATGACACTGTCCGACATGCGGATCGGTGATGGCAACAAACAGTTTAAAACAGAAATAAGTTTAAAAATACTTTCAGAAAAGCCTTAATCCAACAGTGGATCGAACATGGTATTGGTTTTATATGAATATTCCTTTTCTTTTCATTAGTGATGTCAGTCAAGTAAGTAGGCGGTCGTCCTTTTAATCTTTGTCCTCTACGGACCTTAAGAATTAATCATCAATTTAAAAATATAAGATGAATCATCGCTATACAAATAATAGATGTAGGTACCTATTGTATTTATTTTACCATAATAGTTCAACCCACATTGTTGACATCACACACTAATGATAGAATTTATTATGTTGTCGAAGCGCTGCGTCTCAATTTATTGATCTGATAACGACTTTTATAACTGCTGTTTTGCCATCTTTACAGGCATCAGTATTATAATTATTTAAGTAGCATCGTATGGTACTGTGGCCGAACTAAAAATTTTCAAAAAATTATGTCATGGCAATTGAAAAAAAGTGAAATGACATCATTTTAGCTAGAAATTTACACAATAAATATTCACGTAAAAGACATAATTTGAAATCAACTCTCTGATTTAAAAAAATCTAGCTTTGTTATTGACAAAATGATAAATTAGTTTTTTAAATACAAATCCACAACTACATACAACTCTCGTACAAGCATGATCCTGCTAATATGTAGTTTCGCCACTGGTGTGATGTCTTTTATATTATAATTTGTCTTATATAATTATTATTTCACTCTTGATGTATCTTATATACATTATTATTATCATTTGTGTTATGGGGCAATAATTTTCTCTATTTAACCACGCTCTGAATTCTGTTAATGAAACCGAGAGTTGTTGCCTGTTTGTTGAACAATGAGTGCAAAGAATGAATTGGCATTACATAACACCATATTTCTTCATTTCGCGTTCACAATGCGTGAAATCTTCATGCGAGATTCACACGGCGCTATGACATATTGCTATTTACTTTCAGTATCCATTATGGTGTGATCTCGATTAACTATATTTTTATAGCGCGATTGTAAAAATGTTTTTTAATTCTCTAAAAATATAATTTGGACGCAATTCTTATTAGAGATATACGAGTAGATATGTTGATAAATGATTTTTATTAAAGAATGAATATGTCCTTGAAACAAGTACATATACATCGTCATATATTCCCTAAAATAAGCATAAATGCTTGTGCTATAGGTGAACGAAATCGGTCGTGGCAGGATTCGAACTCGCGACCACTGGATTACTAACCCAGCGTGCTAACCGCTCTGCCACCACCCTTATATTTAGCTAAGGTACATCTTTTTAGTAAGAACTGTATTTGGTACGGACGCTATTCTTATTTATGATGCAATATATTATTTTTGGGATTATTTTTATTTATTTATTCAGCAACAAACAGGTACAACTACTTAAAACAAATAACATTATGGTAATATGACATAAGTAAAATATGTAGTGCCCCAATTACGTGTTACCTGTTACATAATATAATACACACATAATTATAATTTTAACATACAAACACTATCGTATATATGTGTAAATTCTTAAATCTAAATAAAAAAGTAAGAAAAGTAAAAGAACACAAAGTTGTCATTGCTTGGTGAGACTTTGAGGAAAATAGGAAAAGGAGGAGATAATGGGAGAGGAAAAAAATGCACACAATTTGTACATCAGTCCACCCTCCCAGCGAGTGAAACCCTCAACACTCTCCTGAACTTGTTAAATGAGGTAAGATTCATATCGATGTTGTTAAAAAAGGTGTTGAAGTTTCCAAATGCCCTTTGGAGAAAGGAACTTTGAGCATAATTCGTGGTGCACCTGGGCATTCTAAAAGTGAGAGATGTCCTAGAACTTCGGAGAGGACAATTAAAACCTATGTTAAATATGTCTGTGTCATGCACCTTGGCATTAAACAATCTACCTGATCTATTCAGGAATGAGTTCCTGCAGTAATTGGTGCTACAGTGGGGTATATGAAGTTGTATGTCCGGGCGTCTAGAGTCTAGACGCTAATCTAGGAGCGACCACACCGATCCTGCTACGCGGTATTGAGCTGTCAACGTAGTTATTTATCACCTTGTATAAAAATACTAGATCGAGTTGATCTCTACGCTCTCTGAGGCTGGTGAATCTATAATGAGTCAGAGAGGCATCATAGTCCCGAACTACACGGTGAAGGCCATCCCGACGCAGCAACGCTCGTAAAAATTTCCTCTGAATTCCCTTTATTCTCCCGATATGTACCTGATACTGAGGGTTCTAGACTTGACTAGCATATTCCAGAATAGATGGCTCCTTTTCATGTAAGGTCCATCAAGGAGCGTTTTCAAGAGCCCCTGTTCTTTTAAATTATCTTATTTTATTATTTCATTTTTAAACTAACAATGTACCTAAAAGTAAAGTACAGATAAATTAACTTACATAATATGTTATAAAAATATAAAAATACTTGGTTAAAGTTCTATTATATTTACTGGATTATTGACGCGTTTCGTGCAAAGCACATCGTCAGAATAATGCTCTACAAGACTGAGACTAGTGGTTATATACAAAATTTACATGACAGGTGTATAAAAATGTTGGTTTTTGAACGGTTGAAAAGAAGTTATATAATGCAAATGAATCTATACAAATCTACGTTTTAATACAATGTGTATATATTTTTTTATATTTTTATAACATATCAACGTACAATGGAGTTCTATCAAGAATTGTCGATCGGCAAACTAAACTTAGTTAACTTACATAAATAGAGATATTATCCACTCCACACATTGATTATTATTAGCTTATCCCCTTCCGATTCAGGCCAGTTATGGGTCATCTTAGTCAAACGCAAATTTATGATTTTATTTTGAATGGCGCTATTTATTATTATAAATGTAAGCGTTGATTAATATTAGCATACTCACCGGGTTTTCGTTGTGGTGGTTGTAAATTAATACCTGTTGTAAACTGATTAATATTATTTGTTACCGGTTTCGTGTGTAACCACTGCCTCATCGGGCTTATTTACAAACTGAATTCTTTTAGATTAAACATAACATTGTAACAAGAATAAATACATTCCTTAAAAAAAGCGAATACTTGTGTTACAGGTGAACTAAATCGGTTTAAGCAGGATTCTCTTCCGATCCTCTATAGGTAGCAAACGTTTATTTAAAATATCTGAATTTTTTTAATATACCGTAATAAAAACCCACTGTTCCATTTTATGTTTTTCGCTTCGGGGTTTTATTTACCCTATACCTATCACAGGGAAAAAAAGTTTTTGTTGTCTTTGTATAAAATATGAGAAATTGTCAGATAGCACATCAAATCTTTGTGTTAACTTTTTTTGTTTTTGCATCTTTGAGCAGAATTATACCTTGGGGGAAAGTAATAACGTTATACCGATAACTCTTTTGTGGAACTTTCGATAAGCGTGTTAAAGAAGGAGAAAAATGTATTTATGAGAAAAATCACCGCTGACTTTTATATTTGAAACGAGGGGGTTGTGGTCTACACTAAACTCTATACATTGTATCTCCTTGAAAGGCAAGACCAAGATCAGTCATGGTCAAGCATACCCGGTCATGATCTTGCAAGTCTTTCCAATTTAACGAAAGATTATTTAAAAATTATCTATAAAATGTTAGTAACTCGAGCGAAACTTAAAAATAAATACCTGGTTATAAATACAGAAGCCTGGTTAAGTAATTTGCTGATATTTATAATGATTTGTTTACTTGTTAGACAGCAAGACTCTTGCATGTAAAATCTTTTGGTCTAGCAAGACTCATTTTAGTTATTTAATATTATAAATATTCTCGGGGTTTGCTTCTTCCTCAGGACGGATTTTGTCGTTCGTCAGAAAGTCTTTATCTTTTCTCAGGAAAAAGTTGTGGCTTCTAAACCGATCTTACCAAAAAACTGTTTCATGGACTTAATTGCGCTTTCAGGTTCAGGTTTTCGACGGTTTTTCAATGCGGCGGGAAAAAAATAGAACGTGTTCTATTTTTCAATGCGTTTTGTATCGTTTTTGGAAAAACAGAAATCTGTAAAATCATTCGTTGCAGATAAAATGGCTGCCGTTTGTGTTGTGTTGACTTTGACGTTTGACGTTCGCGGTATATTTTGTTCATTTGGCATCTCTAAAACATTGCTATGTTTTAAAATACAACAAAAAAGCGAGGATCCAAAGAAAATCAAATCGTGTCCGATACAAGCCAAAAATATGAGAAATGCCGCGAAGTCAAAAAACAATATATAGGTACAGCTAAATGATACAGATAATTTAAAACTTTGTCCAACGTCAAAAATATAATGTTGTGATTCTTCACATAAATGGCATATTTAATTTTTCGTAATTGCAATAATACAGGTGGCAAATAAATGAGAAAATAATAATCGCGTTAAGCGATGTTTGGAGTAACCTGTATTTTGGATGCTGTTATAAGCATTGGAATCCGGACCGCGTTGAAAATATTGTTTGTTTTAAGTGTGCTTTGGTCTTGCACGAGTTTTCCTCATCACCAATTATCATATTTGGCAAAACGGGACGTAGAAAGAAAAAAATATGTAGCTCACAACAGGTGGTTTTTACTCTTCCAAACAATCGGATTAACTTATAAAATACAATTTCCTCCTTTAACGTTATAATGCTTGTGTCCTTCATAACTTCTCTTGCACGATCTTATCTGCCGGTCCATATTTCTTCATCCACGACGCTCTCGCAAGGCGCGACAAATAAACGACCCGTCATTTTTCTGAATTACTCCGTCCGTTTTCCTTGCCTTAAGTTATTTTTATTTCGTTGGTAGGTACTCCTGACGGCACAACCAGGGTCGGATCCATCATAGGTTGAAATAGTAGGTACAGTTGCGACAGGTGCAAAGTTATCTGGGACACCAAATTTAAAAGAAAAGAATCAAAAAATTGCAAATGGGTTACGGTCAACTCTTAACTCTCCACTACTTAGTGTACATTTTTTATTTATTGAACATTGTATAATAAAAAAAATTGAAAATATTATTTCCAGAAAGATAAGTTTTGACATATGAAATCATAGAAAAGAAATGGACTTTTAATATCGCCCACTTATTATCACTCAACAAAAATAGCGTTTATTGCCAAATTTTTTAATTTATTTTCTCTAATTAACCTGTAAATGTTCAACTAGCAATTAAACTAATTCTACAAATAAGTATAAATAATAATTTGTGTGTCTCATAGACACTAGAATGGCAAAAAAAAAAGACACAGAAACGAATACGCCATACGTGAAATTTATGTATGACGTACATACAAAAATACCACGACGAAAATCAAACTATGCACTTATGCACTTTACATACATGATTCACATCGAGAAATTCATGATAAAAATATGCTTAAAAATTGTGAAAGTATAAATCTCCATTATTCCATATTAGGTACCTACTTTGTGGAGTGTAAAATCACAAAATGTAAGTGAAACGTCAAGTAAATTCGGTGCAGTCGTACGATATTTTGATATTATATTCTAACTCCCCCAACCTCCAATCCCAGTCTTCTTTTTATCACACCGTCACGTTCTGTGTTAGTTGAAAATTAGACGGGAGTAGAGAATGGTTAGTTCCTTAACTGGTCGCATAACTTCAATAAATATCTGCTGATCGTCCCACACTAGCTATTCCCATTCATTCTACTGAATTTCTCAGTTCCTATTTTGAAGTACAATCATCAAGACTATGGAACACCTTAAGTGATGATATTTCGACGTCTCTTTCTTTTCACATTCTTTCTTTGTTGCTGTGTCAAGTGTTTATCTTCTGTATGTTTTTTGTTATAAATTTAATGCATCTAGTACTACACTATTTATGGCCTCACGTTGCTTTGGTTGGTTGAAGGAAATCGGTTTATGGCAATAATCTCACCATTGTAAATTTTATTAAACATGAAGTAAAGTAAAATGACATTTATAAAATGACAACAAGACAGTTAATAAAGTATCGATGATTGCTTTTCAAGAGAAGCTTTTTTTTAATCTAGTGCGTTAGGCGCCGTAGTTACAGTGTCGGTCCTGGTCACAACACGTAAAGTACGTGCAATTTGCCATCGTGGTTATAATTCTCTGCCATTTGCTGAGTGTTCTTTGAATAGCACGGAAAATTAATCTACGTAAAAGGAGGCAAGGCCAATTCACTGTTCCTATAGTTTAGGATATCCTCATATCAAAATATATCTTTTTACCGTCGCCATTTTGGAAAATCTACAATGATTTCTAAGCGTTGTTTTATTTTCTTCATTGTCGTCCGCCGTAGCTTAGTGGTGAGGCGTTTGGATTGTGTTTTTTTAACTAGGTGCATGAGTAATATAATAATATATACAATATATATATCCGGTCAATTCAACACAACAGACCCGATTCAATAATACATGATAAAATTAAAAAAATAACATATATTTGCGACGTGGCTATTCCAAATTCTAGTAATATTATAAAAACTTTTGATGAAAAAATTAGAATATACACATCATTAGCTAACGAGATGAAAAGACTTTGGCATTCTCGTAAAATAATAATATCACCGTTCATTATTTCAGCCACTGGCATAATTATGAATGCATGTAGAATCGTTAAAGATTTTTTAAACGTTAATATTCGGGAATCAGTAGGGTTGTTAGGTAGTATAGAGATCTCCTCAGAGCCTAATCCTTTGATATGTTAAGTATCTGGATGGGTGAACTATTCCCAATTGAAAGCTTGATGATGCGTTTGTTGCATTTTATTTTGCTCTTTTAAATAAATTACATTTACGCATTGATCTGCTAATTCTTTTGAGGAAGTGTATAATAGTAATAATAATAATTGAGTGTTATTATTTGTAGTGCTTAATTGTTATTAATATCATTAGTAAATCGGCCAGCGCCGCGATAAAAGTATATAATACATGAATTAAACCATTTTTGTGGTAGGTATATAGGTTGTGTTCCATTATTTACCTTTGTCTGCCTATAACTAGGAATAATTCCTACATATACACTTACATTGCTAGATAAAGTATTATATTTCTCATTTTTATGTGAAATTTATATTTGTTACTCTTATGTGAAAACATATTATTGGGAAGCAATGAAATAACCATACTTTTTTATATATCATATTATATTGTATACTTATAACATTGTGTCCTGTTTGTTTTCCAAATAAATAAATAAAATAATAATCTAATACCCAGAATTAAGCTGTTTTTGTTTTCAATATTGTTATTCATTTCATCAAAGCTCAAAATAGTCTATCGTACATTGAATTTTGAATGGATCTTTTTCACTTTAAGCTATGAGGAATTGTTGTACATATACATACTATGGGTAATCTGATCGGATTATTGAAGTACGACTAGAATCTTGATTGTCCTTGCACCACGACCATTTATGATCTGTTGTGCTCAATTCGTTGGGATTTATAATTTCCGAACGAAGAAATTCATATACCTATACGATTATTCAATAACATTTTTCATTGAGCACTAAGAAAGGTATTATTAAAAAACAGCTTTTTTATAGTGATGGTTATTTTATTTCATCTTAAAAACAAATTCTTTTGATATGAGCGAATAAGATAAATGATATTACATAAGTGTCTAATGTTTCAGGTCTTTGGTTTTAAGTAGCAGGTATATTCTGATGTAAATAAACAACATCGGAAAACCGATATTTCCTCCTTTATGTATTGTAGACGTCAGAGATATGGTTTCTAGCATATTTCAAAATGAATAATTATTATTTAAGATTTCAGTGGGAATGTTTTGAAAATATACTTGGGGTTTCTGTGTTAACAGGTGATTTACTAACGTAACATTATTTTTTTACTTTATTTGTTTATTTGGAAAATAAATAGGTCACAATGTTATAAGTAAATAATATAATATGATAATATAAAAAAATATGATTATTTCATTCTTCTTTTTAGTCCCTTTCACTTCACTGCTGGATATAGGGCCTCTTCCTGGGTTTTCCATTTCTCTCTATCCTGGGCACTCTGCTTCCACCCATGTCCCACAAGTTCGATAATATCGTCAGTCCATCTCCTCTGTGGTCTCCCTACACTTCTTCTATTATGATAGGGTCTCCAATTCAGAATTCTGGGGGTCTATTATCGCTCTGTTTTGCCACATGACCTGCCCATTGCCATTTTGGCCTTCCCACTTTTTCTGCAATGTCTGTGCCCTTTGATCGGCGTGTTATTTCCTCGTTTCTTATTCGATCTCTCAAGGATTCGATTCGATCTCTCATTTGTATTGCTCTTTGAGTACATTTCAGTTTGTGGAGACTTCTGGCAGTATATTACATGAAGACCGTATATTGTCTTTGGCAAAACACAAGAATTGTACAAATGTTGATGAAGATTTAGAAAAATAACTGTAAATTGCTGTTTCATTTGTCATGTATATGGTGTCAATAAATATTCATTTAATGTTAATTTGATTATTAATTTTATCTAAAATGATTTCCATGTTTCAGAAATAAACAATGAAAAAGTAGAAAAAAAAATCCGATTCATTTGTTTGTATGCAATATTTAAAATAACTTTCAAAAGCCGTTTTATTTTTTTGTCGGCGAAGTGTACATAAATATTATCCATTTTTCGTAACTTTCCATTAAATTTAACTTTCTGGTAAGTTATCTGGTTTCTTGCGTTCTCTTTAACTGCGTTTTAAGTTTTATATAACTTCGTTAAAACTTAAAATGAGAATCGTTTTACTTATACTCGTATCGCGCAAAAATGAATAACAGCTTTGAGTGAAACTTTCCTTGAAGTTTAAAAATGTGCATATTCAGTTGTGTAATTCTGCATTTCGTTATAATTTCTTGTTTGAGTTTTTTGTTGATAGCATAACAAAACTATCTCTTCAATTGAAGTTGTCTGAAGTATGAACCCTCCACAAAGCATGGTGTACTTGTGAGTCATGTTGGCGACTTGGACCTTTCCAGATTGTTCCTTTTCTGTTACCTCTTCCTCGATGCTGCTGTCTTTATACCCCCCATGTTATTTTTTTGTTTTAATTTATATATGATGTCTAATTACTGTACATTTTTATTTCTTGTTTTTTCTACTGTGTTAATGTTTATTTTTCTATGATACTTTAGTGGAATCTACTTAGTGGTTTCTCTATATTTCTCTTTATGTAATATGTATATATTTTGTATTATTATTAAAGTTGTTGGTTTTATTTTTTTTTATTTTTTTATTTTTGTTTTATTTCATTCCATTTCATTTCATTTCATTTCATTTCATTTCATTTCATTTCATTTCATTTCATTTTATAAGTACACAAACAATGACTGGACAAGTAAACTGGTGATATAAAATAAAAAAAAAATAGTCACGCCCAGCATCAATAAACAAATTATGGCGTATACGTCATATGCCATTGTTACAAAGCAATGTAAATTATGACGTAGACGCTATAAAAAGCATTAGAAGAAAACAGGGCAATTATGTTTCTTTATAACCGGTATTCACGTTATTTGTGCATGCTGATCAAATTATATTGAATCCTTTTTAAAAATATTCGTAAAAATATGTTCAATTACATTCATGGTAAAATTGGAAAAATACATTTAATTATTTTCTAAAAGTAGGTACAGTTATTCTATTACCGTTGTCTAACAACCTGCTAGTATATTTTTATTTTATGTTATAGTATATTCATGAAACCGGATCATGGAATGTAAAGTTGGTAGCTATCAGACGATATGTCGGTGAACCACAAAACCATTTTTGTAGTCGATCTGTACTTGTATTTAGTGTCCGACCGAAACAGGATTTTCTACCGAAACCGAACCCGAATCTTCGGTATCTCTCTCAGTTTCGGCAGAAACCGAAACCGAAACTTTTTTAGACAGTTAAAAATCTATTGTTTACTGAAATATGGCTTATTGACAGTCAACACGTGTTCAATACACTGAGATAACTGATATTCATAAATAACGTGAATTCACCTTAAGTACGGAGCATAGTGATATCATCAAAATTAAGATGATCATACGATTTATGATGATAACGGCATATAAGATGACGTGTCACTGACTTTAGTAGGACGAGAATACATTATATGATTATGTTTCCTACTATTTATGTTTGCTTTCATCATATCTCCTATGACGTCTTATTATATTTCCTACTATTTTTCGGTGACGTTCTTTTATCTGCAGTGACGTCCTATTATTTTAGATGACTTCCTCATATCTCTTGTGATGTCTTATTATATTTCCTACTATTTTTCGGTGACGTTCTCTTATCTGCAGTGACGTCCTATTATTATAGATGACTTCCTCATATCTCTTGTGATGTCTTATTATATTTCCTACTATTTTTCGGTGACGTTCTCTTATCTACAGTGAAGTCCTATTATTATAGATGACTTCCTCATATCTCTTGTGATGTCTTATTATATTTCCTACTATTTTTCGGTGACGTTCTATTATCTACAGTGACGTCCTTTAATTTTTCCTACCATTTTTCGATGACTTCCTCATATATCCAGTGACGTCCTATTAAAAAAAATATTAAAATAACAATATAACTTTGTTTATTTCCACTTATTTATTTTTTTCCACAACTAGTTTCAAGAACTACCGTTCTCTTCTTCAGGTGGGTTTAAACTGAAGAAGAGAACGGTAGTTCTTGAAACTAGTTGTGGAATAAAAATAAGTAAGTGGAAATAAACAAAGTTATATTGTTATTTTAATATTTTTTTAAAATGAATTTGAACAAATGAATGACTGCTTGAATGAAAGATGAGCAAATGAGAATATTGTATGGTGCGCTGTCATCATATTTTTGTAGGAAGCACACGAAATGATATGATTCCTCTTACATGAGATTCTGTAATCGTATTATAGTAGAATTCACTCAAAATAGTATGATTTAATATTAAAATTTGATGCTTACTCTGAAAATAAGAAGATTCTGTAATCGTATTTTAGTATATTTCACATAAAATAATATGACTATAGTATAAATTAATGTTCCATACCTTAAAAAGTTTCACATAATTTTATCACATTAAATTAGGGGACTTCATCGTATTTTCAGTGACACTTCTTCATAATAAACTGTAAAATCTTTATAAATACGGTGACTCGTCACTGTGTTTTATGATTTTATTCTTATTTATGAATATCACGTAATTTTATGGGACAGTGGACTATTTTATATTCCATAATGTTATTATTTGAAAAAGGAAACTATTATTTAATGTGATCAATTTTTAAGATGATGAGCATCATAATATTTCGTTATTTACTCAAATAATTCGATTCCATCTTACACATTTCAATGACAGCGTAATATTAACTGATTATTTCATTATTTTAGGAGACGGCACCTATTTTATACGTACGTCATGATATTTTAAGATTACGCCAAATTGACATTTTTTCAGTGTACTTGAAGTAAGTATGTGGAAAAATATATTTCATTTCTGGTAATAAAAAAAACTTAATATCATTAATAAATTAATAGATTACTTTAGTAATCGTAATTAAAAAGCCTAATATTGTACGCTAAAAAAAGCAGTTGTTCTACATTTTTTTTCTACGACTGGCCGGCGAAAACTGATGAACTAATTTTATTGATGATAGCGGGTGACACTCGAGTCAGGAACTTACCCGAAGTCAGCCGAACGACGCGCGATAATTCACGAACGCAGAGTTTCGGTACGGCCGAAGGTTCGGCAGATTTTCTGCCGAAACCGAAACTGATGCCGAAACTAGATTTTACTGCCGAAACCGAAACCGAACCTTCGGTCGGTCACTGCTTGTATTTGTAACTGGATATTATAATAATTGTTAAAATTATAACGTGACGTTTGATGATGAATCAAATCCAGGTGTTAAGTTTTTATCTTTAATACTTTCTTATTGTGAAGGAAAGTGTGTTCGACCAACTGCTTTTTTATGTTCGACCAAATCCGCTAAAAAGGAAATAACGCTCATAATAATGATTCAGGATCATTCCAAGGGCGCTTATATTTCGGTCTTCTTCTCTACGAAACAAAGCTTTTTTCAGTCCTTCAAAGAAAGTGCTCATGCTTTTTGCATTTCGGACATCTGGGGGCAATCTAGGCCACTCATATTGTTGGGTCAAAAATTTACGGTAATTTCTTTATTTTTATTTTATTTTTTTGATTTTATAGAACCAACAGTTCGCAATATGAATTTACAATAGGTATAATTATATTAACAGGTTATAAACATTTTAAAGGTTCTTTTAAATAGTTTAAACTAAGTACGTAAATTATTTAACAATTGCAAAAATATTTTATTTGACACAGGTATATTTAATGTAAAAAAGAAAAGTTAGGAATAATACGTATATTAATTATTTTATGCAGACACAAATAATATATTTGAAATTGTGTGAATTGTAATCCGTCTTTGGGTCTGTTAAGAGTTGAGTTTGATGGGTTTTGAATTCTTTGTTTGGTCTTTATGTGCTATCAAATCCATTGAATTCATGATTATTTATTTAATTGAAGGGGAAACATACAGAAATTTGTAAATTACAAAAGGCAACAACGAATGTTAAATATTTGTCAAAATAGTTTCCTTGTCTAACATACATATATAAATAGTATAGTTAGCTTAAAATTAAAGGTATAAGAAATTGAAATAAAATATTTTAAATACAAAAAAACAAAGTAAAGAAAATATTATGTAAAGAAACTTGACTTAACTACTGAATTGTATCTAAAAACAAGTTTGTTTTCAACTGACGTTTCGAATGGCAACATTAATTTATCTACGATTTTGTTGTAAATTATTGATTCTTCGTTAAAAATAATACCTTTATACCTATAAGGTAATTATTTAGTTTCTTTTTATTTACGGTGTCTAGAGAAAATATGTAGGTACTTCATAATATTATCTGCCTCAGGCTATTGAGTTCTTGGACAGTTGAACGACTTGAGCCTGACTCTTGTCTCTTATGCGATTGTCTGACCCAATTACTGCTCTGAGATCTTTGCCATTGTTCGTGTGGACCGTTCACGTTTTGCGATATCTCTTCACGTAACTATAGGCTTCCAACTCGTTGCTCATGTATCGTGTGAAACCGGTTTTATATCTGCTATGAATGTATTATGTACTGCCTGTCATTATGACAATATAGCTTCTTGTTACTAATTTCATTCCTATTATTTTGATTATAAACACGCACTAAAATAACGCACCATGAACCTTCTTCGCGGATGTTTACATGAATTAAAATTGAAGTGTTATTTTATACAAGTTGGTTCTGCAATCTTATATATGATACATTAATTCGGAAGAATATCCCATATATTATATTAATTAAAATTTTCAACGGAAAACTGTGAAATAACGTGGACTGCTTGGTGATGGTTTTTGATACACCGATAACGATTAGTGCATTTAATAAATAAACTATAAAACTAATACTTGATTCAGTACTGATCTTTAGAAAAATAATGAATTGTTTTTATATATCTAAAATATTAAATCCTATTGAATTCAATTTAAATATATTTTTTTAAAAATACGTATGTTGTGCTTTTATATCACATTCGCACATTTTTTTCCACCGCTTTTAATTTTACCGCAAAGTTCGCATATCTGTAAAAATGCATTGAATTGAATGACAACTTACATTGAATTGAATGACAACTTATGTAATGTAGAAAATATCTCACCTATGAACAATCAAATGTTCTTCCTTTCTTTCATGTAAATATTCTTAGGTAGAGGCGTTGACGTTGTGGATATTAATTTAAAATAAAATTGTTTATTTCCACTTCATTTTTATTTTTTGATTGGTACACAACTAGTTTCGAGTGCTACCGTTCTCTTCTTCGGATGAACAAAAACTATTAAGGAAAACAATTTTTTTAACAAATATTACATGCAATGCTTTGGAAAATTCATTCATTCATTCATACCATCACGGCATATCCCACAATGTGGGGTAACCAGTGAAAGGTGTGCGGGTGTGCATTGCCTTATAAAAGGGAGAACAACACATCTATTTATACCCACACACCAGTCTCGTTTCACCAAAAAAGGCACTACATTCAGAATGGGTGGTGAACCTCATTGCTGAACTATGTGAGATGTTATTGTTGCCTGTTGTATTTTCGATTACCCGGCTCTTACGGGACATTCGAAAACAATGATTTAAAAGAATGGAAGCACTATTCTAAGCCGGTGCCTCACAGCTTTGGAAAATAACCTGTTTATTTATACGTTATATCTTGGCATTACATATTTTTTGGTCAGTCAGTCTTCTTCTAGAGTAAACGTTACTTGTTTAAGCTTACTGAAGTATTATTGAGTCCATTGTCCATAATCATGGTGGCAATGCTTGTTTTATGTCTAGCCATTGCTTCTTTTGTATAATTTCATGTCTTATTATTATCAAGATATAATATTTCACAACACTAAGCGGATTGCGGATCCTGATACGAGTAAAATAAAAATAATATTTCTTTTTTCCCTTTTATATATTTGCTATCTTTAAGTAAATGACAAAACCTTATCAAATATGAATTATTTCGCGATTTGATTGTAGTCAGTAGTTATATTAAAACTTCAAACAAAAATGTTTTGGCAAAAAAGAACAACAGTGCTTTTTTATCTTTTTATTTATTTTAACAAATGAATTATGGTTATGGCTTTAGTGTTTTTTTTCCAATTAACCGAAGCAATGTGATGCCTCATATATATTCGATTACACACTGAAAAAAATTATGACAACCGAACTGGCTACCTGCGTTTTAGCCAAACCTTTGTTATCAATAATAAATGTTTATCTATTTATGACTGTACTGTTTGGCTGTGTGCACAAAACATTTAGTTGCACAAAACTAAATATTTTGTAGTCATTATAGTTCGGTAAATTTAAAAATTATTACCAAAATTTTTTTTTTCAGTGCAACACCAAGACCAAAAAAGACTATAAGAAACGGATTGACGGATTGTAGAATGAGAAAATAAAAAGGGGGATTGAAAGGCACATAGAGCATTTCATTTTAGAATCATCAGGTGAATTGAAAAATATTAAAGTTTTTTTTTAAATATTTTTAAAAATGAAGGCATCACCTTTTAAGCAATTTTTATCACACCATATTTTACAAGCGCAACAACAAGAAGATTACTGCTGCCCAAATAGGAAACCCTGTTCTAGGGCTAGTAGTATACAATTTTTATAATAACAATATAATTATGAACTGGGTGATAGTTTCCACTCTACATTATGTAGGTACCTACACAATCACAATACTCTGTACTCATAAGTGATACTTCAATAAACATTATAGCAGACACATACAGACTCATACCAAACAGATAAGCCAGGTCCAAATTGCCCATCATAATACCTGTCATCAATCCGATCCCCGATGATCATTAGTAATGATTAACCTTTTAAAATGCATAGCAATGGGAAGTGTATTACTTACGTTAAATAGTTCGAAGAGACATCACATCATAGGTACCTTGATTATTTAATTTTTAGTAATATGAAGATTTTGTTTAGATGTTAATGTTAAATGTTTGGTTTTGAGCTCTTTTCATTAATGACATTTCCTTCATCACATTATTATATTTGTTTTGTTGGCACAAATGAACGCCATCAGTCACAGCAGCCAGTTTGTTTGTACAAGAAACTTTGCAAGTGCTGATGTCCCGAGATTTGCTTTGTCTATGTACTTATTTGAATTGTTTAACAGAGCAAAACCTAATTATTGCCTCACATGTTAATTTACTGGTAAAGTTACAAGACGTGTGTGTGGGAGGTTTCAAGAATATAGTATGGGGCTTCGCAGATACAAAGGGTGTTAATGTTGAAGTTTTTGAAGACTATTTGTTTAATTGATTTACTTGTACCTACCTACTTTGGGTGTAATAAGAAGTAAAAACGAGTGGGTTGTGGTCAACGCTAAACTCCTAACTAATAAGTCATTCTATAAAGTATTCAAATTTTGTATGGAAAATATTAAGCATTTTCATGAAATTATTTTTTTACTTAAATTTTTTACTATGAAATTAAACTGTGAATAATTCTTCATTGCCATTTTATTAAAGTGATGTGCCTTTTTACCAAATTGAAAATAAAAATTTCAAATTTTAAGTTTCCTGAGCTTGGGGTCACTTGGAAATATTTGATAGTTAAAAAAATTGAAAAGCACTATTCAGATATCCTTCAAAATCTAATGGGGTCTAAGTGAGTATCAGATATACAAATTTACATAATTTTAAAGAATCGAATGAGTACTTTAGTCTATACTCGAAAAAGCAAAATTAACACACCGTACATAGCACATAGCACACAGCACACAGCACACAGCACACAGCACACAGCACACACACACACACACACACACACACACACACACACACACACACACACACACACACACACACACACACACACACACCCTCACACACACACACACACACACACACACACACACACACACACACACACACACACACACACACACACACACACACACACACACACACACACACACACACACACACACACACACACACACACACACACACACACACACACACACACACACACACACACACACACACACACACACACACACACACACACACACACACACACACACACACACACACACACACACACACACACACACACACACACACACACACACACACACACACACACACACACACACACACACACACACACACACACACACACACACACACACACACACACACACACACACACACACACACACACACACACACACACACACACACACACACACACACACACACACACACACACACACACACACACACACACACACACACACACACACACACACACACACACACACACACACACACACACACACACACACAGATACGTTGTGATGAAACTTTCAGAATACAATCTCAGCATGATTCTAGTTGATAATCTGCAATAAAAAAATACCCTTAAAAATTGCGAAATCATAACTTCCCACTATATCCCCTTGGGTTTGTGAGGAGTAAAAAACATATTTTGTGTACGCATAATTTTATTTTATTTTAAACATTTTATACGAGAAGATTTTGCCATAAACAATATCGTGTTGAAAGTGTATTGATTTGTTAGCGCCTTTAATAAAACAGTAGTGAAAGACTAAAGACTTCGGTTACTAAAGGTGTATTCTGTATTAATATATTTGTTTTGTATTATTGTATCTTGAATATAATTTTGTAGGAGAAAAAGATAAATAGTAAAAACAATATATTACAATATAGATTTTCCAATTTTTAATTTAATTAAATGTGTTTCCTCTTCTGAGATGCCTCCGTCCTATTTTTTTCGTCATAGTTCGTAGAACTTGTTTGGTTATGAAAAGAATTTTGGCACAAGTAAATTCCCAAGATTATAAAAGTTTATTTACTTCCGTTTAGCTGTCATGTAATATAGAAGTTAACTTTTTTTATTCAAAAATTGTAACTTTACATTTTTACAGAAAAAGTTTATAATATTGTCGCATAATTTCATGTTACATTATACCTAAACAATATGAAAATAAATGTCTTGAGTTGGTTTGGCCACGTATACATAAATTATAGCAATTTAAAAGCCTTAAAATAGTGGAACTAGATGTAAGAGTAAGTCATGAACTATATCTAGTAAAGGTAGTTTCTGCTAATTCACACAATTTCACAATTAGGTGAAATTGCTGAGAAAGCAGCATAAGAGCAAAGGAAATTGAATCACTATTATTATTTAATAATCTTCACAAATAATAAATCTAAAATATCTTTCCAGTACAACATAAACAACGATTATTTAGCAAGATGTGATACTGTGAGAGATTTAGGAGTCCTATTCGATTTTAAACTTAAATATGACGCGCATATAGATGAAATAGCCAAAAAAGCTTCTAAACTACAAGGGTTTATATGCAGGCAGACAAAGGACTTTTCGGACCAAACAGTAGCATTGAGTCTATACAAAAGTCTCGTAGTTTCTGTTTTAGAATATAATTCGGTTATTTGGTCACCGAATTATGAAGTGCATAGTCAGAGAATTGAGGGAATTCAAAAAAAGTTCCTCAGGATTCTGGCTTATCGCTCAAAGAAATCAAATCTAGATACATACGAAAAAAAAATGAACTTTTATAAAATAAACTCCCTGAAGGAAAGAAGAAGAATGGTTGGTTTAATTTGCCTATATAATGTCGTCAATGGCAGACTAGATGCCCCCAATATACTGCGTCTATTAAATTTTAACGTAAAAAAAATGTATACAAGATCTCGGGACTTTTTTATTTTAAATTCATATAAAACTAATATAGGATATTTCTCCCCCCTCCCTAGAATTACTCGCGATTTTAATATTATATCGTTGTCCAGACCTCTTGTAGATATTTTCTCAGAGTTAAATGAATTTAAAAAATGTATTTTCTTGCCTTGATTTGTGGAGCTTGTGCAATCTGTGCCCACATAGTATGCAATGCGGGATAGTTAATGTTATGTAGGTGCGAATTTTTTTTTTTTTTTGGTTGTTTCTTTCCTACCTACTTCGATTATATTTTTGTAAACAAGCGAATGACCCTTGTATGCTTTAATTTATTTTGATTTTATACCTACTACCTTGTATGCTTTTGGTTTGTTTTAATTTTTATACTTTGAAATTTGAAATGTTATACAAATTTGATGTAATTATTTTTTTATGATTAATCGTGTAAAATAATTGTAGGTTTAATCCTGTATATTTTACCTAAATAAATAAAATAAAAAATAAAAAAAAAAAAAAATAATTAAATTATTTTACAATAGATTTTGATGATTCTGACTTGAATAGGGAGACTGATTAAACGTGAAGGATTAAACCATGAATTCCTTGTAAGCAATTCAATAAATGGAATGATATCGTATCTGACAACTAATGTTTTGGAATATTGAAAAATAGTTCTGATTCTAGTGTAGGTATACGCATAGCAAATAGTCACAATTTATGAATATTCCTACTTATTTATTTAATCTTTTTTGTTTGATTTTTTTCTCTAACAATGTCCTTTTTCGCGTTTACTAAAAGCTTATGAGATTCAATAGCTTTTTAACCTACATACTATTTTTGTCACGATATTTAATTATTGTGTGCAAAAATAGAGGATTATGGCGCTCGGTTCTCTCTGCTTACCCCGTCAGGGATATGGCTTGATGGTATGTATGTATATTTGATTTTTATCCTTAAATTGATTATTGGCCACATGGTGAGAATGAATGAGGAACGCCTGACGAAGAAAATATACATTGCGGACAGGAATGGAATGAGAGGCAATGGCGGATGCTCCTTAGGTGCGCTGGAGCGCTGAACCGGTGAAATAAAATAAAAGCATAAACCAAATTATGTATCAACAAACATGTTTAAAAAAATACCAAATTACTTGTAACGTAAGTATAAGAATGAATACAAAAAATTCGATTATCGCTTGACTTAATAAACGCCTGAATTTATGCATCTGTGATAGACCCGCGGTGCGTTTTTATAAGCGCACCTCAGATTCTATAACAAATGTATGGAAGTTTAGATAACGTACTGGCTCGTGAAATAATAGATATTTCATACGAATGTTAGAGGACTTTGGCGCGCCGCACCGCTGAGATATGTAGTTTGCCGATTCTTTGTTAGGCGGCGCGCATTTCACTGTTGTTTAAATAATATGTTTGTTTGATTATAAATTATGTATAACTCATTGTATATTGTATATTTTTTCTACATGACTGAGTATTATTGAATTCTGTGTGGATTTTTGTGTTATGTTGAAATAAAACTTTGCACAATTTAGAATCTTGACGATTTTAGAAAGGTTTCAATTTGACAACTGTTTTTAAATTATGGTCTAGCCGAGTCTTCTTCACAATCCTTTAAACTAATATGTACAATTTCCACGACTTCCGTTGAGAGTGAACGTTATTTTTCCACATTAAATAGAATAAAAATATGTTTAAGAAACACCATGACACATGCAGGACCGTCTCAACGCATTGTCTGCTGATCACCGAAAGAAAGTTGATTCAGGCAATACAGGATTTTAATATGCGAGTAATTAAGAGTTCGTAAGTATAAAAGATCAATGTGTTTACAAAAAATAAATGTGTTTGGGTTTTGTTCCACCGAACCGTTAAAATTATTAGTTAGCAGCCGCCACTGATGAGAGGTCGGGGTCGCCCAAGGGTATTTTGAAAGACGGAAGCGTGAACAACATACGAACATGTATAAGACGATGTATGAATGTTGACGAGGCGATGAATGTATGTCAAGATAGAAGTAAGTGGCGTTCGGTTCTCTCTGCCTACCCCGTGAGGGACATGGCGTGATTATTATTATGTATGCATGTATATTGATTATTTTGAACAACTTAATAAAAATATTTTTTAACAGATTTTTAATTATCTCAATAGAGACGAAGTTGGAATACTTATTGTAGGAGAACCGCGAAATCAAGGCACCTACAGGGCTTACGATCTGTCATCGGCTGGTTTACGTGATCACTTTATGCGCTAGCGCAACGTTCTCCAATTATGCCTTTTTTAATGAGATCCCTATCAATTCAATGTTGAAAGTTCTATATATTGTAATACTGAAATTCTTTTCGCTTGAAAATAAGGAATTTTTACTACAGCCATCTATGTGTGAAATTATGAACAACAATCTTATTATTTTTTATTTATTTTGTTGTAACGCCATCTATTGAGAGAATTGGTTTTTTGTAAATAATGAAAGCTACAATTCTTGTATCTGAGGTGACAATGCATTTTTCGCCATACGTAAACCAGCCGATGACAGGTCTTAAGCCCTGTAGGTGCCTTGATTTCCCGGTTCTCCTACAATAAATATTCCAACTTCGTCTCTATTGATATAATTAAAAATCTGTTAAAAAATATCTTTGACTCCCCACAGGGAAAAAAATCCAATGTTTGCGCATATGCAATAATAAAAATATTCGATTAATAAAAATACTTAACTAAGGTTAAAAACTCTTTCCACCTTATTAAATCTGAGAAGTATAATGAAAATGAGTGACTTTAACTTTCAAGAAAAAATTTATGCACAGTTAATTTTACTGTGATCTCAATTTCCCTCTTGGGAAAAAATATAATTATCCCTAAAAGCTTTATTATAAAAAAATACTTACTTAGTATAACCATGTGTTATTCAGAAATGTCATATATTATTATCAATTCATTGCTTAGAAAACCAAGTGTTGTGTATTAATGTATTTCTTCTACATTGTTTTAATATCCTCTCATTTTAATTCATTAGTTTATAATTCCGTCACGAATTATTATTATTCACAAATCCCTAACATTTAGTCCACAGCACGTACCTAGTGTGTTGGATGCATTAGTTTTTCTTTTGTCTATATTTATCAGTTTATGTGTCGCTGTATGTGTTGAAAATAAACCAAGTCAAACTAAGTATATTAAAAAACTAATATTTTAGAAACCCTTAGTTTTAAAGTAATGTTTTTTTTCAATATATTTGTATAATTTTGATACCCGAAATAAATAAATTATTCATAGTATGTACTCCTTTCTTCAAATACAACCATACAAGAATGGTATAACAGTAAAATATAGTTTACATTAAATACCTACTTTAAAAATTAAACATGTTTGAATTCTACCTCAAATCTTCCTTAAAATCACTGTAAAAAAATTGCAGATTAGGACACTTGGCTGCGGCCATTTGGGTGTGGGACACTTGGGTGCGAGCCTACTTGTTTGCGAGTCCACTTGGTCGCGACTTATTATATAAAAAAAGACTGATAGACGGCGCTATCACAAAATACATAATAAAACTCGCGCATGCGAGTCGCAATAATATCTACATGCAAAACTAATATTAAAGGTATATTTGTATTGAGAGTGAATTTTATTAAAATATCCATTAATCAATATTCTTTAGCATAGTTTTTTAGCAAGTAGATTTTTTTCAACCTTACTTACATAAGCACGCATAAAATAATTAAATTATAGTAATAATATGTGCTTACTAAAAAAATAAGAATAATATCTGTAGATATATGTGTAATGAGAAAATAAAATGCATTTTTAAACTGTTATCTCTTTATAATTTAAATGTCTTTGTATCTACATAAATACTTGCTCGAATGTCAACTACATACCTATAAAAAACAATACAAAAATCTGTACGAAACACTTCAATATTTTTTAATAGAATGAGTCGATACCAAGTGTTCGTCGCACCCAAGTGTCCCGCACCCAAGTGGCCGCAGCCAAGTGTCACGCACTCAAGTGTTCCGCACCCAAGTGGCTGCAGCCAAGTGTCCCGCACTCAAGTGTTCCGCACCCGAGTGGCCGCAGCCAAGTGTCCCGCACCCAAGTGGCCGCAGGCAAGTGTCCCGCACCGTAGTGTCATCACTCACGTGTCCCGCACCCATGTGTTCAGCACCCAAGTGTCCGTAGCCAAGTGTCCCTTTGCGAAAAACTATGTACTGTTGTCCGTCTTAATAATATATCAAACACGCACTCATAATTTGAAGACTTATGAAGTTTATCGTATAACAAATTCAGAATAAAATTAAAAGACAATTTATAACTCTAGAGATTTGATCTGATGAAAATATAAGTGATTCGACCCAATGAGAATTTTTATTTCCAATATCTTTGTTATGTTCTGCCACTAAAACTAAACCAAATTAAACCAACTTAGTGCACATTCATTTGAAAGTAAAAAGTATGTTTATTAACGTATCTATCGAGTTTTGCGTTACATGAAAGTTACATTGACCGACAAATTCGGAACTGTATTCTTTATTTATTATGTAAATGGTTAACACACTGACCTGTCCTCGATTTAACGACACTTAATTTGATTCAGTATTGTGCAACAGTTTATATCCATCAATATAATATAATGTCAAGTACTTGTGTCCTTTTATATCATCTTCACTGTCATCGTAATTGATGGAATGTTTTGTAGCCTTTTTGAGAACATTACGTTTGAGTAACTGTTTATGCGATCCATCGACCATTTTGAGAATTTTTGCCATGCAAAGTGGTAACACGTAATGCTTACATGAAACTCTAAAAAAATTTGACCTGAGTCAATATTTTAAAGGATGGATGACACGTTAACATGCTTTGGGTTAATCAAAGAATATTTGAAGTATCTTGAAGAGATAATATCCGCGATACAACTGGCCTTCAGATGTTATGTCTCTAAATTCATCATTCAATATGTATGTAAAGTTACTGTTTGCTACAAATGACCTAACAAGGGAAAATGCAGAGAAGATAAGGGACCAAAAAGAAGATAACATTCTTTGTTGATAAATCTTCGCCAGTGATAAAACAGAAAGCTCTTATCTGAGCCGCTCTGAGCAACGTAAAAACTACGTTATTTGATAAAATACTGAACTCCAAGCAAAACAAGAAAGTAACTAGCCTATTGAATACTACAATATTATCCGGTCCAAGACATAATTCACAACTGCCGATACATTCTTTAGGTCTAGCTGTTTAGTGCGCATTTGGAATAATAAACATTAATTTGACACGATTGTGTTTACATTTCAGAATGACCTCCATTTCACATTTTTATTGTCACAGTTGTTAAATAAATCATTAAGATCAAACATAATAATCGGTTATTATTATTTTTAGTGTGAGATTTCTTTTTTTCTAGTACGATTTCTATTTCTTTGATTACAAGAAGTTTTTTGTTATGGATATAATAGCGACTAGTCAATATTTCTAATTTCGTGAAACGTTTTATCTCAATAATAAATACTTGTTTCATTTGATTAAAAGAGAAATAAGTTGATCAAAGAGTTTTTCTTTGATGGATGAAGGCTGAGATTTCTTTACAGAGACGAAGTAGATACAAGGCGAATATACAAATCTAACGACTTGTCATTGGCTAATGTATGTATATGATCACATTTGTGTTTAGGTATTGTTTCCTATTGCATTTTTTTTAAATATTCGTATTTTTGCAAATTTTATAGTATATCAAAATGAAGCACTACTAGATGTAGTCTTTCAGAGAAGGACCATAGAATATAAAGTATGTACCTAATTTTCATATATTATTCATTTTATGAACTGAATCACTGACTGCGGTAAGTTTGTTTCGAAAACTTTTCTCTGAAAAGAAAATATTTGGTTTTCCACGTTGGTTGGTTCCTATTGTATGTTCCATTCTGTGTCGATTCTTTTGGTCTTGCCAAAATGTCGCACGTGTCTGGTCTCTGGGGCACATTGAGAATGCAGCGCCATCCCTCTCTATGTACCAATTGATGTTCACTTGAATTTGAAATCAGTGCTGATATCTGGAGCTTACCATCCGGAAGCTTTAGAGTGTAATACAATCTAAACATTGTCTCATTCCCCCACAGCCACATAGTGATGGCACAAGACGAGCTTCGCATACAGATTTTTTGCTTCTACTTTATTTTTATTCCTCTTTCACGGATTCTTAGATTCTGTCATTCGTTCGTGGTCTATATCTCAATAATATAAAAAGTTGCATTTTTGCTTGTTCCGGTATACAGTTTTAGCCATGCCATATATTATTAACTTTTCATGCCGTATCTTCCGAATGGCCAGATTATATTAAAAATATTCTACCTAGGTACGGGCTATGCCTAGTGAGGTGGATATGTATTAATGTGTACCTAAATATGAACTTGTAAACTGTATGCAATAAATAAAGGAAACAAAGTATTCTTGATTTTAATCACCATATTTTTTATTTATGGAATAAAAAATTGGAAACAGAATGTTTAATTTAGAAATACATTATTGAAATTTGATTATTTGAAGAACTTAGGTATATCAAACTTACATGTATTATGATGACTTAAAATTTATTTATTTAATTTCATTAACCGTGTTAAGTGCGTAGAAGTGCGTAGAAATACACAAAAAATTTTGAATTTTTCATAGTTTATTGTAAACAATGATGTCCGTACGATAATACATGAAGACATTATTTTTGATAATGTGTAGTAAATACAAATAAGTAATAAGGCATTAACTAAATATTAAGTATTAAAAATACTCCTTTAAAATTAATTTTTAACATAGATAATATTTATCTCACTATGGCTGGCCTGTATTGAGGTAGAATATTTTATATAATGTTAAGACAGATCAAAAACATAAGTTGCTGTTAGATACAGTTGGGTACCAAATACAAAATTAATTTCTTATATGACACTTCAAAAACATATGTTGCTGTTAGGTACAGTTGGGTACCAAATACAAAATTAATTTCTTATATGACACTTCAATCCCGATGGATATAGCCTATTTAGTATTACGTATTCAGCACCTAGCCTACGAAATGTATCGAGTCTTGTGTTTTTACTCCTCACTAACCCAAGGGGATATAGTGGAGAGTTATGATTTCGCAATTTGAAGGCTATTTTTTTATTGCAGATTATCAACTAGTATCATGCTGAGATTGTATTCTAAAAGTTTCATCGCAATGTATCTGTGTGTGTGCTATGTGCTTTGTGCTGTGTACTATGTACGGCGTGTTTAATTTACTTTATCGATTATAGACTAAAGTACTCATTCGATTCCTTTGAAATGCTGCAATTTTGTATATATATTTATATATAATACTCGCTTAGAACCCATCAGTTTTGAAGGATATCTGAATAGTGCTTCTCAATTTTTTTAACTAGGTATATCAAATATTTCAAAGTGACTTCAAGCTCAGGAAAAATTTAAATTTTCAAATGGTAAAAAGGCACACCCCTTTCATAAAATGGCATGAAAGAATTGTTAAGTTTTCATAATAAAATATTTAAATAAAAAATAATTTAACAAACTCAGTTCATGAAAATGCTGAATATTTTCCAAACAAAATTTGAATACTATGACTTGTTAATGAGAAGCTAAGCGTTGGCTACAACCCACTCGTTTTTTATGTTAATGGTGGAAAACTATCATACATTTTGAGACCTTTATGGTATAAACCATTTTGTGTACATGTTCATCTCGTTTTTGGATGTCTAAAATCCTGACATCCTTGCGTAGGGTACCTAAGTGTGAACATTAACATTGAATAAGATATTTTATTCATATTTTGTAATATTCTTTAAACGAACGAAAATTCAAAACACTCTATGTCGTGTTTTGAATTTTCAAGTCAATGTTACAATACTCCTTCCACACTGAGTTAGTTGGATGAATTTAGTGAAGAAACACGAGCATTTATCCCTTGTATAACACACAATGTGT
The DNA here is from genome assembly GCA_963576475.1 of Molanna angustata. NCBI lineage: Eukaryota > Metazoa > Arthropoda > Insecta > Trichoptera > Molannidae > Molanna > Molanna angustata. The sequence continues at coordinate 23,169,836 of OY754974.1, forward strand.
ACCTACATACTTAAACACCATCTGGTTATGCAAAACACAGTGAAATTTTTCAATAATTCAAAAGGTATTCCGCGGAGTGACCCCCCCCGACCATACACCGGGTAGCTTCCTCACCTCCACTCTCAACGTAACAAAAGAGCATGAATTATTACTCAGCCAGATATAGGGACTTGTCGAAACGTAATAAATTCATGGGATGATTTGCAACAACAACACTGTGTTTTGAGCTTACTCTGTATAAATTATGCAGAAACCAATTCACGTTTTCACGAAAAATCCCACACACCACCTCCCGACGTTGCTTCGTGTAATTTGCGTTCGTTGTATTTCGGTGAATCGAGATGACAATTGTTTCCTTTTAATGGTTTCAAATTTTAACAAAGTTTCACCTCTTCTACGAAATTCTACCCTCGGAACGTGTACCTTTGTTTACAGTCGGCGGCCATTACATAAGGTCCACAGAGTTATATAATTAAATAACGATCCTCGTGGATCAATTAGTGAAATATCTGACTCCTGGAGGGCAAGTCTGGTTCAATCGGCGAAATCAAAACCCTCGTGATTACCCATATCATGGATATAATTATCGTATGGTGTTCTATGACATCTAAAGATATTGTGGGTTTTGATTTTGCTGGTCGAACCAGACTTGCCCGCCTGAGCTAAAGGTCCCGGTGAAGACACTGTTTTTCTCATCACTTACCCAAAGAGATATAGTTATGAATTCGCAGATTTTAAAGCTATTTTTTTTATTGCAGATTATATCAACTAGTATTATGCTGAGATTGTATTCTGAAATTTTCATCACAATGTATCTGTGTGTGCTGTGTTTTATGTGCTGCGTGCTATGTACGGCGTATGTATTCTACTTTATCGATTACAGATTAAAGTACTCATTCGATTCTTTTCAAATTTTGCAAATTTGTATATCTTATATTCGCTTAGACTCAATTAGATTATGAAGGATATCTAATGAGTGCTTCTCAATTTTTTTACTGTCAAATATTTCAATGTGACCCAAAGCTCAGGAAACACGAAATATGTTATTTTGATTTTCAAATCGGTAAATGGGCGAGTGAAAATAATATTATGTGCTTAAACTATACATCTGTTATCATGTTGAACCTCGGATATTACAAAAAAGTACCGCTGGTGCTAATGTGATGGCCACCCATTGTATCCATTCTACCTGATTAAATTAAACGCGTACAAAGTTGAAATTTGGGGACGACATTATAATTCGTACTTTTAATGTACCTATTAGATATCACTTTGTATTTAAATCTAGGTAATTACAAGTCTTTTTCGTTCAGTAATGTTGTTCTCTGGTAAATCTACCTGTGACCCTCCTTTACCGTGTAGTTTTTAATTTCTAATAAAAATCACCACATTTATTATCGAAAATTACATTAGTTTTCATTACTGGTACTAAAACAAATAGTTTCTTTTTTCATTTATTGGATCGGACTACAAATGTACCGAATTAAATTTGGTTTTTACTGTATTTAAATTTTTAAAATTATTTTCTATATTATTTCTCATTATAATTTTTAGCACCTGTTGTTTTCAATTGCTTATTATAATTTAAATTGATTATTCTGAATGTTTTTCCTTTGCTTTGTCAGTATTCGTTACATAATCAACATCAAGTCTCTTTTATTCGTCAGTTTGTTATTAAGTGTGTGTGTAAAATCAAAGTTTATCATGGAAGTAATGTAAATTATCGATAGTAAAGATTTGTTCATATTTTACAAATAAAAAACAACTATATTTATCGTACTACTATACAACGTCCACTATAAAATTACCCTTTCAAAATGTAGTACGGATTTGATTGCTCTTTTTTATATAATATTAACACTATTCGATTCTAACTTTATCATCAGGTCAGTGTAACTGATATTCAACTTATTTTTATCACCATGAAAGTAGGTCTAAGCATTGATTAAAATATGTTAGCGACTACATGAAACTATTTCATACCATTTATATCGATCATATTAACAGTATTACATCTCCATATATGTGCGTCATAAGTATTATCAACTTTTTGTCTTAGAATAGCTTCTATGAATTTTCTATAATAAATAGCAATAGTTTCTTTTTCGATTCTCATAATCAGTAATGTGTGTAGATACAAATAATTTTCTGTATTTTTTTACGATATTAATTTTCTTGGAATCAAATCGTAATGGACTACCTTTTTGTTTGGTAAATTTAATGTATTTTATATCATATAATATACAGCTTGTATGTATAATTACGTTCCGAATAAGTATCGTTGAAAGGTTTTTTATGTAATTAATATTTTGGCAGCCAAAATGACGAGGAAAAATTTAAGAAAAATATTGGGTCAACAAACTTATGGCATTCAAATATTTATTTATTTTTGCGTTGTATACAAAGCGATTTCTATTTAATCTTAGTCAGAATTGGTATATCGCATATTAAATAACTTTATATATTTTTTATTTTTTTTATTGCATAATTAAACTGCACACAAACAACACTAGGTAAAAAATTACAATGAGTACTTGTGGCAAATCAATTCATATAATTAATAACATACTGGGATGTGAATGTGTAGTGGGTGAAAATGTGTAATGAGGTGTAAAATGTGTCTTACTATGCTGATATATTGTACATATCATTATTTTTTCATATATGTAAGTAACTTTTGTTGCGATACGACGCCTGTCAACCTTCCTGCCAATAGTGGGCGTCAATTTCCGATCGTAACGGCGAGACCAATAGAAGGCGTCGAACTTTCCAGAAACAGCATGGGAAAGCATCGGAAGATTCATGGCGTGCAAAACAGTGCCATCATATTTTCTTTCATGTTCGTAACTTATGTTTATTATTTAGTGAAATTTTATTTTGTAACAGTTGTAAGAATAATAAAGTGTTACATATCGTGAGTAATATTTCATTTCCAAATACGAACCTGGTACCTTTAATAAATAGCATCTGAATATAATCTGATCATTTTAATATTTAAATAAATATCCAGCATTTTCCATTCTGTTTTTTTTTGTTTATTTATTTATTTATAACATTTTCCATTTTGTATATGACATTGTCCCAGCGATCTCAAACGAGATCAGTTAATATCTAAGTATTAAATTTTTTTTTTAGAAAATTTCGACAAAATACTTTTATTTACATTCATACTTATGTGAATTTTTTATATGTAACAAAACAAATACAACATATATAAACTAACTAATAACGCCCCACTAGGCAAAGGCTTGTTCTGGGACTGATATTTTACATAGTTGAGTATCTTTATTCAACAGTTATTTTCATATTTTCACAAGTTATAAAAGAAGAGTAGGTAAACAAGAGTAAAAAAAATGTAATATGAATGATACAAATACACAAAAAAAATCAATTGTAAATAAAATTCGTACTTATATAATTATTTATTTTTTAATACCTGCAGGTATTTTTTTCCAAAGTAGTTTCATACAAAAACACTCGACATTCGTTTTCATTTCCTTCTAACTAAATTCCAAATATAAACGGAGAAATACGGTTCAGAAGGTGGATTGTTTTATTGATTCCTTTCCTGAAACCATATCCTGAAGGCATTTACCCTGTAAATTACAATTACAAGGGATTCGAAGGTTGAAAGACAGGAATGCTTAGAATGTAAGGACCGTAACAGGTAATATCCTTTTCATTCATGTTAAGCCATACTTTACCTAAATTGTACCATACTAAACTTACCTACTTAGACTTCTCTGTTTCTCGAGAGGTCTGATGTTTCAACATACCATAAATAGTTCCTGAAAAATGTTTGTTTTTTCTTGTTCAATCTATGTCTAATCATTTACTTGAATCAATCTTGAAATAACGAGGAAAGTCAATAAATCAAAATGAGTAATTAGAGGAATGCCAACCAAGGTAATATCGTTTTGGCTCAGTGAAAGATATTGTTATAAAAGGAATAGTACCATAATAGTCCATATTATACTATTATAAAGAGTTGTGATATAAGCGTAGTATTACTTAAATGTTTACAAAGAGACGAAACCAATGTTTTTTTCCAAAGCATGTTTTCACTCTGAACCTATCGTTTTGATAACTGCTGAGTTTCGGCTTATCGGTAAATGGCATTTTAGGTTCAATTGCTAGCAAAAGATTTGCAATATTTCTTTGGAAACTCTTTCTTTTATCTCTTTACATGTGTTAAATCTAGACTGATTTTTATATCAAAATATTACAATATTCTTACTTATAATATCAAAAACAATTTTTATGACCTGAAATTGAGACAACTCAGGTAAATAATATCCCTTTTAAACGTACATGATTTCCATTAGAATTTCGTGTTGAGTCTCCGAGAAAAGTGACATTAGATCGGACACGTACACAAATAAAGAAACTCTGAATTAAGAAAACATGACAGACTAGTTTTTATTTGTTTTAATGTAACAACTTATGATTCAAAAGTTTTCGTCTATTTTCGATGTTATTCTCACTTCACATATTGCGCTTCTGCAATGTTCGATACGTTTATCTCAAATATCCTTTTGAAGATTTTCTTGCGCAAGTATCTGGTGCTTCAGATTCTTGTCTCTTTGTAACTATTATATTACATTACTACTTGAAAGTATATCTACAACGTACTTTCTCTGTATGCTGTGTACTCTTGGATGCTTTCTTGTGTAGGTACTTAAATTTTCTTTGCTCTAAGTATTTTCTCCAATCTTGTACAGAACATTATCGATTCATCCACCTTTGAGAGCCTTTACTGTTTTGTTCAGATAAGATTAACTGTAAGAACGCTCTACGTATAAGCAGTAAAACCGTATTTTTTCAGAGTTCAATCAACTTAGTGGTCAAATAACATATTTGAAATACTTCTTCTTCTTTGATGGTGCTACGGCCCAAATCAAGCCTTGGCCTCCTTTAACTTTTGCCTCCATCCCATCATGTCCTCTGCTGCCACTTTCCAGATCCTCTCCTGAAGCTGAACCTATATATTTGAAATACATCTTTTATATTTATCAAAAAAATATTTTGTACGAATCGTTTGACTTTTTTTCAGTATAACATATTTTATATTGAAATCAAGATTCATGACAAAAAATACCAAGGTAAAACACGAATCAGACCAGAACTGATATCTACATCGAAAACATGGATAAACAAATATGAAGAGTTAAAATTTACTCAATATTTTTAGAGTAACAAACTTTAAAAACACCTATGATATAGATATAGGTATATTGCTTCTTCTCTCCGTGCCATCACGGCTATTATTCTGGCATAGCCACCTCTGTCCTGAGGTAACCGGAACAGCTCATCCACTCTAGGAACTCCGGTCCATTCTTTGATGTTTCTTATTTTGACGTACAGCCCAAATTCCATTTTTTAAATTCAGTGAATTTTGCAGCTGGGACGTGTCTTTTGCGTGAGATATTTGTAAAATATTCAGCAATAGGTCGACAGTGGACAAAAACTTTTGAGATGTATTGGGAGTTTCAAGATAATGTTGAAAGATAACATGTACAATGCAATCTGTGAATGTGAGAATGGTGACGGTCAGCACAGTATTGATAGTTTATTGAATATGACACAATCCACAACTTGTTAGAGTTCCTGCGTGTTTTCTAGTTTGTTAGTCGCCCGAAAAGGTTTTCTTTTAAATAAGCCTTTTTGTTTTCGTTTTATTCCTGATATATTTTTTGCTTTCTTTGTGCTCTGCGACTGATGTACAGTACTACAAAGAACTTGTCTAGCCTATGTTTCACAAATTACGGAAACGACTATATGTATACATACTTATGTGTTCTGTATATCCGCCTCTGGCATAACCTTCTCTCATATAGGTAATGTTATTTTCTAGGTACAAATCGAAGCAGTGTAAGGCATAATATGGACCTATCAAGTTCCTATAGATGGAAACATTGGCAGTTAGTATGATGAACTTTTACACTTAAGAAACTATATTATGGAAATGGAAGCAGAACAATCAACGGTTTTATTCAAACCTGCAACTTGTAATTATTTTATAGTTTTATATTTCAATGGAGACGACGGAAAAGTTGTATGCAATAAAGCTATCAATGCGTCAGAACCAACATTTTTTGATATTTCAAAATAGCGACGTAACAATTTAAGAAAGTTATGAATTTGGTTAGATTTTTACACAACTAGAATATCAAATGACATTCGTTTCTTAAAGTAGTAAGTACATTTTTACATAGTAGACTGGCTGGATTATTGCCATTTTGCATTTATAATAAACCAGATTATATAGTGAATTCTTTACCAAAATTGTTTGTGGATGTGCTACTATAATTTGGAATTGATAAGTCACGAATGTAATTATATCTTGGATTGTACACCGAGTTTGTTTTGTCCAAAAGTTTTCTTTGCTGATATTATTTTATTGAAATGTTAAAATACTATGTTGATTCATATTCGTAATTTGACATTATGTATGGCATCAATTATTTTAGTTTTGGTCATGAATTAACTTTTAGGAATTCATTTTGGAGTCTCATCTGCGAGTTTTGAACAGCTCGATATAATTTGCTCAATTGTTATTTTTCATCTCAATTATACACCTATTATTTACGCATTAAACGAGTCTTTCGTTGATATTTTAATACTTAATACCTATACTATCTTTAATTAAATTCATTTATCTTTCTATATTCGCGTACAAATATGTAGGAACCCAATACTCTTTCATTCATTATTATTTTTTTTCAAATCCAAGAAAACAATCCAATCAAAATTAATTATCTCTATCGTTCCAATAATGACAGTTGTAATGGAGAACAGTACTATACACTAAGCACGTAATACTAATCCGTTTCAATTTGAAGTACCCAATAGGTATCTAATGTTCCAATAAAATTGTACCTTCTATAACAATGTTCCGTATAACTCGTTGCTACGACATACCCTTTATAGAGCAACGGGTAAAAGATCGTTGAGTTTACACAAACAGAACTCAACATACTACTTGTCCAGCTTCCAACCTTGCAAGAAAACCTTTCAACTGCAGAACACTCAGACTTTGATAAATGATTCTTAAAAAATGTGGTGCTATTTAATTGGTAAATATGTAGGGATCCCATCAGAGCTTATTTCTTGATATGTTAAGTATGACTTTGTATCTTTTATTTCAAATGTTGAATATATTAATATAACGCCGTATTACTTACGGGGTATGTAGTGTAGATGTAACCGAAAGCTTCATTTTCATATCCTAACAAGCTTCCGTTGTATCATTTATATTCATGCAATGTCTTTTACGTGTTTGTCTGACGATCGAGATTCTTACGTTTCCCTTTTTTGGGATATCATATTCTCGTTTATTTTGACAACCCCGGTCTCTTGTACCATTCCTGTTTTTTTAATTTTTATTTTCGTCATCAGTTATGGAAAGTAACGTTGTACCAACTTTTTTGTATCGATTCTTCGAGTATTTTTTATCACAGACCTCCTCATCCTTTACTATATTTTTTCTGTCCATTTTAAAATCTATACGTGAATTGTATTATGATTGGCCTCGTCGATTTAAAATATATTAGGTTTATAGCACATTTTTAAAAGTGGCACGTTGAATTTATTAGCAGAATAATTATTACCTGAATTAAAATTCAAGTTGTCATTATTCGTGTGTATATGTTTGTATATTCGTTGTTTGTGGCATTGAAATATTATGCAACTCATTAAGGTCATTGTCTTTTGTTGTATAGGCAATAAAAATGTGAATATTTTAAGTAATAACTTATTATGTGTACATAGTCGATTAAGATTCATGTCATAATAATGCTTCATAGTAAACTTTTGAATAGTCGTATCTCTTCTACTTAACGACTGTCGATCTTCATAAACGAATTTTGATTTTCGATGAGTGTGTATTAAAAACTTAAACGTTGTTATGAAAATCGCGTTTTTGTATAGTAAGTACCAGGTACTTAGTAATGTCGTTAATAAAACGCGCAGGAATCAATTAAAATAGAGATGTAAGGGTTTAGATTAAGGAAGACTTATTATTTTATACTCTGACAAATTGCGGCTAGTGTTTTAGATCTGCTAAACATGGGTACCACATGGGTACATGGGATATTTCCATTCACTACTGGTTTTAGCCCTTCAAGTACAATAATCTAGACTTGGAATAATTTTAGCGATTATGGTACATCCATTGAATCTTTACAAATATTTATGGAGAGACTGTTCTTCCTCACTCGTTCTGCTTATGTGGACTAATAACACCCCCTTGCGGTACTCAAAAACTCTTGAATGATGTTCCATCTGCGTCCTTCGATTCTCTTTTTCCTTTCTTCATTGCTGTGATCGATCTGTTCATTATATTTGTTTATATTGCTTGATGAGGCTTCCGATTGACTTCTGACAATATGATTATTGTTCGTAAAAAATGATTATTCATACGAGGATTCCTTAAATGTCAGTTTTAAATTGATTTAGGAACTATTTAGGAACTAAATGAACACATTCATCTCGATTTTAAATTCGAATAAAAAGTTGACTGATTTCTTTCATACTCGGTTAAATTTTGTTTTTCAGTAAGATATTCCCTGTATACCTAGTGGCATAATTTTCAGTCAATCCACGCGTTGTAAAAGTTATGTTAAAGTTTCATAAATTTATTAAAAGTGCATTCGTCTCGTTCTATATTTGGGTACCTCAACGCATCTTAGCGCATTCTGATTGAACAGTTGCTACATGTCAGACGAGATCTCGTCAAATCACGCTCCAGACACCTATTTGTGTGCCGGAAGATTATAAATAGCCATATCTCTCTATACGTTGGTATATATCTACTAGTGTTGCCAACCACAGGAAGTAGGTGCCACCATGGGGGGCAACCGAGCGAGGAAAATCATATTTATAATGTTATTACGACAACAAACACGCTCTTAATAAAACGTCGGCTGTCGTCGACGTCAACTCTTCATATATCTCCCAGAACTATCTATCAAAATGGAGTCGTCTCTATTTAGATGATCGCATCTTCCATGCTTATTATGCTGTGGATTTTATTTTTTGTTAAACTTATTGAAAGAACACAGTTGTTTGTTAAATTTATTTATATCGTCATTCCATCTTCTGATCTCCCTTAGTAAATATCCTTGATGAAGTACTCTTGCTGATCAAAACTTACTGTGTCTAGTATAAAGCTGGCTTGTTTAATTTGGTTTCCGATTTAATCATGGAAATCATTTGATTAAAAGTCAAATTACTTAAGTGATTTGTTGTTCGATATGCAATCAGTTGATTACTTATTGCACATTGATAAATTATTTTTCTGAGCATTATTTTTTTCCTGAAAAATACCTATAACGAGAGTCTATCCTTTCTTTAATGTTTTTTATGGGTTTTCTGAGTACCTACGTTTCATTCAATTCGACAGTTTTAACGTAATATTATAAATCTTCTGTTTTGTACGCATTTATTAGTTATTAGATTCGAAATTATATTTAATTGTTATTACCTGTCACTGTACTTTTATATTTTAGAATATTATTCTTTTATTGGTTTTTCTTTACAAGCATTCGTTTTCGTAAAATCTCAAAATTGTTTTCTAACGTGTTTCAAACGGATGCAACAAGAAAAATGAATAATTTGTGAATTAATCAGTGTTCTACTGAATGCAGCTAAATAATAAAACCGTACATTTTAAAATATGATTTATGCTAATTTGAAAGCTGCTCTAAAACTATATATCTTTGTGATTTCATCCGTTATCTTCAGCGATTTCTTTTTACCACGTTGACCGATTTCTTTGATTTTTTTTCGTTAGAAAGGGAGTATCATTCGATTGGTTCCATTTCAATTCGGTCAAGGTGGGATCTATGAGATATTCATCAAACTATTTAATTTACACTTCAGCGATGAGAACTCTGTACAACATTATCCTATTTTAATGATTTCTTCTTCAATAGGAAGGGAGAGCTTCAGAGTTGATCACACATATGAATTTTATCGGGTTCTGGAGATAAAACTCACGAGAAAAAAATATCAAACTCTTCAATTTGCAAAGTCGTCTGCAATTGATAATAATTCTTTACCACGTCGTCGGAATTCGATGATTCCTTTTCTCTAAGAAAGGGATAACTTTTGGGGTGGTTCCATCTGAACTAAGAGCCAAGAGGTTTGACGATGGGAATCACGAGAAATCATAAAACTCATCAATTTGCGAAGAATTTGCGTATTATTGTATAGGTGAATTGTATAAAAGATAATATTACTACATACATACAATTACGCCATGCCCCTTATGGGGTAGGCAGAGAGAACCGAACACCACATTTTGCTATCTTGACATACATTCATTTTGTCAGTTTTTTTATATTGTCATGTAAATTTTTTATCCATATACATAGATTTTATTTAAAAAAAATGGTTATGTCCTTATTTAACAAGTACATATACATCTTCATCAATTCCCTAAATGAAGCATAAATGCTTGTGCTATAGGTGAACGAAATCGGTCGAGGCAGGATTCGAACTTTCGACCACTGGTTTACTAGCCCAGCGCGCTAACCGTTCTGCCTTCGACCCATCTCTACAAATCTCAGATGCTATAAACGTGTACCTAATGGATTATTTTGCAGAAAAAAACATTTTTAAATCCGGAGTTTCAATGGAGGCTAATCAGGGACAAAATAAATGTAACTTTTTCCATTTTGCTGTATAGTAGGAAATGAACTTGTACAGTACGTTCTTTATCTAGTGCAGATAACCTACCTCTCGTGTTCCATTTCACTTGTCCACCTTCCTTCATGACAGGTGTTCTGATTCACACCTGAGTCATGATCAGGTACATACATTCTCATTCCCCTCAACACCCCCAACATCTCCCCAATCCTCCATCCATTGCTCCATACTCGTAGGTCAGGGGTGTATGAAACGTGTCATTGTTTGGAAACCATTTTGCTATTTCGTAACGCGTTACAAAATTTATGTATTTTATTTATTTGGAAATTCAATCGTAATTTAAAAAAAAGATGTTTTTATTTAATTAATTTAAAATCACAGCCAAAATTCTTAAGTGGCTGACTGCTGCCAATGTACCTATTTTTTCAATTTGATATACCATCATTATTACTAAACAAATCATTTTGAAAAAAATAACCTAGTTAGTTTGGATATTAATAAAGAGAAATATACCTTAACTTTTTGATTATGTTCTGTATATATTCTTGTAGGAAAATAATAAGCATACCCCGATTTTAGACATTTATCTCAAATCTCTAAAAAAATATAAGGTATAGAGCAATATTTTTTTTTATAAATTAAAGAAGAACATAATACCTGGAGAAATATGATATGACGTTGCATTAACGCATCAGGTTAAGTAAATAAACCAAAAATACTTTTATTACGCAATAGCGCTGAATGGAAAATAAATGTTTTTTAGGTTTATTTACTAAACCTGAAGCATTAATGCAACGTCACATCATACTTTTCTAGATATTTTTGTCTTCTTTAATTTAAAAAAATATATATCACTCTACGCCTTATAGTTTATTAAAAATATATGATAAACGTTGAAAATCGGGGTATGCCATTATTTTTCTACAAGAATTTATACCAATTTATCAATAAGTAAAGATATGTTTTTCTTTATTAATACCCAAACTATCAAAATTATTTTTTTCAAAACGATTTGATAAGATATAATGATGGTATATCAAATTGAAAAATAGGTACGTTGGCAGCAGTCCCCCCCTTAAGCATAGATAAATTTCATACCTTATTAATCATATGAACTATTTTTGAAATTCATTCATAGATTGTATATGATAGGTATATAATTATATGATTCAATTCTTATTAACTCATATGCTTGGATTCTGTAAGGCCCTAGTATACCCTGGATATACGGATGTACGCAAAAATGCACACTAAATTACCTTCTAATGTATGAAACACTAGAAAATATTGTATATCACCTGATATGTGATATACAACATTTTATCGTGCAAAAATGGTAAAATTTAGAGGTTTTTTTTTAAATAGCAAGAATAGTTATTGAAATATTATAATAATAAAAAACTCAGCTTGTAGATTTTCATATTCTCTATCGAATAAAGTAAAAATATACTTCATAGGCCTTGTAGTTTTTTAGTTACTTACAATAAAAAAATAAAAAAGGGTTTTACTAAAACTAATTTTACAAGAAAATTATTAAACAAATACAAAATTCAAAAAAATCATGCAATAGAATGAAGATGTACATACAAACTGTTCTTTATTTCAAAGACGCATCTTTTGAGGGTATTAGGGAAATTATTTTCAAAGTATATTTTCTCATTGAATTTATGAGATTTTGTACTTAGGAATATTCAACACGTCTCGTTTTCTTTTCATATAAAATTGTTAAATCAAATTTCTTCAATAAATAAAAAGTATTTTTCAACTTATAAAGATACTGGTTTTATAAAATTAGTTATTCTTTTAAACAAAGTTAATTATAATAAAAAAAAATTAAAATGTGCCGCAAAGCAATCTCCGAAAATTTTAATAACACATATTTATTTATTTATACATATTTCTGTACATAATATAAACAAATATAATTGTACACTGGCGGGCTTATTGCCATTAGGCAATTTCTTCCAATCAACCAGATTACAAAGTATGACAAAATTGTGTATTAAGAAAATATGTATAACACTAAGATATCTACTATTAAAACAGAAATAATAATTCATAGCAAAAAAAATATAGGGTAAGGACAAAGAGAAGAAATCGGAATCAGGTGTTCAGGGATAAATATTCCTTCTTTAGTTTTTTCTTGAAAATACAAAGTGATTTAGACGACGCAATATCCGGACTAAGGCTATTTCATAATCTTGCTGATTGTACTTCGAACGAAGAGCTGAGAAATTATGTCAACAGTGTGGAAATCCATTTTAAAATCAAGTTTCATTTAGACCTTGATAATGCCGTGACATCTTGGCGAAAACTTTCGGTCGTAAACTGTGGAAAAATTCTGTGTTCTCTTTCATTTTGTTTACACATTTTTTATTCTCTTTCATTAAAATAAATTATTATTCTTTGACATCGTATTATAAATTAATTATTTTCAACGTTGAATTCTACAAAACCAAATCTTCATTTATTAATTTATCTACGTTTCTTTCCACCTTATATATTTTTTCTTCTTTTTATCAAATACGTTTTTTGTGGAATCTATTTCCGCCCGAGGTTCGCCATATTTCTTGTAATTAATAACAATTAATAGGAGAAATAAATGGCAGTCCGGACGTTGATGGTCCCTGCGGTGGCTTTCTCTCGCCGCCATTTTGTTGGTGGATTATCCACTTTACAGATCAACCCGCGTGGAAATCTGGGGGCTTTCGCTTCTTCCATCCATCATTATAACACCACATCGACCTGCCTCTTGCCACCGTACAACAGCACAGGCTGCTTATTGATTATTTAATTAATCATCACCTCAAAACCACCGCAATTTGTTGAGCGCCCATCAAAGCGATTGACGAATGAGTGAACACCGAAAGAAATGTCATAGGTATAAATTTATACCACAATATTTGTTTATTTGCATAATTGCCATATTTTTGGTTTGATTATATTAATATCTTTCATGTATGCAAAATAATTGGAATGTATCAATTTTTAATTATGATAAATATGAACACATATTATATTCTACAAACAATTTATTCGACTTCCGACGGCCGTTTCGGCTTATAAGGCCATAATCAACTGGTGTTGAGTATACAGTTTACATTATTTTTATACAGAAATATACAATAGATAAATAGATAAAAACAAAATGCATTTATATTATGTTGCTAATAGTGGGAAAATCTGGATACATAATGATGTATTAGGAAAGAGACAAGTAATGGGGTGCTTGTGTGAATGAGGGAGAAGGAGGATAAACAATTACATTTTTATAATACGCTTGTATGTAGATAGGAACAGGGTTGTCTACTTAAATTTATCATTACAATATATTTTTCTAATTAAGTCAATTATTATATTTTTTAATTACTAATAAAATATGTGTGATAACTTATAATAATTCTTTTATGTAAACAACAAGATTATACTTTGGACAATAGCAAAAACATATTAAAAAAAAATAGCAACATAATATAAATGCATTTTGTTTTTATCTATTTATCTATTGTATGTTTCTGTATAAAAATAATGTAAACTGTATACTCAACACCAGTTGATTATGGCCTTATAAGCCGAAACGGTCGTCGGAAGTCGAATTAATTGTTTGTAGAATATAATATGTGTTCATATTTATCATAATTTTTATGAATTCTACAGTTTGGAAGCCGCATCAATCGACAGATTGAAAACTGCTGGTATCAATTTTTATAATAATCCATTTTATGGACAGGTATCTTTAACAAGATACAACTAAACACGAAGAGCAAAATTAGGGCTTTCAATACTTTTTGTCTTAAAAACGGTGCACTCTTATCTTCACTATCACTGAGCGGTGAGCCAGTTGTTTCTATGCCTATTCCGAAGAAACTAAAGGAGACCAGACTCCGATGGTTTGGGAACGTTAACAGACGAAATTACGATCGCGTGGTTAAACTTGCTCTGGCTATACCCACTCAGTCCAGAACAAGATAGAAAGGTCTGGCAATTGCGTACTAGAAGGGCCGACCGCAAATGAACCGGGAAGAGGCAAGGAAGAAGAAAAGATCGTGCTAATATTTTCTTGTCTGGCCCTTAACTCCCGTTGCTTCTCTGTCAGCATTATAAATTTTGTCATTCGTTTTTCATTCTTTCTTCCGGTGTTCAAATTACACCCAACTCTTTTGTCCTCGTTCCTTATTCTGTCAGACATTGTATTTTTTGCATATTCTTTCGTTGCAAACGATATACCATTGGCCACGATATCATTTTAAGCGTCCTCATGTCTGTATCTTATTTATTTTTCATGATATTTAAATATTTAGGTTAGTAGGTACCAATCTATTGCAAATGAATAGCAATTCTCTAACCCGAAGTAAAATGCGAGTGGAACCGTCATTTTCATCTTGATTTTTAATATCCGTTCTCTTGTATTCACCATCTGATAACTCGGTAACGTTTAAGGAATTCCATCTTCGCTTATTTTGCGTCTGACAGAGAATTTCCATCCACGTCAGATCCTTATTTACATGTTATCACGCATTATGGTTACGATTTTAATCTCTCATCCATGTATTTTAATTCCTTGCTGTAGTAGTTATTGAACAGTTTTTATCAAAATTGGTAATTTTTTACTCCTCACTAACCCAAGGGGATATAATGGGGAGTTATGATTTCGCAATTTTTAAGGGTATTTTTTTTATTGCAGATTATCAACTAGTATCATGCTGAGATTGCATTCTGAAAGTTTCATCACAATGTATCTGTGTGTGTGTGCTATGTGCTGTGTGCTATGTGCAGTGTGCTATGTACGGCGTGTTCATTTTTACTTTATCAATAATAGACTAAAGTTCTCATTCGATTCTATTCACACACACACATACAAAGGCACACCACTTACATAAAATGGCATTGAAGGGTTATCAAGTTTTCGTAATAAAATATTTAAATAAAAAATAATTTAACAAACTCATTTCATGAAAATGCTGAAAATTTTCCTTACAAAATTTGAATACTTTATAAAATGACTTGTTAGTGAGGAGTTTACCGTTGGCCACAACCCACTCGTTTATGACATGCAGTCATACTCGTACAAACAAATATTACAACAAAATCAATGTCAGCATAGTACATGTGATCATAAAGATATATATTTATTTATCTTTCTGTACACAGTATAAACTGTATAAACAAGTACATTGTACGCTGGCGGACTATATTTCTTCCAACCAACCATATTACAAGTATGACAAAATTGTGTATGTACAACAATAAAATAATGATTTAATGTAAACCCCTATTTATCTGAAATCTAATGGAATTCTGTTTTTACTCTTCTTTTCAACAGTAAATATATTATGATCTAAATTGTACAGCACAAATCCGCCTCTATTGGTAGCTGTGCCTTATTAAAAAAAATGAATGCCAAAAAAAACAAAGAAAATAAATATAACACTAAGATACAATTAAAACAAAAAAAATAACATACTTCATAGCAAAAAAGGATAGGATAAGGACAAGGAGAGGAAATCTGGATCAGGGATTCAGGGATAAATATTCCTTCTTTAGTTTTATCTTGAAAATACAAAGTGAGTTAGACGACGCAATATCCGGACATATGTAAGCTATTAAATAATATTGTTGATTATTTATTTTATTTTATTTATTTATTTATGATCATATAAACATATACATTATTTTAATATAAGATAGCCGCCTCACTAGAATAAATCTGTTCTGAAGCAGCCATCTGTACATTTGTGAAATTATTACATTACAGTAAAAAACAAAAGAATAAGAAAGCTATAAAAATAAACATTAGGAATACTTACATAATTTTAAATTAATAAATACAGTTTTAAAAGTGAAATAAATAAAAATAAACACAATTGTACTTGGAACGAAGAGCTGATAAATTCCGTATTATGGATTTAGTGTGCGGATATTTAAAATGTTTTTTTTTAAATGTAGGAGAAGAAATTTTAAAGTTTAGACGGATGGTGACAAGAAGAGTACTGACAGAGATTTTGAATTTAAATTCTCTATAGAATATATTTAAAAAATATATCCGATCCACTGTTTTCCGATAGTTATTATTGAGTACCTACCTAACTAATAATATATTTTTATCCAATATAGATTGCTTTATCAGTTGGCAAGTTACGGGAAAAATATTATCTTTCTATGACGAAAAATGTCACGGAAATACGAATTAAAATATTAATTATTTTTTTTATTAAATGTAGAATTTCTTTTTTTTCTGTGAATATTTCAAAGGTTTTAACTAGTCAAATATTATTGAATAATTATTTTAATTTTTATTTAAACATGTAGATCAAAAAATATATTTTTTTGTGTATAGAAATATAATCAATGAGGTTCACCATCCATTTTGAATGTACGCATACACGCATGTGTCGTGTTTCCTTTTATAAGGTAATTCACACCCTCATATCTGTCGCTGGTTACCCCACATTGTGGGATATGCAGTGATTGTATATATGTATGTATGTAGAAATATGGGAAATTATCGAGAAAAAACTACATACTACGTGTATGTTGATAAATAGAATATGGGATTTGGTACGTGATTATTGTCAGTAAATATTTTCGGTCAGTATGAATGTGTATGCCTTCAAGTGGTTTGAGTATATTGAAGGATTGAACGATGAACGGTTGACTAAATGAAATACCAAGGATTTAATAGGAGTGAATAGCAGGGGTTGACCAAAAAACGGATGGCATGACTATTTTGAAATAATATTTTGAAAGAAGAAACAAACAGAGGCTTAAACAATCGGCGAGCATGAGATCTATCTATGAAACGATGCATGAATGTAAAGGATGCTATGAATGTTTACAAGGATAGCGTGCGGCTCTAGAATCTCCCTGCTCATCCCGTGAGGGACATGGCATTATGGTATGTAAATATATTGTTTAATATTTTTATTATTGCATATGCGCAAACATTGGATTTTTTTCCCTGTCGGGAGTCAAAGATATTTTTTAACAGATTTTTAATTATCTCAATAGAGACGAAGTTGGAATATTTATTGTAGGAGAACCGGGAAATCAAGGCACCTACAGGGCTTACGACCTGTCATCGGCTGGTTTACGTGATCACTTTATGCGCTTGCGCAACGTTCACCAATTATGCCTTTTTAATGAGATCCCTATCAATTCAATTTTGAAAGTTCTATATATTGTAATACTGAAATTGTTTTCGCTTGAAAATAAGGAATTTTTACTACAGCCATCTATGGGTGAAATTATGAACAACAATCTTATTTTTTTTTTATTTATTTTGTTGGAACGCCATCTATTGAGAGAATTGGTTTTTTGTAAATAATGAAAGCTACAATTCTTATATCTGAGGTGACTTATAAGGTCATTTTTGTCTTATTTACCTACTTGTACCAATGTGTAAGTAATCGAATATTTTTATTATTGCATATGCGCAAACATTGGATTTTTTTCCCTGTCTGTAAGTCTGGCGCAATTCAGGGGTGACTTCTATGCGAAAAATGCATTGTCACCTCAGATATAAGAATTGTAGCTTTCATTATTTACAAAAAAACCAATTCTCTCAATAGATGGCGTTCCAACAAAATAATAAAAAATAATAAGATTGTTGTTCATAATTTCACCCATAGATGGCTGTAGTAAAAATTCCTTATTTTCAAGCGAAAAGAATTTCAGTATTACAATATATAGAACTTTCAAAATTGAATTGATAGGGATCTCATTAAAAAGGCATAATTGGTGAACGTTGCGCAAGCGCATAAAGTGATCACGTAAACCAGCCGATGACAGGTCGTAAGCCCTGTAGGTGCCTTGATTTCCCGGTTCTCCTACAATAAATATTCCAACTTCGTCTCTATTGAGATAATTAAAAATCTGTTATAAAATATATTGTTTAATTGAATTAAATTTGCATTTTCATTGGATAACATTTAAAAATTGCACCCACATTAATTTAACCTATCATTCCATTTCGGTTCGTCGTTTTTTGTAAACCTTTTTTTAACATGTCATTTATATTCATGTGGGTATGTGAATGCTTGTATTACATTTTTTTAATAGTTACCTACGAGGGCTCATTAGGACCATGTCATAATCGTTACAGCACTCAGTTTTTTTTATGTTTTTGAAAACCTCACGTATTATTACAATTTTGAGTATCATTCTGTATTTTTAAACATTTTCATCGAACTCAATTACGACCATATTTATTTATTTGTTTACACAACTTTTATAATTAACTAAGGTTACTTTTATAATCAATGCCTTTGTAAGCATTTTATTTTCTATGGCTTCTCGGGCTACTAACAGGTACTATGTAAAATATTTATTTAACACGCACCCAAAAACAAGTTTGTCAGTTGCCACTTTCGGGAGACTTGTGATATTTATCGACTCACCGATCCAGACTGAAAACACAATTAGAATCTGTGTCTCCACAGAGAATCGAACCTGGGACCTTTTTCTCAGAAATTATATATCTTACCAACTGAGCTACGAAGCCCGTATTTAACCGCCGGATTTCTAATTTGATTTGCTTCGTTCACTATGTATATATACAATTTCAATCAAATCATAATTGGATTCAGAGGAAATGGAAAATATTACTTGTGAAGATTTTGCTTCCTTGGATTGGAAACACTGGTTGTTTAGAAGAAATTACAAATCTGAAATAATCTTACCACATACACAAAATGCAAATATGTTTTTGTTTAATTTATTTTGTATTTCTTGACAGTCATGGCGTGGTGATACGCCGTTTGACTTTGTGCTGGCGTCCTGGATTCGATAACAGGCAAAGGTGAAATTGATTCAATGTCATGGTTCAAATTATGGTTCTTTAGATTAAAAACACTGTTTGATTATTGGACAAGAAACTAGCCATTTAATATTACAGGGTACATGAAAAGTTAATATTAAATGACTAATGTCAAATGGTTCAACTCCCGGTGAAGACACAGTGAGACGATATATAAGTCTTCAAAATGTAGCAACGTGTTAATGGGTGCGTGTAAAATAATATTAATAAGCACAACTAAATTTGTTTTCATTTGAGTCATATCGTAAGTTTCCAGAACGTGGCAACTTGTTATTGGGTGCGTGTACATTGCGAAAACCATTTTTACTCTTTATTTTTTTATAAGTATGAATATGTCCTTGTAACAAGTAAATATACTCGTACATCCTTAAAACATTCTCTTAACTAAGAATATGTAATTGTGCTATAATGTATTGGTGAACGAAATCGGTCGAGGCAGGATTCGAACTCACGACCACTGAATTACTAACCCAGAGCGCTTACCGCTCTGTTATCGCCCTCCTATGCATAACAGTAATTCAATACATTATAGTACTATGTTGAATAACTATAAAACGAATCATAAAATAAAAATACCATTTGTATAAGACTGTCACAGTGCATTTTATTGTATAATGTTATAATTGTTATTTAAACTCTCCAATTTTTCATCTTTTGTGTTTATTTCCTTTCATTCTATCGTTATCTGTCAACTGGCGACTCTCCCATCCGCTGAAAAGCGAAAATAAAGTAAAAAAACTGTCATGTTAATTGTTTTGTGACAAACTCGTTTAACAAACGGTTGAATTTGGATTTAATTCACCGTCCGACGGCTGCAGCATTCAATTGAATCCATTGCGTCAAACCAAATCGTATCCAGATCATACGGCCATTGTTCTCGTTTGATTGAATTGCATTATTATCCCATTAGTAAATTTTTTCCACTAAATGTGTTAATCTATCAACAAATACGTTATATTTGTATTTGATTAATTATATATTTTTTAATTTTTCTCCACGAATAAGCTAAATTGTACGATCGGTTTCTAAGACATTGTGATAATCCAGGACAGAAGATCCTGGCGCATATGGTACAAGGAGGCCCGACCTTGGATAAAAAAGAAGAAGAAAAAAAAAGAAGAAGGTTTCTTAGACATTGGTTGTTTCTCAAAACGGTAAACAACTTGTTAATTAATCTAATATTTTTTTTATTATTGCATATGCGCAAACATTGGATTTTTTCCCCGTCGGGAGTCAAAGATATTTTTTAACAGATTTTTAATTATCTCAATAGAGACGAAGTTGGAATATTTACTGTAGTAAAAATTCCTTATTTTCTGTAGTAAAAATTCCTTATTTTCAAGTGAAAAGAATTTCAGTATTACAATATATAGAATTTTCAAAATTGAATTGATAGGGATCTCATTAAAAAGGCATAATTGGCGAACGTTGCGCATGCGCATAAAGTGATCACGTAAACCAGCCGATGACAGGTCGTAAGCCCTGTAGGTGCCTTGATTTCCCGGTTCTCCTACAGTAAATATTCCAACTTCGTCTCTATTGAGATAATTAAAAATCTGTTAAAAAACTTGTTAATTTTCTACATTGTTGATGAAAGTTGTCATGTGCCATTAGTTAGCAGTGAACATATTTTTAATTGTATTTTATTTTGTTTAGCATAGATACAGGCAACAATGCCCAAAAAATTCTATGCATTAAAGCTATAAGTGGATAAAATAAAAAAAGAAAAGAAGCAAGATATTTTTATATATTTATGTTATACAACACAACAGCAACAAAATATTTTTACAAAAACATAATGATAATTTTTAGTGCCAATTGTAGTATTCAACATGTATGTACTGGGGGTAACTATTGGGGAGATTCGGAGATTATTAATAGTGATTTTTATATACCAAGATTACTTTCAACAAGATTATCGTTATTTGTTAAGAACGTCACAGATTTTTATATATCAAGATTACTTTCAACAAGATAATCGTTATTTGTTAAGAACGTCACAGATTTTTATATATCAAGATTACTTTCAACAAGATAATCGTTATTTGTTAAGAACGTCACAGATTTTTATATATCAAGATTACTTTCAACAAGATAATCGTTATTTGTTAAGAACGTCACAGATTTTTATATATCAAGATTACTTTCAACAAGATAATCGTTATTTGTTAAGAACGTCACAGATTTTTATATATCAAGATTACTTTCAACAAGATAATCGTTATTTGTTAAGAACGTCACAGATTTTTATATATCAAGATTACTTTCAACAAGATAATCGTTATTTGTTAAGAACGTCACAGATTTTTATATATCAAGATTACTTTCAACAAGATAATCGTTATTTGTTAAGAACGTCACAGATTTTTATATATCAAGATTACTTTCAACAAGATAATCGTTATTTGTTAAGAACGTCACAGATTTTTATATATCAAGATTACTTTCAACAAGATAATCGTTATTTGTTAAGAACGTCACAGATTTTTATATATCAAGATTACTTTCAACAAGATAATCGTTATTTGTTAAGAACGTCACAGATTTTTATATATCAAGATTACTTTCAACAAGATAATCGTTATTTGTTAAGAACGTCACAGATTTTTATATATCAAGATTACTTTCAACAAGATAATCGTTATTTGTTAAGAACGTCACAGATTTTTTTCATATCTTTACTTTCAGTGAACGGTGAGCCTGCTGTTTCCTTATAATTAGCTCTCTTTGGCACCTACGTGCAGTGTCTTCAAGGTTTTAGAGTTCTCCGGACTCCTTTTGTGTTCTTTCTTTAGTTTTGCAAGGGGCCGTTATTTGTCCCTTTAAGCAGAACGGGTGATAGTGGAGAAAGAACAGATTTTATTTATTAATTGTTTTTTTTTTCTTTGTTTTCAGGTAAGTTAACATCGCAATTAATTCTTTCAACTCTTGATTGGTAAGTTATAAAAGTGATGTGCCTTTTTAGCTATTTGAATATAAAAATGCCAAATTTTAATTTTACTTAGCTTGGCTTATCAGATATCCTTCAAAATTTAGTGGGGTCTAGAAACGAGTATTATATAAATGAATTTGTAAAACTTGAAAATAATCGAATGAGTCTATAATCGATAAAGTAGAATTAACACGCCGTACATAGCATATAGTACGCAGCACACACACGCACACACACGCACGCACGCAAGCACACACGCACGTGCTATAATATTTAAAAATTGTTGTCATTATTTGTGTTGTGTTTTGTAGGTAGATATATATAATGAATATAATATATTATATAAAATTGACACTGCACCTTCCACACACTGCATATTGTAGTATAGGTAGGAAACTTGTACACCCACATACAATGCTCATTACATGTACTTACTTACTTACTTACTTGTATAAGTACTAGTTGCATGTAACACATGAGATCCAACTGTCGATAGCGATAGTACGTATAGTTGAAGAATAAGTACCAAACTATGAACCCATAAATACAAATTATTTAATATTTTAAGATATTTGGTTTTCTATACAACACATGTACCTAGGTATGTATGTCAAGATAGGATAGTATGGAGGTCAGTCCTTTGATCCTACCCAGAATATCAAAACAGCATGATGGTATGTATGTGTGTTTGGAGATTAGTATCAAACAATTAAGTCTTCTTAGATATTGTGTGTAGGCTACTACCATACAAATTGTATGAAGCAATGTCGTCACTAAATTAAATTTTTATAAAAATTGTTAAAAAAAATTTGAGATGTGCTAGTACAATCTTAATATTTATTATTGAAAATTAAATTATCTAGTTGGGGTGTTTCGGCTTTTTTCGATATTTAAAAAAAAATGGAAATATAGGCAGTTAACTCATAAATTTGTCATAAAAAAATATTTTTCTTAGTAAAAAATGTTTGAGAAGCCCTGGAATTTTAATGAAATAAAAATTGAGATTTTGTATTTGTCTATGTTTATACCAATTTTCAGCGTTCTAGCTTTTATGGTTTCTGAGATATATGGAAAAATAAACCAAAATTTCAAAAGTTGGTAACCCCTGACTGAAACGAAAATTCACAATTCTGAGTATAAAGGTTTTGTAGGTCTATAACTGTTTATATATTCTGAAAATTTGGGCTTTGTAAATTGAGCGGATCAAAAGTTGTAAGGGGACACACACACACACACACATACACACACACACACACACACACACACACACACACACACACACACACTCACACACACACACACACACACACACACACACACACACACACACACACACACACACACACACACAGAGACACACACACAGACACACACACACACAAAACTCACATAAAATGTTCTACTCCGAATTCTGACTAAATCCATGTATGGGAACAAATATGCTGCGAGGCCTCTAGTTGGTGTTATTAGCATGCAAAAAGTCCACTACGCCATACAAAATTTTCCTTCGTACACGCATCTTGGCTTAATAATGTCGATTCATTCTGAGAATTGAATTCTCATGAAGGAATCGACAGCTGGATTATGCGCAGAAATATTTGGGCATTCATGTGCTTAGTAAAATAAAATAAAAAATAAATTTATTACTAAAATCTAATAAATAATCAACGAAACACGCAGGTTATGTTACACACTTTTATTTATCTAAGGGAATAAATCAATTATATATATCCTGTTGTAATGTTTTTTTATAGCCATTTTGTTCGACACTGATGACATTATTTCACATTTTGCTGAAACATTATTTTTGATTAATGTCGGTAAATAATGCTTAAATTTGCGTGTATGATTTAAAAACCGATCTTTATTTTCTATCTACCTTTATTTGTTTATTTTTTACTTCTACTCGGGAAACTAACAGGTAAATGATATGTCAAATATTAATTTGATACGCATCTTATGGTAAGTATCCATTTAAAGTCTTACAGACCTAGACTTAAAACACAATTAAAAATAATGACTTCATACGGAATCAAACTTTAATGTTTTGAGTCAGGAGTTGGATATCTAACTATGTAACTGAGCCACGATGGGCCACATTTTATGTACCTACTACAAATTAGTTGCGTTTTTTTCTTACATATTTACAAATTAAAAATACATGTTATAATCACTTATAAAAAGTATTCCTATTCTAATTTGTGTGTTGTTGATCAGATCTGAATATGAGCTGAATAATTGAAATTAATCAAGGTTATTTTATTGCAGTTAAAGATTTTTATATTATTGTGAAAAGGGCAGATTCAAACAATTTTTACGCCAATTATGAAGTTGACTTTTAGTCAAATATCTCTTACATTTACTCACTTATTATTATTTATCTTATATTTGACGGTAAATTTGTACCTCGCTTCTTTATGCGTTTGTCTAGTGAATTCTTATTTCTTTCACGTTTAAATGAAATTTATGTTTTTTGTTTTGACAGTTTGTACATTATTTTCTCAGGGGAGATTTGAGACGCTTTTCAAATTTTGTTTGTTTAGCACTCATTGTACAATTCAAATTATTTCCCAAATATAATTAAATGATTATATCTTCAAAAGAATTGTAAGAAAAAATCATTAGAAGTAAATACCTTACCTACCATTTCAACTTTAATTTAAATGTATTATTTTGTAAATATGCAAATTTTCACTGTACATATTATATTTATTAAAAAATGTAAATGCGATATACCCATTTTGTTTTTAATATATTAAGAAATAAAGTATTTGTTGTACGAATTGTTACATGTCTATGTATGTAATTTTCAGCACCTACTTTATATTTCAATGATGTGTTGTTATCGAATCCACAGTATTATGATGTCAAACTCCGTATATTTCAGTTTCCACATATATCTTCTAGTTTCCACATCACATCTAGGTACTTTCCTTCCGTTTTCCTGTTACCGAGATAGAGACAAGAAAACAGAAATGTTCGTGTAACCATATTATTTGTACCACATGTGCTATTAATCTTAAAATATATATGATACTCCTGTAAATAGTTGTGAGGTGTTCCAAATATGAGCAAATGTATAGAATTTAGAAGATGTACATGACATTTTTAATTCAAAACCTTCGAATGTTGTTATTGTAAAAATTGCACTGGCTATATCAAAATCGACTCTGACACAATTCCTGCTTCTTTTGTAAAATAATCAACGGAATCTTTACTTTTTGGATCGTGACTTCAGCAGTGGATGTTTAATATGTCTCCCACTCCGACCGTATGCCGTGGACGTATCCGGTTTAGCGGGGGGCGTATTGCCAGTAAAATAATTTTACCCACATTAATTTTCGCATTCAAAATATTTCTTCAAAATACAAAAAAAATTTTTTAATGAAAAAGTACAAAATGATCATTAAAAATATATTTTCAACATCAATTGACAAAATTATTTTCCAAAAAGGAATTTTAAACATCGATTGAGAATATATATCAATATAAATATATTTGTGGAATATGCACATTGAATACTGGTAACATTGCTTTCGATATGTCAGTTGTCACCTCGCGGCCAATTAAGTTGTAATGTACATTAAATATAGGAAATATTGGAAATAATTTACTACCTTCCATTTAAATACTAATATATGAGCTTTAGAAAGGGAAAACACATTTTTCAGTGGCTTCCTTCTCTTGAAGGGAAGCAGGATTCATCGGGACTTATCCCAAATTATAGTGTGACAGTGGTAAATTAGATGCAAATGAGCAAGTTAATTATCCAGTTGCATTTTTCATAGTTGTAAAAATTATGAATTGTTAACTGGTGAAAAACATGGTATGATGCATTTCATTCCTTGCATTTGTTTAAATACCTCATTTGATACAATACCTCTTAATACATTCTGGATGGAGGACGGGAAAACCGTGAAACGTGACGGGTAAATCATGACGCATTTTTTTAGCTAAGATGTTTTGGTGTTCAACGGTAGTGGATTGGTGCGAAGCGTCAAAGAAACTAGCGCGCGGTGCTAAAAAAATGGCAGGTAGCCCCAAAAGTCGGGGTTGGGGCGTGAAGCCCCTAGTCTCTTATGAAAGGGTGTAAAATAATTATGTGATTAGGGGAAACGGGGGCTATATTCGGATCCAGGAAGTCATTTAACATAGGAACCAGCAGGAATGTTGTCAGGGCCCAAATATTTTTTGCAGATTGACCAGCGAATTCGCGAACTCGTCATGCGACGGTCATCTATCATGGTTTTTATATCAAATGATTTTAGGAATCAAGAAGGAAATGTATGTATGTATGTATGACAGGGTCAGAAATGAAGACATAAGGAAAGAATGTAGGATAAAGAAAGATGTTTTTAATAGAATGAAAGTGAACACATTGAGATGGTTTGGCCACATAGGGAGAATGAATGAGGAACGCCTAACGAAGAAAATATAGGTACATTGCGGACAGGAATGGAATGAGAGGTCGGGGCCGCCCAAGGAAGGGATGGCACGTCCATGTGAACGGTATTTTGAAAAACAGAAATGTTAGAAGCGTGAACAACAGACGAACGTGTATAAGACGATGTATGAATGTTGACGAGGCGATGAATGTATGTCAAGATAGAAGTAAGTGGCGTTCGGTTCTCTCTGCCTACCCCGTGAGGGACATGGTATGTATGTATGTATGAGAAGGAAATATAATTTCTTGATTTATTGAAAACAAAATAGATATAAAATCAAAAATATTTTTAAAGGCAGAAGAAATCTGCTGTATGTTTTCTTACATTTTCGTTTCAATAACTTTATATATCCTAATATTGCGCCTGTTCTTCTGTTACTTTTGTAACTTCTGTTCGTCCTAGATACCTATTTACATTTATTTGGTAGGTTCGTAATCTGGTATTGGTTTTGAAGTATCGTTGTACAATAATATCGAGTACCGTCTATTATTCAAATGATAGGATTTTTACATATTATTGTGCCCCCAGCTACACGACGATATCTCGAGATATGGAAATAGTTTTTTACGCTTTTCCGATTTTTCACTTGGCGTGCCTGTATAAAATGAAACAATGTATTTTTTCAAATTATCCTTCCGTACATTCTGATAGGATCCGATAGTCGCATTTGAGATATCAGTTATTTCGGTATAAAAATCTATATTTTTTGTTTCCGATATGAATCAAATAACAATGTTTGAACTAAAAAAATGTCTGTCTCTTGCTCTATTATAAAACATATTGTTTGTTTGGATTGCTATCATCAAATATTGTATGTGCCTTATAATCAGGGTTAACTTTTTTCATCTAAGTTCTCTAGTCAAAACGTACGTATAAATAAATGTACCTAATAATAAAATATATTTACCAAATAAGCTATTGTAATGGTTCGTTCTTCAAATGACATAATGTTATATAAATATTTATGTGTTACTTGTTAGTTACATAATGTCATACCAGAAATAGGAGTCTCCTGATATAAGCTCCAATTTCATATCAAGCACTTTTATAACTTTAAACAGACGTCAAACAACATAAAATTCAATCTTAAAAAAATCATTAAGTTGGCAGACCAGCACTCATTCTAGAACTTTTTTGTACAATTTAAATATTATGCACATATTTAATAGAACATATAGGGGGGTCTCAAAAATAACTAAAAATCATACATTCTATGAAATGGATACACTGTTATCCATTTTGTCCGCAATACTTTTTTTTATGAGATTTGAAATTCTCTCGCTGCGCGGCAATATTCAATTTCGTTAATGAACAAAATATTTCGTTTTGATTAAAAATAAATGCATTGAAAATTTCTCGCTCCGCAGCAATTAAATTTTTTTTTTCAAGATATAAGAAATAATTTCTTCAAAATATGAAATAGGTATAGGTACGATATGAAAATATATTATTTCTCAATATTTAAAAAAAATATATATAAATATTAGGCCCAAGACCAGAATTGCGGCAGGTATCTGGAGACCACGAAGCAATGAAGAAATTCGTGCAGGACAACCTTTAATCACCAGGGAAATCAGGTCCAGAAAATTAGCTTGGATTGGACATGTTGTCAGATCAGGGGATGAAAGAGCCACAAAATGTATCCTGCAAAATAGCCCTGTGGGCAAGAGACCCCTGGGAAGACCAAGGTAGAAATTGATGGACAATGTTACTCGAGATCTGAACATGCTGAATGCTTGTGATGACTGGGAGTCCACTGCAGCTGACAAGAAGGCTTGGAAAGTTATTGTTCAGGAGGCTAAAGCTCTACCGGAGTTGTATGGCCATCGGAAGTGAAGTTTAATAGTTTAAATTATTTTCACTTAAAACTATTGTAAATAAATCATTTTATTTATTGTCGTTAAATATTAATACATTTATTTTTTTTATAGCTTTTGGTCTTAATAACGACATTTGCCAAAAAGTAGTCCAAAATCACGTCAACCAATTTCTCTCTAAAACTTTGTTTAAACCACGACCTGGATTGACACGATTCTCGGTTTAATGTAAAATAAACAAACTTCCTTATCCCGAATTTATACCGGTTTTTTTTTCAATATCCCACCCGCGCCCGCACGAAAGGCAATTTTCTTATATTCCGAAAATGTCGGTTGAAGATAAGAGTGCTATTAGGTGTGTATGGGGAGAAATTCGATAATGAAAAAGTTTCTGGTCTCGTATGCAATACAATTTATTAGAGGTTTTTTGTGTGAAAACTTTGCCTGGCTTAAAGAAACCGACCCGACGTTTGGTAAAAATGATATTTTATTAAAATATATTATGATTTCCCTTGTGTTTTTTTTTGCGAATTATCTGTTATTTTTGTGATAGTTGTCTATGTTTAATTTTCAATTTTCATTATTTCAATATCAATTTTTTGTAATCCTGAACACCTAATATAAGAACATTTGATTCCATATTCCAGGCTTGTATTTTTGAGATATTTTAATTAAAATAGATGTATCATATTTTGAATCTCTCAATTTGTATAGAATCTGATGCAGATGTTTTGCTAATTATTAATTGTTTCTTGTCAATTGTTCTTAAAAGTTAATATTTGGATTTACCCTTAACTAGATCGGTCAATCATAGATGTGATTTTGTTCGGATATACATTCAATATATATTATACAAGGTGTCTCAAAAGAAAGTTTGTCGGCCTTCGTGGATTAGTTGGTTGGGTATCTGACTGCTGATCCAAAGGTCCCGGGTTCGATTCCCGGTGGAGACACAGTTTTTAATTGTGTTTTCAGTCTGGATCTGTGAGATGATTAATATCGTAAGTCTCCAGAATGTGGCAACTTGTTATTGGGTGCGTGTTAAATTATTATTTGACATACTACCTGTTAGTTGCCCGAGAAGCAACAATATAAATAAACATTTGTATTCAGAGCGGATTATGTGGAGATGTTAGACGACTTCTTGGTGACTGAACTGCAAAAAATTTCCTGACTATAACCAAAGAACATGATTCCAGCAGGACGGAGCAACGTCACACACGTCCAATACATCTCTGCCACGAGTTCGTGAAATTTTCCCAGGAAAATTGATCTCCAGGAGAGGTGACATAAATTGGCCTCCACGCAGTCCTGATTTAACCCCTGTGGACTTTTTCCTATGGGGTTATCTTAAATTTAAAGTTTACGCCAGTAAACCGACTTCCCTGGAGCATTTGAAAGAAAATATCCGTCACGAAATGGTAGCCATCACTGAGTCCTCCTGCCGAGCCGTCATAAGTAATTTTACTGTTCGATTAAATAAGTGCTGCGAACGCGAGGGTCTACATTTGTAAGATTTTATTTTTAAGAAATAAATTCTCAAATTGTGTACTTTAATAATTAATAAACATTTTTTCGATACACGGCTTATTTTTTTTAATCGATCGACTAAGTATAAACTTTATTTTGAGACGCCCTGTACGTGGTGATTCATAACATTTCAAACACTAATTGAAACATACTAATAAGAACACTTCCCTCGCAATTCTTTTTTCTCTGGGCTGAAATCATCAATTAGTTGTAAGAATTCATCATTCTAACTACGTGTTCATATTTACACATTATAGTATTTATATCATAGAAAGTAACAGTCACCATGTATATTTAATTCTGGGCTGAAATCATCAATTACTTGTAAGAACTCATCATTCTAACCACGAGTTCATATTTACACATTATAGTATTTATATCATAGAAAGTAACAGTCATCATGTATATGTAATTCTGGGCTGAAATCATCAATTACTTGTAAGAATTCATCATTCTAACTACGTGTTCATATTTACAAATTATAGTATTTATATCATAGAAAGTAACAGTCATCATGTATATGTAATTCTGGGCTGAAATCATCAATTACTTGTAAGAATTCATCATTCTAACTACGTGTTCATATTTACACATTATAGTATTTATAATATAGAAAGTCACAGTCATCATGTATATGTAATTCTGGGCTGAAATCATCAATTACTTGTAAGAACTCATCATTCTAACTACGTGTTCATATTTACACATTATAGTATTTATATCATAGAAAGTAACAGTCATCATGTATATGTAATTCTGGGCTGAAATCATCAATTACTTGTAAGAATTCATCATTCTAACTACGTGTTCATATTTACACATTATAGTATTTATATCATAGAAAGTAACAGTCATCATGTAAGAATTCATCATTCTAACTACGTGTTCATATTTACACATTATAGTATTTATATCATAGAAAGTAACAGTCATCATGTATATGTAATTCATTTTAGACTTAAGCTTTATTTACTGTCGTTTACGACTAATGTAGTTGTTGCATGATATTATCATACCCTAAATACATCTTGAGTATTATCAATATATTTAAATATACATAGGACTGTACTAAAACGTTGTCATATTTACCTTCATGGCTAGTTATAATTATTATTGTTGTGGTTATTTATATTAAGAATTTACCGATATGTTATGTATTAACCTACATAAATATATTGTGTATTTAAATAACAAAGGGATCATGATCATAATAATAACAGCTAAAGCTTCGTTCAATTTCGAATGTGGAGCAACCCCAATCATACCGTATTAATTACATTTCCTCGTACCCATTTTCCCCAAATAGCCACCCTCCGATCTTACAACCGATTTCCCAATTACCCAATCACATCTCCATCCCCCTCCTTTCCCCCCTAACTTCGGTCCTCAGATATGTGTGAACTTAGCCTCGAATGCTCCACAACTACTAGTGGTGAGATGAACCGCTCGATGCAAGACCGCTTTCTTCTTACAATCACGATAAAAGATATATTATCACTACATTAATCTCTTACCATCTGTACCAGTTGGAGTTTCCAGAATTAATCGGCCATAAATTGTGATTGATGTTCGCATTGATAGGCTCCACACTGTATTTACAAAACGTGTCAAAGAAATTTATATTATTTTACATTGTTTTATTCTGAACACAAAAAAAAGGTTAGGATATACTGTTTTACAAAGATGCTGAACCGAAGCCATGCCAGGATCAATTATTAGTTGCATGCATTTTACTAGATGTAGATATTTAATTAAGAAGTAGCAGGAAAATTCATACAGGAATCCTCATCTGAAAAGCTTCGAGGCTATTAATAATCTTGGGTTACTATGGCTGTAATAAATACTAAACATGATTGCTTGGATCCTAAGCATTGTTTATCTATATGGTCTTGAGACTTAAATTTAAATTCACGGATATTATCATTTATTTGTACCTTCCACTCTATTCTATAGATCTCCATGACATGACATACCTGAATTGTAAATATGGATATGCAAACACACTATCAGGGATGGTTTTTAAGAAATTTTGTAGAGAATGCTATAATTATCGGCTAAAAAACACTATAATTATCGGCAAATTAAGTGACAATTTTCGGTGGAGTGGGGATGTTTTATATGTCCACTAGGTTAGCAAATAACCCAAAAAATTATTTTGCGCATCCCACGTGAGCTTACAAGATGTTTTTTTAAGCAATAAATTTTAACTAATGAATCATATTTATCTCTCAATTCATTGCTAAGCATATTTTCAACATCCAAGACCATCGTTTTATTTTCAATACGATACATATTTGGCAGTTCGTTGGTCAAGACTGTAAGACACAAGGTCATGACCAAAACTGCGACTTGATCGGTCTTATTTGCTCTTCACTCACAACGATTGAACTGTGTCAAACACACTGTTGTATACGAGTTCTCACCAGAATGGCGAGCCGACAGTGTGATGTATCGGATGACACCAGAAATTGTGTACAGAAATTCGTTCACGTGTCGTTTTGGTCCATCGTGCGGTAAATAACATTGATTGAGATATTGAGCTTCCAATGCTACGTTTTGTGGAATTTACATAATATCTAATTGAAAATTTAAGAAAATTAAAGAAAGTGACGATTTGACTAGTTTTGCTATCATACATAACGGAATAAAATATATTAAACCTGTGCTTAAAAAGTAATCAAAATTACAGATTCTCAATTTAATGTCAGATACGGTAAAAGCGCTGGATTGAAATTATTTGGTTCCACATTCATTCCCAGCCTCGACCATTCATCTTAATCATTTTATTTTTTTATAACTAAAGAAAACCTAATCTTCTATCAATTTTTAATAAAACGGACGGGGTATAACGTTCTAAATGTACTTTTTTTCAAACCATGCTTAAGGCGGTGCCTGCTGTCACCATATCTATTTTTTTTTAATTTTGATATTGCATCATTACTACAAAATAAATTATTTTGAAAAAAAAATCCTTAACTCTAATTATGTTCTGTAAAAATAATAAACTAACCCCGATTCTTGAAATTTATCTGATATTTCTAAAAAACTATAAGTCGTTAAGTAATATATATATTTTTAAAAAATAATGGAGACAAAATTATCTGTTATATTATGTCATGACATTTGCATTAATGCTTCAGGTTTTACATGCTTCTTTTATTTCGCAATGGCGCTGAATGGAAGATAAATGTTTTTTTTAGGTTTATTTACTTAACCAATAATAATAATAATAATAAACACTTTCTTGCACCCTGCGCAAGTGGCGAGTTTATTGCCGTATGGCAATTTCTTCCAACTAACCAGTGTTTCCAGCCCAGAGAAGCAATATTAGCGTGAGAAATGAATTTAAATAAATTTCTCCTCCGCTGGGAATCGAACCCAGGACGCCCGCACAGAAACCGAACGGCTTACCAACTGTGCCACGGCGGTAATAATGCAAATTTCAAGATATATTTTTCCAGAATTTTTTTTATTATTTATTAAAAATATGAGACAATCGTATAAAATCGGGGTACGGTTTTATTTTTCTACAAGAATTTATACAGAACCAACATTATGAAAAAGTTAAGGAATATTTATCTTTATTAAAACCCAAACTATCTATGTTATTTTTTTTCAAAACGATTTGATAAGTAATTATGATGGAATATCAAATTGAACGCAGACAGCAGGCGCCCTCTTTATCAGAAATAGTATGCTTGCTTTATTTTATTTACTTAAGTACGTTTCTGTTTATTGCCTTGCCTGTTTAAAATAAAGTTTTATCGGACAAGAACTAGTCCTTCGCTAAGAATCGTCGAACTTTGAACGTTGCTGAAGAATCCCATTTACTTACTAATATTAGCTAAGATGGTCTTTGCACATTCTTATAGTAATAATACTTGTATTGAGAATGTTATAAATTATTCATAATATTCCATATTTCACTATGTTCGTGTACGTCAGTCAACCCATTGGTGAAAAACCAAACGTATATCCGTATTTCTTTATAGTTTCCTTGCAGCCAAGATTTCATGCAAATAACCCATTTAATTGTATAAATTCACAATAATGTGTAGTTTTCCTCAAGGGACTAATAAATATGCAACTTTATTTGAATTATGTTGTTTTCACATAATGCTTATCACTAAAATCGTTTTAATATTTCATAACAACCCACTCGTAAATATAAATCAAGCGAATGGACCACAAGATTTATCTGAGATGAGCTTATGTATTCAGAGATAACTTATGTATGAGATTTTCCTTCATTATTTATACGTTTTGATGTTTTGTGTGCGGTTAAGATATATTTTATTATGTTTCATCTTACAAGAGTCGCGCAACTAGTTTCGACATATGTACCTACTAGAGAAGAGACATTTGATTCCAGATGTTACTTTTACGTTTGGCACAATTTGTGTTATCAAAAAAAAATCATATTGTCATATTTGTTCATTATTCTTCTTCCTTATCCTCTACCATATCTTCTAAATGAATATCTTTTTTCCGTGATATTTCAAACCTGTATTTATTTTTATGTCGCTTTTAGGGCAAACGAAAAATACTATGTCAAATATTAATTTAACACGCATCCCATAACAAGTTGACACATTCTGAAGACACGATATTTATCTTCTCACATTATAAAACCCGGGACCGTTGGTTCAACAGTCAGAAATGTATCAAACAAAATGAACCACAAAGGCCGCAATTTAGGACATTGAGTTAATTTTTAATACATAATCACTAACCGACTCGGCATCATCCCAGAATGTGGGGTAATCTGCGGCTGGAATGGAGGATGTACATTAACATAAAAAAGCACGGCTCATACGTGTATGCCCACACACCAGTAGACACCAGGTACGTGGTATCTAATAATACAACATTTACAATGATCGGTGAACCTCATTGCTGAAATATGAGAGTTGTATTTTTGACTACCCGGGCCCCGGCTCTAACGGAAATCCAGAAAACAATGATAATATAATTTAAGAGTGAAGGTATTAACTAGTGCCCAACAGCAAAATCATTTATTGGAACAGGAAAACAGTTATTTTATTTTGTACACTAGCTGAGAAGCATCGCTTCGCTCAGCTTCTAAGCTAGGGCTTTCAGCCTACTTTTTACCGCTGCGCGGTAAATGGCCGCCTTCGGCGGTTCATGCAACAAAATGAAACGAAGCTTTTATGGTAGGTACTTAAAAAATATATTCGGTACAGTGTTAACCAACACCTGGTGGACGTCACAATGTCTAGTGGACTTCACAAGGTGCGGGCTTCCAGTCCATTGCCAGTGTTGTTTTTGCGGCTACTCCGCATGGACACATGGCCCCAGCCACACGCCCCATGAACATGCCCATGACGATGCCAATAGTCCATGAAGACTTGGCCACGTCAACCTGAGCACCCGCGAGGAAGAACGAACGCTTGCCCTTAACCGTGAGTGCCGTGAAAAGATAAATTACTCTGGATGCTGCAATTTATCGACCTGCATCTTCGCTTTCTCATGGGCATATTATGATGAGTAACAGCACTATATTCTCCATCATCAAAATGTAGTTAATTACCTCATTTTGATTATTTTTAAATACATAAGTATTTTTTTTATTTATGTTAGTCCAATTAATCCAAACTTTGGGTTGCCCATATAGAACGAATGTGTTTTTAAAGTTGTAACGTGCACAGCATACATTATTTTATAATAAATAATCAATAGTTGTTGATAATAATATTTCATTTTGATGACCTTTTTATTATTTCGATATTATTCTCATCGGAAGAAAACTTATATTTTTTAACGCATTGCGGCGCTTTTGTGATGTCATTCAAATAATACTCCATAGTTAAATAATAATTAAATTTCAAGACCTGCACGAAAGTAGAAGGTATTTAAATATTTTGTAATCTTATATATTTTTAAACTGTATCCCTGTTTTACAAAATTTCGTACAAATAAGTTATTTTTTGTAAAAATGATTTTATATTGTGTTTCCATAAGTTTGAAAATTTACCGATAGATGTCGAAAACCAACCATTTATACACTTTGTATATTTTTTCGTATTTATTAAAAAAAAAATTAGGCGTTACCACAAAAAAAGAATATTTTTCCCGAAATATGTATAATATTGACTATCTTTAAACAAAAAATCAATATAATTGGCGTTGTAGGCCACTTGTAAAGAATCACCATTTTGACAGCTAAATCGGTAAAACAATGCAAGTAAAGCAAATCTGACCCACAATGCAAAAGGAAACACTTGTTCCGTGTAAATTGTTCCCTCTCCCTATGTAGGATTTTATTATTTCGTGCCTTTTGAGCTCTGGCTATGACGGGAACAAACAAAATTTTACGTTGGCATCAGTGTGCATTATAATAACCGTAAGGATATATTCTCATAAATCAATTTTGGCGACTCGGCGAGTAATGCAAAAAAGCATTCTATAAGTCTTATTATATAACATTAAAACATACTTTCTTTTGAAAATAACATAAAAAACATTAGCTCGCGAGGCTTTGTGTTTTTATACTGTTTCAAATGTTATATTATAAAAATGTAATATTATAAGATTTTTGCTCTACTGTAAAATTGACGATTTTGACATAGTAAGGTTTCAAACGAAAGACAGACAGACAGACTGACATGAATTTAGCCGTGCACAAACATGTGCAAATCCAGAACGACAATCTTACCAGGTCTCTTTTATTTATATGCAGATAAACAATACTAAGGTAAGTTCTATACAGTGTTACCTATAATTCAAATTATTATGAGACTGTCGGCTGAATATCATAAACTTAAAATATGTAAGTAACAACTCTTCAATTACTTAATTTATTTCCACTGTGTTTGTAAATAAATTATGCTTTGTTAACCCTGATTCCATGTATGTGAGTGCTTATCTTAAAAAAATGTAAAAGTTTCTATCATTAAAAGTTGCTGTCAACTCGGACGTGTTGAGAGGAGAAACGGATTCAACTTGCAGGTAGCTTCTTCCGTTTTGAAATATCACTGATAGAATGTAGATTTCTCTAGTTTATATACACTCAAACTGGTCTCAATGCATTCGCAGTAACGGAAACAGCGCGGACATCTTCTTATTAATTGGAATAACATAAATGAATAAGTATCGAATTACATAGAAGATATTGATTCCAAAAAGGAAATAAGATGAACTTTAAATTCACCTGAGTCTCAGCAGAAGATATTAATATATATCAAAACAAATCTCGCTGCCAAATATTATTACTTCATTAAATTACCAGTAACAGCAGGAAGAGCTATTTTGCCGTTTTGGCTACTGAGGTGTGGCTTTATATATTATTAACAGACCTCACACGATTTTATTTTATTTTAGTTTTCATTTCACTATAAAATAATAAATAGATAAGTTTCGTAACATAGGAAGGAATGTATGTTTGGGAGACCATCTTTGTGTGTGTCTTTTTTTTACTGTAATGTTGTTAGAGTACACATAGATATTGTCTTGAGAACACGCCGCGCCGACAAGTCTAGAAATTAGACTTGGCGTGACTCAGAAACATATTTTTTTTAATATCTTATTATTTTTCCATAAAAAACCCAATAACAAGTTGCCACATTATGGAGACTTACGATATTAAATCGCCTCACAGATCCATAGACTGAAAACACAATTAAAAACTGTGTCTCCACCGGGAATCGAACCCGGGACGTTTGAATCAGCAGTCAGATACCCAACCAACTGAGCCACGTATTACACGATATATTCAATAAGAAATCAAGTCTTCACTACAGGGCTACTCATGAAGTTGGTTAAGATTAGATCCGTACTTTAGAAAAGTTTTAAGTTAAGATTTATTCATTTATTATACATATTATTTTATACAAAAATTATCGATATTTTCATACTAAACATAAATCTTAACGAATTTTTATAATTGAATGCAGATTAAGATTAGATTATGGTCGAATACTGATTTATACTGATACTGATTTATACATTTAAATACTGATTTATACGTTTTTAAGATAAGGACAAGAAAAGAATGTATTAAGATCGTGTCACGAGTAGCCTTACTGTTTTTCCTTGATATCATATAACAATATCACATGCTAAAAATTGCATTAAGAATATTATGTTATAAAAATAAGTGATTCAAAGACGGCTTTGAACGGTGTCGTTCATTTTTTGTACAATAATTTGTACTAAGTAAGGGAATATGAGGATGTATATCTTCTTGTAACAAGAGTAAACCAACCAGAGTAAAGTAAATTTATTTCTTTTTTTGCATTGTATAATATCAATAGTTTTAAATGACCAATCACAAGAACCTGTAAGCTCTTCCTACATAATTAATCTATAAATATAAGTAAAATTTGTCAAAATAGTCATAAGCTAGTCAATGCCCTAACAAGGCGAAATAGGCCTATCGCGCTCAATTAAATTAATGTAGAATCAAAAAGTCTTTACTTTTAATTATAGATATAACTTATAATGGAATTCTACCAAATAAAAACTTCATCGATAATTAAGAAAAAATTCATTCTTTGTTTTATAAGACACATTGGTTTCGCCAATGTATTGATGAGGAGGTAAAGTGACGGTATGTATATGGTTAGATTGGATGTTAGTTGAATAAATTCCGCCTTCCCATTATCCAGTACCTATACCCTTTTCCTACTTACATACATTGTCCATCTTCACCCGCAACGGCCGCAACAATAATATCATCGCCGCTCAGTACCAAACGCATTAATTCCTTCTTAGTATCAACTTGAACCTCGCATAATTAACTCGTATATAATTTCGCATCGCTCGTCTGAACAATAAACAATACGATTATCGTGCACGCGTCGCATTTCAGTTTAATATAACATTTTCATCCAGCTTATTTTACCTTTCTGTGATTGTGTTGTGTATTCAATATCCAAGTCACCACGTCATCAGGAGCTGAGAGGAATGTTCCAGAATCCTTCAGCCTTCCACATTCCTTCAGGTAGGAAATTCGTTTCAATTAATCTGGTTTGAGTCATTTCGCATTCCGTTAATATTTGTCTCTTCCAAATATAGGTGATACCACGCACCCTATTAAAAAACCCTCACACACAATAATATCAATTCAACAACAATCAATAAATTATTTTACTACGCATCTGCCACACCACACATTCTATGTGTTACGTGATTGTATATTTATTTAATTTTCAATGTTAGTTGGTCACAAACTAATTAGTTAAAAGATTTTAGTATTCGAAACTAACCTCAACACTCGCGTTGATTTTCTATTCGTTTATTAAATGGTGTTAAAAATCAACTGTTGTGTTTTTTTTTAATCACACCATTCTACTGTAAAATGTGTATTTAAAGCACCAATGTATGTTAAATATTCATTAAATGGTAATTTGCTTTGTTCCAAAATTGGTTTCGGCTTTAGGAAACAAATCGATGCGTTGATTGAATCGCTTATTTTTAATAAATCATTTTTA
This sequence comes from Molanna angustata, assembly GCA_963576475.1. Taxonomy (NCBI): domain Eukaryota; kingdom Metazoa; phylum Arthropoda; class Insecta; order Trichoptera; family Molannidae; genus Molanna; species Molanna angustata. Next base: position 23,209,477 of record OY754974.1, read on the forward strand.
TTTCACGCTATTCAAATATTGTATATTGGACACTTGCATTCCAGTTATAATGTGTAATAGAGATTAATTAGTAGAGTTATTATTTGTGTGGTTGAATTTCGACATGAATTAATATTTAAGAAAAAAAAATTGTTTACGGTTTTAATTCATTGCCTCTATAGCTATTTAGTTGAATTTCGACATGAATTAAGGAAAATATGTAAACAAATAATACTTTCTTGACGATTCTAGATATTTAATTAATTTTGTCGTTCGCTTTTTGTTCTACGATTACATCAAGACTATAGCGGTACAAATTTTAAATATGTTTTTTTTTAAAAAACTGGAGTTATCTGTGTGTATTATTTATTTTTTGACTTGTTTTGTTTTATTAACACTTCTTCTGTAAATTAACCCTATTCAAACCTATATAGCCCAGTAAAACCTTCTTCATCTTAAACGGTATATTTTACTATTAACATTTTGGAGTTAATTTTTGGCACATTTTAAATAACATCATTAATATTAAACAAAGGACGAATAACAACAAAAATGACAAAAAGGAAGGAGCGACCGCTTCATCATTTCAAACAAATAATTTTTGGTTTGAAGAAGTGAATCGTTATTTTTATTTCTTATTTTTATATTGCTTCTCGGGCAACTTACAGGTACTATGTCAAATATAAATTTAACACGCACCCAATAACAAGTTGTCACACTCTGAAGACTTACGATATTACCTAATCGTCTAACAGATCCAGACTGAAATCACAATTAGGTAATAATTATTGTCTGTCCACCTGAAAACGAACCCGGGACCTTTGGTACAGCTACCTAACCAACTGAGCCACGAAGGCCGACAAATCGATCTTCACCCATTGTTTTTATATTATAAAACAGGAAAAAACTGAGACCTTACTGTCCCATCTCATCCTAATAAGCTATAAGCATGCCAAAAAAGAACGAATGAAAATGGTTTGTTTAATGCTTTTTTCTCCCTTTTTTATTTTCCCTAGTTTGTTCTCTTTATTTTAAGTGGATTACTTCACGGCTATCCTCGCCAATAAAACAGTCGTATTTCGCGAAGTTTTTTTTGTGACACTCTTAGGTCGTGTCGTGTCACATAAGAGAGATTGTGTGAGCTAAGAGGGTTGCCGTTAATATTGACTATATTGCCGACATACATGGATGTTGTACTCGCCGCCGGTAGACGGGGTTGGAGTATATATCTCGATATTGATCATCCACTTGACGATATTGTCCCACCAGCGATTCCCACAGAGACGACAAGGACCCCCCTCCCACTACCTCTTGCCTCCTCTTTTGGTGGCCACTATTAAAATATACATATGAACCTCGAGAGTAAGGAATATTATTCGCCTGCAATACTTCGTCCGCGGTTCTTACTGATCACTTTTTTGACTCACCACTACTATCGAATAGTGGAGAATTATGATATCACATTTTTAAGCGTATTTTTACGGCAGTTTCTTAACAGGTATCAAGATGAGAATGTTTGTGCATTAAACTTCATCATGGTTTTTTGTGTGTATGGCATATTACTTACATGTAGCAAAGGTACTTTGAAATTTTGAGAAACAGTCCAAATTCGAAAGGCTTAATAATAATTGATAACACATGAAGACAATGACTTCAAACTGATTAGTTTTTCACAGATATCCATCCACTTCTTTTGTATGACTTTTAAACGCGTTCTGGGAAATTGAATTGAAAAAAAAATGTTGAAAAGTAAGTATATGAATAACATAATATGTTATTTAGTAACTCAAAAACTTTACGCAATAATATACCCACCGAAAGATAGTAAAACTTTTGGTATAAAAAACAGGTTTTGATTATTGTATTATTTAAAGTATAAAATGAATTCGAGTTCATCAATAATATTTACAATAAAAATTGAATAATATAAATAAATATCATGTTGATTATTGTTTGTGTTATTGTTTATTTTGATTGAATTAAATTATTATACTCGGACAAAGATATCGACATTGTTGGATATAAGGCAGAATCAAACATATTGTTTTATGTATTTTATTAATTAAAGTAAATTGAATCAAAATCGTCATTTAGAAAAATGCTTTTGTACACATTTCAATTACAATATGTTAAAATAGTATAATAATAGTTTTATATAAATATAATAGTACCTATTCGTCGGATGTTTTCCTCGAGCCAGATATAATCAGCAAGGCTATGGAATAGTCAGTCCTGATATTGCATATTAATATCTCATTAAGCATATTAAACATAACACAAAAATATCTATCTGATAATAGCTAATTTCTTATTTACTACTTTTACTTTGTATATTTCCCAAGTCCATTCACTATCCAATTTTATTCTACATTTGGTGTCATTGAGTTGCAAAATTTGAAGTATATTCATATTGACATAATATTATAATAAAATGTCAGTTTCTTCAATATGTATGCAAATAATTTCGACCGTCACACTGGAATTCACATTACAATTCCGTTATTTTTGATTTTTCAAACGGATTTCTGTTTTGACAAATTTTGCAATCTCAGTAGAGATGAAGCAAGAATATAATGTATTATTTGTAAAAAAGAACCGGTTCCCCTTTATATATTAACATTTTTCAAAAAATATCATTGACTCCCGAAAGGGAAAAATCCAATATTTGCGTGTGTATAGTCGTATGCTATCATAAAATATCGGATTTCTGTTTTTTAACCGTTTTTTTCGCACTCCTTTATTATCTTATTTTGATATGAGTTTATAGTACGTTGAGGTATATTTATTTATTTATTTATTTATTTCAAAGGTTACATACAATTTTTTTAAGATAAACATAAATTTTCAAAATGAATTAACTACTACAAAAACCAAGATTGTAACACCAGTTACTATGATACGGCCAAAAAAAAAATATAATACACAATAATATATAACTATATATAATGTATACACATACATACATATATTTGTATAAAAAAAAACAAGGAAAATTTCCGTAGGTATATACATACATACAAAATGACAAAATATAAAAACCTAACAAGGATAAGAAACAAAAAAAAAATAATAATATTAAGTAAACATATAAATAGATGCATACAAGCTAGGAGGCTTGGGACAGGACAATGGATAGGTATAGAAAGGGAAAATTAGGAATATAAAATCATTCATTGAGGAAGCCTCAACATACTCTTAAATACGCTCGTATATGTCTTTTTTTTATTTATTTCTGATTTCTTAATGCTTTTCGAGCAATCAACAGTTAATGCCCGTTCCCACTTGTCAAGTGTAAGGTTTGACAAAATGTCGGGTGATCTAGTGGCAATACATTTTAAATGGAGTTGTTCACACTTACACGATAACGACATGTGTATTGCCACTATATGTACCTATTGTCACTAGATCATCCGACATGTTGTCGTGCCTAACACACGACAAGTGAGAACGGGTTCATACTATGTCAAACATTAATTTAACTTGTTGCCACAATCTGGAAAATTCGTCTTATTTGTATTTCTGTTTATTTTCTTTAAATAATTGTATGCATGTACTTTGTGCTGTTCTGTGTACAATAAAATAAAAAATAAAATAAATATTATATGTTAAATTAATATTGTTTTTCAGAATACATATGCTATGTTTAATATTTTTTTTACAATGAACTTCTATATTAAATTGACCAGTTATTTGTTATGTATTATTTAATGTACCTACTGTGCAAATAATATTTATGTAAAATTGCGGACTTGGTTAGAATCCTAATTCGGTGCTTTTAAGGTAGGTATTACGCTAATATTGTGTGAATACTCAATCAAAATAAAAAAATAATTGTCCATTTATTACTCAATTTACTCATGATTTTAACCACACATATTCATATAACAATGCATTGATAAATTTCTTATTTAAATGATAACGCCTGACCTAGAATGAATACTTACGTGCTCTTTTCTTACAATAGTCTTTATAGTCAAATTTTTAAACTTTTTTACAACATTTTATTTTTATTCAGTTAAATTTGATTTAAAAAACAATCAGTTTATATTTAATACTTTAGGTGTTGTCAAAGTTTCCATATTTATTTTTATGCTGATTCTGTTGTTATTCTTTCGCTTAATTGGACTCGGGGTAATAAATGAAATGCTTTGCAATCCTTTTCCTTTGTGAAAGAGATCCACTTTGATTAGCCGGCTGTCATTTATATTTGAAGCTTTACGGATCCAGTCTGTCATGAAATTAGCATAAAACCCGTGTCTTTCCCATGAAATTCTGCTGTTCCTAGCAGTTCCATTAGAGTTTACTTTGTGAAACAATTAAAGTTCACCTCAATGAACTATGAAAGTATCTCGCTCAATGATTTTCAATGTCTCGTAATGTAGGCCATTGATGAAAAATATTTTCCGGTTTGTTGCACTTTTAACACATACTCGAGGTGCATTTTTATGGAAAATTGTTTATCAATCTGATTATTTTTAGGTTCTTGTATTTATGTATCTACGTTATGTTTATAACATGTATAGTTTCAACACATTAACCAATATTACCAAAACTATAAATTCTAGTTTAATTCTTTTGTAATGATTATAGACTTGTCTTCCGAATCTCATATTCCATGTTATGTTCTCAAGGTAGCATAACATGCAATAGACGCATGTTAGTATCACAGAGTACTTATTCTTCAAAAAACAGCATTGTTTATTAAAGGGTTTTTATATGTGTTAATGTAAAAATTTTAATTGATTTCTTTTTATGAGCTGATCTTTTTGAATGTTTATCTTAAAATACGAACTATTTTACAAAATTATGCCCATAATACTTTGTTTCTCCGATAGTCGTGAAAAATATTCCCATTGCTTGTATGACGCTTAAAAGTAGAATAACCGCAAGGTCTATGAGGTCTCTTAATTGATTTGTGCTAAGATAATAATGGACAGGGTTTTAAAAGAAAAAAAACGAAGAGTAGATTATAATTCTTTAATTTTCAATATGTGTTTATCAAAATGACTGTGGATAAGTTGTCGAAGATATGAAATATAATATTTATGAAGCTAAATTACGAAAAAATTTAAATATTGTTTGTGGCTCTCCTCATGGATTTCGTCTACTTTTCTATTTTCACTTTTGAATAAATTAGTAGAAGCATATGTAAAAAATAATAAATCTAGTTTAAACAAAAAATATAAAAATAAAACTTATTGATACAAATAATTATATTAAGATGTTGTAAACTATATATTATGTAAAACTATGGTAAACATTGATATTATTTAATTATGTTTTCAGCAACTATCCTACGAAAGGTGACAAAGTTGTGGTTTCTTTTATGTTTGGTGGTAAACTGTTATACATTTTGAGACCATAAAAAAATCAATTATGAAAAAAATAAAAAAATAAATTAATTAAATTATGTTCGGTCGTGTTTGAAGATAACTCCCATTTATACTGAAGCATCATCACTCGGCTAGATATTTCACGGATAGTTACAACTTATAGAATCCATCTCATTCTGATATTACACAAATACGGTACGCTTGGTTGGACCGCTAAAGCGCGATTATTGGCAAGGAAAAGTGTGTAAGGGAAATGCGAACATCGCCATCCATTCCATTTTGAATATTCCTCCAATGTCTGTTGACAGGCACTTCTTTCACAGTCTGAAATTTTCCACTATTCCCGTATATTTTATCGGTTTATTCAAATTCAACATGGAATATCGTGGGATCGAGGGGAAGTTTGTTATCTGGTGTAACACCAGAGTACGCTGCTCGCTGCAGGCGTTTTGTCGTTCCATTTCGTTCGGAAAACGAACCTAATTTTTGTTCTTGTAAATTTTTATCTGCACCTTGAATGTAGGTAGCGTTTCAGTTTACTTTTCAACGATTTTATTTTGTATACATACATGTTCTCGTCGGTATCTGTGAGTAGCAAATCATGTTTATTTCCATGTTACTTCGATAATGAATTCGCTAATAACGCGAGTTTACCTCTGTCATCCAATAAATATAAAATGTCGATATATTTTTTATTCATTTTTTGGCGTTCAAAAATTTTAACCATCGTATTCAAATTATTCCATATAAAGGTGAAAAAGAAAACGGGTCTACGATGCTACGTTTTATATTATTACGTTTTTATGTCACAGACTTTTTTTGTTTAACTACATGGACTTTACGTTTTTTTTATTTAATGTTAAATCACTTTCACCATCGTGAGTTATTTGATATTATGGGTTACAAAGCGATCGCTTCTTTCTTAGCGAATTTTATAGTAGTATGTAGCTCATTCTTGGTAAAAAAAAAATTGAAATTAACTTTAACACCTGAAGAACAATAAATTATTTACATGATATTGTTAGCATCGATATAATTGTTTATATATTATGTTTTTACTAATTGAGAGTTTCACATATTCAGAAATTAAATATTATAAATTTAATTACAGGTAGGTACATATGTACTTGCTATATGTAAAGAGCCTTTTGTTCGTCGTCGGTTGGTACATAGAGTTATCTCGTAGAGTAATTCTTTTATAAAAAAAAACATGGTCGGGAATTCTCGTTTTCTTAGGAAGAAAGAATATAAGGTCCCCCAACATTAATCTCAGTTACTTTAATAAATTTCCTCGGATAAATTGAGATTTGCTGAGAATGAGACAACTCTGCAGGAATTATTCTATTAGAGTAGGATAGTGTCTGAGTTAGTTCACCTTTCTTCCACAAAATACAATGTTTTAATTCTGAATTTTCCTCTAAGAATTTTATTAACTATTGACTGGAAATTTTCGTAAATATCCGCGGGTTAGAAAGACAATACTACATGACAAGTCCCATTCCGTGGTAACTTATTTGTAAACCCATGTAGCAAGAGTATTCTATATAGATTTTTTTTTAAATCAAATATCTAAATGGATGTTTTTCATTTCGCCTTTTGACCGGACGTTCCCCCCAGTCATATTTTTTGAAGCATATTTAATTTACCAAGTTTTTTCATTTAATATATGTCGATCGCCGTGGCATAGTTGGTAAGATGTTTAACCTTTGTGCTGACGTCCTGAGTTCGAACCCCGACCGATGAGAAATTTATTTAAAATTTTATCTCACGCAATTATCATGGACTGGAAGTATCTACTGGTAAATTAGAAGAAATCGCCAAATGGAAAAAAAATTGCCAGAAAGTTTAAAATTGCCAGTTTCCAAAAAAGTTTTTATATTATTATTCTATAAGAAGAATACTTTTTTTCTAAATTTTGTTTATGATGTTGTTGTATATATTATATTTATTTAAGATGCTTGTAAATTATTTTTAACCGTTAAAAAATAAATAAATATCTTTCAAGCTTCTGAAATTACCTAAATATTAAACAAAAAGAACATTATTCAAAGGAAATTTAAAAAAATATTATTTGGTTTAGTCTATTAATAATGTTATACGAATATGATATTTGATGGACAGAGTCAAGAAAGCCGCTTACTATGAACAATGGTTGAGTGGAATGCACTGCCTTCAAGATGCCCAAAGTGCTCAAAGTAAGAGCACATTCACTGATGTGTCCAGTGCCTTTGGAATGATCTTGGATCATTAAATGGAAAATCCCAATTATCAATTTCGAAATGAAATTTCCTCAAAGTGTTCTCGTCAGTAATCATATAATTGTTAACCTGTTAAATGAGTATAATGAAATACAAGATAAGTAAAAAGTAAAACATTAATCTGCAAAATGGCGTTTTCAAAATATTTTTATCCTTAATTCGAATTAATAAATGTTATATTTTATGAATGGAATTCGTCAAAATTATTTCGATAAATCTCACGTATCTATAATTTTGGCGTTCAATGAAGGTTTGTTTGATGCGTTTCTTTATGTTTGTTATAATCAGAATAAAACTCAGCAATTTCCCCCTGTTCAATCCATTTTGTTTTGTCGAATTCACAATTTATTTGAGCCGAGATATATAATTCCGCTCTGCCGCGCCATACTTAATAATTCAATCTAATTTTAAAATACAAATCTCTTAATCTTCCCTTATATTTCCTTGAGCATTTTTCTTTCTAAGTTGGAGTATAAAAAATATCTTGTAGATTTTGATTTGATCAAATAAGTACCTACCTACCAATATTACAGTGGCTAGCCATATTCTCAGACTCACTGAAAAATTAGTACTTTAATTTGAGGAACAATGTAGTACTAATTAGCAATGATCATTTAGCAATGCCAAATGCAGCTAATTATTATTTTTCTTAAGTGAAATTATAATTTTTCTTAAATGATGAACTTACCTATATTTATAAGAATAAGAACTGACGTTATATTATTTTATACTTTTTATTGCATTTGATATCATTTTAAAATTTCTGTGTTAGTTTTAGAAAAATACATTTTGTTTTAATACGTCTAAAATAAGATAAGGCGGACAGGAATGGAATGAGAAGTCGGGGCCGCCCAAGGAACAGATGGCACGTGCATGTGAACGGTATTTTGAAAGACGGAAATGTTAGAAGCGTGAACATGTATAAGACGATGTATGAATGTACACGAGGCAATGAATGTTTGTTGAGATAGAAATAAGTGGCGTTCCGTTATCTCTGCCTACCCCGTGTATGTAAAATAAGATAATTGTGATTTTATCAAACAATAAAATTATTGTTTACTCACAAAACTGTCTTAAACAAAAAAATTCGTAGTCATCATGTTGATAATGTCTAATTTCTTCCAAATGGCTTAAAAAGTAAAAAATAATATGAATTTAGTGTTGCTATTATATACTTTTATCACCAGATAAAAAAATAACTGCATTTGGCTTTTCACCGAATACGTATCTCAAAGATTTATACTAATTTTTCAGTGGATCTAATAATATACCATGCCTCTGTTATTGACGTAATAATGTGTACTTCCCCCTTTTGAAATAATTTACTTTGTTAAGTACATAGTACCATGAGCGATTACATTTTCAATATCTCCCATTGAAATGATGTAAAAAGAGAAATTCCTTCATCTCTAGAATTGGGGATCAGGGAACGATTACCTAAGCCTTTTTATATTCCTTTCATGAGTATCTTTTATATAATAATATAGAAATGCTTCCGTCGCATTTCATATTTTACACATGGGTATGACAAATATCTATTACTTTTTTATTATCGGGGAAAATTGATCGAAACAATTCTCGGAAAAAAATAAAATAAAATATAAAATGTTTATACCTGCCTTCAATCTTCCCAAAAATAGTTCTTTATTTTTGAGTAACATCCACAAAAAAGTGCTTGTCATATCACTTCAATCTGATTTTATTTTATTTCGTAACTTTTATGACACGTAAAATTTTTTGGATGTTAAATATCTTAAGAAATATCTCTTTATACGAAACCGAAATACAAATACGTTAAACCTAAAAATATCGTTGTCTTGGTTAACTAGTTTATTTATTCAATTCATTTTATCAGCTGAATAATCATTTATATTTAAAAATAGAAAGAAAGAGTGTGTATATAAAAATAAAGGGTAGGATGTTAATATGAAAGATAAAATATATACAACACATTCTAGAACAAAAATTTTGCACATGAAAATTAATACCAAAATTAAATATGTAATATCAAAATAAATAGCTTGAATCATACGTATAATAAAAAAAACATAAATTGTTTGATAAAATAAGTAAAAAATAAAATATGTTCTACTTTTACTAATATTAATTCTTCTACATATTTTTTAATCCAGTATTGCGGAAACATGAATTCAGTTCGAAAATATTACTAAGTTCATATAAATTATTGAACTTATTAAAGAATTCTATAATATTCTCATTTTGAGGCATAATAAAGTACTGAATAACTATAAGTTTCATTGAATAACTATAAGTTTGATATTTCATTGTACAATTCTAAATTAAATTTAGAAATCAACTCTTTCGTGATGTAAACTTTAATAAACGCTCTCAATTGTAAAAATAGTGATATTTGACTTTCTAAGTACCCTTTATGGACTCCATTTTTTTTTATCTGAGTAGGCGTTTTGTTTTAAGTTATTTAACATTTCCATTGGAGATTCAAATATTTTGGGGACAAAGGTCTTTAAAGTATCCAGATGGTTTATTTTTATTGGAATACAAAATCAGTGACCTTTTCATCCTACACCTGACATTTGATATTAAATGTCTTTTAAAATGCGTTGTATTTTGAATAAGTCTGAATTATTGCATAAGTTCTGAACTTTTCGATTCTCAGTACACACAATGATCACATTAAACCAAGAAATGTTTTTAATTGCCATCAAATTGTCTCTACACCTTCAGTAGATGCAAATAACTAATCATGTTTGCAAACATGACCCCTTATCATGCACATTAGGCTATCATGGGGGATTTTGTCCATTCTTTGATGAAGATTGTTTCGGCTGGATATTTATTAAATAAATCTTTGTGAAACCTTAATCAGTAATTTTTTGTCTTAATCATTTACATGTTATTCCACATCATGTAAAATTATAAAAAAAAATCGTTACAAAATTGATTTTTAATTTTTTTTAGTATCAAAGTTTTATTTTCGATTAATTGTTGTTGTCAGAAAATAATATAAAATAGAAATTCGTAAGAATACTCCTGGTTTTATGCAATTAGTATATCATTATTATTTACTTTGTATGAAATATAAAACTGTTCAATTTTATCAAAATATCAAATGAATCAAGCTGAAAGATAGCAGTTTAAACATGCATCATCATTAGGAATACACAAATTCTGAAAGTTTCCTAGCTCTGGCAGGTCGAGAAGTAAGTTAAAAATCAATTTCAGTACAGACATGTGAAGTCAATAATTGAGAGCGTAAAACATTACTGTCTTATAATGTACCAAAAATCGTCATGACTTTATTAATTCGATATTTTACATATAAAAAATAATGTGTAATTTTTGAAGTTCTGGTGTACGTGGTTCGTGTTTCATGCAAGATATTTTCATAAGAAGGAATATTCCTCTTCACACCTTTGGTGAATATTTGAATGAGCTGTAAAATTCATATTCGCAAAAGTTTGTTGGCACATTTGAACTTAGACAAGATTGGACTGACAAGAACTTTGTAACAAGTGACATTAGCCGTCTTGTACGACGCTAGATTTTCATTTAACATATAATAATTTATAACTATACAATTCCACTTAGTATTTTGAAGAAGTCGACAGATAAGACTCGAGAAAATATTTAATTCAATATTGTCTTTGATTATACGCTAGTTATACGCTACTAAATAATTTATTTGATTTGAAGATGGCACTCTGCGTAATGGTTATTGATCATTACTTTAAAACGATTTTATATTAATTAATTATTGTTTAATTGCAAAAATTTATCTTTAATCATATCTTCATTGCTTCGTGGACAAATAACGTGTTATAATGTACGATTGATGCTGGCATTAACTATAGAAGTGTCACTGTTTGGAGATGCATTTTCCCTAAAAGGGCATTGATGATACAAAAATTATTACAAGAGTGATGTCTCTCAATGTATGTTTAAATATATAATAAAAATTCGCTACTTCCACCACCACCCGCTCCGCATATGGGGACTGTAAACGGCCCCTTCGCAGAACGCTAGAATGAACAACAAAAAAAAACAATGGATGGCACGAAGAGTAGCTCATGGAGCCCTCTAGATTAGCAATCTCGGCACCATGGTGCAAAAAGAATAATCAGCAAGTGCAAGTCGAGATTCACATTTTCGGACTGTCGACGACTTCAGATCCATATATATAAGGCATCAGAGAAGTGACCAAGTTTTCTGGAAACAATCAAGTCAGTCGGAATTTTCGGATAATAAGGGACCTTATCTATGGCAAAATCGTTTGAAGGCTTTATAATCGTTCTTCGAGATCACTAAATCCGCATGTTCAATGGGACCTTGAAGAGGCCCACGGACAGCAACGAGGAGCTCCGATCTGTAAGAGGACACAATTGGGTGGGAACACTCCCAAAGGATGTGATCCGAAGTTTGGTCCGGACATTGACAAAACTAACACGAGGAAGAGGGAGCAATGTTGAAGCGATGAAGATAACTTTTAAAGTTACCGTGTCCTGTGAGAAATTGAGAAGTCCAAAATTCTGGAACAACCCAGGGAGATTTCATTCGCGACCTATCTTAAAAGGCGACATTAAGAATTTGCGTTGATCCTCATTGTTGAACTGTGTGAGATGTTATTTTTTCCTGAACTATGTGATATGTATAGATATATATTTTCATTATATGTATCCTATATAATGAAAATAAAAAATCTTAATTCTTCACCTACCCTATAATTTTTTCCTTATTTTGAAGCCATAATCATAACATCATAATGTTTTATGAAGCGCCGTATCCATTATTCCATGGACCATTTGATGGATTTGAATTATGAGTGCCCTATGGGCTTCTTTTCGTGCTATGTATTTTTGTCGTTCTTACATCTTATTGAGTTTTTTTTTTTGGCACATGGCTTCGTAGAGGACACCAGTTTGGGACCATTACACTCTTCCGATTAAACTCACCACGTAGCGTTGGGGAAACACAGATCGAATTTTATGAGTGCAATAATCAAAAACCTTTTTCAATATTACTTCTCGTCTTGTATCATCGTTTATTATCTTGTCATTTATTGTTCCACCTCTCATTCGTCTGAGAAGCCTCTTTACACTGCGTTTGTTTTATTTCCATGCGTCTCCTGCCAAGTCTCCGAAAATTGCGAGTCCGCATTTACGTTGTAATACCTTTTGTTCGCACGACCCATGTTATGTTTTGCCTTCTTGTAGGATTTCTTTTGACTATGGCATATTCTACTGAGAACATATTATTTATTGCGTTCATTTAAGCTCCGGCTTTACGAAAACATCAACAGATACACGAATTTACCTTGTTGGTTTGTACGCACGGTATCTTAGATATGTAGGTATACCTAAGTTAATTTTATAGCAGACGTTGAAATCTCCTCAGTGAAGATTGTTTTTTTTTTCAATTTGAATAAAAATATAATGAGTTGTGTTTTTATATTTATTTTTCAAAGCCTCTGCCAATTAATTTCTCGAAATAATAAACAAAATAAATTATTTTATAACGGCTGAAGTATATAATTCGACCAACACAATGGTCGGGATTTAAATATTTTTTATTTGCTAGTTATTTTACGTTAAGTAATAACTTATGTTAAAGATGAGAGGATTATCTTGATCCAACATAGTGTTTATACTGAAGATTTCGATTGATGGCCGAAAAAAAGCGTTTTACTTTATTCGTAATTAGCTACATTTTATCTTAATAATGTGTAAACTTTTTATATTCAATTAAAATTGTAATTAACTTTAATTGTAAAAATCGGCTGAGCGGATAATTTGAGAAGGACTTGACTGTATTACTGCACATACGAAAAATCGTAAATTCAATTAATTAATACTACTACCTACACTCGTATGTAGGTTTAATTACTAACTACATACGTATCGATAGTTTTAAATAGCAGCAAGTCGAAAATAGAAATTCCTTTTTCCTTCTAATAAGTTCTATGTTTTTTCTTTTTAATAATTAAGAAACTTGCTATAGGTATTCATTAGAATTTAAAGGAAAAATCCTTCTCACCATTTTCTAGGCATGTTTAGTTAATTATACAGTAGGTAATATTTTTTCTGATATCCGTGGTAACACTAACTCAAAATTATTTTCGTACTTGTAGCCCTTTAAAACTCAGGTATCTGTATATATCCATCTATCTTCGCTGTGTCTTCTTTATTTTTTATGCATTACGCTTCTCATAATTAAATCAAATTCTTATGTAAAAAAATAACACGTGTTTCAAATCAAAGTATCTATGATCGGTTTATGTATGTGCTTGGATATATTTAAAGCTATTAAATAATTAATAATTTGGCCTTATATAATGATTGATAGAGAGTGCGGTCAGGGTTTTAGCCTCTCGTAATAAATAGTATTAATATATTTACCCTCGTACCTTAGTTACTAGATGGGTAGTTTCAGAGATAGCAACTGTGTGGTTTATACGTTAAAGATAATACCTGCTCAAATTTATGTCATTTGGGTTATGTGAGGTGTTGTTTTTGATTAATAATATTATATGACATAATAAATTCAATGTTACAGAAACCGCCTATCCTTCGGGGCGCAATTTTCACCCTCTCCCATACGAGTACTTCAGTTGTCTTCAAAAACAATTTTTCTCGTTTCAAGATTTTTGTCTTTTATTGTCGTAAATAATTTCGGTTTAAATTGAACATGGAATTTAATTTCAAAAATAAATATAAATAAAGGTTTTTTATAATATAATCGTCTCGTTGTCTTGTTTCATATACATATTAACCGTTTTATAACAATTTTAAAGTTACTTTTTTTCTTATAAAAATTTCGATTGTATGCGATTCACTTACACACGTAGAATAAAAATTATAATTATGTGATCGACAGATTGCAAACATCTAGGCGCTTATTTTAACTAATGTTTTGCATCCCGTGCGATTTGTTTTAAATTTTTCTGCAAGCAAAAAATATTTCAAAAGCAAGATTTGTGTGAAAAATAATCTAACGAACGTCATTCTTTTCTTTTTTGATGTACAATTTCGTTTCATTAACATATAATTACTTCTACGTCGTGTGCGTAGTCCTGAATACATACTGAATGCACAATAATGTAGATATACTGGTACACTCTTACTACATATTATTATTTGGTATTTCATTTTTATTTAGTTTTATGTATATCGTGTACTACAACAGTGTATTCATTATCACAATGCAATTCATTTCCACCAACCATTCAAAAGTATAACTATTAATAGTCTCAAGAGTGTATTTCAATTAAGTGTTTTAAAATAATATCACAAGAAACATTAGTAGAAGGCTTTAAATACTTTCGTTCACAAAATGAAAATATGTATCGATGTATAAAACTAAAAATAAAACCTAAAATGGGTTGAAGATTTTAGCATTAAAGAGAAAATACGAGAAAACATAAATGTTTAAAAAGGAACTGTTTTATTGGCCGAAGACATCGGTAATGCCTTGGTTGCAATTCTCCAAAGCCATTAAGAGCGCAATGAATGTATCCAGTTTCCGGTAAGACATGGCGCAAGATCGCAAAGATACTTTATCTGGGTCATCTAAAATAATGAATTATGATATGAATTTTACATAGAAACAACAAAAATATTTTTTTACCATAAGAACTTAAATAGACTTAAAATTAGTAGAGAAACTTAACTTGTGCGAATTGATTATTATTTTATTTATTAAAAATCCTTTTTACTCTCCACTACCAACTATGGAATAGTGGAGAGTCATGATTTCACAATTTTTAAGCATATTTTTTTTACATCAATTTCTCAATGGGTATCATGTAGAGAGTGTATACTTTGAGTTTCATCGTGATGTTTTTGTGTGTATGCCGTATGCCGTACACAAATTTGAAAATTTGTGTCCTCTGTACAGCCCAAACCAAATGACTGATGAACTTCATATTGATACCATATGTGTGAAGTACATAAACTTAGAGCTGATTAGTTTTCCATAGACAACAGTTAATTATTTCTCTATGATTTCATCTGTTAAAACTTTGAAAATGCTCTCACGACCTGGAAATTTGAGATATTTTCATTTTATTTGAATTATTTATGCAAAAAAAAGAATTTTCACAAAACTGCATTCAGAGTTTGCCAACCTTAAATATCCTTTCAATAATTATGTTTCTATTAATCGATATTTTGTATGAAAAATATATAGGAGAATTTTTATGTTTAGCAATGTTTAGTTACATATTTGATTTCATATTGATATTAGAGTGTAATATTAGCAGGGAAGCTTCATTGTGTAGTGGAGAGTTTAGTGTTGGCCACAACCCACTCGTTTACAAGTATAATAATATCTGATGTAGGTACAATATAACTTGATAAATTAGTAAATCAAATCTAAAATACTATAATTAAGTTAAAAGTTTTAGTCATGAGTGTATATAAATATATATTTATTTTTATTTGTGGATTTAGGCTACTCTACTAGGCTATGCCTGTCCCAGAGTAACGTTATATAAATCATAGTCATAGTGTAATTTAATTTTTATAAGGTTTAGTGGTAGGTTGAAGTGAGACAGAGGTGCAAGTATACGTTTTAGTGTATTATGAAATATTGCTTGACGTAAAAAGGGTTAATGCTAATATAATTTTGATTTTTCGTAAATCAAAGTTATAGATTTTGTATTCCTATTTCCTTAGTAGTGATTTGGAAATTGTCATAGAACTTCTATTTTATTTAACTACTTTCCCCGAGGAAAATTTTGGTTTTCTCAACTGATCCCACGTGTATAGTATTATAAGAAAAACGATAATCATATGCGTGGAGGTGTCTCAACGCGCGTGGGATATTTTTTTGTGGAATGTCCTCTGTGGGAATAATCTTTACCCCATCACGCCATTTTTCATTTCTTTATATGTTTAATAAACTATTTCTTAATAAATTTTCATTGAACATTTTCGTTGGTATATAAAAAAAAAAAAAGTATTAACCAATCTTTAGAGCATATTAATCGTTTTTGTGTGCAAATTCGCATTTGCAAATTACACTTTTAATTAGGAAAATAATTGAAAAGCGATTTGGCTTTGAAATGGATTCTGCAAATGATACAACATTAACCTGGTTTCGACTATTTTTAACAAAATTCTTGCTTCTCTGGGCTAGAAAAATTGAAAATATATCGCACAGGATGCAAAATGTGCATAAGAAATAATACAATAGTTTATAGAAGCGCCTAGATGTTTGCAATCTGTCGATCATAAAACTCTAATCGTGGGAGAATTTTTTATTTAAATTTAAGTAAGTCGATGTTTAAGTTAGAATTTTAAGAAATTTCAATATATTTTAAGTTAGTCGAATACAATCAATAGTTTATCGAAATTATAGCATTACAATTTCATAGTAATATATGTATATGCCGTATGAGGTGGGAGGACGACATAAAGAGATATGCAGCGCCGCTTCTGCAATTAACCAAACTAGCTTCTGAAGACAGGCAAAGTTTGGAAGTAAAAGTTGAAGGTCAAGATCCAATAAAGGCCGTAGCAGTAAAGAATAAAATACATCGATCAATTATTTTCTGCCTGCCCTATTGACGATATGGTTTATATAAAATATTTTTATGCAATTTTTGACACACGCGCGGTATTTTTATACGTTATTATTTTTTTTTTTGGCAAACGATTTCGCGTTTTTTGCAATTCTCAATATGATGATCCAACATGGTTTTATGATAGTGGGGTGGTATGTAGGTTTAGCGAAGGTAAAGGCTTTATGCGCTGACAAAATTTTATGTAGATTTCTGTGTACCGAAGCGTACGTGTTTGTATTTCTTCCGATATTAAATAAAAAGAATGAGTGGCAGATGTACATGCTAAGGGTCCTAAATACACGAAATAAGTCAAATAAGTGAGTTATGTTTTTGACGGTTCTCATTGAAAATAATCTCCATAATATTCTAGTCAAACGAAATGTGAAGCTATCGACGAAGTTAATGAAAATGGAGAACGTAATCATAATATTTTCACAAGAACAGTTCGATCTCGAAGAACAATTTTAAAGCAAATAATCTTTTTACATAGGTCTTGGTTACTTTTCTGATGGTCTAACCATAAGAAGATTGAAGTCAACGACATACCATGAATGTGAATCTTCTCTTCATATTCGTTGATTGTTCTTTTTTTATTATGGTGCCGAAATTGTTAGCCTAGAGGCTCCATGTGTTACTCTTCAAGCTATGCATATTTTGTGGAGGGGCCGATTATAGTCACCATATGTGGATTGGGTGGTGGTGGGTGTAGCAAAAAAAAAACAGACTGAAAACTTCAGTTGTACTTATTTTTGTTTATGCGATCGATACATGTTACGATTCCTGCTTAAATTCACTGCACGCGTAACGCGTTGCAACGACTTCAGTAAAATTCTATGTGAATGTCAAATGATTTTTTCATAGGAACCTGAAAAGAATTTTCATAGAAATCCGAAATGAGAGTTTTATAGGAACGAAAATATTTTTTGTATGAAATATTCAAAACTCATTTCTAACTTTGGTTAAGGGGGGGACTGCTGCCAACGTACCTATTTTTCAATTTGATATACCATCATTATTTCTTATCAAATCGCTTTGAAAAAAATAATTTAGATAGTTTGGGTATTCATAAAGAAAAATGTATCTTTACTTATATTTTTATAAAATATAAGGCGTAGAGTAATATATTTTTTTTAAATTAAAGAAGACAAAAATATCTAAAAAATACGATGTGACGTTGTATTAATGCTTGAGGTTTAGAAAATAAACCTAAAAAACATTTATTTTCCATTCAGCGCCATTGCGAAATATAAGTTTTTTGGTTTATTAACTTAACCTGATGCATTAATGCAACGTTACATCATATTTTTCCAGATATTTTGATCTTCTTTAATTTATAAAAAAATATAATGCTCTATACCTTATAAGTTTTTAGAAATTTAAGATAAATGTCAAAAATTGGGGTATGCTTATTATTTTCCTACAAGAATATATACAGAACATAATTAAAAAATTAAGGTATATTTTTATTTATTAATATCCAAACTTACTAGGTTACTTTTTCAAAATGATTCGTTTTGTAGTAATGACGCAATTTCAAATTGAAAAAAAAAGGTACGTTGGCAGCAGTCTCCCCCTTAAAGGAAGGATTTTTTGTGAGTTGCATTGACTTCAAAAGCGTTTACATTTGAGAATAGTGTCCTGAAAAGCATTTTGGGGCCGAGACCAGGCGTATCAGTTGGTACTTGAAGACCAAGAAGCAAATCTGAGATCCGGGAGATTACAGGGCAGCCCTTCCTGACTAGCACCATTCGTTCCGGTCGTTTAGCTTGGTTTGGACACTTTCGTAGAGCTGGGGAAGATCGCACCATTAAAAATATCTTAAACGCGAAACCAATTGGCAGAAGACCATTGGGAAGACCCAGGCAGCGGTATGTGGACAACGTCATGGCCGACCTAAAGAGAGTAGGGGAAAGGGAAGATTGGCACCAAAAGACCCAAGACCAAAATAAGTGGCGAAGCATCATCATGGAGGCTAAAACTCTGCAAGAGTTGTATGGCCATCGGAAGTAAGTAATTGACTTCGAAACATTTTGTTTTCTTGAGAAAATTAAATGTTTGACGCCAAGATACCAGAACGGCATGTATGGATGTTTGCCTTGAAATGTGTGTAGTCTAGTATCATCTGGCTACCCTATCTGGAACTCGGCGTCATGGTGTTGTTCTTTGAATTCTAATAAAATATCATCTAATAAAATATAAAATTCACAGATAAATTCCATATAAACGGGAGTGCAAATCAAACATTTTTTTATAGTATTGTATACCCGAGACCACACTCTATTCCAGGATTTATTGCGATCTTCCAACAAACCAGTGTTATCTTCTTAACTAATTATCCAGAACATTTACCACTACTACACTGGTAGTTAAAATTAGTGGAAGCATTGTACATTCGGTTTTTGTGTGGTCCCGGTACAGGCATCGTCTTCACCCATATGGGCAGCATTTAAGATTCACAGCCTTGGTTCCAGTTTTTGTCAATCAGTCCTCCGATCTCAAAGTATGCATAAAGCCAATTTTCAAACTTATAATTAATTAATTACGCAGTAGGTTTTTTTTAATAAGAAGTAAATTTTTGATATTTTTTTTTATTTTCATCGGTTTAATTCAATCGTTGAAGAATTTAAGGCCCTTGTATACACTGGATGTACGTAAAATGCACACTAAATTACCTTCAAATGTATGAAACATGACAAAAAAAATATTGTATATCACCTAATATGTGATATACAACATTTTTTCGTGCAAATAATAATAATAATAATAATTTTTTTATTCCAGTCTGTGAGCAGGGGTGTGCAATGCTACACAAGCCATATTATAAAAAGGTGAAATTTAGAGTTTTTTTTAAATAGCAAGAATAGTAATTAAAATATTATAATAATAAAAAACTCAGCCGGTACATTTTCATATTCTCTTTCGATTGAAGTAAAAATCTACTTCATACTTTGTAGTTTTTTTAGTTACTTACAATAAAAAATCGAAAAAGGGTTTTACTAAAACTAATTTAAGAAAAGAATTTTACAAGAAAAGTATTAAACAAATTCAAATTTCAAAAAAACTCATGCAATAGAATAAATATGTACATATAAACTATTCCTTATTTCAAAGACGTATCTTTTGAGGGTATAAATTATTTTCAAAATATACTATATGGCCTACTAAAGCCTCTTAATATTTTGTCATATTTAAATCAAATATTTCTAGCATGTGTTATTTTGTATTTTATTTTGTAGGTATACATGGTTAATTTAGGAACAAATCGGGTTTATTGTCTAAAGGACCCTTAAAACGAAGATCAAAACTCGAGCGAGCGTGTTTGAATCCTTTGTCGAGTTTTATCGTGTATTAGGAAGTTTTATCTGTGAAAATGAATCCTTAAAGATTTTTTCTCTCTCCGTCAATGGGTGACGTGGGGTTTGGGAATATGTAACGCTTAAAGTTTTATCAGTATTCTACGTTTATGTTGGGAAAGTAAAAGTATAAAAGTAATCGGTTTTGCCCCTCGTAAGAATTGATTCAATTGAAAATTGTTTCTGAGATAATTTCCACCTGTCCACATTAACACTTCAAATCTCAGGTGCAACGGATAAACTTATTTAAGTACTATTATTCTTGTTTTTCTTTGCTTATCTTGAAAGCATCCGTATATTTTTTAATCAATTAATTATTTGCATCAGTCGCAAAAACAAAAATCCTTCTGTAGTTCATACAAGTCATGAAAATTCTGTGAACTCACATTTGATTTCCGCTTCTGCAATCTTCTGCCATTTATTTTTCTAAATTGCAGGTATTGTTTTTATATCTTTTAGAACATCATGTCCCATATTCGCCGATTTAACAAGCATTTCACAAGTATTGACAAATTTCAATTTTGGATTATATCTATTTTTCTCTATTCCGATCCAATCTTTTGATAATATTTACATTGAAGTTTGTGGAATTTTTAGACATTTTAATATGGCTCACCTCTTTACTCGTATAAATAATACAGTACATCCTAAGGTTATAGCATTTATTGTTAAAATAATACATTTCTGTATTGTGCGTTTGATCCTGCTTGTTTGTTTATAATGATAGTTAATTTTGTTGATTAGTTATTGTTGAATTTGTATGTACCTACCTATATCGAATGATTCTTAAAATGATAGTGTTCAATGATTACAACTTTAACATGAATTGTGATATGACTTGCAACAGAAAAAATGTGATTACTTACATACATATGACAAAAAATAGGATTTTACTACTATTTTGTCTTATTTCAATTCAATCACACTAGACCTCTATGTATGAAATAACATTTTTTTATTCAAAATATAAAAAAAAGTATTTTAACCATCTTTATGTATGTGTTTCGATTTTTATGTAGTTTTAATTCAATAATAGTAGCTGAAAGATTTTCACCGAGTTCAATAACTGAACCCATTTTCCATTTGGTGACTCAGTATATTGACTCAGTCAGCCGGTGCACTGTGGCGTCTAGACTTCACAATAAAGTCTAGACTCTGCATTACAGTACATGTAGTTCAAAGTTACTTTTTTATTTTCATAGATTATCCTTCTGCATTGTAATGAATCTGAATCCAAGTTGAAATTGTCTCCTCTGCATTCTTTTGTTCCAACTTCGATCTACATTTTACCATTTCGATTATGTTGAGAATATTTTCGAAAGACGTATGACTTCACAGAGATATCTCCCTTGATCTTAAGATAATGGTTCAATAAAGGTACTGTTTTAATTTATACTTCACTCTTTTAGTATTTTCCTAAGTCGTTATAGTATAACATTTATGAATTCAAATAATTTACAAACTAACAGTAGATGATGATATACAATATTATCGACCTCACTAGGGCTGTCATGTTTTGAGGTTGACAATTTTACATAATGTAAGGTCAGGTAAATATCAATGGACATATTAAAAACTAAGTTGCAGCTAACCCAACCGGGCACCAAAACATTTAAATAATGATTATCTTATACGACTCATCAACCCCGATGGACATAATCCAGTCATTAATTTACTTTCTTTTTCATCGAATCCATTTCTCATATTCTTCCATACATCAGGAAACGTATTGAATATTTTTGGACCAACAAAAGTAAAGTTGCGCTGCGCGAATGTGGATGTAGTATTTTTCTTTATAATAATCGATATTTTACTTATGTAAATTGATAATATTATGTATGGATGTAATTGTAATGTACCATCAGACGCTATTTGTTACTTTGGTAGGCATCCTTGACTCATTCCTATATATTCTCACTTTCATCTTTCCTCATTACAAGTGCCGAAAAATCTCTGGGAATGGAATAAAACATGTTGTTTAGGCACTGTATTCATATTGTTATTGTAACATGTAAATTATTTTTACACTCAATAAAATTGACTTAACTCAGTATAAACATTTATTACTTTCAAATAACATTTTCCTTTCGTTTATATTTTAAGGAACATTACATAATAAATTCTTACCCTTGATATTGTGAATTCGATAAATTGAAATTCACTGAATCATATTGTATTTTGTGATCGTGAAGCTATGTTTATATCGAAGACCTAACAATTCTCGTGATTTTTTTTCTTACTTAACGTCTTGTTTGTAAACAACGTTCTTTGTTTTTTAGTGGTATCGAATTTGTTTTCAATATTATTATGTCGTAGGTTTGTTGTTTATGTTTATGTCAAAACACGTGTCACTTTCAGAAGCTTGCGAAAACAATTTATCGTTTTTTTAAAGAAAGGATATTGAGGGATATTTATGTGGCTGTAATTCATTGCTTCAATATCAACTCGTATTCTTTTATATAGCTTTTTAATTTTGTTTTATAATATATTGGTATCTTTCATCTAAATATATTTATTTATTTAGTTTATAGATGGACGATTCTTGGTGAAACTCCATGATCAATCGAAATTAAAAAAAATAATTTTGTTTAATAATATATTGGTATCTTTCATCTAAATATATTTATTTATTTAGTTTATAGATGGAAGATTCTTGGTGAAACTCCATGATCAATCGAAATTAAAAAAAATAATTTTGTTTAATAATATATTGGTATCTTTCATCTAAATATATTTATTTATTTAGTTTATAGATGGACGATTCTTGGTGAAACTCCACGATGAATCAAAATTAAAAAAAATATTTTGTTTTATAATATATTGGTATCTTTCATCTAAATGTATTAAATAATTTAGTTTATAGATGGACGATTCTTGGTGAAACTCAATTTTTCAAAAAAAAAAAAAACAATTTTTCGTTTCACTGTTAATTTTTTATACGTTATCATTCTATCGAAGATCATCGTCATAATGCTAGAATGTAAAGTGGAGTATATAAAATGTTAAATCCACATTTTTATACATACATACATACCATCACGCCATGTCCATCAAGGGGTAGGCAGAGAGAACTGAACGCCACTTCTATCTTGACATTCATTCATCGCCTCGTCAACATTCATACATCGTTTTATATATGTTCGTCTGTTGTTCCATCCATCATGTGTCATCCCTTCCTTGGGCGGCCCCGACCTCTCATTCCATTCCTGTCCGCAATCATAATTTCTTCATCAGGCGTTCCTCATTCATTCTCCCCATGTGGCCAAACCATCTCAATGTGTTCACTTTCAATCTATTAATAACATCTTTCTTTATCCTACATTCTTTCCTTATGTCCTCATTTCTGACCCTGTCATACATATCCACATTGTTAAATTCAAAATAAAAACAATTTTTTATAAATTGTTACTTTTGTTGTATCTTTTTAGTTAATGTCATTTAAGGTTAATTTAGAATTTTTTTTAATTAGAATTTTTTATTGCACCAAAAAGCTTCCTTTCCAGAAGGGCTTTTAATATTTTTTCTCGATTTTATTGCTTTTTTTAAAGTTGTCATCCGTTTTGACGATAAAGCGCACTCTTTGACCACATCAAATAATTCACTCGTAATGAAAACAAAGTGATTTGTAATAAATTGAATTATTTAAATAAGTGCCAATGTAATGAATAAGCAGATTTACTCCGAAAATAGATATAGTATTTTTTTTTAAATACCGAAATGCAATAGTGATTTGTGGTTAAGAGGGCGACTGCTGCTAACGTTCCTATTTTTTCAATTTGATATACCATCTTTATTACTAAACGAATCATTTTGAAAAAAATAACCTAGTTAGTTTGGATATTAATAAAGAGAAATATATCTTAACTTTTTGATTATGTTCTGTATATATTCTTGTAGGAAAATAATAAGCATACCCCGATTTTAGCCATTTATCTTAAATTTCTAAAAAAATATAAGGTATAGAGCAATATTTTTTTTTATAAATTAAAAAAGAACAAAATACCTGGAAAAATATGATATGACGTTGCATTAACGCATCAGGTTAAGTAAATAAACCAAAAAAACTTTTATTACGCAATGGCGCTGAATGGAAAATAAATGTTTTTTAGGTTTATTTACTAAACCTGAAGCATTAATGCAACGTCACATCATATTTTTCTAGATATTATGGTCTTCTTTAATTTAAAAAAAATATATTACTCTACGCCTTATAGTTTATCAAAAATATATGATAAACGTTGAAAATCGGGGTATGCCATTATTTTTCTACAAGAATTTATACAGAACATTATCAAAAAGTTAAGGTATATTTTTGTTTATTAATACCCAAACTATCTAAATTATTTTTTTCAAAACGATTTGATAAGAAATAATGATGGTATATCAAATTGAAAAATAGGTACGTTGGCAGCAGTCCTCCCCTTAATATATTTTTAGTTCGTTCGCGAAATAATGGAATCCTTTAATGTTTATTACGTGTGTCTAATTTTGCTTACATACCTTATATTCATGGTGATAGAATGATATTGGATATCATTATTTTGCAGTTTTGGCTTGGTGAATAATGGGCTGGTATATAGCCATGTACATAGTAGGTACTTGTAAAGTATTCTGGACTGTCCAGCCGATATATTTGAAAAATAAATGAGGGTCATTTATATGCTGTATTTATTTTAGGACAACAGATGTTACCTCGTAAAATTTAATCGTTATGACCGACGGAATGTATTGAGTATCAAAATTAGTCAAATCCTAGGATTTGTTATATTAAACTTCGGATTTTCCACGCGAATGTGATTTACACCTCTTCCGGTATATTACTATAATCGTATAGAAGCTTAGTTGATTTTTATCGCCCAAACATCTTAATCCGAGAAATATAAATTTCTATTTTAACTTTGTTTAAATTTAATTGTGTTCAATAAAAAGTTTATTTTATAAATAATTAATTAGAATTTTTGTTCATCTTTTACACCACTTTTTTAAAACTCATATATCATCTTGTTTCCAATTGAATAAAGACAGTTCGAACTTTGCAACGCACTTACTTGAGAGTGAGCATTCTTCTAATTCACAAACCGGGATCAATCTCATACATATTTTAAAATAAAGGTAAAAAATTAGATTAATTTGAAATATTAGAGATAACGAACATATAGATTTTTCTCCAATATTATTACCATTAGAATAGTTGATGTCGGGTTTTTCTATTGGTATTCAATATATCTAAATAAATAATTCATTATATTCTTAATTGCTGTCCTTTCAATACATTATTAATATATTTATTTATTTATTTATTAAACAAATTTTCGGTACATAGCATAATATAAATAGATACAAAAAAAAAAACATACACACATATTAGACAGATCATATTACACATTACACCAAAAATCCCACAAGGCTTAGCCTGTATGTGGGTATACCTAAATAAAATTTACAAAGGAAGATATTGATTCCTTTATTTCATTTGTATTTTATTGTACCTACATACATATTTTTCTTAATGTCTTTTGGGTATTCGAATCCTCGTTTTGAATGTATATATAGATGGTCTTCATCATTATTGTTCACCATTCTGACTATGCTCAGCATAGGGCGATATCGGTGAATGGGAATCGTGTAAGCGAAAAAAATTTTGTTTTCATAATTCTAGTTCATCGTCGTTAATTTATCGTTTGTATATAAATATTCCCATAATAAATTTTAAAATAAGTAACAAAATGAACGAAAAATATCGTTCAATAAATTTTGTTTACACAATATTTTATAAACTTTACAGGATTACTTTTAAATACTAGTTGCATGTAACACATGAGATCCAACTGTCGATAGCGATAGTATGTATAGTTGAAGAATATGTACCAAACTATAAACCCATAGATACAAATTATTGAATATTTTCAGATATTTTGTTTTCTATACAACATATGTAGGTAAGTATGTCAAGATAGGATAGTATGGAAGAAGATCCTTTTTCCTACCCAGAATATGCAAATTGCATGATGGTATGTATGTATGTTTGGAGATGAAGTAACAAACTATTAAGTCTTCTTACATATTGTGTATAGGCGACTGCCATACAAAATGTATGAAGCGATGTCGTCACTAAATTCAATTTTTAAAAAAATTGTTAAAAAAAAATTGAGATCTTCTACTACAATGTTAATATTTTTTATAGAAAATTAAATTATCTAGTTAGGGTGTTTCGGCTTTTTTCGATAATTGTAAAAGTTTTGGAAATATAGGCAGTTAAACTCATAAATTTATCATAAAAAAAATATTTTTCTTAATAAAAAATGTTTGAGAAACCCTGGAATTTTTTTGAAAAAACTAATTTGAGATTTTGTATTTGTCTATGTTTGTACCAATTTTCAGCGTTCTACCGTTTATGGTTTCTGAGATATATGGAAAAATAAAATAAAAATTCAAAAGTTGATAACCCCTGACTGAAACAAAAATTCAAAATTCCGAGTATAAAAGTTTTGTAGGCCTGTAACTGTTTATATATTCTGAAATTTTAGGCTCTGTAAATTGAGCGGATCAAAAGTTATAAGGGGGGGACGGACACACAGACACACACACACAGACACACACACAGACACACACACACACAGACACACACACAGACACACACACACACAGACACACGAAATGTTCTACTCCGAATTCTGAGTAAATCCGTGTATGGAACATATATGCTGCGAAGCCTCTAAGTTGGTGTTTTTTGACTTCAAAGTTGGAAAATCCATGAAAAAAGTAGACCTCTCCATACAATTCTCGCGTATTCTGGCTTGATACATTGTCGATATGTTAAGAGAACAAAGTTCTCCTGAACAAATCGACAGTTGGATTAAATTAAACTTTTCGACCGAAATTCCGTCTTAATTCAAAACATGATATTGAATGTTGATTTAATATTACAATTATCATTTTCTTAACAAGGCATTATTGGAAACGGGAAATGTTACGAGTTTCAGTCCTTGTTACAAAGTGATTTCAAAATTGTATAGTCAAATTATTCAATTATTTTTTAGGATCAAAAACTCCTAACATGACCATAAAAAAAATGATCAAGTAATGGATAAAGAGACACCATAAACAGTATGAGGTTTCGATGCGATAGTATCATTTAGAAAATACAAAGTGGTGCCGTAACGCTGAAGATCTTCAGAATATCTGTATTAGACTCATCTTTGGGTTGAAAAAAAAATATCACATATAATCTTGCCGCAATCTCCTTTGTTGGCCCAAGATACGCCAGCGGCGCAATATACACATTTTGTCACTATTGTACAATATTCTCTCGAATCCAAACCTGCCACAATACCTTAAAAACAAATTCACTTATTCATCCAATCATGGACTTCCACTCCGATCTAATGAACGTACAACATTATCCATCCCTATCAATAATACAGAATTTCTCAGCTCGTCGTTCGAAGTACAATCAGCAAGATTATGGAATAGCCTAAGTCAGGATATTGCTTCGTCTAACTTACTTTGTATTTTCGAGAAAAAACTAAAGAAGGAATATTTATCCATGAACACCTGATCCTGGTTTCCTCTCCTTGTCCTTATCCTATCCTTTTTTGCTATGAAGTATTTTAATTTTTTTTAATTGTATCTAACTGTTTTTCTTTGTTTTTTGTTTTTATTCTTTTGTTGCTGTTATATACAATTTTGTCATACTTTGTAATCTGGTTGGTTGAAAGAAATTGCCTAATGGCAATAAACCGGCCAGTGTACAATACATTTCTTTATATTATTTACAGAAAGATAAATATATTAATAAATAATGATCTTATTTTCTTCTACTTCTGACTGCTAGCACGGTTAAGGATGTGGCGAAGAAAATAGTGTTTTGCTCTGGAATTCCTTGGTTTTGACTATCAGTACGAATAGGCAGGGTGTGCTCTGAGAGGAAACGAAATTGATTACTTAAATATAAAGTAGCATTGGGTTGTTTAATGCTTTGTAGAGAAGTGTAATGGTGGTTAGTTAGTTTCTAAGTAGCTTGAGATTAATGTACCTAATACCAATACAACTTGAAATATAAAATATATTTTATTTTATTTCAAGATGACTATTTAAAAATAACCTTGTGTGTATATATGACGTTGATGTACGAAACTGTGGTCACATTAAAAAAATCATTGGGCATGAGAGATGTAAACTGAAATTGCTTTCTCGTCAAGAAAAACAAAACCATAACATATTGTAGTTTATCAATAATCAATGATGTGATTTAATAAACTACTACAAAATTCTTGTAACATTTAGTTTATCGGCTTTGCTGTATGACACCGTCTTTGAATAGTGCTTCTGAATATTGCCTTTCAAATACACGTATGTGACGAGCTTTTTTTTCGGACACCTGTCGCTGGTTATATCACATTGTGGGTCAATGTTATAAGCATTACATATTGTTTATACTGTTCGAATAATCAAATATTATTTCACAAAACAGCTTTCGCCACGTAGCTCTGCGTAGTTTCGCACAAAAAAACATGGTGTTTTATTAAGGTGTAATGATATTATTCCAAAAAGTTTTACGTAATTAGATGTACCTTCGCTATATTTTTGCTCCAAAAATGTTATTCGCTCATTCGTGATCCCTAGACGATTATGAATACAGATTGGCGTTTACGTTCTAAAAACTTGGATAAAAAGGCATTTTCTTGTTTTTTATATTAATGTCATCTTGACTGCGAGCTTCTGAAAATGCCATAGCAACGAATATTTTATTGGATTTTCTTGGTGTTTTATTGGGTAAAAGAATTCAAAGAAGGTTATTTGTTTTTTGACATTTTCTCAGAATTTCAGAATGTCTGAAATTCTGAAAGATGAAGACACCTATAGTTGCTTTTGAAGATGAAATTTGAAATTAAACACACATGATCTTAGTATACATTCCAAACGCAATAGAACATTCACAATACCAAAAACTACTTCTTCTTCTTCTCTAGCTATCGTTCCTCCTCTGCTGGATGTAGGCATCTTCCATACATTTCCACTCGTCTCTGTTCTGCCTCCTCTGCGTTAAGGTTTTACCGGCCACTTGGACAATGTCGTCAGACCATCTTTTAGGAGGTCTTCCAACACTCCTATTATTTGTCCAAGGTCTCCACTGTAGTATTCTGGGTGCTCACATCCTATCCCCTTGTCTGGCCAAGTGTCCAGCCCATTGCCAGTTTAATCCAGCAACACCTACTTCAATACCTCCTATCTACCTATTGTGTTTTCTAGTTCACACTTCACGGAGACCAGTTGTGGAATCACCTATCCAACATGGCCAGAAATAATTCCAGTCTGGCGGCTTTCAAAGTTTCTCAAAATAAGATTTTCTTTCCTCATAATTCCATCTTGGTCACATATTTAATTTTAAATGTAATAAGATTTAGGTACATTATATGCTTTATTAAATATTTGTACACTACGGTTACATAATTACGGTTTATATTTGTTTTCTTATTTAAGGGACAAATACAGTCTTATAAAATAAACAGAAAAAATACACTACGAAATAAACAAACAATATACCACCGTGGCACAGTTGGTAAGCCGTTTGATTTCTGTGCGGGCGTCCTGGGTTCGATTTCCAGCAGAGGAGAAATTTATTTAAATTTATTTCTCACGCACATATTGCTTCTCTGGGCTGGAAACACTAGTTAGTTGGAAGAAATTGCCATACGGCAATAAACTCGCCACTTGCGCAGGGTGCAAGGAAGTGTTCATTATTATTATCATACCAACTACTTTTGTTCACAATTGATGTTCTTTAAATAATCTCATAATTACCTACAATACGTAAAAAATAAATAAAAATAAATTAAAACTTTTATATTATATTTGCCTGTGACGGAAAAAAGGGTAGGGAAAAGGAAGGGTTTGCATAATTATTTCAAGTTTACTTTATAATTGGGCTATGATTTTTTTTACAAAAACATAAGGAAGGATGAATTTAAAATTGGTAGGTTAACAATAAAGTTTCCCTTATGCTGATGGACTAGAAAATTTTATTCAAATAATTTCACTTTTTCTACGCTCAAATTCATTTTGATAAATTAAACTTTCAAGCAGGTATATTCGTGAAATTTCTGGTGAAATTCATTGACTGTGTAGGTACTTGATAAGACCAGAGTTTAGAAGTTTAGAAATAATATAAGCGTAGTCCGACCTTCTCAGCAGTAGGTAGATTAAGACAGATGATCTATTATTATTTAATCTTCCTTTATTCGTGGTAATGTTGTTTAATCTGATCCTTTTCACCAGTTAATACTTGGGGGTTAACATATATACTATAAATTCGTTGTTATATGCGATGGTGGATAGATGATATATTCACCAAAATTCTCGTACATTTTCATATTAGCATATAAATTCTCGTATGATACTTTGAACAAAAGCTCGCTCCAAAGAGTGAAGCTCATGCATTGAAAATAATAGAAAATATATGCAAATTGGATTATGTTAGTGTGAATTTTTATCAGAAATAAAGGTGTTAGTTTCATAAGAGTTTTACTATTTGATCATCACTATGAATATTATGTAAAATAATATTTTATTCATTTCTCAATATTCAAACAAGTTAAAAAAGAGATTGAAGTGTTTTTAAGAAGATAAATAGTCTTCAAGATGAAAACAATATTTCATAGTATTAAATAATATGCTTTTATCGTGTGATATTGCTAACATCTTTCATTTCATAAAATTCTTGTCTAATAAACATAAATATCATTTCTTTTGTATTCTTTGGTGTATTTTTAGCCTTTGATAGGTCAAAAGAATTGTTTTGTTGAAGATTTATCTAATTCTTAGGTATATTTTGTTTTCTTGTATTTTCATCATAAAGATTTTTTTTCAAACTAACTCATCTAAAATAGACTTTATGTGGGCAGCTTCACCATGACAATGGGATATCATTGAAAATACTCTTTATCAACGAAGAAACTCGTGTTTTTTTGTATATTTTACGACTTAATTATTGAGTGTTTTGTTATGACAAAAAAAAATCAAATGTAAAAATACGACAAATATTATTTGTTTTCACATTTACTGTACAAGAGAAGGTAACTCTCAGTGCAAAATTCAGTAATTGTCTGAATTAAATATATGTTAGTAAAAAGAAGGCACATCAAAAATATGCACAAAGGTATAAAAAAGTTAAGGAAATGAGATACTTTCACGAATTTTTGATAAAACTGTGTAAGCTAAAGTGAAAAATGAGGTATGTAGACGCAGAAGTAATATTAGAATAATTGTTTAGGTGTTTGGTCATTTACACAAAGCGAACGATGGCTGTCTGACAAAATATATTTGTGAATATGAAAGAAATGGTATCAGAGGCAGATATATGTTGATCACGAATGATAATATGGTTTTATAATGTCTTAAAGTGTAACGTAAGTTGTCTGAATAACAGTAAAGCACATTTGAGGCGGCGTTCAAATGTAAACGAAGCAAATAATATATGTATACCATGATAAAGTTGTATGGTATTTGTTTATCACTGCCTTCCTCAGGGGTCAAGTACAGGGATGATGGTGTAAACCTAATGGATCCGGCATTCAATTCTGCCTCGTCTGATTTCATTAATTTTGAGCAAAAGTATGTTTCATTTAGTTTGGGGATCCTATATTTAAGATGTATACATATATTTTTCATAAGTTTTCAGGGAATAACTTTTTTCCCATCGTGTACAGAATATGTATGTGTTCGATATTTTACCATGTCCAAAAAAACATTGAAAATCTTTTGTTAATTATTTGATCTCTCAGATTCTATCTCTCTCAAAGGTTTCAGTGTATATATCCCCTCTAATACTCGTGTGTCCAGGAAATGTTTAAGTGAAAAAAGTTGGGGGTCGAATAATCCCTTGAAAGGGATGTAATAAGGGTCTTGATTACGAGATTCATCTACCGCAAACTTTGCAAAGTAGGTATATAAATTATTTATTTGTGTTACTAGTGTAACAACAATCAATACAGTTTTTGCACATACAACATAGTGGTTTTTTTATACATACTTTCATTATTAACAACTTTTTCTTAACTTAATAAGGAAGGCCCTTTTAACGCCTATGACCTTGGGCGTATGGGATGTACAAAAATATGCACTCTTATTACCTTCTAATATATGAAATTTGAATAAATATTGTATGTCACCAAATCTGTGATACATGTACAATTTTTTTGCTAAGAAAATGTAAAATTTAGAGTTTTTTTAATAGTAAGAACTGTAATTAAAAATGTAAAAAACTCTGTGGGTAGATTTTCACTTTCTCTTTCGGTGGTCTAAAAATCTTCTGCTTTTGTTATTTACAAAAAATCTGTGGGTAGATTTTCACTTTCTCTTTCGGTGGTCTAAAAATCTTCTGCTTTTGTTATTAACAAAAAACTCTGTGGGTAGATTTTTACTTTCTCTTTCGGTGGTCTAAAATCTTCTGCTTTTATTATTTACAATAAAAAAGGATTTTACTAAAAATAATTTTACAAGATAATATTTAGCATATTCATATTTCAAAAACTCACGCAATAGAATTAAGATGTGAAAATAAACGTATTTATTTGATGGACTTGTCTTTTGAGGGTTGTGGGGAAATGATTTTCGAAATTTACTATGTAGCCTACTATAGACTCTGAAATAGCTTCCCGACCAGATCAAGTTCTGAACATTTCAGAATTTGTGTATTTCCGATGTCAATGCATGGTTAAACTGTTTTTAGCTCATTTTATTTAATATTTTGATAAAATTTGTATTTCATACAACCTTACTATTATATTCAAGTACCATTTGTATCGTTTCACGATAGATTGTATTTGTTCTGTATTTGAATTCGTTTACTGCGTTTGACAGTATATGTTTGACATTTGCAGTATGAATGTAAACAAATAAACTTTGAAATGTGTCGGCATTTTTTTTATTTCACAACATTTCATTTTTTTATTTCATTTTTTATTATATATTTATATATACATATTTATTTATTTAATATTGCTTCTCGGGCAACTAACATGTACTATGTCAAATATTAATTTAACACTCACCCAATAACAAGTTGCCACATTCTGAAGACGATATTAACGATATTAATCGTCTCACAGATCCAGACTAAAAACACAATTAAAAACTGTGTCTCCACCGGGAATCGAACCCGGGACCATTGGATCAGCAGTCAGATATCTAACCAACTGAGCCACGAAGGCCGAAAAATACATATTATGATTCACGCGAGTATTTATTTATACATGTAAAGTGACTGGATGGAAAGATTTTCTTAAATAAATATTTAGACGATTTGCCTTTGGTTTCAATTTACAAAATTATACAATACATGTTACAATACAAACGCTAAAAACGGAAAGGACGGGGATATGGAAGAAAATAAGGATGACAGTCAATGTTTTTCTATCATATAATTTCATTTGCGAACAACACATATTTAGTTCAAAGCGAACTGACCAAGGTCACATTATAAAGGCCGTTGATCTTTTCTTTGATCTTCTATCCTGTCTTCTATTACCTTATTGTTTTTCTATAGTGTCGTCTACTACCATATTTATCTTCTATGATGTCGTCTATTGCTGTATTGCGTAATGACTTTTTATAATAAAATATTAATTATATTATTTCTTCTTTTTCAGGTAAGTTCATCAATATGTATCTACAGTGTGGACGTCATCGACAAAGATAGCGTCGTATACATGGTATGTAAGAAATAATATGATAGATTAATCATGTGAAAGGCTATTACTTTCCAAACTACAATATGATAACCGGTCTCCAATAAATGATTCAATCCTTTTTGTTATAAAAATTCGGTGTTTACGTATAATTGTTAATCATGTATTGAAGTTGATACTCCTCTCCTAATGTAAAAGAAAAGAAAAATATTATGTTGAGTAAAATGTTTAAAAAATCAATTTAGAAATAAACAAATTAAATAATGAATTGAAGATGGATTGTTATCTAGTTGTTTTACCCAATACTTTTTATATTTGTTGATGGTGAGGTGTATGTGGAGTAATTAAAGATAAATGGTATTTTAAATATGTCCAAAGGACATGTAGGTATATTGAAAAGACCAATGATTTTAGTTAAAGTTAAATCTAAGTACTTAAAAGAAGACCTGATAATGAGACCTTGGTGCGCTGTGTTTGTAGCCTTTATGTATGACGATGTATATGACGATTAAGTCGAGTGATTTTTCTGATTGCTTGTTGTTGCGATGATGAGGTCGAGCGAAGTCAGCTTGGCATGATGATGAGTCGAGGGGCGAGGGGCTATGGCTCGTCGTGGCGATGATGCGTTGAAGCATGGCTTAACGGGATGCAGCTGAGCAACTCGCAGATAGGAGTTGCTGGCATCGTTGTACATAGTTCACAGTTTGAAATAGAGAAAAAAAAGTGTTCCAAGAGAAGAGTGAGGGGATTCTGGTTCTCTTTGCCTACTTTATATTATAAACAGCCCTATAGTTTGTACGTTTAAGGTGTGAACGAAAACTGTTTTTCATACGGCAGAGGGGAATTCATTACCAATTAGGATTTTTAATTATTTATTTTTAGAAATGGTGAAAACAACAAAGTTTTCCCACGAATATACGATAATTTTATATATAAAAAAAGAACTCAAGCAGTCAACATTGAAATTAAAAATTAATTAGTAACATTATAATAATGTGATTATATTCTTTCTATAAATTGGGAGATTCAGTGTTTCTTGTCTTAATTTTTGTATTTTCTCCACTAGGATCCGAATCCAAATATCATTAAAAATATCTAAACTTCGTTACTTTTGCATACTATTGTATGTATTTATGGGAATCGTGGCTTGGATTTTAAAATATGATCATTTTTCAACTCAGGACCAAATTTCACTCCTCCTTCTAATGATTTGTCACTTGTACATTTTGGCTATATTTAGTACCGAATGAAGGACGACAAGGAAGGTAATATAATAGTTCCTCGAGAATATTCCCTACCTACCCAAGTACTCCCGCGTTTATGACGTCACTCGTCAAATTTGTACTCGCCAAAGTGGATTTTGTCTGAGAATTAACTAATTAGCCCGAGAATGGACTGTGAAACGTTTCAGAATTTACGAAAGTTGGCCTTTATCTAATTTGGTGAGATGGGCTCTCACCATTTAGACGTTTAGACCACTTCCAAGGGCGGACGGGGTGAGTCAAACTTGAGACTTGATTAATGTTCATGCTCATAATACTGAAATGTTAATACTATTACAGCATCATGTTTACCACTATTTGTTTAGTTTTGATGTGGGTCATTCATTCATTCTACAACTACAACCGGTAAAGGTTGATTTTCGATGCACGATCGATGCATGCAATGGTTTTATTTTTTAATCATTTGCTTAAAATCATATGCATCAGTTGGTAAAAGGTAAGTTTTTTTGGGAATTTTACAATAATTCTTTACAGTTAGGCAAAACTTTGATTGATATAAACCATACTTATAAATAATTTAAATATACAAAGTGGATCTAGAACCTACAAGCCGCTGGCGGGGAACACCCCTCGTGTTAGCGATTCAAACCAAGTCTTCACTACATCTTGTGATTCACCCGAACCCTCCATCATGGATTTCTAGTACAACACAGATCCTCACCGTAGATCTTTCAGTTAAGAGGTAGTCAGTCGACTATATTGATTTTTTCAACTACAAATATTGTGTCTTTATTCTATTCATCTAGACAATAAGTGAATTTACTAAGAAAACGGGGGATGTGTGTGATTTAATAATAATTATTATTAAATCATAATAATAGAAAAAGCCTTCTTGCTGGAGAATGATTTCGAATTTTTCAAAAATTCGTAGATAAAGTGAATATTTCGTTTTAGAGATTTGAAAAAGATTTGCAGTGTTGACAAAAAGTAGTATTATGCAATAAAGGTTGGACACGGAAAGTAAGTAAGTAAGGTTCAATGTCATATAAATAAAAATAGTACTATGTAATAAAGGTTCAATGTCATATAAATATTGCACAAAACCACGACTGAGTATACGATTGAAGAATGACATTAAAAAAAATAAGGTCGAATAAGGACTCGAACCACCAACCTTTCGGTTAACAGCCGAATGCACTAAACAATTGCGCCGCTAAGGCAATTTGAAATACTTACATATAAGAAAAAAAATACCTTTATCGCAAATTGTGATATTAATATTTCGCAATATTGTGATAATTTTATATAGAAATATATACAACAAATGTATTGAAAAGGCAATAAATCTATGGTCACTGTTTGTTTATATAGCTATGCTTGTGTATGCAACACAAATACAATGTTTTATTTTACTTCAAATTAAGAAGACGATAACACAGCCTCCGTGGCGCAATTGGTTAGCGCGTTCGGCTGTTAACCGAAAGGTTGGTGGTTCGAGTCCACCCGGGGGCGATATTTTTTTTAATGTTTTCCTACTTTTACTTAAATACAGTAACAGCGTTATGATATAATATTTAATGATTCTAGAGTTTTGTGTTAATAGAGTGTAAAATCCATTTTAAAATTGATGAACCAAAATAATACCAAAGTATTTTACCACAAAATTCGAATTTTATTTTATAGAGGTTATACATTCAGAATGTACAGGATGGTAACTCAAAGCCCTAGAAATGTTAGAAATTAATAAAAAATAAAAGGCAACATAGTAAACATCCAGGTACCAACTACCTATATCCCAATTTCTTCAAACTTAGAATCACCCACATATTTGGCAACTTTGTAAAATCACTGTTACTCCACCCACACAGGTGGCAACGCTGTAAATGTTGTTGTGAAGGATGATTTTTGTTTAAATTGGTTAGTTTAATTTTAGAAATTGATAATACCGAGTCACCTCGGTGAAAAATATTCTGTATAATTGTTCATTGAAAACACAATTAAGAATATTATATTTACGTTAATCTACTAAAAGAGAGTCCAAAGATTTCAGCAGAGGAGAAATTTATTTAAATTCATTTCTCACGCTAATGTAGCTTCTCTGGGCTGGAAACACTGGTTAGTTGGAAGAAATTGCCATACGGCAATAAACTCGCCACTAGCGCAAGGTGCAAGGTAGTGTTCATTATATTATTATATTATAAATACTGTTCATGAATTTATTTTCATTTCTATCACATATTTACAACAATAATGTTTTTAAAATTATTTAAAAAAATAGGTTTGAGTGAAAATAAACTATTTAAAATAATCCTTTACATAAATGAAAATTTTATCATGGCAATTTTAATCAAATTTGACCATTTGTATTAAGATTGTAACTAGAAAAAATCTTCTACAATTTCATGATTTTGTTAAAATCATGAATCTTCTATTCTATTCGATCGGTTTCAAAGTGATAGCTTCTTCCTCAGCTCAGAGTATAAAAAAATATTATTGTTTAAAATGTTCCAAAGATAATTTATAAAATATTAATAGTGAAATTTTTGCATGCGAGATTGTCATTCTTCTCATTTGGTTATTTCACTCAAAAAACATTTTACGGTTTGAAGTTCGTTCACAATTGACGTAGGTTTATTTATTTTTTCATTGAAATTCGTGTAAAAATGAAAAACGATCGACTGTTACGATTTTCAAATCGTTTGTTCGTCCTTTGATTAAGCGTATCGGAGGTTGTATCAATCGTGTATTTTCGCACGATTCCATTTTCCTCTTCCCATCGCCATTAAATGTAATCCGCAACAACCACTTTGAAAGCGTATTAATGTGTACCTTTTGGTATAATTACAAACATCTGATAAACAAAACCCATGGCAAACATGCGTAACAAAATATACTTCATTTTCTCCATGAAACTATTAATATACAATTAGCAAAAAAAATATACAAATCGCCTACTTATTTATAAAATAATCATTCTATGGTCGTTCTTGCTTTATTTTTGGTTCTGTGATACATATTATTAAGTTATTTACTGAACACAGAAGAGATTCTGTGTTCCACGTATGTCAGAGGGTAATTTATTCCATTTAATAGGTCTGCTTACACTTCAACTATGGTTATATTGGCATTATCCAATTCCTTTAAAAATGTATTCTTTGATTCAGGCGATTTTAATGTTAGACATCTTTCTGATAGCACATTCGTTTGACAAAGTTTTGATTCTAGTGCGGAGTCAAGTCATGTAAGACCATCAGTTAATAATCCACTAGCTCTGGATACCTCAATCGTTACACCATAGATAAGTCAAATGTGATTATTTGCATTGGAATTTGCTCAGTTATTCAGTCAATACTGAAATTATGGTCTTGAAACTAAAAACAGGGATAAATTATAGTATTGTGTACAGCTTGACAGTTCCATGATCATAATATTTAAAAGAACTCTCGATGAAAAATAATTCCGAAAATACGGCTGAAATTTGCGGGATTCTCTCGTTATCCGTTTATTTGTTGGAAGTAAAACTATAATTTAGCAAAAATATTCTTAAATATGATGTAAACACATGATTGTGTTTGATTTTAAAATTTGTGTTTTGATTTGAAAAATAGGTATCTTCTTCTTCAGCCCTCTGTCCTCCACTGCTGGATATAGGCCTCTTCCATACCCTTCCATTTCTTTCTGTCGGTTGCTGCTTGCAGCCAATTTTTATCCCCCACAGTGGCTATGTCGTCGGACCATCTTCATTGAGGTCTTCCGACGCCTCTCTTGTTTTCCCAAGGTCTCCATCTTAATATTTTAGGGGTCCATCTTGTGGGGTCATGTCTTGCAATATGCCACTTCAATCTTGCTACGCGATCCATGACATCCGCTACTCTGGTGAATTTCCCCATTTCTTGTAATAGGAAAAATAGGTATATTTTATATTATTTCTTATGTCATTCCTGTTTCGTGTTAGCGGAATCGTACAAAATGTATTGCGGGACTAACCACACCACTTTATAACGATGAGTATGGTACAACTCGCTAAAAATTCTTAGTGCCTGAGCGACAGTAAATACCAGTTGCAAAATATTTAGTTGATGATTGGGTCAACCAGTATAATACACAGTCAACCATCATTACAGTAATTCAACCTAGACACGACAATCGAAATCAATTTGTTTTGTAGAACTAATAAAACTGTGTCATCTGAAATATCATAAAATGCGTTTTATTTTTTAAAATATTATTGTGCTTTCCTACCAAATGTTTTTATATTATTTTTTTACAAATACACCTAAAAATGTATGATATAATCTAGTATTGTGTCGCTACTGATTTATTCCCGGTGATTTAGTATGTGTACCTTTTATTGCTGTTTGTAGGTTTGCCACAGAAAATACTGGAATTTCGTAATCGTTTCACTTTTCCTGCCCACACAGGTGGCATTCAAAATATACCAATATAATGTATACGTGTGTGAAAAAGGCCACCTCCGCCCATAGCCATTTACTTCTTCCCCACAACATTGAAAGGTAAAAGTGATACTCTGGATTAGAGGAAACAATTAAATGGGTTTGGCCTTTGGTCATTTTATTTTACTACGTTTCTGGTTGATAAAAGAGCGCAAATAATATCGTAGTTTAAACAAAAGAATGTACCGCAAACCTAGCGGTTTAAAATGTAAATGTCATTTGTTTTTTTAAACATATCTTTTTAGGTCGGTCTATGGTATCCCAAGAAAAAATATATTTAAAAAAAAATGAAATGAAAGTACAAAATTTTATGTACTTTCGTCAAAGAAATGCACGTTGATGATTTTGATATTTTGAATAAATTAATAATTAACAATTTATTTAAAAAAAAATCCGTACACAAGTCTTAATATTAAATACGTCTGTATTCTCGTTTTTTTTAAATATTTAATTTTTTATTTTGCGGTGATAGCCCAGCGGTAATGTCGTTGCCTCACATGCTTGAGGTCGACGGTTCGAATCCGGGCGGGGCATGCATCTCTGGATTTTTAAAAAATCTATGTGCGAATTTATATCACTGGCTATGTGTAGCCATGATCCAATTTGTCTGGTTCCCCTTCCTAAGGGTTACGAAGGTCAGATGGCAGTCGCTTCAATGTAATAACCAGACTCGCCAATTACAGGATCATGGTCAAAGCGTACCCCGATAGAAACGGGATAAAAGCGCTAAGGGAAAAGATAAAAGGCTTATATTTTCTTTCATTTTTTTCGCCCTACTTATGTATTTCACTTCGTGGTTCATAAGTATTTGTATTAATTTTGTAATTGTGTAAAATTCCATTTATGGCGTTAAATAATACAAATAAAATAATTTAAACAAATTAATTTTATTTTGTTATTAATTTCACCTAGGAAAACTAATTATTTTATTTGGAAACGTAACAGCTTTTCATTTATAATATATTATGTATTTTTTAAAATGTATAATATTTTAATACAATTGGATACAAAATAAGCCAATTATAATGTTTCACAAAAAGTGAATCAATACATTGTTTTATACATTGTTTTATACATTGTTTTACATTGTTTTACATTGTTTTACATTGTTTTATTCAAGAAGAGAACATCATACATTCTTAAAAATCAAATGATTAAAATTCAGTGTATAAAAATGTGCATTTATATATGTGTTAGCAAAACATACCTGATATAACTGATTTTCAAACTTTCAAATATTTTTCTTTATAAAATATTGAACAAGTCTGTATGTAGAAAATTACATAACAAGGGAAGAGTATACATACATAAGGTTTAATGTATATTTACATAATATGTGTACAGTGGTTTTGTGGCTGTGTTTATATTTGATTACTTGGTGGTGCTGGGGGATGGAAGCCGCAAATTTTCATTTCTCAATTATGAATACCACCTACAACGGGGTCATTAGTATTTTCATTGTTTCTAAGAAAATAATTTGATTCGACACACGTTCGTATCACAGATGATCTGTGTATAGGTAAACCTTGTTTGAATATTGATTTATAATAACCTTTTTACCTCAAACTAAAATAAACAAACTTCATATATTACATAGTATTATTTATGAGATTGATTCATCGTTTATGCATGTATATTATATTTCCATAATAATATAGGCAATAATCAAACGAGATTATTTATTATACTTTTTTTATTTATTAATATTTAAAAAAACGATTGTTTCGCCTTGTAAGAGCCTTTTCATAAATAAGTACCTTTATTTTTTGTCATTTTTACAATACTTACTTCGTATTATTGTAAAAATCGTATTTTTTCATTTTATATGTATCTATATTGTATTTATTAGATAGTGTTTCATCTTTCCAAACGATTATCTTTGTTTATATAGATAATTCTTATGTACGAGTGTATGTCAC
The DNA here is from genome assembly GCA_963576475.1 of Molanna angustata. Taxonomy (NCBI): domain Eukaryota; kingdom Metazoa; phylum Arthropoda; class Insecta; order Trichoptera; family Molannidae; genus Molanna; species Molanna angustata. The sequence goes on from OY754974.1 coordinate 23,251,225, forward strand.
TGAACTCCTAAGCGATTTTTATGTTTTTTTTGTGCGTATGAGTGGGTCCCCGGATTGTTTAGAGTCACAATTCGAATCAAAAATTGTATCAGTGTAAATACAAAATAAAAAAACACGTAAAAATGAACGCCTGGTATTATGCAAACAGTATACTTTTTTGGGATATAAAATAAAATGCGAAAGAAGGGATTCATTAATTCTTCAGTACGTGTGTATGTCACTGAACTCCTATAAGGATGGACTAATTTTGATGAATTTTTTTCTATTGTCATTTTCTGGTGTCCTGTTAGTCGGTAATCTAAAAAAAAACTTACATAGTTTACTACCCATTGTGAATGTTGCCTTTTTAGATGAAGCATGATTGATGTGTGGGTATACACGCATATGTCATGCCTCTTTTTTTAACGCGATGCACATCCGCACACCAGTTGCTAGTTACCCCACATTGTCGGATATGCCGTGATGGTGTGGGGTAATTTTTAAGCTTGCTGAACCAGCAAAGTGCAAGCAAGCCAACGTTTAGCTAGGACAAATAATATTCGTTTATTATGCAACAATATTTCCCGTAGGCAATTTTTACCACTCAACTACACTAGTATGTACATTTGTAGCAAGTATTTATAAAAAACAAGATTTAATGTAAAAGAAAACACAATTAAAAATAATTATGAAAATATCGATTAAAAGGAAATTGGATGGGATGCGAAGGGAAGAATGGTAATGGAACTATTGGTGTGTTGCTAAGAAGTGTGACTTCAGAAGCTTTTCGAAAACCATCATGCTAGGAGCTTCTCTTATGCAATGTATAAAATAATCTTTGTTTTTTTGTGAAATTCATTATTCATGACACAACAAAAATTATAATTACACAAATAAAACACAAATTATGATTACAGTTTGAGTATAATCTCAAGATGTTAAAGAACTCCATAAGATAATTACGTATATCCATGATATGGGTAAACATGGATGGTTTGATTTCGCCTGCTGACCAGACTTACCCCCATATCCTTTTTTTCATCAATTTTCAATAAAGCAATTAAACTAAAATTATTGTGTAAAGAATCTACGTTTCCTTTCAGATAAATATAATCTGTTATATCAAGAGTGTCAAAATTTCAATGTGTTTTTAAATGGATTATTTTCTCAATATATTTCCACACTTCCATCTTCTTACCATCCCTGTAAAACTGAACAGTAGGTACCGAACCTTATCTATATTTGAAAAGTGTCTCAGATGTTAAAGAAGATTGATGGGATTGGACCGAGGATAAGGTCAGGAAAATAGTAGAGAATTTTTGATCAAGACGAATGTCGCTATCTTGTCAAATTGCTGATAACTTAAGAAAATGTGCCAACGAACAACGAAACGATTGTCTTTTTTATATTAAAGAGTATGTCTTTCTCATGACTATGTGTTGCAGACTGGATTGAAAAAAAGGAATTAACACACTTTCTGTTTCACAATCTAAGACTGGATTACACCAAGCTTTTCATCTCTCCACATATTTCGCCAGCCTCTTGATAGCTGCTACAATGCACATCACTGATCATCTGGCCCAAATAAATGTCGAAAAGGCGACCTCTATGGTTTTTCGTTTCTATACTAATGTTCTTTCCTACTTTTCAGTATAAAAGGGTGGTTTAAATCATGTATCAAAAGATATTTTATATTTTTATTAATTCTTCTTCTTCTGTACCGTCATTGCGGAACAACTCTGCTAAAGTTGGCAACCGTCAGAGCTATCTCCACCTTGGTCACAGCGGCCCTAAACAGCGATGCAGTGATTTTACTGAACCATTGTCTCACGTACCAGAAACAAAAAATGTATTGTTCTGCCATAGACCGCCTTCTATGTATGTCGCATTTTATATACATAGACCTCATTTTATGTATTGTTCTGCCATAGACCGCCTTCTATGTATGTCGCATTTTATATAGACCTCATTTTATGTATTGTTCTGCCATAGACCGCCTTCTATGTATGTCGCATTTTATATAGACCTCATTTTATGTATTTTACACCTTTTTTTATTTTCTAATGGGTCAAATAACCTCAATAGATTTGTTCACAACGCTATCTGTTGAAGGATTACACAACTTGAAAATGAATTTTCACTTTTTTTCAAAAAGTTAAAATCCGTTAGCAGTGCTACCTATCTGGTCCAAAACTATTTTATCTTTCAAACCGGAACCAACAATACAAATTTATAAAATTTCATTGAAATCTGTTTGACGGTTTCGGAGATTAGCGTGTACGAACATCGTGACACGAGATTATAAATATTAAGATTCTCAGAATTCACATTTTGGTACACTTTTTTAAAAAACAAAAATGACTTTGTTATAACAAATAATTGAGATCTTATATTATAAGCGTACTCTTCGTCGTCAGGATGGATATTTAAAGGACAATACATTTGTGATTTTTAAAAAGTTTAAAAAAATATATATATTAAACAAATAATCGACTGTGCAGATGGTATGGAAATCAGTTTAAACTTTAATTTGAACTGATTCAAAATAGATATTATACTATAAAAAATATCGGCGCAATCAATTATTGAATTTTTCCATAATTTCTGCGGTTTTTAATTTTGATTCGAGGCATTTTTATATTTTATCGCGTAAAACCCAACAATGGTGCAAATTTGTACAATGATAGGAAACGTATAAAACCCGACTGTTTGCATTGTACGAGAAACGTGCCATTCAATAAGAGTTTGCGAATTATTTGCGGAAAAATTGATATCTGTACGTGTCTATATACTGCTTCTTCAGAATATAAGTAATTGTTATTTTTTCATCTTTTCTGATATTTTTAAGGAATATAACGTTTTACAGTCTTTGAATAATCAATTTTCAATTTTTGTTAGGTACGTATATTTTCAAGATATTTCATTTTAAAAACTTGTTAACAGATTTTAGGTTCACTCATTACATTATCTTGTTCATGTTTTTTGGCACTAGAATTTAAATTAATAATACATGCATATCGTCATGTCGAGTACATGGTGAGGTAATTAGAAAGAACCATAATATCTTAAGCTCCCTTGATGTGAGTTTTCGCAAAACTGGTGCTATACAAATTGTCAACTACGTTAACCTAATAATAATAATAATCATACATACATACATTCATACCAACACGTCATGATCCTTACGGGGTAGGCAGAGAGAACCTAACGCCACTTACTTCTATCTTGACATACATTCATCGCCTCGACAACATTCATACATCGTCTTATACATGTTCGTCTGTTGTTCACGCTTCTTACATTACCGTCTTTCAAAATACCGTTCACATGGACGTGCCATCCCTTCCTTGAGCGGCCCCGACCTCTCATTCCATTCCTGTCCACAATGTATATTTTCTTCGTCAGGCGTTCCTCATTCATTGTTTCACTGCTCCATTCACTCTGTTTCCTGCCATAACTCTTCTTTCGATCTCCTTATCAATCTGTCCATTCCGTTGAAATATGCTTCCCAGATAGACATATTCGTCGACTTGCTCAAGCCATTCGTTCTCTACTTTTATTTGGCACGCTGTTCTGCTTTCACTCTTCTCAAACACCATAACCTTTGATTTGCTGGCATTCATCCTCAGTCCGTTCTCTTTGCATCCTTCATATACGATACTAACAAGATACTGTAGATCTTCCGTTCTTTCTGCTAACAGAACTTTATCGTCTGCATGCATCAAATCTCGCACTATAACAGTACTCAATTTCAGGCCCTTGCTTTCATCCTTAAGGACTCTTATGCAGAAATCAATGTACAAGTTGAAGAGCCATGGAGACAGCACGCACCCTTGTCTAACGCCCTAATAATAATCAAAAGCTGAAAATCCATCAATACTTTTATTTGCATATTAACATACTCTCGTGCATGTTACTTTTTATTTCCTTTTTTCAAATTTTTGAAAATATGATCGTGATTCATAATATCCTGTCGAATTTTCCTTCTCATTCCATCTCTTTAATAAAGATAAGGTGGATAAATTTACGTACCTTGGCAGTATTATTTCGGAGACCCTTGACCCAGATATGGAGATCAGGTGCAGAATTGAGGAGCAATAGCTGCCTTTAATGAAATGAGATTCTTCTTCTGTAACGAAAAGGACAATATGGACCTAAGACAGAAGATGATAAAATGTTATATGTGGTCTGTGTTGTTGTATGGCTGTGAGATTTGGACGCTGAAGGTTAACACCATGAATAGGTTGGAAGCTTTTTATTTTATTTATTTATTTTATTTATTTTAAACTTTCTGAGCACAAGTGCACAATGGCGGGCTTATTGCCAAATGGCAATATCTTCCAACCAACCATATACATTTAGTGAAAAACTATTACAATTATGGTATGTAGCAAAATTTTTATATAAAACAAGCAAGAGCTATAAAGAAAATAAAACATATAAGCAAAAACAACAAAGAAACGGAAGTGACTGGAGAGGGGGGGGGGGACAAGGATAGGATAAGGAGACAAATTTAGGTGTTATGTGTAAGGAAATGATTCCTCAGATTTCTTTTGAAAGTGGGAAGTGTTAATGAAACTCGAAGTTGCGATGGGATGTGATTCCAAAGACGAGCTGCCTGTACGGAGAAAGAGGTGGTGAAAAAAGAAGTATTGTGTACTGGGATACTGAGCGTTCTTTCAGTATTTGATCGAAGAGGCAACCCGTGTTCAGAGAGGAAGTGAATTTGATTTCGTAGATAAACTGGAGCATTGGAGTTGTTTAAGACCTTGTATAGAAGTGTGAGGGTATGTAGGTTCCTACGCTGCCTGATAGGCAACCACCTTAAAAGAGATCGGTATTCCGATATGTGGTCAAATTTTTTCAATTTAAAAATATATCGAATGCATGTATTTTGTAATCGCTCCAATTTATCTTAGAGTTTCTGATTAGCGTCTAAATAACATACATCAGCGTAATCAAGGAAAGGGAGTAATATTGATTGGCATAACGATATTTTGACGGAGAAAGGCAAGAAATTTTGCAATCTTTTTAATGAGTGAATGGTATAATGAAATTTCCTGCTCACCTCAGCAACCTGTTCCCGCCAAGATAGGTATTGGTCTATTATTATCCCCAGGTCTTTTACTTTCTTACAAAGTGGTATAATGTTATTGTTGATAGATAAAGGGATTAAGGATGGCCAATCAATTTTGGCTAAAAGTTTGCAGCTGCCTATTAAGATTGCCTGTGACTTAGAGGGATTTATGATAATACCATTAGCTGTTGTCCATGTAAAAATTTGGCTTAGATTGTGATTCAAACTTCTTCATTTTTTAGTCGAGCTCTTTAGTCGAGCTCTTAATTCGAGCCAGAACAGTCAGACAACTCCTGTCTACAACAAAGGTCCGCAAGATCGCATATCTGGGCCACATAATGAGGGGAGAAAAATATCACTTGCTCCAGTTAATACTGGAGGGAAAGATAGACGGTCGCCGAGGGACTGGATGGAGTCAGATGTCCTGGCTTCGTAATATTAGGGAATGGATGGGCTTCAGAACTGTGGAACAGATATTAGATAGCGCAGGACAGAGAGGGATTCGCCAGAGTGATCACCAGATGAAGAATAATTCCATCTCTCAAACCTCACGTTTTTTCCTTCTTTTTAAATCTCCTATTTTTTCAAATTCCAATTTTGGACTACTTCAGCATTTGCTCTACACGGTTGACATATTTATTTATTTATTTATTTTTATTTTATTCAGAAATACAACAGCTTATACAATAATATGATAATACAGTAAGATAAAATTCTTGTTGATAACGCCAATTACAGTATTTCCTAGTGGGTGTTACAATATAATATAACATAACACAATACAACACAATGCAACACAATACAATACAACAAAGTGTAACATAACATAATATAATCTTCACTGCTAGACTGCCCATGGAGATGGATACGACGTGATGGGACACACTGCGGGGAGGGGAAGGGGGGGGACGTATATATGTAGTAAATCGGCCCGCGCAACGTGCGACCACAAACATGCCACTATACAAAGCATTCATACTTATGACGTGTAGTTCAAGAGACTATATATCCATTTATCGATTTTAACAGTTCTTTTTTATAGGATGCAATGTTTGATGAAAACAGGTCTATCTTTGTTTTGGTCATACAGTTATTATTGAAACTAATACACGCTCTATTGACAAATGTGTTTAATATATAGTTAGTTCTACAGGATTCGATATAAAATAGTGTTTTATTTCTGTTACTTCTGAATATTATATATGGTCATCATTAACTCTATCATACATCGTTTTTTTTACATTTACGAGTCATGATTTCATTTACTTCGCAAAAAATAATTTTGAAATTCGAAGAAGTCAAAAGGGACAGGACGGCCTTGGCTTTCTCTCAAAACCACCCCATTTTCGTTAAGTTAGTTATTTGAATCCAAAAGCCGGCGCATACGTCAACGGCTAATTTTCCTTTAGTACAAAATCCTATGTAAATACCGACTTTAATTAATTTCAGTGTTAAGTGAACATCGAGCTGTTTGATCCGCACCATATTTGATAATATCAAACTCCAAAAGGGACGTCGCTACTCGCTATGTTTGATTTGGTAGATTCGATTATGTAATACGCTAAAGTGAAGTTTGTCGTTGTATATGGATTGGTACCTACTTTGTTGTCGGTTTCAAGAGTTTCACATTAAATTGCTACGGTGCGTACTCACTTACATATGTATCACAATCCGACTAAGCAAATGTTTACGTACATGTGTCCGATGTCCTGTCCCAATATACATATAACCCTCCCTTAAGATTTTCAACTAAACCGGTTATTCATAAGAAATTCTTTCCAAATATCTTAATTCTAGCTTAAAAAAAATTATATAAATTGAAAAAGTTTATTTCTTTTTTTTTGAACACACCATTTATATATTATGCTTCATTAAAAATAGATAACTGCTGCCCAACTAGATTTAACTGCTCTAGGCCTAGTAATGTACATATTATTATAATATTCTACATAGGTTGTAACTATTTGCATTTTTAAAAAGTTACAATAGTTTAATTTATCTGAACAATATAAACTTTACTATTATACATAGATTAAAAAAGTTAATTGGGGTCATCATGGTATGCACATACATATTGTGTATGTAGGTACCATGTCATTTTTATTTGTTAATTGCACAAATCAGAAATAATGTCTTTTGTATTTTATCCCCCCTAGGTTCTTTGCAGAACACTTGGGTTCATCGTTACATGGTTCACAATTCACAATATTATGGTCACAATAATTGATAAAATACATTGAAATTACATGACATCATGGTTTAACAGAGTACAGATATAGCATATTGAAGAGTTAATAAAAAAAATTAGAGAAACAAAAAATATGTATACAAAATAAGCAATTCAGGAAAAAATCAGTGCTAGAAGTATGTAAAGGTTCCTACTAGCACCATGTCCAATAAAGAGTTATTTAAGATAAAAGTAAGGTACATAGCATTGAAAAAGCAGAAAGAATACAAGAACAAAGTCAAGGACGACAAACCAAACAAATACACATAAATAATAGTTAATTAATTAGTATGTTAGTGTTCATAAATATCACAGATTAGTTGGATTGATGTTTAGTATCTCGTCAGTAGAGTAAAAAGCATTGTTAACGAGATACTTTTTAGCCTCTCTCTTGAAACCCAAAGCATCCAGTGATTTCATATTTGCTGAAAGATTGTTGTATAGTCGTACGCTCATACAAATAAAACTCTTTGACCCCTTGCTTAATCTGTGCCCAGGTGGACGAATCATTTCTTTTTTCCTTGTATTGTATTCATGATAATTTGAGTTCAAAGGTGTTTTATACAAGTTTCTATGTGCGTACAGCAAACATTCGAGGGCAAATGCACAGGGCATGGTTAAAATACCCTGTTCTCTAAAAACTGTTCTACACGAGTCTCTAGGACTCATACCAAGCAGTGCTCTAAGTGCTCGCTTCTGCAGGATAAACACTCTACTTTATTTAACCCGAACCCATTCCCCAAAGTAATATGCCATACGACATGATGGAATGAAAGTATGCGTAGTTTACCAACTTGGCTGGCAGTACTTAACTGACAGAGCATGGGTGTGATCCACCAGTCATATCTTTATTCAGTCGAGTCTCAGATCAAATCAAGATCAAATTAATTTGTTGCCGAATTATTTAAATTTTTGAGATTATTAACATTTTTTTAATGTTTTTTTTTATAAATAATTTAAGTTTATTAAACTATTCCTCTCCATTGAATTTTTATAAATAGAGACATTGATATATTTTGTAAATCTACCCAATCAACAGAAACTGAATTATTCGAAATATCACTGAAACTCATTATAAAAATAAGCAATGACTTTTTTGTGAAATCTTCAAAGTGTAAGATTTTATCATATCTTCTGCAAAATTGAGTTATTCTATGTTTTTATTAATTGATTCGTGTGTAAAAATGAATAAACATTACTTTGTCAATATTTATAATGGATATCTACATTAATGGACTTTTTATATTAAAAAACGGAGCTTTGCATATAAAATTTCGTATTGAACCGTTAATTTAATAAAAAAATAATTATCTCTTGTAATTCTAATGAAATATCTCCCTAAAATTAAGGCTTTACTAATTTTTTTATCGCTCTTAAATTTTGTTGTATGAGATTTTATTACATTTTCTATTTCGTACATTTTCCGTTATTATCCGTAAAAGTTTGGATACAATTGTGAGACGTAACACAGTATTAATGTTCTTGCACTCGCATTGTCATTTTTCTACTTTAATAATATTGTCTTTATTATATATGGTCATCTTGGTCGTTATTTCTCTCTGCTGTATAAACTTTCCTTTGTCTGGTTCACACTTTCCACTCAGACGTCATTTCCTTTACTTTGTTGCATCAGTGTTGTAATGGTACGGTCACTAACTTTGTTATTTTGCTAGCTGAAACGGATGTGAAATTAAGGGTTTAAGACGTAACAACTCTTTGAAAACATTGCTGTTTTATTTTGCAACAGTTTGTATTCAGTGAGAATTCAAACCTTTTCTAGTTTTAAAGTCAGTATAGTTAATAGCAATATAGATAACACTGGATAATAGCAATTTAGATGGGTGGTGGCAGAGCGGTAAGCGCGCTTGGTTGGAAATCCAGTCGTCGTGAGTTCGAATCCTGCCACGACCGATTTCGTCCACCTATAGCACAAACATATATGCTTAATTTAAGGAATGTATGAGGATGTATAAGTACCTGTTACAAAGACCAAGAATAATATTAGCTTGGAAACTGTGAATGACAACCAGAGATCACGTAAACCAGCCGATGATAGGTCGTAAGTCCTGTAGGTACCTTGAGTTACTGGTTCTTCTATGATATTTCAACTTCGTCTCTAATGAGATGTTAAAACGAGTGGGTTGTGGCCAACACTAAACTCTCCACACCACAAATATTGACAATGAAATATTTTATTCATTCTAAATTTTACTACCAGGAATATAAATTTTCTAACGATAGTATATTTTCATGTTAAGATAGACAAACTATTAATGCAGTATGGTGAAGAATTCTAATGTTGTATGAAATATTTTAATAAAAGCAGATAAATTTTGTTTTAAAGGACGTTAGAGCATTTTGACAATTTTGACACGTGATATCATATGAAGAAATTTTTGTTATTTATGGAAAGCTAATCAGTTCGATGTTCAAGCTCTTTACATTATAACATGAAAACAAATTACTGAACTTTTCCATACATAAGAAATTTATCTTATTATATACATTTTTATTCATACTAAATTTTACTACCAGGAAAATAAATTTTCTATCGATAGTATATTTTTATGTAAAGATAGACAAACTATTATTGCAGTATGGTGTAGAATGCTTATGTTGTATGAAATATTTTAATAAAAGCAGATAAATTTTGTTTTAAAGAACGTGAGAGCATTTTCAAAATTTTGACACGTGATATCATATGAAGATTTTTTTTGTTATTTATGGAAAGCTAATCAGTTCTATGTTCAAACTCTTTACATTATAACATGAAATCAAATTACTGAACGTTTCCATACAGAGAAATTTATCTAATTACATTTTTATTCATACTAAATGTTACTACCAGGAATATAAATTTTCTTCCGATAGTATATTTTTATGTTAATATAGACAAACTATTAATGCAGTATAGTGAAGAATGCTTATGTTGTATGAAATATTTTAATAAAAGCAGATAAATTATGTTTTAAAGAACGCGAGAGCATTTTCCAAATTTTGACAGGTGATATCATATGAAGAATTTTTTTGTTATTTATGGAAAGCTAATCAGTTCTATGTTCAAGCTCTTTACATTATAACATGAAATCAAATTACTGAACTTTTCCATACATAGAAATTTATCTAATTACATTTTTATTCATACTAAATGTTACTACCAGGAATATAAATTTTCTTCCGATAGTATATTTTTATATTAAGATAAACAAACTATTAATGCAGTATAGTGAAGAATGCTTATGTTGTATGAAATATTTTAAAAAAAGCAGATTAATTTTGTTTTAACGAACGCGAGAGCATTTTCAAAATTTTGACACGTGATATCATATGAAGATTTTTTTTGTTATTTATGGAAAGCAAATCAGTTCTATGTTCAAGTTCTTTACATTATAACATGAAATCAAATTACTGAACGTTTCCATACATAGAAATTGATCTAATTACATTTTTATTCATACTAAATGTTACTACCAGGAATATAAATTTTCTTCCGATAGTATATTTTTATATTAAGATAAACAAACTATTAATGCAGTATAGTGAAGAATGCTTATGTTGTATGAAATATTTTAAAAAAAACAGATTTTCAAAATTTTGACACGTGATATCATATGAAGATTTTTTTTGTTATTTATGGAAAGCTAATCAGTTCTATGTTCAAGCTCTTTACATTATAACATGAAATCAAATTACTGAACTTTTCCATACATAGAAATTTATCTAATTACATTTTTATTCATACTAAATGTTACTACCAGGAATATAAATTTTCTTCCGATAGTATATTTTTACGTTAAGATAAACAAACTATTAATGCAGTATAGTGAAGAATGCTTATGTTGTATGAAATATTTAAAAAAAAGCAGATTAATTTTGTTTTAAAGAACGCGAGAGCATTTTCAAAATTTTGACACGTGATATCATATGAATATTTTTTTTGTTATTTATGGAAAGCTAATCAGTTCTATGTTCAAGCTCTTTACATTATAACATGAAATCAAATTACTGAACGTTTCCATACAGAGAAATTTATCTAATTACATTTTTATTCATACTAAATGTTACTACCAGGAATATAAATTTTTTTCCGATAGTATATTTTTATGTTAAGATAAACAAACTATTAATGCAGTATAGTGAAGAATGCTTATGTTGTATGAAATATTTAAAAAAAAGCAGATAAATTTTGTTTTAAAGAACGCGAGAGCATTTTCAAAATTTTGACATGTGATATCATATGAAGAATTTTTTTGTTATTTATGGAAAATCTAATCAGTTCTATGTTCAAGCTCTTTACATTATAACATGAAATCAAATTACTGAACGTTTCCATACATAGAAATTTATCTAATTACATTTTTATTCATACTAAATGTTACTATCAGGAATATAAATTTTCTTCTGATAGTATATTTTTATGTTAAGATAGACAAACTATTAATGCAGTATAGTGAAGAATGCTTATGTTGTATGAAATATTTTAAAAAAAGCAGATTTTCAAAATTTTGACACGTGATATCATATGAAGATTTTTTTTGTTATTTATGGAAAGCTAATCAGTTCTATGTTCAAGCTCTTTACATTATAACATGAAATCAAATTACTGAACTTTTCCATACATAGAAATTTATCTAATTACATTTTTATTCATACTAAATGTTACTACCAGGAATATAAATTTTCTTCCGATAGTATATTTTTACGTTAAGATAAACAAACTATTAATGCAGTATAGTGAAGAATGCTTATGTTGTATGAAATATTTAAAAAAAAAGCAGATTAATTTTGTTTTAAAGAACGCGAGAGCATTTTCAAAATTTTGACACGTGATATCATATGAAGATTTTTTTTGTTATTTATGGAAAGCTAATCAGTTCTATGTTCAAGCTCTTTACATTATAACATGAAATCAAATTACTGAACGTTTCCATACAGAGAAATTTATCTAATTACATTTTTATTCATACTAAATGTTACTACCAGGAATATAAATTTTTTTCCGATAGTATATTTTTATGTTAAGATAAACAAACTATTAATGCAGTATAGTGAAGAATGCTTATGTTGTATGAAATATTTAAAAAAAAAGCAGATAAATTTTGTTTTAAAGAACGCGAGAGCATTTTCAAAATTTTGACATGTGATATCATATGAAGAATTTTTTTGTTATTTATGGAAAATCTAATCAGTTCTATGTTCAAGCTCTTTACATTATAACATGAAATCAAATTACTGAACGTTTCCATACATAGAAATTTATCTAATTACATTTTTATTCATACTAAATGTTACTATCAGGAATATAAATTTTCTTCTAATAGTATATTTTTATGTTAAGATAGACAAACTATTAATGCAGTATAGTGAAGAATGCTTATGTTGTATGAAATATTTTAAAAAAAGCATATAAATTTTGTTTCAAAGAGCGTTAGAGCATTTTGACAATGTTGACACGTGATATCATATGAAGAAATTTTATGATATCTATGAAAAGCTAATCAGTTCTAAGTTCAAGCTATTAATATTCTTATATCAATATGAAATCAATGAACTGAACATTGCCAAATATAAAAAAATTCTCTTGTTACATATAAGTTTCATACAAATATCCATTAAATAAAATATAATTTTTGAAACCGTTGAATATTTTTCTTTTAACATTGACCAACTTTGAATACAATTTTATGAAGATTCTTGGTGTTGTATAAATAGTTGAAACCAAATTAAAATATCTCTAATTTCCAGGTCGTGAGAGCATTTTTTCAGTTTTAATAGATGAAATCATAAAGAAACATTGGGAAAAAATGAACCGTTGTCTATGGAAAACTAATCAGCTCTAAGTTTATGGACTTAACACATGTGATATCAATATGAAGTCAATCGGACTTATAGTTTGGGCTGCAGAGAGGACACAAAAAAAAACAACGTAAATGATGAATTCATAGAGAAGAAATCAAAAGTTGTCTATGGAAAACTAATCAGCTCTGGGTCTTTGCACTTTACACATATGATGTTAATATGAAGTCGATCGGACTTATAGTTTGGGCTGTAGAGAGGACACAAAAAAGATAAATGCTACGGCGTACGGCGTACAGCGTATACGCCATACACACAAACACATCACGACGAAACTCATAGTGTGCATTCTCTACATGATACCCATTGAGAAATTGATGTAAAAAAAATACGCTTAAATTTTGCGAAATCATGACTCTCCCCTATTCCATAGTGTGGAGAGTAAAAATGTCAAAAAAAAACAACAAGAGGTGTTGGGAACTGCCAATAGGATGGAGGAATGACATCAGCCGTCATGCTGGTGTCGATTGGATACTGAGAGCACAAGAAAGAGTGACATGGAAGGAGAAGGAGGAGGCCTTCGTCCAGGGGTGGACTGGATTCGGCCGAGAAGAAGAATATAATAGCAAAATGGGGTATTTACTTATAGAATCGTTGCGTCGAAATGCATATAAAAGTAAAATTAAATTGATCTTGGTGTAGAAGCATATTTCTAAGTATCATGTCCTTGTTTTTCCCTTCACCGATATCTTCGGAAATTGTTAGTGCCTTTTCACACGATCCGGTTTGCCGGGTAGCCGGCGCCGGGTAACTGACCGCGAAGTGTTTGGGCACGCAAGATAGCTTTCACACGCACCGGCATGCATGCCCATACACTTCGCTGCCGGTTACGCGGCGCCGGCTACCCGGCTACCGGATCGTGTGAAAAGGCACTTACTTTGGAAATATTATAAATTGCAATAATTTTGGGTGAAAATAACAAATGCGAGTGAAGTTCAGTGCAATTCATTGATTGTTTCGGACAAGTGCACTAAGGAAACCATTCACTGTGTAGTGTATACCAGCAGAATTAGCATCGGTGAGATCAAATCTACACAGTCCACAAACCATAATACCCATCACCTGATGTTTTCTACGATTTAATTTTAATAATACGCTTTAAAGGTACTTATGGTTGCATTAAATATATTTGTCCATGTCTCATATTTTAGAATTGATATCTCCTTGTAACAAGTTCATATACATCCTCATACATTCCCTAAACTAAGCAAAAATGCTTGTGGTATAGGCGAATTAAATCGGTTGTGGCAGAAACCGAAATCGCGACCACTGAATTACTATCCCAGCGCGTTAACCGCTTTGTCACAACCGCTATAGATATCAATAGTTTTGTTTATTACAAGAGTACTATGTTCTGTAATTAATATGTAATAGGAACTTTTAAGTTAAATTCATTCTACTATATGTATAATAAGCTACATATTTACTTATTATAACATTCAGTTTATACCATGGAGTTTGTGTTATATAGTTCTTCAGTATTATAGGAGTAGAGCAGAGATTATCAAACTTATTTCTTTTACCGCCCCCTTTGAAAATCAATTATTATTTTTCAGCGCCCCCAATTTTTTATACCTACACTCCTAAATCTTAAAAAATACACAATTTTAAACCACCAAAGGTTAACAGAAACTTGTTACAACTTGATTGCGTACGGCGTGCGGGCTATCCTACGAAATCTATGTTAAATATTTTAAGTTTTTATAATTTTATACCATCATACAATTATTATTCTAATTATTCGATATTTAGTTTTTAGGTTTTAATTTTAGTGAAATTTAAAATATAAAGTAAATGAAATTACAAATCAACCATCGCCTCCCTATACCACGCCAACGCCACTCATTTTTTCTGGGCCCCTTAACGCCCCATCTAGGTCTACAACGTCCACAAGGGGGCTCTATCGCCCACTTTGAGAAAGACTGGAGTAGAGTAATAAAAAGTATGTGTTTTATTGAGTTCATAAAAATGGGTATTTTTTCACGAGTAGGTATGTCTTCTTTCAATCTGATACGTTGTTTAGTTATTGAATAACTCGATTTCTTGGAATAGCAGAATATATTATATTATATATTTTTCGATGAGCAAGTTTACGGTTAACTTTGTGATACGTCTAGATATTATAGTAACATACTTTTAATGTTGATGTAAGGGCGGAAGAAGACCTATTCAAATATTTGCCCTAAGGACCGTATTCACGTTTGAGCCACTTCACGGAAATGCGCTGTTGGATATTATAATATATACAATCTTGTGTAATGTTTAGGTTACATGGAAGTCAGTTATCTACACTTAAATTTTGATGAGTCGGAGGTAGACCGCTTTTAATCCAGTGAACCCAGATTCAAATACAAATTTCGCTCATACCCAAAGCTTCATTCTTCGATCAGTTTATTTTTATTCGATTAAAGCATAAATTTAAAACAATCGGGGCCAAATCCGCATTCAAAAGTTTAGATTTTTTCTAATTTCAAATTATACTACAGCCGATTTCATATATCTAAAACTCCAGCATTGGGTTGTTTAAGGGAACTCAAAAGTCTCACTAAATTGATTGTTGTGAAAATTAGATATTTATTAGGACATATTCAAAACGTACGTTCGTTCGGGTATATTTTTTGTTTATATATTCATATTCATACACTGACGGCATGTTGCACGATGTGGAGTGATCAGCGACACGGTGTGTATTGCCTTTCAAAAGGAATCATGACATATACATGACTATTATTGTCTTATCTAAAAAGGCAACATTCAGAATTTGCGTTGATCCGCATTGCTGAACTGTCTGAGATGTTATTGTTTCCTGAACTATGTGATATGTTATTGTTGCCTGTTGCATTTTTTTATTTATTTTTATTTATTGAGACATTCACGGTTCAAAGCCCTTTACAAAACAAAATATTAGATGACACAGCATAAACTTAAGCAAAGAAATACAATTTACAAACATTCATAACATCTATACATATCAACGGTAGCGGAGAATATATAAAAAAATAAAAACATATAAGAAAGGTAAATTAAACACGAATGTACATACATCAAGAACCAAAGAATAAATGAATAAAAAAATATCATTTAATGATTCGGCGGATATTTTGTGGTAGTTAATATTAACCATATTGTAGCCATTATATTTTATACTATTTTAACAATCATTTTAGTCATCTTTTTAATATTTTATATTATTTTATTGTGTTAATATGTGTATGTTTATATTGTAATCATAATTTTATACGAAAGAAATAGTCATCATGTTTTTGTCATTTTTCATTTTTTTATGATTGTAAAAAAGCCATTATATTTATAGTATTTTAGTAAATTTTTTTTAATATTTTTATATAATTGTATTGTGTTAATATGTGTACGCTTATACTGTATTCATAATTTTATGTGAAAGAAATAGCCATCATGACACAGGCTTTGCTTAGTTTGATGGTGATTAAAACACCTTAATGACACTGCTTTCTGCATCACTGTATAATATATGTATATGTTAATAATAATATGAAATATAAGTGTATCAATATTTGTCAGACATGAATAAATAAATAAATAAATCATTAATTCGCTATATACCACTTGTTTTTTGAGTCACTTCGCGACATGTTTCGGAAGCGCTGTCCTTCCATCGACCGGCGTGTCTAGACTAACATGTTGAATTTGTTAAAAAAAACTCAAATAAAATAAAGTAATAATTACATAGCATGAACATTACTGACTGAATATATATAAAAATGAATGGTGTGAATAACTACCTACATACGTAACCTCACTGAATCAGTGAATGCTGCCAGATGTGATAATATATATTACATTATTGAATTAAATTAAATGAAAAATAAATATTTGTAAAAAAAAATATGTTAAGAAATATATTTATTATAAAATATGTGGCTAAAATAATACTATTATTGGCATGTGGCTGGCGCATTATGTTATCGTCTCGAGTCAAAATATATTTGACTGTAGCGGTTGTGGTGGTAGTTTAGTTGTACCTATCAAGCTTCTCGATTTCGACATCCTTGTGGAAGCCCGCCTTTGGGCCAATTTTGTCTGCATTAAATTAATGAAGACCTTCTATTTTGTTGTTCTTACTTTCGAATTAATCAATGCCATATCCGCCATGTTCCTACATCAGATGGATGTGATGGATGGAAGTAAGATAGGATGCAAGTATATGATACATCACATTTTATATTTGTAGGTACTCCTTGTTGTGTAAGTAAATTATACTACACTGCTATATATCAATAACCAATGCATTCCTTATACCAGGGTTGTAAAAGATCTTGGAATCTTCATCGATGATGACCTTTCGTGGCATGAACAGGTATCGCATGTTAGTAAATCTATTTTCTTTGCCCTACATTCACTTAATAAACTTAAAAATTTCCTTCCATTCCGTTGTAAAATAATTCTTGCTCAATCACTTCTTCTTCCATTGCTTGATTATGCCGATGTATGCTACTTGGATGCAAATGAAGTGCATCTCAATAAACTTGAACGTCTTCAGAATATATGTATCAGATTCATTTTTGGGTTGAAAAAATTTGATCGCATATCACCTTACCGCAATCTTCTTTGTTGGCCCAGGATACGCCAGCGGCGCAATATACACATTTTGTCACTATTGTACAATATTCTCTCGAACCCAAACCTACCACAGTACCTCAAAAGCATATTCACTTATTTATCCAGTCATGGACTTCCACTCCGATCTGCTGAATTTACAACACTTTCCATACCTATCCATAATACAGAATTTCTCAGCTCTTCGTTCGAAGTACAATCAGCAAGATTATGGAATAGCCTTAGTCCGGATATTGCGTCGTCTAACTCACTTAGTATTTTCAAGAAAAAACTAAAGAAGGAATATTTATCCTTGAACACCTGATCCCGATTTCCTCTCCTGTCCTTACCATATCCTTTTTCTTGCTATGAATTATAATTTTTTTTTTGTTTAAATAGTATTTAAGTGTTATACGTATTTTCTTTGATTTCTTTTACTCTTTTTTATTTGCTGTTGTACATACACAATGTTGTCATACTTTGTAATCTGGTTGGTTGGAAGAAATTGCCTAATGGCAATAAGCCCGCCAGTGTACAATTATATTTGTTTATATTATGTACAAAAAGATGTATAAATAAATAAATAAATTAAACATTTTATGATACTTAATTACTTTTTGTGTGGCATTGGCATTAGTTTTTCTCCGCCATCGGCTGCATCATTTGCTCCATTATTTAAATCCCCGGTTCCCATCCGGTCAGCCATTGTACGGCTTCCAGGGTTGCATCATGGATATCCATCCACCCCTCGGATGTCTCCTCGTCAGGCACTCTTCTACTTGTGTTGAACAGTCTGGTTATTTGCTCCTCAATCACACTACGGAGAATCCCTCTTGCCCCATTTCCACTTGAGGTTGTGGCAAGTCTAAATTGCCTACATTAGGTCGGTACGTCTGTGCGAGTATGCACAGGGGTACCAACAGCTTTTATCGGCACTGGCCGTAAATAAAAATTAATCGCCATTAAGTAATATTTATTTTATTTTATTTTATTTTATTTTATTTATTGTATTTATTTATTATTATTTTATTTGCAAGTTCCTTTAGTCATATTGCTTTTTAGCAATCATTCAATATTAGAATACGCGTATTGGGTAGGTTGTTTGTCGACGCATGCTTTTCAGTCTAATTAAGTTTATTATTTTAACAAATATATATTGGATGGATTGGGTGTGTTGGCAATCACCTCTCCAATACCTAAAAAGTGATTGCAGCTCCCCTGTCCTGTGCGGTGTCTTTTTTGCTGGACCCAAACTTTACGGGACTTCCTGGCTGATAACACCTGGTTTGGCATGATTTAATTTTTATTTTTCACTTTTCTTTTAATTAACATATTTTAATTCGCAGTGGTGACTTGTTTGTGATTTATTTTGACGTCGAACCATATACAAGAGGCCAGATCAATGCAGGGTTTTGCATCGACTTGTGCCGCCAAGTTCAGTTCGTTGGCTTTTCGTCTGTCAAGATTTGAATTATTCTGCCGCGTTACGTTGTTTTACAAAACTTTTACATATTCACGTTTTCAGTGTACTTTGTGAAAAAACAATTCGTGATCCTGTTATATGAGTGTGACAGGACCCTTCTAAGAAAGCATATTAGACATCGGAGCAGTTCCTGTTCCCAAGACAGAAAGATTCGATTCAAGTGATTCGACACAGGTGAAATATCAGGGGGGAAAGTCTGGTTCGACCGGCGAAATCAAAACCCTGGTGATTACCCATATCATGAATATAATTATCGTATGGAGTTCTATGACATCTAAAGATATTATAGAACTCCATTAAAAAATTATATCCATGATATAGGTAATCGTGAGGGTTTTCAATTCGCCGATTGAACCAGACTTGCCCCCCCAGATCTCGATTTTATGTAAGATGATTTGCTCACCAAAATTTTTTTTTGGAGAAATTAAGCTCCATATCCCCAGACAGCAGACTATTTACACGTATGCTCGTCCAACATCTTTAATAATAATAATAATATATTATACGCAAACATAAGAAATTTTTCCTACAGGGATTCAATGATGTTTTTTGATAAACTTAAATCTCAATAGAGGCGAAATTGTAATATATATTTACACGAGAACTGGGAAATCAGGCACCTACAGGATGACAGGTCGTAAGCCCTGTATGTGCCTTGAGTTCTTGGTTCTCCTAATATATTCCAACTTCATCTCTATGGAGATGTTAAAAAAATGACATTAATATTATAATTATAAATTACACGTGATTTGATAATTAAAATGAACATGAATAAAAACTATTTAAATAATTTCTTTGTACAATTTTTTTAAAGCGGTATTCGTTTCGGAAAATAAGTGACGATTGGAGCAGAGCGATCCCGAAACCAAGAATCGTTAGTTGAATAGTAACGAGACTTCAGTGATTTTATAATTCCTTACAATAACTTAAATAAGTATTGATATTACCAAAATGATGATTTTGTATAAACCCTGCCTAAAATAAATACATAAGACTCCTTTATGGTTGAATGATTTCAGTGTGTAAATATGATAATTGAAATTTTAATTAAGGCTTTATTAATTTTGTAATTAATTTGCCTTTGATCCTGTAAAATATGTTTATTTAAGCAAAGCACATTATTTCAGTTGAAATCTTTTGATCTTAAACTAACTCATTTATTGAAGTAGACAAAGAAAACTTACAGCCTACACCGTGCATGATTAGATTAAAAGCATTTGCCAAAATGTGTAGTTAGAAATCAATCGAAAACAACAATTCATTGAATTTTTCATACTTCTTAAGTAGGATACACTTCACCTACATTGTTTCATGGTACAAGATACTTTAATACCCACATAGGCTTTAGTGTGCAAAATGAATGTAGTGAAGATACCTGCCTGTACAATTTCTAAATGATCGAAACCGTTTTTATGCATTTAATACAAATGCGTCTGGTATATGTAATATTTGGAATTATCGTGGTTTTCGTGCGGATACAAGTGACTTGATTACGAACTTGTTATTTTTTTCTCATCTCTTTTTCTTTTTATCAATTATTTTATCTCCCTTCAGCAATTGTTTCATATTTTTCCAAACTGTTTGTACCTACAAAAAAGAGCCTTTAAAAGGTTTATAACCTAATTTGTAATTTGATTATTATACCTTTGTGAACATTATTATAAACTTTTGGTTCTATATATTAATAAAATAAAATAAAAATGTGTAGTTGTTTATAAGTTTTATGTATATTTTTAAATTTATTGCTTGTTGAGGTTCTTTGGTTGTGAGGCACCGGCTTAGAATAGTCATTGTTTTCGGGTGTCTGGTGTGTGGGTGTACAAGCATTTGTCATGCTTCTTTTTATAAGGTAATGCACTCCCGAGCACATGTCGCTAGTTACTCCACATTGTGGGATTTTGCCGTGATGGTATGAATGAATGCAATTAGAGGTCCATACGACTATAGAGGTATCGGTCCTAATATTATTTTTTATATAAATCTATACACTATAATAGCTATGAGCTAAGAAAATCTAATTTTACACTTCTTCTCTAGTTTAAGAATTCGTTTTATTGATTATTATTAAAAGATATAAAATTATAATTTTGTTTGATTTTGATCTATAAAATTATCTATTGTAGTTTTACAATATTATATACATTTTCAATCACTAAAATAAAAAAAAAAACTCACAAACTATTCCACGGATATGATTATTTCCAAATATTAAACATTTTTCTTTTCGGATATTTGCGAGTCTGTGTGAAATCCATCAATCTCTCATACAAGACAGTTTCCTTTGGAGACTTTCCGAAATATATAAGCTGTCGATTAGATTATAATGCGATGTTTTATCGCAGTATGAACTCTTGTGAACGTATCTTCCTTCTGAGAAGATTCTCAAGACGATATGAAAGCGGAAATATAATATGGATTTTCGATATATAAATATTTCACACGATGCCCCATTCGTGATAGGACAAACTTTTTGCATTTTGCTGGGAAAACATAGAACTTGGTCAATATTTGTTGGATCCATTTTCAACTTGTGTGTAACTTACATATATACCAAATATTTTGCATTTTGCTGGGAAAACATAGAACTTGGTCAATATTTGTTGAATCTATTTTCAACTAGTGTGTAACTTATATACCAAATATTTTGTATTTTGCTGGGAAAACATAGAACTTGGTCAATATTTGTTGGATCCATTTTCAACTTGTGTGTAACTATATGTTAAATATTTTGCATTTTCTCGTGACACACTGCAAAAACTTTTGTCAAGGGTGTCGTACAATATTAAAAATGTGCCTGTGCCCTGAATTTCTTTTAAGATCGAGGGCCAATCATATTTGCATATTATTAAATCAAAATAAGGTTATGAAGCATATTAAATATAAAATAAGGTGCAAAAGTATTCATTTAACATAAAAGCCAACAGAAAACTGATTACGACCAATTAATTGAGATTGTACAAACGCAATATATACACGTATATTCCTCCAAAATTGTAAAGGTTCTGTAACTCGTGAAAGGAATGAAGGACATGTTGATGAAGCTATTACAAAAATATATAAAATATATTTTATTTGACAGTCAACAATATTTTTTACTAACGAAACTTTATTTTACTATCGCGTTTTGCAAAATAAAAAAGGGAACAAAATAATAAAATGTAAAATAACAAATCGAGTATCAAAAATAATGTAATTGTTTTTTGATACATTTGATCAATTCGTAATATTTCTTGAAATTTCAATGGAAAAGATATTTGAAATGGAAAATATATGCTATTTTCTTAGTTTCGGCAGTCATGTACCTATATAGGTACATTTGTTTAGAAGTGTAATTATTTGAATATAATATTGAACGACGATTAAAAGAAATGTTTTCGTTAATTTCAACCCATTTTTGTTATTAATGTAAACCATAAGTAGAGATTATTCAATGAATAAAAAAAATGTTAAAACAAATGTTCAAATCTGTTGCTTTGTACTTTCTAATATTCTGTTTGGTTTAACCCATTTTATGAACCATTTTTTATATTTCAGTTTACAAATCGATACTTTCACAAGCATATTTTGAACCTCGTGAAATCGCCTACCTCAAAATTTTCATGACATTAATTTTTATTTCGTTTTCGAAAGGGAAATATAATTTTTAACGATGTGTTTTTTATTGTCAAAGGCGGATTTTTGAACAAGAAAGGAACTCGATAATTCCAATTATACAAATTCATTTTATTGCTGGTACAAATGATGTGTAAGCACGTATTTTACAATGGCAAACATATTTTTTGTAATTATAATTTATACTTACTTACTCAGCGTCTTCTTGAGTCCAGTAGGTATTGGACAAAGGCCTCCCGCTTGGACTTCCACTGGTCTCTATCCTGTGCCATTCTTCGCCATTCTGGATCTGCCACTTTTTTATGTCATTGGACCATCTGGTCTGATTTATTAACATGACAAAATAAAAAATATACTTTATTTACAATCCTACATAATTCAAGTTATTTATTTAAATGATGGCGATAGTAAATACGTCTTATTTTCAAACAATCTGTTTCTAATTATTAAAATATATGGAACTTTAAAAATTGAATTGATAAAGGAACTCAATAAGAAGACGTAACCAGCCGATGACAGGTTGTAAGTCCTGTAGGTGCCTTGAGTTCCTAGTTCTTCTATAATATTCCAGCTTCGTTTCTATTGAGATGTTAAAAAAATGTCAAAAATTGTCCTAATCACAACAAACTTTCCTTTGATGATTATCCACGTTCAAACCGCGGCGTTATAGAATTAGTGAGTGACGAATGTGTTTATTCTATGATAAATATATGTCGGTCCTCGTTGCTTAATTAAATATCTGATTTGTGGGCCATAGCTCCCGGGTTCGATTCCCGGTGAAGATCAACTTATCTCTCAGGATTTGTGAGACGATTGATATCATAAGTCTCCGTAATGTGACAAAGTGGTATTGGGTACGTTTTGAATTAATATGTGACATAGTACCTGTTAGTTGCCCGAGAAGTAATATAAAAAAACAACTTGTTAGTAACTTGAGAAGCAATTCAAAAATTAAAAACAATAATTAAATATCAAGATAACAACCTTACTATATTTGAGTTGATTATGTGTTGTCACTACGGTTTTCATGTCTTTTGCTACTTTTTATTATCATATTATAAATATGAAGTGTTTCTCATTACACGAATAAAATATAAAATTCATCCGAACGACCCATTCAAGATTATCAAAAACATCTTCAAAGTATTGAATACCTGTAACTTATATTCTAAATTTTATTTCTGCTTATGTTTTGATGTCGTTATCTTTATTAGAATTAGATCTATTGATAAAACGATGCCTTGTGTGGCTGGTAGAATATTATAATAAAAATATATTTTATCGGCAATAAACTTGTCATGAACGTTACTCTAAATATTAATCGGTTTATTATATTCGCATAATAATAATCTTCGTTCAATTCCGTTTGTGACTGGAAAAACACTGAAACTGCCTCTATAGTTTCAAAGTAAATAATATTCTTGCAATAAACTTTTTCTAGGTGTTGTTTTCTACAGTTTGTAGAAAAAAATACTTAAAGCCTAGAATATACAGGTTTAATGATCTATAATGGTTTGTGCTGAGTATCGTAACGTTGCAATGTAAATAGTTTTGCTTGATAGTCTTTACGGCTTTATATGACTCGATTTCATATTATATTTATAGCTCTTAGGTAATATATAGAAGGTATCATACTGTATTTAAGGCTCCACACGACTCGGTTTCATACTATATTTAAGGGTCTACATGACTCGGTTTCATACTATATTCAAGGGTCTACATGACTCGGTTTCATACTATATTTAAGGGTCTACATGACTCGGTTTCATACTATATTTAAGGGTCTACACGACTCGGTTTCATACTATATTTAAGGGTCTACATGACTCGGTTTCATGGTCTACATGACTCGGTTTCATACTATATTTAAGGGTCTACATGACTCGGTTTCATACTATATTTAAGGGTCTACATGACTCGGTTTCATACTATATTTAAGGGTATACACGACTCGGTTTCATACTATATTTAAGGGTCTACATGACTCGGTTTCATACTTTATTTAAGGCTCTACATTACTTGGTTTCATAATATATTTAAGGTTCTACATAACTCGGTTTCACTATTAACTATTACAGTTTCAGTTTAAACAGGTTTTTAAAATTGAATTAATGGTCTCCCCTGACATACTTGGAGTTCAGAACATTGACAATTAGTTAACTCACTTAAAATTTCTTGATTTCGCAGAACCAGTAATAAGTTATAGCTGCGTTGGCTCGGAGTGGTCTTGTATCACTAAATGACTATAAATTCTTATATCACTCAATGACTATAAATTATTGTTACTGTCGATAGATTTAAAAGCATTTAATATTCTGTACTTGAAGGACTTATATTTTTTCTATCTCGGCAATATAGCCATACTTATTTATTTATTTATTTGGTTTATTTATGTTTTATGAACCTAGAAGAGAATATGTTTGAAACCAACTTTCATAGATTTGCCAGTTCCAAAAAATAGGTAACTTCTAGGAGGGTCACTGACCTCAACGCCTAGAATATCGAAAAAACCGTACTATTCATATTTTCTTAGGACTTCATAATGTTATCTTTTTACAGGAGAATAAACATTGCTTCCAGCAACAATGTTTTTTTCATATCAGATATATAATAATGATCTCAGTCTGATTGAACATTTGTTTATTAATTCTCGATGGACGGTATTTATTACCGTCCATCTGTAATTTTGAAATAACATAACTTCTTTATGTTATTTCAAAATTTCATTTTCATAGTCATGCCAACCTTCCCTAGGGTGACCAGTGACCACTGCTATTCATTTTTCTTTTACATCCTTTCAATGTGCTTAAATGGCCTCAGGGCTTCCACTTTCATTTTACGAATTATATCTTGAATTCCTTTTAATATTATTTTATTAAAATTGGAAGTAAATTCATCATTCGTAAAAGTTAGCTTTGTTTGATTATGCGTTGCTCTATTATAGTTTTGAAGAAGTCACTAATCCACACTATACAGACCTTTTCCTCAAGTTTCTCAGTCACTAGCTGTTCATTGTGCACTATAAGTAGGTACTTTACCTACGATATGGAAATGAAGACGTTTCAGTGTTGGAACTTGGAGAAATTTATTTCACCGAGAATGAAAACTTTCAGTTCAAATACGACGCTGAAATCAGACCGCAATTTTTTTTAAATTCTCATTCTTTTAAATCATTGTTCGAGTGTCCCGTAAGAGCCGGGTAATCGAAAATACAACAGGCAACAATAACATCTCACAAAGTTCAGCAATGAGGTTCACCACCCATTCTGAATGTAGTGCCTTTTTTGGTGAAGCGAGACTGGTGTGTGGATATACATAGATAAAAATAAAATAATAAAATAATAAATAAACATTTATTGAGACAAAAAAGAAGTTTGCATAAAAAAACACAGACATATAAAAATTAATATACAGAAAAACAACCTTTCTGACTCAAAAGGACCATGCTCAGCTATGTTGCTGGAAGGCAAGCCCCCCAGCAGCTGATTTTCAGCATGATCCTATTGCTTATGTAGGTATAATATTTTATTATCTATACAAGGTCTACTTTATTTATATGCAAAATAAATACAAAAAATACAAAAAAAAAAAAAAAATGCTCCTAAAATACACATATATAAATATTCACAAATACATAAATGTACATGCACGCACATACATATATACACACATTTATTTATACACACCAACTCACATAAATACACATTAATTCATACATACTTCACACTATGATTGCGAGGCCAGAAGCATTGCTCGACAATTCTCTTTGAAATAATAGAATTTTTCCGCTACTTTTAGCGGTGGAGGCAAGTCATTCCAACATTTTGTTGCAGCGTATTTGAAACTGCCTTCAAACGCTGCCCCTCTATGCCTAGGAATAAGCAATAAGAAGCCCCTGGCCCTCGTACCATAGTTGTGAACACTTTCAGACCATTCCAATCTTTCAAACAAGTATTTGGGTTTTTTATTTTGGACCACTTTATACATCTGACAAGAAAGGTGTAGTTTCCGTCGGTTTGCCATGTTCAACATTCCATTTTCAACCAAATATGGTGAGACATGTGCCCTGCGAGGAATTGAGAAGCAAAATCTGGCGCAAGCGTTTTGGACTCTTTGGACTATCCGTTGATGTTTGGTCAACAAACATGGTCCATACACTGTATCACAGTAATCAAGAATTGGCAGAACAATGGATTCAATCAAAAATTTTCTCAGATTCACATCAAGGTATTTGCGAATTCTATATAAAATTTTTAGTCTGAAATAGCAATGTTTGGCCTTCGAACGAATATGATCTTCAAAACGAAGGTTTGCATCAAAAATTAGACCGAGGTTCTTGACATTCATTTGTCTTTCCAATACAGTGCCATTGATAAGAAGTTTGAAGGATCTTTCATTAAAATTATTAACCCTCTGCTTAGTGCCAAATATCGAGTACTGTGACTTTGCAGCGTTTAATACTAAAGAATGATTTTTTGACCATTTGTATATGTTTTCTAAGTCATAATTTACTTTTTGGGCAGCGTCAGCAGCATCATTTGGAGGAAATGAAATATATAACTGCGTGTCATCGGCATATAAATGAAAATTACAGAATTTGATTGAAGTGGATATGTCCGCGGTGTAGATAATGAATAACAGAGGTCCTAAAATGGATCCTTGCGGAACACCACGATATACATTTTTTGTGTCAGATTCTATTTTAGAGCCGTCCATTTGGGTACAGTTAGTTCTCTGTGAAC
The DNA here is from genome assembly GCA_963576475.1 of Molanna angustata. Lineage (NCBI taxonomy): Eukaryota > Metazoa > Arthropoda > Insecta > Trichoptera > Molannidae > Molanna > Molanna angustata. The sequence continues at coordinate 23,278,776 of OY754974.1, forward strand.
GATTAGCAAGGTAGTCACTAAACCATTTGCAAGCTTTAGCATTGAACCCGTAATATTTTAGCTTCGAAACAAGTAAATTTATATTCAAGCAATCAAACGCACGAGAAAAATCCAAGAGGACCAGGGCTGTACATTGACCTTTGTCGGATTGAGTGAGTATGTCATCGGTTACTAATTGTAATGCTGTAGATGTACTGTGTAAGGGGCGGAAACCTGACTGAAGGGCAGGGATTATATTAAACATGTTTACATACTCGACCACCTGTTGATGAACAACTTTTTCAAGAATTTTTGAAAAAGCAGGGAGAATACTGATGGGTCGCAAGTCTTTAAGACTGGAAACATTACAGGTCTTAGGAATGGGGCAAACCAAAGACTTTTTCCAGGCGGTGGGAAATACAGAGTCTGAGAGTGATCTATTGACAATTTTAGTAATTACGTCTAGACTGTGTGGCAAAGTAAGTTTGAGCATACGAATTGATATATTGTCACTGCCAGTAGCCATAGACTGTATATTTTGAATAATCCTTAGTATTTCCAGATATGAAACATGATGAAAACTGAAATTAATGCTATCAGAAAATTTGTTATTACTGTAAAACTCAATCAATTCGCCTGCATCAAATTCCTCGCTGGGTAATTTCAAAAAGTGATCATTAATTTTATTTGCATCACAGAGGTATTGTGGGATAGAATTATTGTCATTATTTAATTCAATAGATCTTTTGAGGTTCTTCCACAATAACCTAGAGTTCTGCAAATTACTATTAACGTTAGTAGAGAAATATTCCCTTTTTTCACGTTTAATTGAAGTATTTGTAATATTTCTAATCACTTTATATGAGTTGATGTCTTCAATTTGTTTGGTTCTCTTAGCCTTACTCGCAGCTCGATCGCGTTTTTTAATCATTTGTTTAAGATTTTCAGTGAACCACGGCTTATACTTAGTTTTCACAAAACGTTTACGCTCAGGCGCATGTTTGTCAAACACTTCCAAAATGCTTGAATTAAACATGTCAACCATAGCGTCCACATTTGGTTGGTGTTCGATATTTATCCAGCTGATATGATCAAGGTCTATTTTTAAGTCTTCTATATTTATATCGTCTAAGGCTCTATATTTAACTTCGTGAGGTTTACGTTTAGGTTTATTAATTTCAAAATTTGCAATTACTAAGCCATGGTCACTGAGTTTCGAGTTATGCACAACAGTTACATTCTTTAATTGACTCGATGCATTAGTACAAATTATATCAATGAGAGACTGGGATGAGTCCGTAATACGCGTCGGTTCGGTTACTATCTGTTTTAAGTTAAAACTATCCAGATGCTGTAATAATTTAGTGACTGAAGAGACATTTGGTTTCAATAAATCAATATTTAAATCTCCAAGGAAGAATAAGAGATCGGATGTGCAATTTAGGTCGGATAAAACATTTTCCAGGCATTCCATTGAATTTTCTATTCTCATTGAAGGAGGTCTATAAGCTGTCCCTAGTACAATGCTTGTTTTAGAAAATTTCATGTTGAGCCAAATCTGCTCTAAACTATCGCCAGAATTTCGTACAGTGCGGCAGTTGAAATGATTCCGTATGTACATACCTACACCCCCACCCCTAGTTGCTCTCGCCCTATGATACAATTTGTAACCAGGTATTTGGTAAGCTGTTAGTTTGTCATCTGGACGCAGCCATGTTTCATTTAGTGCTAAAATATCGATTTCGTATGAATTTAATGCATAAAAAAGCTCGTCCATACTTGTATTCAATGAACGAACATTTATCAGTGCTAAAGTAAGATCATTTCCTCTTGCCATTTGGAAGGAAATGAAACATTAAGAAAAAAAAAACAATAGTACCAAGGAGGACTCCTTACGAGTAGTGCACAGAGAACAACTGCAACGTACAGAGATAATATGTAATATAATATTCAACAGTTGGTTTTTCTCATTCAAAATATTATAATACAATAGAACATCCACCAGTGATATTTTTGACATTAAATTATATCTAACATATACATGAACTTTCTCACGATTTTGTTTGATGATATAATATATAAGTGTTAATACAATTTCATTTAATATCACCTGAAAATATGATACTATACATTTGAAGGATATAAATTTATACACGAATACCAATAACAAATAAGAACATACTAATATTGAGTATTGAACAGTGATATTATGAAAATTTTTCTCTGCATATATTACATTGTCATTTCCCTTAAAATGCATAGGAATAAAATTTATGATTGGTGATTTATGTAGTAGGCCGAACTCAAGATATAATCTACTCACCATGGTGTTTAAGTAAATACAATAATACAATATAATAAGGCAATTTGTACAGTAACATAATATGTATACTCCAGTAATACATCATATGGCAATTTGCAATGTAACATACATTATTTATTTTTGACATAAAATTAAATCTCACACATAATATAAATACTGCATAACATACATGAACCTTTTTACGAATTTTACTTTTTATGATATAATATATTATATAAGTGTTATTACAGCTTTAATAAATTTTACCTCAAAAAATATACTTCTCAGGAATATCAATTTGTACATGAATAAGAATAATAAGTAAGTACGTTCTGACATCTGTGTAAAAAATATGCAAAAAAAGACAATTAAAGATTTGATTATCAATAACATTAAACTATCAGCAATTATTTTTAATATTCTTACTGAATATATGATATCAAAATAGTGACATCTGTGAATACATATTAAAACCTTTACCAAATACTTAATTTGTCCCTTTACAAGTAAGTTCAGGCAGTGGTATAAAAAACGCATCGATGTGGGTAGTGTTAACGTTTTCGTTATATAATCAATATTTACTGTAGACGCTTTATTATATAATAATATGTTTTTTGCGACGGAAATATATGCAGTATTTAGTATTAGTTCATATAGAAGGTAAAAAAGTGATATTTTAAGATGCTCTGTATCAAAATATATATAATAATATAACAGTTTGTGAAATTCCAACGCTACAAAGTGTGTTCGGTGTTCGAAATTATTAAATTTTAACCCTAAATACAATAATAATAAATCCACACACGTATACACATTAAAGTTTATACAATAATTTATGACAAAAACTAACAAAATATCGCTTGGTATTAAATTGTAATGGAAGTAGGGAACAATGTGTAATATATAGTTATTAAAGTTTAGATAAATCTGCTTCGTTTTTAATTCGAAATAATCTATCATTTTCAATTTTTCTTGTGCATATAGAGCCATCTTGTATCCAAACATATTTAATATTTTTATCTATAGCAATTTTCCTAGTTTTTGCTAACAAAAATTTAGTTTTAGGGGTAATATGCTCTGATATAAACAGTGGAGCTGATTTTTCTGTGTTCTTGAAGTGAGATGTATTTAACTTCTGCGTTGGATTTGATTTATTAAATATTTTTACCTCTTTTAAGATGGCATCGCGAGATAATTTATTAGCAAATTTAATAATTATTGAACGAGGTGTGGTTTTGGAGTGGTGTTGCTTTGCCCTCATTATAGAAAGAATATCCGTTGACTTGACATCATTGCAGTTGATTGTAGAGATAAGTTTGACAGTATTGTTTATTAAATCCTGGGTAGTTTCATTTAAATCTTCCGGACATCCACGAATTTCTATTTCATTTGCAATCTTCTGGTATTCCAGGTTTTGAATTTTACTCTCTAGTTTATCCAGTTTGTTTATTATTTCCTCCTTCTCAAGCTTCTCCGATTCAAGTTTTTTACATCTAACTTCAATGTCATGTACTTTATTTAGAATATCTTCATACTGTGCACTTATAAAGTTGATACTATTTATAATAGTGGTGTTTTGATCAGAAATTTCCTGCCATTTTTTGTTGGTTTCCTCCAGTTTAATATTTATATGGCTTATAAGTGTTGTTTTCAAGTTCTCAAGTTCATTAGAGTACTTTGATGCCGCATTATAATCAATAGTTATCAGTGATTTATCATGACTTAAATCGTCGAATTTGGTGCAATGCTGTGTTAGCGGGGATTTGCCTTGAGGTTTGTTAGTTTTCATTTTTTTACAATTAATACACTTCCATGATTTAATATAATCAGTAGACATTTTTTTATAGTTGTCAACTGTCATGCCCAAGCAATCAGCGTGAAAGTCATGTTCGCAATTATTGCAATGCAGAAAAGCTGCATTTTAGATGTGTTGTTCTTCCTTTTATAAGGCAATGCACACCCGCACACCTTTCGCTGATTACCCCACATTGTGGGATATGCCGTGATGGTATGAATGAATGAATGAAGATATTTGATTGTTTTATTTATTTAATTAGAAAATATACAGTTTTTTTTAAATAAATACATATTAAAATGTCCTTACCTATATACCTATTCACTCTTCTCTGCCTTCATAACTGAGATCTCTACCATAACTTGGTGTCATTCATCATTTCCACTACAATTTTATGGGTTTAAATTACGAGAGGTCACTGTATATTTATCTGATTATTTTTCTTTTCTGTTTATGTTTAATTATTTCTGTTCATTCAATAACATGCATTCAATAACATGTAACCCTTGACCAAATTCGGAACAGACTCGTCTAGTGAGGCAGTAACTATCCAAATAGAAACAGTATTGTACATAGTATGTTTATAATAAGTCTATTTAAAATGAAGTTACTTTTTTTGCTATTGTAATATATTGTAATAATTGTTTTGTATGTAATTTTTGTAAATAATGGAAAATAATCATTTCATTTTCATATTGTAATCCTCCACTTTTTAATGTTTGGATTTGAGGCATTGAAATGTAAATATTTACAGTCTGGTTGGCAGAAAACCAAGTTAGATATTATTTAGTTGTATAAACAGATTTCTCGCTTATTTATCTGAATAATATTTTGTGGTAAGTATTGAAATGTGTGAATGAACGGATAAATTGGTGGTGTGTGAATGAGACGTATCAAAGCATGAAAGAGATAGATACAGTCTATAAATCGGGCATCAGTTGATAGCGTTGCCATTCTGCATACAGCTTAGTAGATAGCACTTTGAATACCTACTGCACAGAAAAATGTGTATGAAAACATAATATTTGGCTAACGAAATATTTTATACTAGCATTCTTTGGCGTTTGCAAATAGGTATAAAATGCAATTTTTGCCAAAACATATTTTGATAGCATATCTATTTTATTTGATTATTTTTTTACAATTTTTAATGCAATTATCTTATATAATTTGTTAATTCCGGTTTGCCAAAAAAGTAGCCAATTAACACGATTACGCATGATTTTTAATTTGTGATAAAAAATCAAACGTACATAGATTTAGATTTAGCCCGTACATTTAACCAATTGCTAGATATGTATTGTGTTCTGCTATATGTCTATAACGATGTATGGAATATCGTTTCCTATAAATAATCTAAAGTAATAAAGCAATCAAAATGTTAGTTTCTGTGTGTGTGTGTGTGTGTGTGTGTGTGTGTGTGTGTGTGTGTGTATGTGTGTATGTGTGTGTGTGTGTGTGTGTGTGTGTGTGTTGTCTCACGCCTTCTGAAAAACCAAGAGCATCTAAAAATCTAATTTAAGTGCGAACATGTACCAGTATACCTGATGCAGTGTCACGCTAAAAAGAATGCGATAAAAATGCTGAATTTTAAAAATATTTAAATAATTATTTTTTTCATACAAAATTTTCCAAGTCATATCTGTCAAAAAAGTGTACATTTTGCACGCAAATATCTGTTAGTTTAAAAGTTAGAAGTAGGTATTTACACAAAAAAAATATATTTTGAAGTATAACTTAGCGTTTAAGTGAAAAACATGGTGAATATTTGGTATAATTATAATGTTTAACTTATTTTTAAAGTAAGCCTTTTGTACATAAACGCCGCCATTTTAATATCTTTTCATACAATATTTCATTTTCCCACCGAATGAATATGTTCTTGAAAATAATAAACCTTTGAAATAAATGTAATTATGAAATAATAAAATGAAACACAAGACATTACGGCAAGTTTTAAGACATATATTGTAAAAATGTGTTATTTATTAGTAAAGATATAGGCATAATAAAATTGCATAATTTGTAAATAATATTTGATTTTTCTGACAATTTTCATTTTTATGGCATCGAACAAACCAATGTAGGTACCTACATATTCAAAAAATGTATCCGAACCATTCGATATTACTTACGTGTTCGAATCGTTTCCATGGCTACAGAAAGAATGTGATATTCAAATAAAATTTGTTAGGAATCGAATTTATTTAGAAGGTTGTTGTAGGTAGGTACCTACCTAATACTATTTACTTACAAATCAACAATAATATACCTATACTGATTTCCTATAGGAAAATTATTTTATTTATTTATTTATCAACCGTTTGTCCGATTATAATGAAACTTTGGTGAATTGTCGAGCGTATGCCCAGGATGGTTTTTGGATTTAAACTTTTTTCTTATTCTTCTTCTTCTTCGTGTATTTGGTCGTTTTACCTATGAAGGGGGAGTATCCTGGGAAAAGAAGGTCCGACTGTCCCTCCATCTCTTCACAGGTCTTCCAGGACGGGTTCTGCATATAAACTTTTTTCTTCTTTTTCTTCAACGTGTACTTGGTCATCTTACCTATGAAGATGAACTATCCTGGGAGATGAAGGTCCAATTTTCCTTCCATCTCTTCGCAGGTTTCTGGATTTAAACTTTTTTCTTCTTCTTCTTCATCGTCTATTTGGTCATTTTACCTTTGAAGGTGGACTAACCTGGGAGAAGAATGTCCAATTTTCCTTCCATCTCTTCGCAGGTATCTGGATTTAAACTTATTTCTTCTTCTTCTTCTTCATCGTGTATTTTTGGTCATTTTACCTATGAAGTTGGAGAATCCTGGGAGAAGAAGGTCCAACTGTCCTTCCATCTCTTCGCAGGTATCTGGGTTTAAACTTTTTTCTTCTTCTTCGTGTATTTAGTCATTTTACCTATTAAGTAGAGCATCCTGGGAAAATAAGGTTCTTTCATCTCTTCGCGGTTCTTCCAGGATGGTTTCTGGATTTAAACTTTTCTTAACCGACTGATGGGACGGGATGTAATGAAGGGAAGGGAGGCACTAAAGGGCCTGAAGGGACGGGAGGTATAAAACTGCCTGAAGGGACGGAAGGTACTGAAGGGCCTGATGGGAAGGGACGTAATGAGGGATTAAAGGGACGGGAGGTACTGAAGGGCCTGAAGCGGCGGGTCCTGGAGTCTAATTCTTTTTCTTCTTAATTTTATGTAGACCTTTAGGGCAGTTTTTATACAAACTATTTCCTATTGTCTAATTCATCTTCTTCTTCTTTTATGTATACATTTGGGTCATTTTTTTATAAAAATTATTTCCTTTAGTCTAATTATTATTCTTCTTCATTTAAGTACGTAGACTTTTGGGAGAGTTTTAATACAAACTATTTCCAATAGTCTTATTCATTTTCTTTTATGTAGACCTTTTGGTCAGTATTTATACAAACTATTTCCAATCGTCTAAATATTCTTCTTCTTCTTTTTTGTAGACCTTTGGGTGAGCTTTTATACAATCTATTTCCAATACTCTAATTCTTCTATTAGGTATATGTATTTTTACTTATTTTATATAGACCATTGGAATAGTTTTTTATACAAACTATTTCTTATAGTCTGATACTTATTTTTCTCTTTTTTATTTAGTCTTTTGGGTTAGTTTTAAGTCTAATAGTCTATTGTGCAGAAATATTATTAACGATATGCACACTTGATGAAAATACATATGAAATGAATGGGATATGGGATGTGACGATATAACCTGCACTAGAATCTTTTCAATACTTTTGTTTAATTAAATTTAAACCATTTATATCATCCTATTTTGAATAATTTTCAACACCTAATATTTAAAGAATGGGGGTTGTGGCCATTACTGAACTCTTCACAACATTTATATTAAAATTAAAAACTATTTACTATAGTTCAAGTCTTCTTCTTCTTCGTTAATGAAGACTTTCAGTCAAATTGAGCAAAAATATAATGCACACTTGATGAAAAAATATAAAAACGAATGGGATGTGACCAATACTAGATCTTTTCAGTACCTACGTTTGTTTAATCAAATTTTAACCACATCCCAACATCCAAAATTACTAAATTTTCAATAGGTACACATTACAATTTGTTTTCGATGATAATATTTAAAAATGGGGGTTGTGGCCAAACCAATCTCTTTACAACGTTGATAAATAGTCATATTTAAAACCATTACGCATAGTCCATGCGAGCAGAAATTGTATAAATATTATACTTCATTCACACTTTATAGCAATATATAAAAAAGAAAAGGTTGTGGCCATCACTTGAACATTTTACAATACTTAAACTCAATCAAATTTCAAACCACTTTTCATAGTCTGATATTGCAAAATAATTGGGTGACAATATTATAAAAACGATTGCTTTTTCTTTCACAATTTTACATTCTTGGCCAACGGCGGGACATAAAAGCTAGTAATTAATATTGGCAGGTGACAATTCGCTCACGCGTACGAATACATAGGTAATTTATGTTATACAGATGGTATGTATGTATAAGCGTCCTTGGTGATAGTATTGGATAGGTAGGTACATAGATGATATTACGATAGTAAGTTTTACACGGAAACAATATGTATTTTTTGTAAACATTTAAATTTTCTTCATTACCTTTAAATATTTGTGTCTTTTGTTGTTATAATTTGTTTTCGTCTACTTCATAGTTATTTTTGAATTATTTTTTTGTATGATTGTTGTGGTTGACTGTCTTAACGAAAATTAACCTGCAGGGCTACTCATTAAGTTGATTAAGATTAGATTCAGACTTTAGACATATTTAACATTCAAATTAATCAATTAATTACGGAACGTCAAATTCTATATATTTTTTTCGTCATAATTTCTATCTGGTTATGGAGTTCCTTTCTGAAGAGACGGTTTCAAACATTAAAAAAAACGATTGAATATATAGATTAAGATTATGATTGTTTACTGATATATACATTTTTTTTAGATAAGAACGAATTAAGAACTTGTCATGAGGAAATCTGCTGATAATCTCGTTGGGATTCCATAGCTTAGTACCTGTTAAGAAGAAAATAAATATACTTGTTGGATATCTCTAAGATAGAATTCTGAATACTTGGGTATACCATGCAATTCCCTGTATAGTCAAGCGTACAAATGTCTGAATCCACTATGAACAAGAATTCCGGAGTACCTACTTGGAAAACCTTGGAATACAGTCAAGAGTTTGACAAGTAGAAAATTGTCTTTGCAATGGACCGAACAAATTAAGGATCTGGATTACAAATCTCTAAATGTAAAGGTTTTTTAAAATGTGTATAGGGAAGTCTTCCCTTGACAAAGGACCACAGAGGGGTATGAAGAAGCCCTGGCTCTAAAACACCATGAGCAGAAAGGTTCGAAGAAAATGATGAAACTGTTTCGCACCACCTATGGCCGACATCTTCAATGTCGCGTAGGGGGATTTGACATGACACTAAGGAAAATAAGATGTAAATGTTACACTCAATTGAGCACAACGATAAATGTAATATTTTATGACATATTTTAACACCTCAATAGAGACGAATAACTCAAGGCATCTGTAGGGCGTACCTGTCAACGGCTGGTTTACGTGATCACTTTATGCGCTTACGCAACGTTCACCAATTATGCCTTCCTATTGAGTATTTTTAAACATAAAGTATTATCAAATGTGTGATTGTGTTATATCAAAAAGTAATGAATGTAATAGCTGGCTGCTATCCAATAACATTGCGTTTTACATTTTTTTTCTGTTTATTAGGTATTTTTACTCTCCACTACTAAGGAATGGTGGATAGTCATGATTTCACAATTTCAAGCGTTTTTTTTACATCAATTTCTCTATGGGTATCATGTAGAGAGTGCATACTTTGATTTTCGTCGTGATGTTTTTGTGTGTATTCCGTAATCCGTACGCCGTACACTAATATGAAAATGTGTGTCCTCTGTACAGATCAAACTAAAAGGCCAATGAATTTCTTATTGATACCATACGTGTGAAGTACATCTACTGAGAGCCGATTAGTTTTTCATAGACAACGGTTTATTTTTTCTATGATTTCATCTATTAACGCGGTAAAAATGCTCTCACGACCTGGAAATTTTAATTTTGTTTGAACTATTTATACAACAAAAACAATCTTCGCAATACTGCATTTAGAGTTTGTCAACCTTAAAAGAAAAATATACAACCGTTTGAATAACTATGTTCATAATAATGGATTGTTTGTACGAAAAATATACCTATATAAGAAAATAAATTATTTATGTTTGGCAATGTTGAGTAACTTGATTTCATAATTTATTCATATAATTATTTATATGAATATGTCCTTAAAAAAAGTACATACATATACATCCTCATACTTTCCCTATAATAAGCATGCTTGCGCTATAGGCGAACAAAATCGGTCGAGACAGCTAGTATGGGGTTCGATGCCCGCTCAGCCACCGACCCATCTATAATTTATATATTTGTTATTTGAAGTATGCGTAGGCGTGTGTAATAAATATTTGTGAAACATGCTTAACAAGTCCTTGATCCATAATATCAGTGTGTATTACTGTGATACCTTATTGTTTATACATAATATTATCGCAGTAACGTATACGTGACGTTAAACGAATTTGGCTCACGTTACGTGTTCAATCAAAATTTATAATTCAGCTCTCTATACATGTCCTCTATAGTTCATTTTAAACAAATGTGTCCTTATTGTAGCTATTGTATAACAAATACTCCAATAGATCTATTCAAAATCAAATTATTTATATACTGCAATAACAAATTCAATATTATTTGTAAACCATCTGTGAGTTAATAATAATGTAGAGCCTAGTTTTATTGTTTTCATATTAAATTATATTAATTTTGATCAAATGTGTACCTAATAAAGACAAATCACATATTATGGTAAATGTTTTATTAGTTTCGTTAATTATTGTATTTCATGATTTGTTTCGTAATAATGCATTAGGCCCAATTTCCAGATTGGTGGTCTTGATTCCGCCTGTTGACCAGACTTGCCCACCAGATTTGTAAGACAATCAACATTATGTGCTCGACATCCAGCAGAGGAAAAATTTAGAAATATTCATTTTTCGTTCAAATCTTGCTTCTTTGGACTGAAAAAACCGCTTAATTGGAAGAAATTTCCACTTAGCATTAAACTCGCCACTTACACAGGGTGTTGGTGTTAAATAAATTAACTAACCGAATATAGCAATATATTATGTTATTGGATACGTGTCTTATTAAAATTGATTTGGTTTACATAGTATGAGGTTGGTTTAGTTTAGAGGTAGGTCACATATTTGGTTTACATAGTATGAGTTTGGTTTAGTTTAGAGGTAGGTCATATATTTGGTTTACATAGTATGAGGTTGGTTTATTTCAGAGATAGGTCACATATTTGGTTTACATAGTATGAGTTTGGTTTGGTTTAGAAGTAGGTCACATATAAATATTATACTCTTTTTCTTTTCATTATTATTCTGTACAGAATTTCATGCTTTATTTCATAGATACTATTCGAAGAAACAAACGAATTTTGTTTTCTTAAGCTGTATCTCTACATAAACCTTCAACTTTCAATCAACTTTATAATCATCATTTTTTTATACATATCATTAGCGCTGTGTGGGTCCTGGGCTGCTTCAGAATCCTTCTCCAGACGTCCATGTCCTACGCCGACCTCCTTCAGTTTTTTTTCTGCCTTTATGTCGTCTTCTGTGTCGTCCTGACACCTTAGCTCGGACCTGCCTCTACTTCTTCAATTTTACAATATCTCGAAGTTATAGTCGAAAATGTTGATACCGAACTTATTCGTAGAATATTTTTTTTAAATAAACAAGTACATATATATCTCTCTACATTCACTAAATTAAGCATAAATGCTTGTGCTATAAGTGAACGAAATCGGTAGAGGCAGGATTCGAACTCGCGACCACTGGATTACTAGCCCAGCGCGCTAACCGCTCTGCCATCTACCCATATAAATATAAATGATGAAAATGAATGATTGTAACAAAGCAAACAAGACAATATATTTAATTCAATTAAAATGCGAAGTTTTCTATATATTATGTACAATAGGGGACGCTGTGGTGTGTTGATTTTTGTTTGAAAATTCAAGACAATGCTCGTCTGATATGTGTAGGCAGTAGACAGATGTTACACACAGTGTCTATCATTTATGTTTAGAAGATCAAAATTGATACACAATCTGGATACAAGAAGACAGTTGTTATTATGTATGACGTATTATTATTGTGTCTCAGAAATGTCATATTAAGGAAATGTTATTGTTTGCCAAAGAGATATAATATATGTATTTGAATTCATTTGAGAAATTCGATATACCTATCTTAAAATGGTTTCAACATTACCAAATACCTGTTTTGTCTTTGTTCTTCACTCATAATGAATGGTTTATTGTATTTATTATACTCAATTTCACTGTATTTTTCCAAAAAATAAAACATTATTACTTTATTCTTATTTTTTATGTTGTATAATCTAACCCCTTTTAATTAATTTATATATGTATTTAAAAACACTGATGACATTACAATAATGATTGAATCTGCAATGCCCAGTCGACAATTACAATAAACAACAGATGTTGTGCAATGGTGCAATTTTTGAAATTTTATACTCTCAACAGAAACTGATATTTCCAGAATGAAAATATCATCGTCATCCTGGTCGTTCTTTAATACTGAACGTCGTATCTATCTTTATATATCCTAGACAAAACTACAAACGCTTGTCTTTTTCTTTGTTTATTGCCGAATGTACTGAGTAACTGAGAGACCAGTTATATAGAGAAGAATATCGCCCCCGAGGTACTGTCCTTCTTTTTGAAAACTCCTGTAAAAACTGCTTTGAATTAACTCAATAATTCGTATTTGCAGATTTAAGAAAAAATATCCTTCGAGGTGAATAGTAGGTATGTAAATTATTCGTATGTTTTTTGTGAAAAACGATTTTTTTAAATCATTACAAGAAAGTGAACAAACTCATATAAATAAAATAACATTATTGTATGTCTGTCTTTTGATGTGAAGGGACACAGGTATTTAATAAAAGCTGAGGTAGATAGAACCCAGAGGCAGTTGAAATGGGTTACCTACCCTCCACCAAATGGTAAACCGTGAAACCCAATTTGGAATAAGGGACGGCTTGTTATTAAACGTTATGATGGTTGGTACATGTGGAATAGAGGTGTCTTGTTTTTCTTCTGTTGTTTTTTTTTACTTCTTTGAAATTTACATGCAAATGTATGTTTAGGTAAATAAGGAATTATTTCATCCTTGAATTTCGGGTATGTCAGACACTCAAATTGAACATAGATAAGAGGGGTTAGATCGAAGCTAATTAACATATTTAAAATAAAATATTTTGAATACGTATTAGTTATGTATCAAAATATAAGTATCATGGAAATAGTACATTTTTATATAAACAATTTAAACATCTTAGAAGTATATTGAGATTTTTTTTTGTTTTCAGAAATGAAAATTATTTGCAGTTATCAAGAGTCAATTATTGCATGTTTTTTTATGAAATGGTTTTATATATTAAATTCATCCTACTTGATTAAAATGTTTTATCATTATAAATCAAAAATCGATTTCTTTGGTTCATTTTAAACAAGTAATTATTTATTATGAAGGAATAATTTTTATCCTACAATGTCTGCATAGCGTTACCGACGATTTTGCCAGATTAACAAAATTACGCCAAGTCGACGGCCGTAGTAAAATATGTATAAATTCAATAACAAATCATATTTATTTGGCCCAATGTACCTACCCTTCTTAGCGGACCCAAGAGACTGCTGAAGTAAGGTGACATTAATCATACACAGATACTGATCTTTTAGTTTCCCTTACTATTCCTGACTTCTATATTGGTACTCTTTGTTAAAAAAATTCAATTGTTTATAAGGTTATTTATGACTGATTATTGGACGATACTTTCTACACTAAGTACCAACCATTTTGTTCAATACACTTCATTGAAATAAAAATGAATTGAACGCCTTTGAAATATCATTATCAGCGTGTATCATCAAAAGACCGTCTTACTTAAAAACGTAATTTAAAAGTTTACTCATAAACCGTGGTTAACTTATATCATATTATTGATTATATCTTATATCATATTATTAGTGATTATCTTATATCTTATTGATTATCACATATGATCCGACGCATATTTGATATTCACAGAAAATTTTCACACTTATAACGTTTTTCCTTGTTATTTTTCATCGCTTTTGACGTCAGTCATCCGAATATTACATGCATTTATCTATTTTTTGACATCTGTGAAGCCAATGCGGTCATATAAAAAAAGTGGTGTTCGTAAACAATTCAGCTAACTATTTAGTCATATATTACGTTATTAGTCAGATTTTTTAATACCGATCTTAACTATTTTAGTCCTGATTAACAAGTTGCGCGTTTAGTTACCTTTTAACGAAATCTAACAAGTAAGACCGTTGATATATTCTAGTTATTATTTTTTATAACACAGTGGGACGATTTGATTACATTAATTAATAGAATGACTCTCTAAAAATCAACATATCTTGATTGTTTTTAATATTTGATCTCTTATATGTATAAAAATATTATCCTTTTATACCTATTTGTACTTGTAGGTACTAGGACGTTATTTTTATCTTAAAAATTTGCATATACATATTTATTTTCCATTTTCCTACAAAATTCTTTGACAGTTTTCGCATACTCTCATTTTATCATTATTCATTAAGTAAAGATATCGCAAAAATCTGGTAGGGTTACAAGTACAAGTCTGTACATACAAAGATTGTATCTACATTTTCTTTCCCCGGCTTTTTGTATATTGCATGTTACGATTTGTATAAAAATTTGGTAATTTGAGTGTTGAAAAAAGGTTTTCGATGTTTTTTTATCTCCATACTTTTTCATTAATTCATATTTCTTTCACTTAAGCAGTATAGGTATACCTTTTGCATTAACAAATCATGTTGTTTTATCTGATATACGTTTTTATGGAGTTAAAATACTGAATGATAATGATCATATGAACAATCAAAAAGCTTAGGGAGTATGGTATAAATAATATGACGTATAATATTTTTATATTGCGATATTTTATTAAATTTCGACTCAACATTAGAAAAGTATGACAAACACCTATTTATTCATATCAAATTGAAATTGATTCAATTACTAATAATAATAATTAACACTTCCTTGCACCCTGTGCAAGTTGCGAGTTTATTGCCGTACTGCAATTTCTTTAAAAAAAAGGGGTTTCTAGCCCAGAGAAACAATATTTGCGCAAGAAATGAATTTAAATAAATTTATCCTCTGCTGGGAATCGAACCCAGGACGCCCACACAGAAAATAAGTAAGTTTCAAGTTTTAGTCAGAACAAAAGTAGTATAAGATAAAACACATTTTTAAATGAGATGAACAAACAGTATAATATGTCATACCTATTTTTTGTATCTATAAAAAATACATTTATGTTAGAACAAATGCTTTTTCTTACTAAGTCTTTTTTGTTTTTGTTAATGTTTTTTTTTTGTAAGACGTCTTGAATAAATACTTAATTTTATAAAGTTTGTTTTAAAATGATTAAAAAATACGACTTAATCATCGATTTACTCATTTTATTTTATGTACCTATATCTTCTTAGGCAACTTACAGGTACTATATCGAATAATTATTTAACACGCACCCAATAACAAGTTGCCACATACTGGAGACTTACGATATTAATCGTCTCACAGATCCATACTTAAAACACAATTATTAACTGTGTCTCCACCGGGAATCTAACCCAGGACCCTTAGATCAGCAGTCAGATACCCAACTAACTGAGCCATGAAGGCAGACTCATAATAATATCCGAATCTCTACACTGAGAATAAATGGTTTATGAACCAGAATTCCATTAAAAAAGATTTTTCTCTTGATGGAAATTTGGTTTTTAATTTTTTACTTCTTCATTTTACTCATTGGTGTCTTATGTGTATTATTTGAAATATGATGAGTTTATCCCAGGTACATTTTCGTTCTCTTAAACTGTTCACGAAAAGAAAAAGAAATCAAAAGGAATCCTCCCTTTATTTGCATCAAAGATCGTATCTCTATCCCCGTTGATAACATTTCTCATGTGATCTCTGTAGTACGAGGATTGGGATTAAACCTCCCCTCTGTGGCAATCCAATATTTCCGATTACGTTTTATTCATCCCTTCGGTGGGCTGGTTGATCTACCCGAAGTCGGAAGTAGAGCGACTATTGAAAATTGCGTCCAGTCACTCAGGTGTATTGATACATCGATTGATTCTGTCTGCTGGTCCAGACGGGAATGCCTTTACATGTCTTGGAATGTGCAATGATGTACCTACTTGACAGCAGCGATCGCATCGTAAGAATTACAACAATGTTTCTGCATGTTTTGACCAAGGGTCTCGCAAAACATAAATTTAACCCTTTCTTATCCGATGAGTCCAAATGGAATCATTAATGTATTTTACGTGTAGGTATCTCAATGAAAATTGTTATCAGCTGTGTTATTTCTCTTCTAAATTATTAATCACAATATTTATGATCGCTTACAATACTGAGAATGACGGAAACTTCTGTACTCGGTTATTGTGACTCGTTTATTGTACCTACAATTGAAAACTCGATTATTGCGAAATGTGCTTTTCTTGCTAAACTTGGTTATTCAAAATTTAATAAATGTGATTTTCTTTTTGTTTTCTTGTATGCTATATTTTTTTTAATTAGGTAATTATATTTCCTTCAATCTCTAATAATAGTTAAAAATGAAAGATTTTGTATTTTATGAAAAGAATATAGTTTTATATATGAATGATGATAATTGGTATCGTAAAAATTTCCAAAAAAAGAAAAAAATATATAAAAGTTAACAAAATCTCTTTATAATCACATATTTTGCTCATTTTTTTATGAAATATATTTATTTTCATAATGCTTTCATAATTCGCTTAAGAAAGGGTTAATAGTCTAATGGTCTTGCGAAATTGTATAGGTAAACTATTATTTTAATTATAAAATATGTTACTATCCATGTTTCTTTGAAAGTTTTATGTCGGTCTTAGTGGCTCAGTTGGTTAGGTATCTAGTTAATTATGTTTTCAGTTTGGATCTGTGAAACGATTAACATCGTAAGTCTCCAGAATGTGGCAGAATTGAGTTGAGTTGACACGAAGTTGGAATATTATAGAAGAACCAGGAACTCAAGCACCTATGACAGGTCGTAAGCCCTGTTGGTTCCTCGAGTTCCTGGTTTTTCTATAATATTCCAACTTCGTCTCTATTGAGATGTTAAAAATTTGTCATAAAAATATCATTGACTTCTGACAAGGAAAAAAAATTATATCATAAATTTATTTCTTTTTTTTTGTACAAATCTGTTTTTTTTTAATATAAATTTTGTTTGTGTGTATTATCATGTTAAATACTGTTTTATTTATATATGTAAAAGGCTATTAAGCCGTAAATCATATTAAGTAAAATATGCAACTTTTAAATAAAACAGAAGAACCTGTAATAGAACGATGTATGACAGAGTCAGAAATGAGGACATAAGGAAAGAATGTAGGATAAAGAAAGATGTTATTAATAGAATGAAAGTGAACACATTGAAATGGTTTGGCCACATGGGGAGAATGAATGAGGAACGCCTGACGAAGAAAATATACATTGCGGACAGGAATGGAATGAGAGGTCGGGGCCGCTCATGAAAGAGATGGCACGTCCTTGAGAACGGTATTTTGAAAGACGGAAATGTGAACAACAGACGAACATGTATAAGACGATGTATGAATGTTGACGAGGCGATGAATGTATGTTAAGATATAAGTAAGTGGCGTTCGGTTCTCTCTGCCTACCCCATGATGGACATGGCGTGATGGTATGTAAAATAGTTGAGTGGCAACTTGTTATTGGGTGTATGTTAAATTATTATTTGACATTGTACTTGTTATTTGCACGGTAAATAATATTAAAAATGTACAAACAAAACATTATGTATTGATGTATTTTTTAAGTATCATTGAAATGAACGTTGCAAGATATTATACCAAACAAATACACCACCAAATGACCATTAAACTACCCTGTTTTCGGCCGTTTGTTGACTCCGATAATATGTCAAAATAATTGTTCAAGTCTGTCCTCTAGTATTGTGCATAGAAGCATAGCCGGTTTCAGATATCGAAACAAGGTTTTCGTATTGTGGTTTTCGGGCGCTAATCTGTTATGAATGAATAACGTCCAAACGTAGCAACTATATAATAGAGGCGGTCCTGGTAACGAGATATTCCTCTTATCGTAGGTGGGTAAACCACAGAGGGATTTACTATAGAAACAATCAAATTTTGACGGATTATGCTCTTTGTGCTCAATGTTTTATCGTAAACTTCCATTTGATGTGGGTAAACCTTTCAAAATACTTTTCAGCGTTGTACAATATATACTTAAAAGTTTTTCTTTCTTAAGCTTTTTCGAAAATCGTTTATATCTTTTAATACTTAAATAACGAAATAAACTGTTTGATGACCAACTCTATTTGAAAATAATTTAGTGTCTAATGACGTCATATTTTATTGGTCCGTGGCCTACGATATACGTAGGCCACGTTATTGGTCAGACAAATTACACAATGAAGTATGATTTGTGTAATTCTTTGAACAATCGATATGATATACAATTTGAACAATAACAGATCACTTGTCATTAAAAATATCCATAAAGTAACAAAAAGGAACATTATAGAAGAATATTATTTTTTTAAAGGTGAGTACACGTAGTACCTTAGTAATAGAACAATAAAACATTTTTTTACAAGAAAAAGTACGTAACTCGACTCACCTTTGAATATCATTATGCAAAATTATCCTTCTTTATTTATTTAATATTGCTTCTCGGGAAACTAACAAGTACTATTTAAAATATTTATTTAACATGCACCCAATAACAAGTTGCCACATTCTGGATATCAATATTAATCGTCTCACAGATCCTGACTAAAAACACAATTGAAAATTGTGTCTCCACCGGGAATCGCACCCGAGACCTTTGGATCAGTTTATTTTAATTGCAACAAAAATTGTAAAAAAAAACGGGATAGTCAGTAAGAAACGAGGAAGAAGGGGAACAGCAAGGACGATTGTATGTTTGTATGTGGTGTGTACGCGAGAGTGAGTAGGTATATGCAATAACGGAATTGCTTATATAAGCCGAAAATCTTGGCTTGCCTATGAATATTATGCTAAAAATTTCAAGATTAAAAATTGAACCGACTGTACATAGATACGATGCTTGACAGGGCCGCAAACGTAAATATTATTTTGGCATGTGATTATAAAATATTTTCAATGCCACTCAAATGAACAACGATGCCGAAAAAACATTAAATTTTCGACATTTCCCAATTTTCTTTCGGGGTATGCCTAGTCCGAAGGTTCTAAGTACGCCCCTGAGTATATGTAAGAAGCGC
The DNA here is from genome assembly GCA_963576475.1 of Molanna angustata. NCBI lineage: Eukaryota > Metazoa > Arthropoda > Insecta > Trichoptera > Molannidae > Molanna > Molanna angustata. The sequence continues at coordinate 23,298,408 of OY754974.1, forward strand.
GAAAGAGTAGCACAAGTGAAAAAATAGAAATGAGTAGGTATTGAGATACAAAAAAATAATAAAAGTAAAATTACAAAATAAAATCAAAAGTAATTTATAAATGATAATTTACAAAAAAAAATAATTTATAAATGATTTTATCTTACTATATACCTACTATGCCATATATTGAGAAATATTGTAAACTAGCTTTTATGTCCCGCCGTTGGCCAAGAATGTAAAATTGTGAAAGAAAAAGCAATCGTTTTTATAATATTGTCACCCAATTATTTTGCAATATCAGACTATGAAAAGTGGTTTGAAATTTGATTGAGTTTAAGTATTGTAAAATGTTCAAGTGATGGCCACAACCCATTCTTTTTTATATATTGCTATAAAGTGTGAATGAAGTATAATATTTATACAATTTCTGCTCGCATGGACTATGCGTAATGGTTTTAAATATGACTGTTTATCAACGTTGTAAAGAGATTGGTTTGGCCACAACCCCCATTTTTAAATATTATCATCGAAAACAAATTGTAATGTGTACCTATTGAAAATTTAGTAATTTTGGATGTTGGGATGTGGTTAAAATTTGATTAAACAAACGTAGGTACTGAAAAGATCTAGTATTGGTCACATCCCATTCGTTTTTATATTTTTTCATCAAGTGTGCATTATATTTTTGCTCAATTTGACTGAAAGTCTTCATTAACGAAGAAGAAGAAGACTTAAACTATAGTAAATAGTTTTTAATTTGAATATAAATGTTGTGAAGAGTTCAGTAATGGCCACAACCCCCATTCTTTAAATATTAGGTGTTGAAAATTATTCAAAATAGGATGATATAAATGGTTTAAATTTAATTAAACAAAAGTATTGAAAAGATTCTAGTGCAGGTTATATCGTCACATCCCATATCCCAATCATTTCATATGTATTTTCATCAAGTGTGCATATCGTTAATAATATTTCTGCACAATAGACTATTAGACTTAAAACTAACCCAAATGACTAAATAAAAAAGAGAAAAATAAGTATAAGACTATAAGAAATAGTTTGTATAAAAAACTATTCCAATGGTCTACATAAAATAAGTAAAAATACATACACCTAATTGAAGAATTAGACTATTGGAAATAGATTGTATAAAAGCTCACCCAAAGGTCTACAAAAAAGAAGAAGAAGAATATTTAGACTATTGGAGATAGTTTGTATAAATACTGACCAAAAGGTCTACATAAAAGAAAATGAATAAGACTATTGGAAATAGTTTGTATTAAAACTCTCCCAAAAGTCTACGTACTTAAATGAAGAAGAATAATAATTAGACTAAAGGAAATAATTTTTATAAAAAAATGACCCAAATGTATACATAAAAGAAGAAGAAGATGAATTAGACAATAGGAAATAGTTTGTATAAAAACTGCCCTAAAGGTCTACATAAAATTAAGAAGAAAAAGAATTAGACTCCAGGACCCGCCGCTTCAGGCCCTTCAGTACCTCCCGTCCCTTTAATTCCTCATTACGTCCCTTCCCATCAGGCCCTTCAGTACCTTCCGTCCCTTCAGGCAGTTTTATACCTCCCGTCCCTTCAGGCCCTTTAGTGCCTCCCTTCCCTTCATTACATCCCGTCCCATCAGTCGGTTAAGAAAAGTTTAAATCCAGAAACCATCCTGGAAGAACCGCGAAGAGATGAAAGAACCTTCTTTTCCCAGGATGCTCTACTTAATAGGTATAATGACTAAATACACGAAGAAGAAGAAAAAAGTTTAAACCCAGATACCTGCGAAGAGATGGAAGGACAGTTGGACCTTCTTCTCCCAGGATTCTCCAACTTCATAGGTAAAATGACCAAAAATACACGATGAAGAAGAAGAAGAAGAAATAAGTTTAAATCCAGATACCTGCGAAGAGATGGAAGGAAAATTGGACATTCTTCTCCCAGGTTAGTCCACCTTCAAAGGTAAAATGACCAAATAGACGATGAAGAAGAAGAAGAAAAAAGTTTAAATCCAGAAACCTGTGAAGAGATGGAAGGAAAATTGGACCTTCATCTCCCAGGATAGTTCATCTTCATAGGTAAGATGACCAAGTACACGTTGAAGAAAAAGAAGAAAAAAGTTTATATGCAGAACCCGTCCTGGAAGACCTGTGAAGAGATGGAGGGACAGTCGGACCTTCTTTTCCCAGGATACTCCCCCTTCATAGGTAAAACGACCAAATACACGAAGAAGAAGAAGAATAAGAAAAAAGTTTAAATCCAAAAACCATCCTGGGCATACGCTCGACAATTCACCAAAGTTTCATTATAATCGGACAAACGGTTGATAAATAAATAAATAAAATAATTTTCCTATAGGAAATCAGTATAGGTATATTATTGTTGATTTGTAAGTAAATAGTATTAGGTAGGTACCTACCTACAACAACTTTCTAAATAAATTCGATTCCTAACAAATTTTATTTGAATATCACATTCTTTCTGTAGCCATGGAAACGATTCGAACACGTATGTAAGTAATATCGAATGGTTCGGATACATTTTTTGAATATGTAGGTACCTACATTGGTTTGTTCGATGCCATTAAAATGAAAATTGTCAGTAAAATCAAATATTATTTACAAATTATGCAATTTTATTATGCCTATATCTTTACTAATAAATAACACATTTTTACAATATATGTCTTAAAACTTGCCGTATTGTCTTGTGTTTCATTTTATTATTTCATAATTACATTTATTTCAAAGGTTTATTATTTTCAAGAACATATTCATTCGGTGGGAAAATGAAATATTGTATGAAAAGATATTAAAATGGCGGCGTTTATGTACAAAAGGCTTACTTTAAAAATAAGTTAAACATTATAATTATACCAAATATTCACCATGTTTTTCACTTAAACGCTAAGTTATACTTCAAAATATATTTTTTTTGTGTAAATTCCTACTTCTAACTTTTAAACTAACAGATATTTGCGTGCAAAATGTACACTTTTTTGACAGATATGACTTGGAAAATTTTGTATGAAAAAAATAATTATTTAAATATTTTTAAAATTCAGCATTTTTATCGCATTCTTTTTAGCGTGACACTGCATCAGGTATACTGGTACATGTTCGCACTTAAATTAGATTTTTAGATGCTCTTGGTTTTTCAGAAGGCGTGAGACAAACACACACACACACACATACACACACACATACACTAACATTTTGATTGCTTTATTACTTTAGATTATTTGAGCTATTATTTTTCACATATTTTGTTGTATGTTAAATTTTATTTTTTTGTAATAAGATTACACAGTTTTTCCTTTAGAATTTTGTATTTATAAATCTCTTGATATATTTTTGTACGATTCGTTTTAAGAATCAAATCCCTAGCTTTTTTTAATCCTCTAATAGACCCTAAATATATTTTGCTTGAAATAAATTTCGCACGAAAAAATAAAATAAGTAGTTTAAATTGTTATAATTTAGAAAATAATATATTCATCGACGACAAAGCATACTATCTTGTTTCAGTTAAAACAGCATCCCTGTTGTTTATTATTATAGATAACTGAAAAACCATGTATGTATTCGTCAATACCACATTAAATTATTTGTATTCTAGTTATTTTAAATTTTAATTTTTGATCTTGTCATTTGTTCGTCAATTATAATAAGAATAAGTTCTCTTTTATAAATTATGAAGGATTACTATTTAACACACAATTTTTTTTTTTAAATGAAAAAAATGGATGTTGAGATCGTTTCTTCATTTTGTTTTCAATTTTGTTTTTGTTGAAATATTTTTACTTTATAAACAATACATTCTCACTAGGGTATTGTTATTGAACGTATGTTATTAGTTTGATATGAAAGTGTGGGTTCCAGTTTGATATTATAATTCCCAGATGTTGTTTATTTTTACACACAAAAACAACTCACCTATGTTTTATCTCGGAGATCCTTCATGTGTACGTGCATTGAATACTTACTACTAAGATATAGTGTTTTTAGGCAGTGAGGAACGAGTTATTGAATAAAAGATATACAACCCCAAAGACTACTCGAAGAATTTCGTTTATTATGTCTGAGGAATTACACCAAACTTTCGTGGAAAAAATTCAAATAGATCCTTTTTCGGTTATCTTAGCGGAAAAATCGTCGTTTTCTTTGAAAAAAATATCGTTTCAAGAAAATGTAGTCGATGTAGGTCTCGCATGACAACGATGTCAATTTTTCTCTGTTGTATTAAAAACCGACATAGATCCATTAATCATTATTTATCTTATCGATTTTTATAACTTACACACATGCTTTCACGCACGCCATTTTCTTTATGACTTAGGCAGAAGAAACAGACATTTGTCTTTGCAACCAATTTTGCCATACATTTTCTGTCTTATACATTTTTTTTACATCTTCCTACGTTCCCTAAAATAAATATAAGTGCTCGTGCTATAGGTGAACGAACGCTAACCGCTCTGCCATCGACCCATCTATCCATGTAATCCGTCATTGATTTATTTATTTCATTCTACTCTTTAATAAGTGACTCCTGTCTCTCATTTTAAGTTTTTCGTTTCATTTTCCTTGCCATTTATTAATTTTTAATTATTTTGGTGAATTGAACAAGCCCAAAGGCATTTATGTACGTTCTGGCAACAATGTTCATTAATGTATACATGTATACTACTTTATTATACATAGTTTGTTATACAGTATCATTTGAACCTCTCTTATCAATTTATTATGTACTTCTGCATTTCGCTCTGGCGAAAGCACCAAGGCTTTCTATATGTTTAAATTCGTGGAATTACATTGTATGATTTTTTTGATTATTATGTAAAAGTTAAATTTCATTGTTTTTAGTAAAAAACATACTTTTATGTGTTTATTTTATTTTTTGTAGCTTCTCAGGCAACTAACAGGTAAGTACTATGTCAAATAATTATTTAACACGCACCCAATAACAAGTTGCCACATTCTGGAGACTTACGATATTAATCGTCTCATAGATCCAGACTGAAAACACAATTAAAAACTGTGTCTCCATCGGGAATCGAACCCGGGACCCTTGGATCAGCAGTCAAATACCCAAACAACTGAGCCACGAAGGCCGACAATGTTTATCGATGGTTTGCGCGTGTTAAAAAATGTGTTATAATTAATTATTTTGGTGATAACCCGCGTCAAATCCTGATTCTGTGCCGACCGCCGTGGCACAGTTGGTAAGCCGTTTGGTGTCTGTGCGGGCGTCCTGGGTTCTATCCCCAGCAGAGGAGAAATGATTTAAATTGATTTCTCACGCAAATATTGCTTCTCTGTGCTGGAAACACTGGTTAGTTGGAAGAGATTCCCATATGGCAATAAACTCACTTGCGCGGGGTGCAAGGAAGTGTTTATTATTAATATTATCCTCGATAGTCGTCTCCTGAAATTTCGCCTGTATCACCACAGGCATTTTCAAAGGCACCTTGTTTATAAATTTCCGGTGATAGTGCGCGCACGTATTAATATATGTATACATATATTTATTTTTAAAAACTGGATTAAGTGCCTTGATGTCTATTGTTGTATACATTATATTGTTAACGAGTTATGTGAGCATTGCGAGTCCATTATTGCCGTACTCGAATAGTATGTATGTACCATGGTGACAATTGTTGAGAGGATATTTCTTAATGACAATAAAAGGATATACCTATACCTTAATTCAGGATGTGTCAACGCTTAGGTCGAGATAGATAGTCCATTCGTGTGTTTTCATCCGAGAAATCCATTAATTTTATATCAAACAATACTGTTTTCACTAAGTAAATAATAATAAATTTGGATAATTTATATAGCGCCGTTTTTGTGAATATCTCACCTCAAGGGCGCTGAAAAAATGATTATGTTGTATCATTTCGGCTCTGGTAAGATTTGCGAAAAAGGTGCGTTTTGAGTTTTTTCCTGAACGAAGATATATTTTCGGTTTGTCTGAGGGTGTGTGGGAGCTTATTCCATGCATTTGGTCCTGCCACAGCAAATGCACGATCACCGAAATTAGTTGTGTGTACCCTGTTTATTTCAACTAATTTCCCAACCATGGATGACGAGGAAGTGTATAATATTTTGTTCACAGAGTGGAAGCTCACAATAAATATTATTACTAGTTGCATGTAACACATGAGATCCAACTGTCGATAGCGATAGTATGTATAGTTGAAGAATATGTACCAAACTATAAACCCATAGATACAAATTATTGAATATTTTCAGATATTTTGTTTTCTATACAACATATGTAGGTATGTATGTCAAGATAGGATAGTATGGAAGAAGATCCTTTTTCCTACCCAGAATATGCAAATTGCATGATGGTATGTATGTATGTTTGGAGATGAAGTAACAAACTATTAAGTCTTCTTACATATTGTGTATAGGCGACTGCCATACAAAATATATGAATCGATGTCGTCACTAAATTCAATTTTTAAAAAAATTGTTAAAAAAAAATTGAGATCTTCTACTACAATGTTAATATTTTTTATAGAAAATTAAATTATCTAGTTGGGGTGTTTCGGCTTTTTTCGATAATTGTAAAAGTTTTGGAAATATAGGCAGTTAAACTCATAAATTTATCATAAAAAAATATTTTTCTTAATAAAAAATGTTTGAGAAACCCTGGAATTTTTTTGAAAAAACTAATTTGAGATTTTGTATTTGTCTATGTTTGTACCAATTTTCAGCGTTCTACCGTTTATGGTTTCTGAGATATATGGAAAAATAAAATAAAAATTCAAAAGTTGATAACCCCTGACTGAAACAAAAATTCAAAATTCCGAGTATAAAAGTTTTGTAGGCCTGTAACTGTTTATATATTCTGAAATTTTAGGCTCTGTAAATTGAGCGGATCAAAAGTTATAAGGGGGGGACGGACACACAGACACACACACACACACAGACACACAGACACACACACAGACACACACACACACAGACACACGAAATGTTCTACTCCGAATTCTGAGTAAATCCGTGTATGGAACATATATGCTGCGAAGCCTCTAAGTTGGTGTTTTTTGACTTCAAAGTTGGAAAATCCATGAAAAAAGTAGACCTCTCCATACAATTCTCGCGTATTCTGGCTTGATACATTGTCGATATGTTAAGAGAACAAAGTTCTCCTGAACAAATCGACAGTTGGATAACAACTATGTTTTGAATGTATTGTATACCTTATAATAATACTGTTTCCAACTACAACTAGTGTAATTTAATACTATACTTATGGGATTAGCTTATAAAATCGTATGTGACATATTTATCTTTTCCAAAATAAAAAGTACTACATCACAACTAATTCTCTTTTATTTATTCGTTTTGATTTGGTTAGGTTATGTGAATTTTTGTCAAATGTTGGATAGTAACAATTATGAAGAGATTAGATTCACCCATTTAGACTAGAACTTAAAGTATGTGAAATGATGTAATTATTTGGAATAAATTTCTGGATGACGATTGATAATCTAGCTCGTGTATTTTAAGCGAATATAAAGATGAAGCCTTTTTTACCAACAAATTGTCAATATTTTCTCAAACAAAAAAAAAATAAACGACGAAAAAGACCCATAGATTTGCTAACTTATTTTATTCAAAAGCCTTCTACTTCATTATGTTAATGTACAGTAGAATTTTTTTCTTCGAAAAACGACAAATTCAGAATGCAAAGTAATACAATATACAAATCGGGATAAAGCTTTAAGTATACATAAAGTAGAAAATAAAAATAAAATAATCTGATTGATTTCCCGGCTCTCCTATAATATTCCAACTTCGTCTCTATTGAGATAGTACAAAAGAAGTATTTTGAAAATTGTTAAATTTCGTTTACGCAAATATATCCCTAGATATTCCGTATCAGTTCAATTTTATAGATTTAACACTTTAGTCAATCAACGAATTATGGCTGACCAAAATCATCTATATAAGTTAGTAAACAATTGTTTTGAGTTGTCCTGAGTTGTTTACGTTCCATTTTGTAGAACGAACAATTGGAAGTTCTCAACTATTTCATGAATTTGTCGACAATGTAATGAATGATTAAGGTTGCGTTTCTCGAACAAATATTAAAGTAAAAGTATAGTTAAAATACTTTGATTTCATAAAATTGTTCAAAGCTTTTGGTTGTTTCATTGAAATCGAATGATGTATTTTAACTGTACCATTACCAAAGACCTTATATACTACACTAGTTGCATGTAACACATGAGATCCAACTGTCGATAGCAATAGTATGTATAGTTGAAGAATAAAAATCAAACTATAAACCCATAAATCCAAATTATTGAAAATTTTAAAACATGTTGGTATGTATGTCAAGGTAGGACAGTATGGAGGTCAGTCCTCTTTTCCTTCCCGGAATATGAAAACAGCATGATGGTTCTGTATGTATGTTTGGATATTAAGATCCTATCAAACTATTAAGTCTTCTTACATATTGTGTATAGGCGACTGCCATATAAATTGTATGAAGCGATGTCGTCACTAAATTCAATTTTTATAAAAATTGTTAAAAAAAAATTGAGATGTACAAATACAATGTTAATATTTTTTATAGAAAATTAAATTATCTAGTTGGGGTGTTTCGGCTTTTTTCGATATTTTTAAAAAGTTTGGAAATATAGGCAGTTAAACTCATAAATTTATCATAAAAAAAATATTTTTCTTAATAAAAAATGTTTGAGAAACTCTGGAATTTAAAAAAAAAATTATACCAATTTCAGCGTTCTGGCTTTTATGGTTTCTGAGATATATGGAAAAATAAACCAAAATTTCAAAAGTTGATAACCCCTGACTGAAACAAAAATTCACAAATCTGAGTATAAAAGTTTTGTAGTTCTATAACTATTTATATATTCTGAAAATTTGGGCTCTGTAAATTCAGCGGATCAAAAGTTATAAGGGGGGGACGGACACACGTACACCCACACACACACACACACACACCACACACACACCACACACACACCACACACACACACACACACACACACACACACACACACACAAAACTCACATAAAATGTTCTACTCCGAATTCTGAGTAAATCCATGTATGGGAACATATATGCTGCGAGGCCTCTAGTTGGTGTTATTAGCATACAAAAAGTCCACTACACCATACAAAATTTTCCTTCGTACACGCATCTTGGCAGAGAATTGAATTCTCATGAACGAATCGACAGTTGGATTATTATAAGGTCTTTGACTATTACTGATATTTTTGTTGAAACAACCCAGCCTTAGTGACATAGACTTGAATTTGTCCCCTTTTTATCCTCCTACCACCTTATCATAGGTTTTTTAATATAACATGCTGCAGGCACTCGTAATTGGAGAGTTGACCTTACAAGTTATTTTGTATTTATATGTTTTGTATTTTTTAATATCAATTTCTCTGTGAGTGTTTCTTAAATAAAAAATATAAAAATAAAATGAAACAGACATTATTAACTTTCTTACAATAAATTCGAGAACGTATTTTATTTTTATTTTATTTTACTTCTCGGGCAACTAACAGGTACTATGTCAAATATTAATTTTGTGTTGTTTTATAATTTTATTATAATCAATACTGACAACTAACTCGAGGTTAGCAGGAAGTTAGCCAACATGGTGGTTATCGGTGTTGCCGATTTTAAATATGTACACCATATATCACAAATTTAACATGCACCCAATAACAAGTTGCCACATTCTGGAGACTTACGATATTAATCGTCTCACAGATCCAGACTGAAAACACAATTAAAAACTGTGCCTCCACCGGGAATCGATCCCGGGACATTTGCATCAGCAGTCAGATACCCAACCAACTGAGCCACTAAGGCCGACATGTATGTATGTATGTATGTTTATAATAAATTCGGAAGGAGGATTAGGTGCGAGTGCAGTCAGATATTTTAATAAGGTGTTGAGACATTCCATCGATTGTTCTACGTACCTCTCAATTTCTTCACCTATTTTATTCCTTCACTTCCTACTTTGTCTCCATCTGCGTCTCCGGTTTTTACATTTTTATGTATTTTTTCTAGCATTTAAGTAGTTTTCTAGTGTTTATTCTGTTAATTCTTTATTGTGGACATATTTTGGCATAATTTAAAAATTCATTGCTTATCCTTATATAAGATTATACAGGTGTTATTGTTCCAAATAAATATATACTAATTTGTCAAAAAATATCATTACTCCCATCAGGGAAAAAATCCAATGAATGCGTTTATTATACCTATATGAAATCGTAAAATAATGTCGTTTACAAGCTTTGATTTCAACGTTGGTCCACGTTGATTATTTTATTTTACTGTACAAAAGACAGTACATGTAAATAGTTATTAAAAGGAAATAAACAGAAATATAAAAAGGATTTGTACCTCTTATGTACTTTACCAAATATCAATGGAAGATAGTAAAATAGTGTGATTTACTGTGAGTGCGCGCATAAAAGTAGCAATGTTACTCTTAAGTTTAGATGGGTCGATGGCAGAGCGGTTAGCGTGCTGGGCTAGTAATCCAGTGGTCGCAAGTCTGAATCCTGCCGATTTTGTCCACCTATAGCACAAGCATTTACGCTTAATTTAGGGAATGTAAAAATATGTATACGTACTTGTTTAACAAGGACATATTCATTTAAAAAAAAGTGTGTGTGTGAAATTATAATTATTTCATATGGCATAAATATACATATTACTCTACTCTACTCTACTCTAGTCTAGGCGATATTTATTACTTGTCATTGACAATATATAGAGACTTATTGCATCAATAATTCTTGATGCAAAATGTCAATTTTATTTCGCTATAAGATGTTATTATTGTTTTATCAATTACTCTTTTATTTTGAATTGATGGTATATTGTATGGGACTCTCTTTTAACTTGTATGGGTACTCTTTTTCTATCTCTCTTGTAATCTATTTTTACGTTACTTTGTTGTTTACTGGTTATTTATATATCTTCTTTTTTTTAATTGTTTATTTAATTTTGTTTCTGCATCTATATATTTTGTGTATTGCATATTGTATGGATGTATACATATTTTTAGGCATCTCTTTTTTATATTTAGTTTCATGGCTTATTTTTCAACTGTTTTTATGATTCATTCTTTTTTAATGACACTTTTGAATTTACTTTATACCTAGGTATATAATTTATATATGCTATTTTTGTTTATTTTTGTTTTTGATATTTGTTTCTTAAAAAATGTTTAGATATAATATGCAAAAAATGTTCTGGTAGATATTTCGTACATTTATACATCTCTTTTTGTTTTATTTTATAATATTATTGTACATACATACCATCACGCCATGTCCCTTGAGGGGTAGGCAGAGAGAACCGAACGCCACATTTTCCTATCCTGGCACGCATCCCTCGCTTCGTCCACATTCATGCATCGTCTCATACATGCTCGTCTATTGCTCACACTTCTAACATTTCCGTCTTTCAAAATTTCGTTCACATGGTCGTGCCATCCCTTTCTTAAAAGGCTATTTAGCCGTTGATGAAAATAATAAATAAATAAATAATAAATAAATAAATATTATGAAAAGAAAAATAGCACTAGGCACGTCAAAAGTTAAAATATATATATGATAGGTCACACGCAGGATGCTCGTCACAGGTATACATCCAAGTCATCAAGCCAGGCAGCAGCCGATGCAGTGGCCGTGATAAAATCACTTTCGCCACCATGATATCGTCGTACACTGCATTCGTGGACTATGTGTTGTACGGTTTGATGGGGAGCACCACAGTGACACTCAGGATTCGGTCTCTTATCCCATTTATAGAGAAATTCCCCACATCTGGCATGCTCAGTACGTACTCTATTAAGAGCACACCAGGTGCGCCGAGGGAATCCGAAACCAGCGGGCTGTTGAGTAGGATTCATGCCCCTCCATCTTGCGGGTGCTGAGAGAAGCCAGGTATGTTCCCACTCTTCATTGCAATTAATTAATTGTGTGTGAAAGAGAGATGTACATAGAGTATTAGTGAGTGGGACTGTGTGAGAGCGTTGTGTGTGCGTGTGAAGAAGAAAATATTGCTGAGGGTGATTAGAAAAAAAGTAATTAAGTGTTGTTTGTTGTTATAATGTCACAATGTTAGATATAAGTTTGTTTTTGAATGTCATCTGTGAGTCAAAAAATATGTCAAAGTCTGCATTTATTTCATAAGTGTTGAATAAGTTTATTATTCTGTTAATTGAAGCGTTTTTTACAAAAACTTGGAGAAGAAAAGTGATTTACGTCACGTAGATTTGTGGTAGCTTTGGTTTACGCTCAAAAATCCTCTTAGAAATTCCTTAATTAAAAAGTAACGCGATACTGTCGGAAATATATTTGTAAGTAAGCGTGCAAGTATGTATGTATTGGAACCTATAGCAGTTTTCTGATTAACTCATTAGCGGAAAGCGGCATAGAAATGTTTTATTCATAATACAGAAGGTACCTCGCCTAGCTCGAGGCGAGGTGCTACGTTCTTCACACACTTCCGAGATATTCTGTGATAGGTTTTTGCTGCAAAACTGAAGATGTGATAATTAGGTATCTCTGTTTTTTTCTAAAACATGGGATAGAACGAAATTTGTATAAAATATTTTGCAAATCTCTTATAAATCGCAGACCGCTTAAGCACACCAGAGTAAGTAACGAACGAAACAAGTAGCTTTGTTCATTTCAAGATTATCTAGTTTTGTAAATTTTATGACACAATGTACCTACATATGTAGTTTTGTACATTTAATGAAACAATGTACCTAGTTTTTTACATTTTATGAAACAAAGTACTAGTTTTGTAAGTGCGTTTTACGAAACAAGTTGTTTTGAGACTTGTTTTGAGCCTAATCAGTCGAAACGGAACCGAAATCAATGATTTGATTGAATTTAGCTTTTTTGTGTTCTCTTCATTTTGTTTCTGGACGAAAGGAGTTGGTTAGTTTGCTTGACTGGCAATCCAGTGAATCCGGATTCTATTAGTTACTTTAAAGCTGTTTTTCTCGAACAAAGATTAAAGTAAAAGTTGAGTAAAAATACTTTGATTTCATAAAAATGTTCAAAGATGTTGGTTGTTTCATTCATATCTAATGATGTACGACGACGCATTTTGATTAATTTTATGAAATCAAAGTATTTTATCTATACTATTACTGATACTTTTGTTGAAACAACCCAGTCTAAGTAATATTTCAAGTAGAGCAACGAGCTATATTATTTTTATAAAATTTTCTGAAATTACACGTACTTGAGTTGAAACGAAGTTTAAATAAATATGCATATGTAGTTAGATGTGTGTAGTTTCTTTAATATAGATATTGGACATATTGGTCCATAGTATTCGCAATATTCTTCGCCAACTACACATTTCGAAGGAATTAATAATCTTTGTCTCTCAGTACCTAATGTATATTTTTATTTCATTAGCATTTATAAGATAATATTTTGTGTATAAGTTATATTTTTTGTTCATTTTGACGTAGGAATATTCATTTTCAAGCAAATCTTCTTTCTCTGGAATATAAACACTGTTCAAGTGGAAGAAATTGCTATTCGGCAATAAACACGGAATTTAAGAAAGTGATTATTAAAAAAAAATATTTTTAATAACCCTAGAAAATTCGACCAAGCGCGAAACTCTAATAAGTTATGTAAATATTGAGAAGAAATTGACAAGTTTAACTCCTGGAATAAACATATCGGTGATGGGTATCAGAAAAAGAGTTTTTATCGTGTTACGTTCGTCAAAGTTATAATTTGATAGGCGTGATGATACAATTTGGTCTTCCAATCTTCTAGGAAGGGAGAGAAAACTTCGTAAAACTCCGTAATCTTTGTCGCTTGTATGTGTAGTATCATTTATATATCACACCAATCACAACTTGGCAAATAAAAGTTTAGATCGACACAACAATCTTTCCAACTTTATTTCACGAAGACCAACAATTTTTTTTTCGATCATTTTCATCTCATCTTCTACATCATCGACTGCGGAAATAAGTAAGTATGGAATAAGAAACGTTAAATAGAAAAATTTATTGCAGTTACAAAATAAGAGATAAATGGAGAGGAAAAATAGATTTAATATGAATGTGCATTCTTACTCAATTTCTTATAACATATATTATGACGCTTTCAAATGTTAAAATTATAAATAATGCTTTCATCAACCTAATGAGTGTTTTTTTGCGAATATTCTGGACACAATGAAATAAATGAGGACACAAGGAAAGCAAGATGAAGATCGATCTAATTAATAGAATGAAATTTAACACTTGGGAATAATGAATAAAAAACACTTGATGAAGTAAATATACAATGCGGACAGGAATGGAATGAGAGGTGTGGCCGTTCAAGGAATTGATGGCACGATCATGTGAATGATATTTTAAAAGAAGGAAATGTAAAAAGCGTGAACAACAGACGGACATGTATAAGACGATGCAAGAATGTTAATGAGACTATGGATGCGTGTCAACACATAAAAGTGGCGTTCGGTTCTTAATGCCTACCCCGCGAAGGATATGGGTGATGGTATGCATGTAATAATATTCTATTAAGAATTATTGGTTCATAAACTAAATTTATAACAGAGACGAGAGAAGATGTTGTAGTGTTCTAACGTATTGTCGTAGTCAATATGCCATCTTTTTTCAAAAACATGTAAAAATTATAATAGAACTGTGAAGGAACGACCAGATATATCATTTCATGCTGCATATTTGTTCGATAACTAATAGATTTATATGGATTTGTCGATAGTAATTTATATTTTGAGTACCTAAACAAGAGAGTAGTAGTCAAATTCGCTTATAGGTATGCAGAGATATTCTGTTGTATTCGCTTTTTTACACAGCTTTAATATAAGTTCGTCTCTTTCACAGTCATTATTTGGTGTGAGAGATCATTTTTATATGATTTCACTAGAGTAAAAGAGAAAATAAGTCTGCAGTGTGTGTCTATTATTGTATGATCTCATTCTCTTACAGTGTATTCTGTCGTGTGCGCTCTTTCTTGGTGATATTGTAAGAATTCGCTAAAATGTACCATTTTTGTAGAGCGTTTTACTCTCATATTATAACGTGTCTACATATATTTAAAATGTCATTGTTTCCATTCGCAAAGTCGAATGTAGATTTTGTGGATTTTGAATTAGAAAAAAATATTCGAGTTTGGTTTCGAACAAAAGACCAACGAGATACATAAATTTCATCTTAGCGAGTTGTCTCGAACTTAGCCAACTCTGTGGACAAAAAATATAATTAACGCAGACGGTAATTTACACATCCCCTCGCTGTGAATCTCGTGTTGTTTCTGAAACACAATAGGGTTTGTTCACACCCTGGAACCAGCCATTAAGTCCCCAGACTATAAGTGGAAACCGACCTTCCCTTTGTACGTAATCTAGAATGGTGTAAGATACTACTCCCTAATTTGACCCTACCCTATAATAATCGTCTCTTATATACCGCAGCATCACACACTGATGGAAACAATCCAATTTGATATGTAAGAAACGCAAGAAATCAATCTTATGTATTTCAAGCTGATTTTAAACGGGGTCATAGTTTATATGACCGATATTATTTTAGTCATAAGTGTATGGCTAAGCAATTCCATCACAAAAACTATTGCATTGTCATGGAATTCATCTTCTTGTGTCATATCAGGTCTCCCCGACGTTGACGACCACTATAGAGAAAACCTCCCTGTCCTGTGCAGTACGAAACAGCTCCTCAACAGTTCTAATACCGATCCACTGAAAGCTGCCTTCTTCCGACCCCTCTACGACCTTCAATCTTCCCCTTCATGACGAGCTAAAGGATGGCATACTTTTCACCTCTCAGAATATGACCGAAGTACCTTGGTGAATAATTCTCTGTTGGTGTTGGCTCTAGGTAGTACTTCAGTGTTACTGACCATGTCAGTCCACGATATTCTTAGCATTCTGCGGTGGATCCACATTTCAAATGCTTCAAGGCAGTTTATAATATTAATTATGGAATTCACAACCTTATTAATTTAGGGATCCTCAAAGAAGTGATCAGGAACGATGGAAATTGTTCACTTTTTAATGTCTGTTTACAAATGTGACGTGTCTTTAATCAGAAAGAAGCGAACAAGCTGTCTAGAAATATTTTTACGCTATACCAATTTTCCACTCTTTCCTAGTGTCATTGTTTCGGGTGTCCTGTAAGAGCCGGGTAATCGAAAATGCATAAGTATACTTATACAAATTCAATTTGCCAAATCCATAATTTTCTGTTTTTCTCCTCAACTTGGCTTAAAAGTTTATCTAGCGTTTGGCAGGGAACTTAAATAATGTTTAAAATAATAACCTGGTCCGGCCACCTATTGCACTTGTATTATCGGCAACATTGCTGAATAACGTTTACGACTTGTGAAACGTTTATGGTTCGTGTGTTGACACCTTTAGCTAGATACCTAAGTTCCTTAAGGGTATTAATAATTATTATCTTAGACCATGGCATTATAATCTATAGGTTAAATGCAGCTTAGAATACCCATATCTGCCTGCTTATAATAATATTATTATGCTAGCATCTGGTGTCATAATATGCTGACAGTAACAGTAGGATATAACAATCGGCGTTTCCCTATTTGCGGTAGGCATAGAGAATCAATCGCCAGACTTTTCTTTTTTGCTCAAGTAACTGTATAGTGTAAAAATATGCCCTTGTTCAATAAACAAGAATTTATATATCAAAATAAACACATAACGAATCGTCTCCAGTCATCTCTGCTTTCCGCAGCACGCACCGCTGAACATAGGTTATCTCATTTATCTGGTCACACCATCGCGCAAAAAATCGGCCTCTACTTATTTTACCTGGAACAATTCCTGTGGCAATACTTTTATCTTGGTTCTCTCCTGGCAATGTGACCAAAGAAGACAATCTTTTGTTTTGAGCTCCTTAAGACCGAGTCACTCATTCTTCTTGCAGTTCATGGAATCTTCAACATGCGGTGCTAACACCACATTTCAAATGCGTTAATCCTGTGATTATCCTGTGACCAGTATGCCACACTAATTACAGATACTTTGCACCTTTGTTTAGAATTCAGCGAGATTACAATACACATTTCAAACACACGGACATTTTTCACGACACATTACTGCATTATCAAAAACAGATAAAGATGTTCTTAAACCCTAACACACAATCCAACAATCCCCTCCTCAATCACTAATGATCCCGGTCCTCCTTGTCATCCTAAAACATATTATGTACCTACTTGTTTTTTTCTTATATTATTGTACTTTTATATTATTATTATTTTTTATGTATCTTTTCTCTCTTTTTTTTTAAATTGATGTTACTTGTTGTATAATTTTTTTTTCATAACTAAGTATGTAACCAAACATTATACATTCACAAATGTAAATAGAAGAAAGCATTTTTGGCTATGTTAACATTTAAAAACTGAATTGTAAATGATATAATTAACAGCTGTAGCTTTCTGAGAGTAAATAAATAAATAAATAAATAAATGATCACGGGACTACATTGTCCAGATTTTTAGCTGCATTTAGATATATTGGGAAGATGAGATGGTTACGCAAAGTTGGGTACACACGCATATACACACACACACACACACACACACACACACACACACACACACACACACACACCTTTCCTATCCTATCCTAGTTTACCTCGGCCTAAAAACAACCTACCTACATACCTGCCAGCTATATGCAAAAAAGTATTGTTGCATATAAATTTTCTCATTATATCAACTGTCATCTTGACTAACACACCGCACCGCACCGCTCTTAAAATTATATCTTCAAAATCCGCTGAAATTAATTAACTTGTGAATTACTAGTGAAGTGTCAAAGTTTTCATACGCTGTGAATGTGGTGAAAAGATTATTCAGAACCAGCACAATAAATATCGAGGCAAGGTAACTCCCTATACCTTTATCTTTTCCACCATATTCCTTGGTCCTTCGTCCCGTATATCTTGTATTTTCCCGCATTCCTTGTTCCTCTGTCCCGCATATCTTGAATTTTCACGCATTACTTATCAAATTTATACATTTTTATACAAAATTAACATTATACATACGCTATTTACATTACATATTTCATACATACCCGCATTGATTGTAGTACCTAAGTACTTAATCAAATTCTTGTTTCATTAATTTTATTGTTGTTTAATCAATAATGGCTTCTTTAAAAATATTGGAAGCTAAACGGCTAAGTTTATTTGCAATTATTCAGAAAGCTTATGACTTGTCGAAATCATTAAATACCGCTGAAGAAAAAACTAATTTTCTTATCCGCATACAATCGATAGATAAAATTCGTTCTGAATTTTGTCAAGTTGTAGAAGAATTAAATTTGGGAAAAATAGCTGTAAATCCAGAATATGTTCCATCTTTTCAATCTATTGAAGCCCTTGACGAATTATACTGTAACATCAAGCATATTGAACAATCTTTAAAAACTAAAGTTGACTATGTTCCTCCAATTATTAAATCATTTGAAAAAGACTCTCAAAGAACACACAAATTGCCAATATTGGAACTTGTTAGTTTTAATGGTGATCCAACGAAATGGCCATTATTTTATCAAAATTTCAAAGATCTAATACACGACAATATTAATTTGTCGAATGGTGAAAAAATACAATATTTAGTGTCAAAATTGACAGGTACCGCTTTAAGTGTTATTTCTGGGATACTTCCTGTCGCATCTAATTATGATATTATATGGGATAGGCTTGTTGATCGATTCCAGGATTCACGAATTTTAGCTACGCATTATTTAGAAAAAATAATCAATTTTAAACCCTTAACACAATCAAGTTCAAAGAATTTGGATTATTTCATAGAAAATTTTTGCTCTTCATTTGAAGCTTTAAAATTATTAGATATTTCTGATTTAACTGATTTCATCATAACGCACATTGCTCTTCTTAAGTTAGATAGAGAGACGTTAAATTTATTTGAGCAACATATTAGAAATGAAAAAATTCCAAACTTTAAATTATTACAATCTTTTCTGAGAGAGCAAAGCAAAATTCTCTCTAGAACGCAGGTTATATTCCACAAAAGTGCACCAAATGATCGACGAAAAAATAATAATAATTCACATTCATTTGTTATAAATAATACGCCAATGGATATCACAAAATGTTTTTTGTGTGAATGTAATAAACATCCATTGTATTCATGTAAAAAATTCTTACAGTTGGATGTATTCACAAGATTCAAAATAATCAACAAAAGATCACTATGTAAAAATTGTTTTGGTACTCATTTAACAAAAAATTGTAAATCGGAAAAAAATTGCTTTTATTGTAATAAAAGGCATCATTCATTGATTCATTTTCCTTCTTCACCAACATGTGATGATGAAGATAATCAAAATAAAGATAATTATCATTCAAAACAGGTTCCTAGCGCAGCTGATATTGTTAAAAACGATGATAATATTACCTCATTCGTCAATTCTGACCGCAATACGAGCACTTCGGTGAATAATATCGGTCGACGACATTTGGATCAACCATATGAACCTAAATGTCAAATCGACAATTGTTTGTTGATCCATAATGTAAACTGTTATCATGTAATACCAACCGCTATAGTATATATTAATGGAATTAAAAAAAATACCATCCGCACATTAATAGATACAGGATCAAATGCAAATTTTATAACGGAAAAGATATGTAAAAAATTTAATATAAACATTACGTACGAAAATGCTTTTGTGTACGGTATTGGGTCTGCTGTAAAACCAATATTAGGATATGCTATATTTACAATTTATTCAAGATATGATACAAGATTCTTTTACGATATTAAGGCTTCGGTTGTCGAAACTATTACTAATGATTTGCCTACGTCAGCCTTAGAAATGACAGATTGTTTTAAGAATTTGCCGCTAGCGGATAATAATTTTAATCTTCCTGCTAGTATCGATTGCATAATCGGAGCTGGTTTATTCCCGCATTTACTTTTACCTGGGAAATTAACGCACAAAGAAACTCGTATGATCGCCTTACAGACTACTCTTGGTTATTTGATCATGGGCGAAACGCAAATAGATAACTTCTCATCATGTCAATTTCAACGCACGTTACACGCAATTGATGATTCTAATTCAAAAAATAAGTTAGATGAAATGATTCAAAACTTTTGGAAACTAGAATCTGTACCATCACGTCAGTATTTAAGTCCTGACGAGCAACTTTGTGAACAAATTTTTGAGAAAACAGTCTTGCGAGACAACGAGGGTAGATATACTGTATCATTACCTTTTCGTGAAAGTCCCACAGTTTTGGGTCATTCAATAAAAAACGCTAAACATAGGTTGCTTTCATTGGAAAAGAAGTTGCAATCAAATTTAGATTTACAATATGGTTATAATGCCACTATTCAAGAATACATTGACAAAGGTTTTTTGAAAAAAGTTACAGATACACAAACTTCAGATTGTGTTTATTATATACCACATAGAGCTGTATATCGGCCTGATAAAGATACTACTAAAATTAGAATAGTTTTAGACGCCAGTTGCAAAACTTCCTCTGGAAAAAGTCTCAATGATATATTGCATTGTGGACCTAATTTGCAAACAAATATTTTTGATTTACTTATAAATCTACGCCTGTACTCGGTAGTTATTTCTGCTGACATAGAAAAAATGTATTTTCAATTGAAAATGAATCCAGATCATAAACGTTTTCAAAGGATACTTTTTAGATTTAATAACTCAGATCCTATTGACATTTATGAATTTCAACGCGTTTCTTTTGGGCTTAAATGTTCCCCTTATTTAGCAATGAAAGTCATTCGCAAACTCTTAACAGATGAAGGCGATAAACTGCCTGAAACCACACAACTTGCTATGAAATATTTTTATATGGATGATTTTCTTTATTCAGTCAATTCACCTGAGGAAGCTTTACAAATTTATTCTCATTTAGTTCACTTATTTTCCTCTGGAGGTTTCTGTCTAAATAAGTGGATTTCCAACTCTGTACAATTTTTAAAGCACATTCCAGATAATCTACGTGTTAACCAACACATTACTTTTAATTCAGATTTTGACGATAAAACCAAAATTATAGGTTTGTCTTGGAGTCCCACCTCTGATTGTTTCACTTTTAAAATCAAACCTTTCTCTTTAGATACGTTAGTATGTACGAAAAGATTAATTCTTTCTAATATGGCATCATTATATGATCCTCTAGGTCTCCTTGCTCCAGTTATCATCGGTTTGAAACTTCTAGTGCAAGAGTGTTGGAAAAGAGAATTGTCTTGGGATGAACGGGTTCCTGAGGATATAAATAAGATTTGGTTGAAATTTCAGAGTGAACTCGAAAACTTATCAAATATAAATATACCAAGACATATAGGTATAGTAAATGATTCATTCATCAATTTGCTTGGTTTCTCAGATGCTAGTGAACGTGCCTATGGGGCGGTTATATATATCCGCATTGGATCACTTGAATCTAACGCCTCAAATGTATCACTACTATGTGCCAAGTCAAAAGTATCCCCACTTAAAAAGGTATCTTTAGCACGTTTAGAGTTATGTGCCGCACACCTTCTTGCATTATTAATGAAATCTGTTCTCTCAACTATTGAGATTAGATGTAAGATTGACAAAATGTTTGCATTTTCGGATTCAACTATTGTACTTTCATGGATACATTCCTCACCGCATAGATGGCAAACCTTCGTTGCCAATCGCACCGCAATTATTCAAGAAATTATTTCTGAAGAAAATTGGTTTCATGTTCCTGGAACTGAAAATCCAAGCGATATTGTATCCCGCTCCGTTACTCCTAATGAATTTTTGAAAACCTCTTATTGGTTTAATGGTCCAGCCTGGATCTCATTGCCACAGAGTCAATGGCCTGTGACTAATTTTAAAAAGGAAAATGCCTATCAGAGTATACCTGAATCTAAAACTGTTGCTCTCATACAAATTAAGACTCAATCTGAGCCTCACTTTATTTATTTAATCGCTAACAGGATCTCTAAATGGAGTAAATTATTAAACATACTTGTTTACGTTCTTCGTTTTACAAGATAACTTAATACGTCTGGAATGATTACGGTCTCAGACTTAGAAACTGCTGAAAATCATGTAATTAAATGCATTCAGAATAACCATTTTTCTCAAGATATACATTCTCTTGAACAGAATAAATTGAGTAGTCCTGTATTACGCAAACTTTTACCATTTTTAAATAATAATATCCTTAGAGTTGGTGGTCGAATTCAAAATTCATCATCAATGTATGAAACGAAACATCCAATTTTATTGCCTTCTAAAGATCGTATTGTTCAGTTACTTATTGAATATTATCATTATTTACATTATCATACAGGCCCTGCATTATTGTTAGCATTATTACGACAGAAGTACTGGATTTTATCTGGTCGTAGTTTGGTTCGTAAGATTGTTCATTCTTGCAACATTTGTTTTAAAAACAAACCAAAAGGAACCTTCCCGTTAATGGGCAATTTACCCGATTTTCGAGTAAATGAAATAAAATGTTTCGCAAAATGTGGAGTAGATTACATGGGTCCAGTGTTTGTAACTCTGGCAAAGAGAAGAGGCATTAAAAAGCAAAAGGCATATGTTTGTTTATTTGTTTGCCTAGCAACAAAAGCTTTACATATAGAATTAGTTTCAGATCTCTCATCTGAAATGTTCTTAGCTGCATTTAAACGTTTTATAGCCAGAAGAGGACCTGTCACTCTCATTGTAAGTGACGGTGGAAGAAATTTTGTTGGAGCTCGTAAAATTTTAAATGAATTATATAAGTTTGTTTGTTCCGATGAATATAATAAAGCAATACTTCATGAATTGACGCCTAGAAAAATAGAATTTCGAATAAATCCTCCGTATTCTCCTCATATGGGTGGTATATGGGAAAGCAATATTAAGTGTATTAAAACACATTTATTTAAAGTCATAGGCTCACAAGTATTAACTTACGAGGAAATGAATACCGTATTGATTCAAATAGAGGCTTTATTGAACTCTAGACCGCTTTGTGTATTAAGCAATGATCCTTTAGATCCTGCCGCATTAACCCCTGCGCATTTTTTAAATTTAACTCCGCTAAATTACCTACCCGCTTACAACGTTGATGATATTTCAATAACCCGCATTCAACGATATGAGTTGATCGATAAATTAGTACAGTCATTTTGGAAACGATGGCATGTAGAATATCTCACCTCTTTACAAATGCGTGAAAAGTGGAATACGTACACAAAACCCATTACACCTGGCCAAATAGTTATTATTAGAGAGGAAAATCTCCCTAAATTATCTTGGCCACTTGGCATAGTCAAGGAAATATATCCGGGAAAAGACAACGTCATTCGAGTTGTAAAAGTTCGAACCCGGAATGGTACATATTTAAGACCAGCTATTCGATTATGTCCGTTACCTTCCCAATAATCAAAATGTTTTTAATTTAATATTTCTTTTTATTTTTTAAGTTAGTTTACGTTTATTTGAATTTTTCACGCTATTGTTTAAATTTGTATTCTTCTTTTACCATCCGGTGAGTCATATGTTTTTTGAATTTTTTGTTGGAGTAATACTCCAAGGCCGGGAGTTATGGTTACGCAAAGTTGGGTACACACGCATATACACACACACACACACACACACACACACACACACACACACACACACACACACACACACACACACACACACACACACACACACACCTTTCCTATCCTATCCTAGTTTACCTCGGCCTAAAAACAACCTACCTACATACCTGCCAGCTATATGCAAAAAAGTATTGTTGCATATAAATTTTCTCATTATATCAACTGTCATCTTGACTAACATACCGCACCGCTCTTAAAATTATATCTTCAAAATCCGCTGAAATTAATTAACTTGTGAATTACTAGTGAAGTGTCAAAGTTTTCATACGCTGTGAATGTGGTGAAAAGATTATTCAGAACCAGCACAATAAATATCGAGGCAAGGTAACTCCCTATACCTTTATCTTTTCCACCATGAGATTTCTTATGATTTTTATTGTTGTGGAGTTGGAAATACCTCGACCTTTCCAGATGTTCAGACGAGTTAAAGCATTTTTAGGTGTGGCTATACATCTTTTTATCAAGGAAATCAAAAATTCTGATATACAAAACTCTTCTCAGACTTGTGTATGGAGCTGAATGCTGGATCTTAACAAAAAGAGACCAAAATAGCCTCTTGATATTTTAACGAAAAATCATGAGAAATATTTTTGGCTCAGTAAAAGATGAAAAAAAAAAGACTTTGGATGTTACGATATAATCATGAACTACAGGTAGTTTATGACGAACCCAACATTATACGATTCATAAATGTACGTAGGCTGCAGTGGTTGGGGTATGTCTACTAATCCAGAGGGTAGAAGAAGTAGAGCCAGGCCCAAGGTAAGATGGCTGGATAACACAAAAGATGACATAGGGCGATCAGAATTGCAAATTGAAGGATATTGGAGGAGGATAGGAACGACTGGAGAAGGATTCTGGAGGAAGCCAAGGCCCGTACAGGGTTGTAGAGCCAATGATGATGATAATTCATCTTTGTATGTCCTTATAACACCGTCGATTACATTGTTTTTATTTGAAAATAGCTAAATTAGATTTCAAACAATCGGTGTTTCATGTATTTGTTTTCTATTTGAAATTTTATTACGAGTTCTTCGAATGTTTCACAAATTCAATTTCACCACTCAACATTTGACATTTCAATGCTTGGATGGTGAAAAATAATAAAACCAACTGTGAATTTACACTAGTCTATAATAATGGTATTTGGTGCGACCTTTAACTTCTTTTCTTTTTTTTTGTTGTCGTAATCGTTTATTCATTTTCCTTTTGTGGCGAAAATTGTTTCCTGAAGATTTTATTTTCATTTCGTTTTTCACCCTTTTACACACCACATCAAAACGTGTCATTCTTTTCCCCCAAAATATCACGATTATTATTTTCCCAAACCTCGCGTGTCGGGGAGTCTTTACCGTGTAAAGTTATTTGACATCTTTGCACGCGATACTTCGGTTTTGAACATGATGGTTGGGTAATCAAAATCGGGGATGATTGAAAAACTTCGCCTTGGCCCTCTGTTATGTTTTCTTTGTTTAGCGAGGCTTGAAGTTTATATTCGTTTACTGAAGGGATCATAGTATTTAAGCCGTCGTGGACTAAACTATTCTAAAACTGTCAACTATCCCCTTAGATTATAGTTTCAAGTTGAACTTTGGTTAAATTTAAGTTACATCTTGAGGCTTTGCCAAGTTTGTATAATAATATTTGATATGACATAGTATTAAGGGTCACTTTCGCATAAATTCCTTTCTCAAATTCTTGACAGTTTAACGTTGGTAACTCGAGTTTTTATTACAAAAATAGTTTGAAATTTTTGCGTTATATTGCTCGTCGTTATAATTCTAATATATTTCTTCCCAATTTTCTAAGCGATTGAAAAATAATTATCACACATTTAGATTACCTTTGATATTATGTAGACATTTCTAAAGTAACTAAAGACTTCTTATCACTAAATCTCTCGAAATTATCACAGATTTTGCAATATGCCAACAGTTTAACGCATGACCATCGTAACGTCATGAATTAATTCCAACCACCGCTTTATATCATTGTTTGGATCGTATTTGATTTAATTATATGGAGATTTTCCTTTTATTGATTTTCAATTTATGATTTTTCGTTTTTTTCTGTTTTCATCATATAATATATCTTATTTTAGTTGATTAATGATATTCGCTGAAGTGTTCTCAATTATAAGATAAAAATCTCATCAAATAATACACTTGATATAAATATACGTTAATTAATTCGAAGTGACTACAATTTAGTACTTTTATTAAGTGCCACTGAATTAAGTCTTCAAATGATTATGATAAGTTTTTCTTTATTTACTCATCCTGCTTAATATAATTTAATACAATATTCGCTGTTGTGAATTAATTTTTGAAAACAGGTACAGGAGAGTGAAATATAACGTTTTCTTTTTCGTAAACTAATGTCTCGAATGTTTTGACTGAAAATATGTTTTATAAGGTCTTTTAATGAAATATTATTTTCCCATCAAAAATTAATTTATCTTTTTTTTAACGTGTTCGTATGTGTAATTTGTCGAAAATTCTCAAAACAATTCCAAAGTTTTTATCATTTAACTATAGAGGTAAACGACATGGGTTAAACTAACTTCTTTGCTTCCGACCAATCATATTTATTTATTTACCTTTTATCACACCACCATATTACAATAAGTAGATTACTGCTGCCCAACTAGGAAATCCTGTTCTAGGGCTAGCAGTTTGAAATTTTTATTGACACTTATATGCAATTATGAACCAGGTGATTTTTCCCGTTCCACATTAAGTAGGTACACAATTTCATCTTTCTGCACTCACAATCATTACATCAACAAATATATGAGCTCACACAAAACAGATCAACTAATGTCCTAATATCCGCCATAATACCTGTCATAAATCCAATCTCTGACGCGATTTTTATTTCAGAACCATAGAAAGTGACTATTTATACATATATGTATGTTGGTGTTATTAATATGAATCACGTGGTTCCCAAATCAAATCAAATATTTTTATGTGTTACTCAAAGAGCATCGGAAACACAATACGTCATAGTTACAAATGTTGTTAATCATTTTAATGTTGAATTATTTAAGTAGTTATTGTTAAATACTAAGTATTTGTCTTAGTTCTGTCCTCCTAATATGTACTAAGATTCTTAGTACTTTTATTCACATTGCAAAATAAGGAAATTAAAATTATTAAATCTTTCTTACGATCTTAGTATATTATATTTTTTGTTAATAAACTTGATGAATTCAAACGGTTCATCTAGTTTATTAACAAAAATAATTCGATTATTAAAGTGTCATGTACAGAATCTATTAAGTTTGCTACAATTTTAACTTTTGATATTTTTCACCAAGTTCTTTATATTTTCCGCTGTTGACATAATTATTTTCGTGTAACACTTTAAGGCTTTCCTCAAAAGACAATGCTGACTTTGTACTACGACGTCAACTAAATGTTGGCATTTTATTAATTAAAATCAAATTTTCCTCATTTAATTTTGTATTTTCTTGTACATATTTCAGTAATTTCTATTAATCCTTCTACAGTTGATTGATTGTTTTTATTTTATTTATTTATTTTTGTTTCAGGTAAGTTACCTCGGCTTTAAATCTGAAAATGGAAAATTCGGTGTTCGTTTGTCAGCGTACGAGTAATAACATGACATGTGGTCCAATGGTATGTTTATTTTTTATAACGTATATTTTTATAATTATTTTTTTCACAGCATGCACAAAACCGGATTTTTTGCCCAAGCAACGTAAAGCCACGAGTTATTATTAAAAATTAGCTTAGAAGATAACATTAAAATCAATGTAAGGAGGGATTTGTTTAAAACTCTTGTCTGGAGTATGCTGCTATATGCTATCAGGCGAAGAGAGTCTGGACGTCTGGCTGCCTTCGAAATGTTGTACTACAGGCACATGACAAGGATCCATTGATTATCGAGGGAGATCGCGATCCACTTCCACGCCGGCGACGCTATAGAGCCCATTGGCCCTGTTCGCCACCGGACGCAACCGCAACATCGGACAAACACAAAATATCCACCATCCATCGGGTTCAACCACTGCCCCCGAGAATCCAACCACACACGTCAGGGCCTCCGATTGGTCTCGAAATCGGCCGCTAAGAACACTCCGTTTCAAGTCGGAGGGGCTTGTAACCCGACCCCTCGGTCCTCGTGTTGGCGTCCGAAGGTTCCGCGGGCTAACACCGGGGGCATCCGACGCAATCATCACCTGTCAGATTTGACGTCTAGTTGTCAACACAGGATGTCTGACCCGACGTCTGCGCCGGCGGTGTGCCCGAACCACACAACAACATTCGCCACAGTTTGACGAGTAACTGCCGAGCGAGACTAGAGGCGTCCGTCCTGCTCTTCTCTAAGTACAGAATTGACGAGGGCACAACAGCGTCGGCCGCCCACCCCCGCCTTTACTGCCTAGGCCCTTAGAGCCGCAACCTAGGCCCACTCCATTGAATAAACCACATTCCCAACAACGTGGCATTGAGCAGAGTAGGAAAAACAGGACAACTCCCAAAGACCCAACAATGATCCAAATAGATAAGCCATAACATCAGGGAGGCAAGTCTGGTCAATCGTCGAAATCAAAACCCTCATGATTACCCATGATATGGGTAAGCATGGATGGTTTTGATTTCGTCGGTTGACCAGACATGCCCCCCAGGCATCCGAGTGTGCTTGTTACTATTGCCGAAGGAATGATGAAAAGTAGGAACTAAAGAGATCACCCTAGAGAAAGTTATACGGACCAGGGGGCAAGTCTGGACAACCGGCAGAATCAAAACCATCCATGTTTACCCATACCATGGATATAATTATCTAATGGAGCTCTATAAAACCATAAGACGTTATACAACTCCATAAGATAATTATATCCATGATATGGGTAAACATGGATGTTTTGATTCCACCTGTTGACCAGAATTGCTCCCCAGATTATCTGATATGCGCTGTATCAACAAAGAAGAAAAAATACAACAATAATCAAACTGATTAGAGCAATACGTTAATTTCATTTTCAATTTTCAAAAACAATACGTTATTGTTTGAAATATTCGGTTATTTTGTTATAAAGATAAAATGTGGCTTAATCACTCAGTTGATTCTCAAACAAAATTATTTCAATAGTCTTCTCTGTGCTCCACTAATGGTGATTCGCTTCGCAGTCCAAGTTTCTAGAAAATGCCGGCTCGACTCATCTCCATGACAAATTTAAATTATAAAACTTTTCGACGTGGAAAATTTGCTTTCAACGAATCCGTTTTTAAATGAAAATTCATGACTTTTTATAGAAGTTTTATAACAGCATCATTGAAATTATTGTTATTTCAGTCCCTTACAATGTGGAAATATGAAAGTCTACTTTTGAATTGTTCTCTATCTGATTTGATCGCGTTTTTTACGGTCACCTAGTCACCAATGCAAATGATTTTAGGTGTATTTTTGGAGAAAACAAATGAATATAAATATGATTTTAGATTAATAATACATTTATGTTTTACGCGTCAAATATTGGTTCTCTCTGTTGTTTTCGTGATTCATTACTTGATTGTTTTATTTCAATCAAATTTATTTTTAATTTTCTTTGGAGATTTACAAAAGTATTCCTGTCCAATGTATTTTCAGTGTATATACACATAGGTTAAGTTATAAGTATTGCGGACCTATTTAGAGGTCTCATACTTAATTTCAAACTATATGAATTTTTCATCATTCGCTACTTTAATAATATATTTAATACATTTGTGACTCCTAGTTTTCACTCCTCTGTTAAAATACTTTATATAAATATTTCATGGAACTCACTCAATGTTAATGTTAGGCGCCGTCATCAAAAAGTAATTTGATGTAGGTAAAGAAATATTTTGCAACATATGACTTTTTTAGTCATAATATGTGTTGTGTTAGATGTAATAAAATTATTTTATACTTTTTAGTGCGTTTTTCCTTTAATATTTTTGTTATTATTATTATATTTTCGGAGTAGGTTTTTTTTAAATTACTTTTTTTCCCTTAATGTTGATGAATGTATATTTGATAGTGGTACCTACATATGTGACTGACGATTTCCAAATTTCAAATAGATCTTAACCTATAACCTCAAAACTACCACTAAAACATTGTAAACACTCTTTATAACAATTTAAATATCTGCCTATGACCGCTCCTACTTGCAAGCGGATCATTCAACGAGTGATTGAGTGTAGTCACCAACCTCAGTCTTGAGTTCAAGGAAGAAGATGAAATAACGTACCTTTCGAACTCAAAAATTGAAATCGGTTGACGTCGTAAAGAATTAATCACCCACATAATCGTTATCTATTCTGTAAGACGTGTGTGTCGTATAGATTACTCGATGAAACTGAGAAATGATTAAAATAGTTGTTATCGCTGAAATGCGAATTTAAGAGTGTGGTGATTTTTTATGGGTCCCATAATCAGATCTTGACCAAATTGAAAAGAGACCAATAGGATGATACCCCTTTCTAATTAAATCATAATTATTGAAAATCGGACGTGGTAAAAATTATCGCAGACATACTTGAAAAAATCACGTCGTATTGAAAACCTTTCTATTTTTGGAGTCGGCTGAAAATCAAACAAACTTTTGTTATCTATTTCGGAGTTAGCTCCAAAATACCGAGTTGTTTGCACATTGTACCTACTGCATATTATAAAAGTTTGCAATGGTTTGTTAAATACAACATGTTGTACAATAGGTCTTTCTAGACTTTTAGAAAACCTGTTGATATCCTTTGTACCTTCAAAATATGGTTGTGTTATATATAGCGGCACAAGTCGTATGATTTCATTGTTCTAGACTTTAACAACCAAACTTGCCTTAATATTATTTTGTAACGAAGTACGCGGCAAGAATGAATAATTCCCGTCAAATTATTCCGCGTACTAAATTACAGGTAATTTTATTTATTTGATACGGTAAAGTCTTTACGCATAGAATATCTATTAAGGGAAGTTAGATTGAATAAAATGGAGTAATAATATTAAGAATCATTAGGTAGCAGGAATCAGTTAGGCCGGTTTGGGGCAAATTTGATTGTCTGCTTATTTGAGATGATGTCATGAAACACAACTTGCTGAAAACTCCAACATGTGAAAGCCTTCAAACATCTGAGTGGTCGACATTTGGTCCATTACTGATCGTCTGCTGGTTAATTTAGAAAAATATCAAGATTATTTTGCAACAACTGTTTATTCGCAATACTCCAAATAAATGGCATTTCAAATTAATAATCTTTAATTATGTTTTAAAATAAGGCTCTAACCAACAGAAGATCTTCGTCTGTTGCTTTGTGCGATCGTTATATGCGCTTGTTTAACCTCTACATAGGCTACCCCTGAAAACGGATTAAAAAAGTTATGTTCTCTAGAAATCACACTTTTGGCATAGAAGTCAGTGTCCCAACAACTAGACCATTTATACTGACACCTAGAAAATATGCATTTTATCTTATGTAACGGAGAGTTGGCTTCAACAAAGCAACAAAACTTAATTACAATAATTTTTAATATTATAAAATTGTAAGTCCCATTTCCATGTTAGTGTGAGTAAGGTCTTTAATATAACTTTCGCTGTCGTCAGTTTATATTAAAATTCCACAGATGTTGTTGGAGTGTTGTTTAACTTTTTGACAATTTGTTAACTCATTTTTAATGTTACTATTAATCTTGTGGCATATTCTAGAGATGAAATTCATCCCCAGTTTCCGTTAACACGTAAAATCTGTGTGGTGCTATTTACACGACGCGATATCCGAAACGCCTAGACGGGCCTCGCATAATAAGTGCCTAGATTACCATATTGATCGGCGTGGCATAAATCACAAGACACATTCAAGGGGTTTGGGTTAAAACTATTGGACAGTTCATCACTACGAATTCATACAAAATTCACAGTCATATGATAATTGAACCGCATCTTCTAAGAACATACAGTTATAAAATCCTGACATGCAAAATAAGTTGTCTTACTTGCCAGTGCAATTTTTGTGACCTATATTGGTTTGGATGAAAACAAATATTTTTATAACGATTCAAATAAACATTAAGAGATATTAAAGAAAACAGCACTGTTTCAGTTATCCAATTTATATCCACATAAAGATTATTTGAAAATATTATTACTTTGAATACCTAAATAAAATGTTCTATTTTTATCTTCATATGATTTTCCTATTACTTTGCATAATTTTGTCCGGAGGAAGAATCGGTTAGCTTCGTTTTTTTATTTCTTGTTGCTTCTCGGACAGTCAACAGGTACATTGTCAAATTTTAATTTAACACGCACCCAATAACAAGTTGCCACATTCTGGAGACTTACGATATTTATCGTCTCACAGATTCAGACTGAAAACATTATTTAAAACGGTCTCTCCACCGAAAAACGAACCCAGTTGTGTCACGGTTTTTGTTAACATTGACGGCACTTATATTATATAGCTCTATCTTAAGGTTTTCAAAAATCAAATTACTGTTATAAGTTTCAAAAAGGATCTATTTACTAAAGCAGGATGATAATTTGTGGTGATAAGGCTTTGTTAAAAATTGTGTTAGTATTAACAGAATACAGCTTCAGATGCTGTCAAAAATTACCCTCAAAAACTAGAAGAATCAAATTTTATTCCACGGGTTGATGGCAGAGTGGTACACTGCATTGGCTATCCTAAAATAATTCAGATTTTACATTCGCTTTCCGTATCCACAACTTCCGCATTTCAATAGGGTCCAAAGAAACGTTCTTGCTATGAAATTTGAACGATAAACTGTCCTTATATTACAAAGAACGGGTAGATGAGAACATCTGATGCGTGCTTAGCTTAATGGTTTTGATTGAAGTAACTATAGTTGTCATGTGACATGCGATATTCCATCGAATGTTGTGTTATACGACATGTTTTCCAACCTGCTTCCATCGTCGAAGGTACGTGCCATG
The DNA here is from genome assembly GCA_963576475.1 of Molanna angustata. Lineage (NCBI taxonomy): Eukaryota > Metazoa > Arthropoda > Insecta > Trichoptera > Molannidae > Molanna > Molanna angustata. The sequence continues at coordinate 23,331,067 of OY754974.1, forward strand.
AATTAAGAATGAAAAAAATATCTAAATCATTAAGGAATATATTTTGTTATGAAGTCTTATCACTTAATCGTGACTTTTTCGTGTAATATTGTACAAAAGTTCAAATACAAGTACCAAAAATTAAATGATGTTTTTATACCTAATTCATTAAGATGTATCCAAAGAGATAATAGAAGGACTGGACATCCTCTTCCGTTTCTGTGTCCGTCTTCAGTACTGAATTTCAGTAGAGACATCGCTGATAAATTGGAAAAATAATGATTCCTTGATTCGAACTGCAGTTATACATTTTTAAAGAGTTTTTTAAGCTTAAGTCATCTTTCATCGAGACAGTGTTCGAATTATTTTAAGAAATTGTAGTCTTTAAAACGGTTTCCTATGATTGTGGTTTCAGTGTAACTGACATTTACGAAGCTTGATGCTTTTAGTAAATCACTCATGACTATATTGTTTCTTGGAGGTAACGATTAAAAGCATCTGTGAATATTAGCGATTTTTGGCCCAATATCTATACCAATATACGTATCAATATTCCTTTACCAATATACATATCAATTTTATTAACATAGTTGAAGTTTTGTCGCACACCCTAGCAATTTAAATTGTAAAACAATGTTGGTGGGTCATACAAAAATATTATACATTTTATTACTTCTTCTTCTGTCTGTCTTCGTGAAGGATGGTCTTGAGCAAATTCTTTTCACATCAGACATTCTAAATGCCTATTACATCAACACGATTTAAGTGAAATTTTGCATTGAATGGTGTTAAATAAAAATATTGAATATAATACTATCAATAAATATTGGTTGTCGGAAAGATTTCATCTGGAAAAACAAGTATATGAACATTCCTAGCCAGGTTCGAACCTACAAAATATGTATTCGTCCCATAATGGCATACGGAATAGAATCCAGAGCAGACACTGTCCGTACCATAAACCTCCTTCGATCCAGCGAAATGAAGATACTCAGAAGCATCGCTGGCAAAACCCTTCATGATTGAGTACGAAACACAGAGTTCCGAAGGATGTGCGATGGGGTTGACAGAAAAGAAGGCTCTGGAACGAACACGTGTCAAGAATGACAGACTCAAGAACCGTCAAAATTGCCGGAGATAATGTTCCCCAAGAAATAGACCTCCAGGACGTTCTCCCAAGAGATGTAATGACAGCTGGGAGTCCACGTCAGAAGAGAGAAGCTGACGCTGGAAATAAACAGGCCAACAGACCATAAAAGAGAGGAAGAAGAAGACGAATATTGTCAACGTAAAAAAATCGATACAATTTTATACACAAGAAAATTATTTCATAGCATTTTTTGTTTTCGAAATGTTTTTATTGCTTTTTATTATGCAAACGAGAAACAAGTGTTGGTTACTATTAATTCGGTTTTCAAATAAATTAACCAAGAAATATCAATTATGAAGGTATATTGATTTGATTGGTGATATTATTATACAATACTCATTTTGATATTAAGGAATTCATGATTTTCTTTCATAAATAATATTCTTTTTATTTTTGCTCTATCAAATATTTCATCACCAAGCGAATATACACAGCTTATGGGAAATTCCACGGGTTTCCTATTTCCCCATTATTTTGTATTTTCCGATAGAAGATGGAGTCGGGTCAAATACCACAGATTTCTGTTTCTCATAAATCTTTTATAAAATATGCTTCGCCTCATTTCATGTTTAATTAACTTGATATATTTTTATTGCGTTTTTATCTGGTTGACTTCGTGATTAACTATAACTATATAAATGTTATTTATTACGATTCAAATTTGTTTTTAACACGAAAGAGTTATTCAATAAGACCGCTTCTTTTCTCAGGACGGATGATAACTTCATCTTTTATACTTGAGAGAAAAGCGGTGGCTTCAAATAACTCATTCGTCATATAAGTAAATTTAAATAAATATTTTTTTATCAATTTATTGAATTCATGTTCAGAATTGTGCACGATGGAGGGTTTATTGCTGTAAAGCAATTTCTTCCAACAAACACAAATACGTGAGGCAATAAATAGTGTAGTGATAGGTACATTAAATTCCGGTAATCTGGAACAGTTTACCGGATAAAGATGTGAGTGCTGGAACACTCAATCAATTTAAAGACAGATTGTATGCACATTACATACACAAAGAAGCACATGGTACAGGCCCATCAGTAATAGCTGCCTGCCTGTTAATTAATAATAATATAAGTTTAAACTTGTCACAAAGTAGTTATTGGGTATTTTAGTACTATGAATGGCATTTAAATTTGATTCTAGGAAAGGAACGCCTTTTGGTGATTTTGTAGGCGGATAAATCTCTCTGTAAATCTTATTAATTAACACATTCAAATCTAAAGTAAACAGACCTTTAAGACTATTTTTACATCACACTTATTTGATAATTTGGATTTATGATAGGTACCTACCTTATCACAATTATATTGGTATTTTTTTTTAAATTAAGTTCTCAATGGGTATCATGTCAAGGATTTATAATGGGTTTCGTTTTTTTGGGTTAGTATGCATGACGAAGAGTATAAAATCCAAAAATACTGTATACTTAATTATCCCCAATGGAGACAAAATACATGATACCTGTTATAATATCATGAACACTTTCACTGTCCACTTAGGAGAAATAGAAACCAGTCTCTCTTTTATATAGAACCTTTTAAAACTAACTATATGCTAAATTCTTATATTAATAGAGCTTGTACTGGGTACAATAGAAATTGTTTGAGCGTTCCGGAGTTGGATATGTTTGCTTCAAGTTTTTTAGTATTCAAAAAAAAAAATTGTGTATTTGTCGGATGTTTAATCTGTGCTCTGTTTTATTGTACACATCTTTAACTTTTTAATTGTGCCCCTTTAACATTAACTTTAACTTAATTTTAATTTACTATTCTTCATACATTGAGACACGTGAGGCAAATCATAATATGAGTTTCTAGTGGTCAATGCTTTCCCCCACTCCCCTTCCTACCTCTCTCCTTTGCCATCCTGTCTTCATAATTGTTAATAAATGTGTATGTACTTAATATATTTAGAATACTATAATTGGCAACATAAAAATTATCTCTGTATATCTGTATAAATCTTTATTGTAATGCTGTTGTATTCTATAAAATAAAATAAAATAAAACACTGAAAGTCACCCACCGCTTACCCGGGTATCTCAGGCGCGTTAGCACCTCTTTACCGGCACTTACTTGCAAATCTCATGAACAGGAACAATTCCTTATATTACCTTTACTACTGATAACAAAAGTTTGACTAAAACGCAAGTAGCCAGTTCGGTTGTCATAATATTTTTTTCAGTGCAAATAAAAAAATGTTAATAAATGTTTAATAGAACGTTAATTTCTATTGATACCACCATTGTGTAGATTTGTAAAAGAATTAAAGAATATTTAATTATTTGTTTTTTTTTATTCATGTACAATAATGTGTACCTACATTTATTTATTTTATTTAACAAATTTTGGAACAGAGTATATAATACATATTTACTATAACATACATACACGCGCACACACGCGCATGCACACATGCACACACACGCGCATGCACACATGCACACACACATACATCTATATAAGTGTGTGTGTGTGTGTTTTACATGGTTTTTGATGGTTACAATTAATTTAGTTAAAAACCTTGTTATTATTCTTAACCAGTGTATAATTTAATCCTATAATGTTCGTCTGTTATTGGCTTCATTTAAATGTAAAATGTTTACTTGTATTTTTTTAATAGCTGTTGACAAGCTGTTAAATAAAATAAAAAATAAAAATAAAATGGTGGGTTTGTAGAGCTTCGCCGTTGATTCGTTTTTACAATCAAGAAAATATTCAATTACCTACATTAATTATTATAAACACTTTCTTACATCCTGCGCAAGTAACAACCCTTTTTCAAATGACAATTTCTTCCAATCAGTCAGTATTTGTAGTCCAAAGTGGCATGTTTGGTGTGATAAATGATTTTTAATAAAACTTTTCTGTCAAAGTAATCAGGACGCTTGTGATTGTACAAACAGCGTAGTAATAATCATAATAATATTATTTTCATATTAATTGTAACCGTTAGCTTTGAAAAAAAAGGTCTCTTCTGTCCTTTTTTTCGTGCTTCTTCTTTCATTATAAATCACGTTTTCATTCTAGACAGATGAGATTATTTCATACTCTACATTGGTTAAAGTGCAAATTGTATAAAGATTATTGGATCCGTGAAGCATCCTTACAAGGTAACTGGAAAGCAATTCCACCTTGTCCTAGGAATCATCCATTAGCTGGGCTGTCAGTTACCTGTGGGTTTAAACTTGTTCTCAACAGGAAGTTGGATAAGTTGAACGGCAGTGGCTAGTGTATATTGGATAACATATCATAATGTATTGCTTTCAGCTGGATGATTTATCATTTAATGTAGAGCATTATAATCGTGTAGCTATCATTTTAATAAATATCTTCAATAGACAAGCGTAACTTTTACTCAATTTAACCTTTAATTTTTCAGAGAGAATAAACATCATTTAGACAATATAACAATGAATAATCCTGACATAAAACCACCTACATAACTTAACCCATGAAATATACGGGGTGTCCCAAAAAGTATGACTATGTCCAGAGATAGAGCACCTTTGGAGGTATCCAAATACCTCAATATATGTAATGCGATTTTTTATAGTTTTTGAGTTATATTTTTTTAGTATTTTTTTGTCAACCCCTGAATTACAGGACATAATAAATGCTTACAGAGACCTTCATTTTTGAGGTACATATTTTTTTCTAGAATAGGTGAAAAGTATACCTTGCAGATACAAAAACAATTAGGGGCCTATCTGATACCATCGTGCCAGAAAAAAATGTTGAATCTCAAAATAAGGTACAATTCAAACTTGAAAAAGAAATTTAGAGGACGATTTAAAAAAAAATAATAATTTTTTTTCTGACTATTTTAAAAAACTTTCCAATTTCATAAACTATTTATCCTGTGAATTTCATTGAGCTATATCTCCGGCATCATACCTAAAAATTGTATCAAAGCAAAAAGGGCGGTATCTCACGAAAATAAATTTTGATGATTCTCCATACAAAATGTATGAGGAGAAAATTAAGAAAAATGTATGAAGAAAATAGTTTGTGAGTCTGGCGGTCACGGGCTCTTGATCAATATTCACGTCATTATTTTGAAAATATATTGTATTGTGTAAATCGTGTAGTCTATGCTTAAAAGTAATTGAAGACAAAAATGTTTATTTTTTAATATCTCTTGTATTGTATGAATCATGTTGTCTGAGTTTAAAATTAATTGATGACAAAAATGTTTATTTTTTAATATCTCTTGTATTGTATGAATCATGTTGTCTGAGTTTAAAATTAATTGATGACAAAAATGTTTATTTTTTAATATCTCTTGTATTGTATGAATCATGTTGTCTGAGTTTAAAATTAATTGATGACAAAAATGTTTATTTTTTAATATCTCTTGTATTGTATGAATCATGTTGTCTGAGTTTAAAAATAATTGATGACAAAAATGTTTATTTTTTAACATCCCTTATATTGTATGAATCGTGTTGCCTGTGTTTAAAATTAATTGATGACATAAATGTTTATTTTTTAATATCTCTTGTATTGTATGAATCATGTTGTCTGAGTTTAAAATTAATTGATGACAAAAATGTTTATTTTTTAATATCTCTTGTATTGTATGAATCATGTTGTCTGAGTTTAAAATTAATTGATGACAAAAATGTTTATTTTTTAATATCTCTTGTATTGTATGAATCATGTTGTCTGAGTTTAAAATTAATTGATGACAAAAATGTTTATTTTTTAATATCTCTTGTATTGTATGAATCATGTTGTCTGAGTTTAAAAATAATTGATGACAAAAATGTTTATTTTTTAACATCCCTTATATTGTATGAATCGTGTTGCCTGTGTTTAAAATTAATTGATGACATAAATGTTTATTTTTTAATATCTATTATATTGTATGAATCGTGTTTAAAATTAATTGATGACAAAAATGTTTATTTTTAAATATCTCTTGTATTGTATGAATCGTGTTGTCTATGCTTAAAATTGATTGACGACAAAAATGTTCATTTTTTAATATCTCTGGTATTGTATGATTCGGATAGCCTAGTCTTCACACCATTTTTTTAAACATAACCTACAAAAGTTTGGTAAAAATACTAATTTAGTTATTTAGTTAGTTACCTTTTTAACTATATAATGCAACTGGCTCACGCCAGTCGCAATTATGACTACAAACAAACCTAACCAACCTATTTTTATCAAACTTTTGTAGGTTAGATTTAAAAAAATTGTGTGAAGACTAGGCTATCCGTATGAATCGTGTTGGCTAAACTTAATTAAACTTAATTGACGACAAAAATGATTATTTTTTAATATCTCTTGTATTGTTTGAATCGTGTTGTCTATGCTTAAAATTAATTGACGGCAAAAATGTTTATTTTTTTAATATCTCTGCCTTCAATTAAATACCCTCGTGCTAGCACATATTTTTGACATGGGTGTATTGATTCCCGCACGAAATATTTCATTTCCACGTCGCACGATTTAATTTCACAACATTCTGTTGTCCATAGAGAGGAAATCACAAATTATGTTATCGTTCCACAGTAAAACTGCGGAAAATTACCTTCCTTGTCTTTTTATATCCAACAAAATATGGCGTTTTTCTAGCCGGGGGGGAGGGTATAAAAACTTGTTTATTGCGCCTACGGGTTTTCCTTTACTTCTCGGGGCAATTATTTTTTTGTAGGTGTATCTTTTCCTATGGTTTCCATGGTTATTTTTGTTTTCGTTTATCCACAGTGTATTGTCATTTTTATAAGACTTTAATAGTAAATCTACCTGTTTTATGCGAGTTTTTCTCAATGTTTATTTCTTGCAATCAACTTTGCAGACTCTATTTTAGACATTTATGTATTAAATTTGACTTAAAACATAAACATTTGTACGATAAAAATAATGTTTCAAAATGGGGGTAATTCTCGTTTTTTTAGTTTATTAGATGTATATTTCGTTTGGATTTAATTTACAATTATTAGGTACTTAGTATTGTTTGTTGGTACCATTATTTGGATACATCTGCTCTTGTGATGATCATTGCATCATTAAACGGCGCTGTATAATTGTTTTTTTTTTTTGTATTTATTTTACAAGACTGCCAAAAGTATTGAAACGTTATTTTCTACCATAAAATTCTTGTGTAGTCCTAGCGAAAACGTTTGGGCAATATCAAAGTAAAGCGGAAACAATTATGGACATTTCGTTGTTGGTATGTACCGAGTGTAGGTCTAGCCATTTATTTTTTAATTTAACAATGTTCCCTGACCATAATTTCGAATAATATTTATTTAATTTATTTATTTATTTAAACAGTAACAATTCAAGTAAAAAAAGAAAGAAAAGAAACTAAAAAGTCAACAAAACATAATACATAGTAACTAACTTCCTCCTCTCTCTCTTTTATTCATCATAACCTCACCTAAACGGCTACGCCTGTCTTAAGGTGAGGCTATTAAGACAATACAATTATATACACATATACATGCACATATGCATATATACACATACATATATGCACATACAATAATATAAAATGAATCTTGAAGAAATTTAAATTTCTGTTTTAAGAAACTCCTTAAAATCATGAGGTTCACCAACCATTATGAATGTAGTGCCTTTTTAGGTGAGATGTTACTAGTGTGTAGGCATATATGAATGTGTCGTACTTTATTTCATGAGGTAACGCTCACTCCACACCTGTCGCTGGTTACCCCAAATTGTGGGATGTGATGACATGTGATGGTATATATGTATGTTTTAAGAAATAAAAGATCTTTCTTTCCTGTTGGGAATTGAGCCCAGGATACATAAGCGCATATCAACATATTAAAAAACGAGTGGATTGTGGCCAATACTATACTCTCACTAACAAGTTATTGTATAAAGTATTCAAATTTTCATGAAAATGCAAATTATGGAAAATAATTTGCATTTTCATGAAATAAGTTTGTTAAATTATTTTTTATTTAAATATTTTAGTACGAAAGCTTGATAATTCTTAAATGCTTTTTTATGAAAGTGATGTGCCTTTTTACCAATTTCAAATTTTTTTGAAACTAAGTTTCCCGAGCTTGGGGTCACTTTGAAATATTTGATAGTTAAAAAAATAATGGGGTTCTAAGCGAATATTAGATATACATATTTGCAAAATTTGAAAGGAATCGAATGAATACTTTAGTCTATAATCGATAAAGTAAAATATACACACCGTACAAAGCACACAGCACAATAAACATAGTACCTACTCAGCACACACACACACACACACAGATACATTGTGATGATACTTTCAGAATACAATCTCAGCATGATACTGTTGATAATCTGCAATAAAAAATAGCATTATAAATTGGTTAGCGAGGAGTAAAAATACGATGTAATTGAAAGTCAACCATTTAAGTTTTTTCCTAGCATAATGATTTTCAGTACCTACCGTTTATATCATATTTTTACTGATTTGTACTTTTTACAAAAATTTATAAAAAAGTATAAAACTATCAAAAATACATTGTTTTTGAAGCAACGCTTGATTGTCTTTACTCTTCTTGTAAATCGAATGTTCGAGTATGTTAGGAGTAACTTTCCAGTCACGTGACAACATTGCCATCTTAATTAGCATTCTCAGGAGTATCTGCTCTGTCTAACCCGTGTTACTTTGCGTGTATCACATAATTGTAATTCAATGACTGTCTCACCTTTAAACTCATTTTTGATATTCTGGTAAATCCACCATCTTAAATTTGTATACAACACTTACACGTGCTAAGCGAGTAGAATGAAGGTTTCAATTTCTAAAACTCGTTAAGATTTGACTTATTTGTGTACATTTTATCCGTCTTACTTATAAACGTAAACTATCTTTATAGAGCGTGATTAACGAAATAGTTTACTTATAAACCGTGACTATCTTTATTACACCTTTATTTCAAAGACGTCATGATAGCACAGGTCGAGAGGTTGTTTAACGCTTGACTAATTCGTCATACCAAATATTTCAAAATGGCGGATTTTTCACATATGATCCAACACATATTTGATATTGACAGAAAAATTTAATCATTATAACGTTTTTCCTTATTATTCTTCATCGCAATCTTGTTTAAATTGACTCAACACGGCAAAACGCGGTGTTTGTTTTTATTTTTCGATGTCAGTCATCCTAAGATTTCATAATTTATCTATTTTTTGACATCTGTGAAGCCAATGTGGCCATGTGAAAAAAATTAATTAGGGTCTTCGTGAACAATTCGGTGAACTAGTTAGTTACATCTATACGTATATAAGTAAGATTTTTTAATACCGATCTTAACTATTTTAGTCGCGCGTTTAGTAAGCTTTAAACGAAATGTAATAAGAAAGGTCGTAAATACAGATTTTACGTGAAGTAGATGTATTTTTATTTACTTAACACATTTTTTTTTTGTTTTACAAGAATACAAATAAATTTATACAATTCATTATGATATTTACTATAGTAAAATTGTTGCATTGTTGCAGGGAATCAGTAAATATTAGATAATACCATAATTTACAGAGACAAAAAAGCTATGCACAAACAAAAAACAAATATACATAAAAAAAAACAAAAGAAAACGGGCAATTCGAAACAATTTTGGTCATACCAATAAATGTCAAAAACAAACCATACATCATTACATACATACATCGCGTTTAGATTGTGAAATTTTTTCAGTCTTTGTTTGAACCTTTTAAAATCATTTATCTGTTTTATTTCATCTGGAGGCAATTGGCATTCTTTTTTCCCATATAAATTAATATATATTATCATTTTTGATTTATAAATTTGCTATAAACCACTTGTTTTTTGAGTCACTTCGCGACATGTTTCGGAAGCGCTGTCCTTCCATCGACCGGCGTGTCGAGACTAACATGTTGAATTTGTGTGTATCTGTCTGTGAAGCGAGGGGGTTGGCGGTTGAGGGTTGGTTGGGTTAGTGGGGGGAGGGAAATATTGTGAAGTGTTTTTGTTTTTGATGGGGAATATATTAAGTATTGGAGAAGTGTTATGAAAGGTATGGTTATTTATAAGTTTTATGCCGGAATTTATGTGTTTATGTATTTCGAGCGTTTCGTAGTTGTTAAGTCGGTATCCTTTATTCTGTGTTTCGTGCAATAGTTTTAGTTTGTGGTTATTGAAAGAGTGATTAGTTTGGATAATGTGGTTAGCAAATTCTGAGAAATTATTGTTGTTTAAGCATCTTCTGTGTTCGTTAATTCTTATATTTAGGTTACGTGATGTCTGTCCTATGTAGTGTTCATTACAGTCACCACATGTTATTCTATAAACTCCATGTTTTTCTTTGTAATTTCTTTTAGTTTTAGAATTTAATAATGATCTACTGATGTTGTTGTTGGTGTAAAATGCAGCTTTGATACTAGTTGGCAGTGTATTTTTTATTTTTATAGAAATAGGTCCTGTGTATAGAATTTTTCTCCATTTTTGTTCTGTATTTAGGTTGTTGGTGTTGAATAGATATATGTATTGGTCAGTTGTTTTTTGTTTTTGTTTTTTGTCGAGCATGCTGTCAATTATTTTGTAATTGTAGCCGTTATTCAATGCGATTTGTTTGATGATGTGTAGTTCGTGTTGGAAGTTGTTTTGTGTCATAGGTATATTTATGAGTCTGTTTATCATGGAATGGAAGCTAGCAAGTTTGTGGGAGATGGGGTGGGACGAGGAGTTAGGTATGACAGTGTCTGTTGTGGTGGGTTTTCTGTAGATAGCAAGATCTAGTTTATTGTTTATAATTTGGATTGTGAGATCTAAGAAATTTATTGTGTTATCTTCGTGTTTTTCGATCGTGAATTTGATTTTATCATGTAGGCTGTTGATATGTGTAAGAAAAGCATTTAGTTGTCTATCGGTTCCGGTGAAGATACAAAATATGTCGTCCACGTATCTGTATCAAGTCTTTACGTATTTATTCAGGTGGAATGTTAGTTTAAACAATCGTACAACTATTTTAGTTCCCCTTTTCTACTTGTCTAGTATACTTCTATTATAGTTCCGCAAATTCCTTTATAAAGGGATTCCCAATCCCTCAAAAAAAACATAAGACAACTCTATAGATACTATGTAAAACAAAAAAAATATATGTTTTTCAACACATTTTTAAAACTTATTCATATTTTCAATTACATAAAATGTAATAAAACTAACACTGTTTCCAATTCAGTACTAAATTTCTACATGATTAAATTGCATATCTGCTTTTGGTGAAATATAAAATGGAATGTTTAGGAGTAGGTAATCAATATTTTTTTTGAGAAATTTTTAATGAAATTTATTTTCGATATTTCTTGATCAAAGACAGTCGTATATGTAGTTTAAATATTATATACTGTCATCTTAAATTGGTTATTGGTATTTTATAAACTTTTGCATCTAGTTATGTCTTGAGCTGTTTGTTGCTATCCACTACCCACGAAAAATATATATTTGAGTACGTATATTTTACCTTTTTTATATTGTATTGCGTGTAAATAGTTGGAATACCTATATTTCTGTTATTTACAGCTGTGTTTTAGTATTCATTATTACATATTTATCGTTGAAATTTTCATTTGGAAATAACGAAGTTCGTATTTTATACAAAACATTTGTTTCTCATTGTACGAGACATTATTGTCGCTTTCATTGTTATTATATACATATCGTAATATTAACAGCATCACGACGTGTTTGTACTAAACTTCTTGAATTGTTATCGTCTATTGAATTCAACAAGTTATATCATATTAATATTCTGTAACGTTTATTGTCATGTTTGTGTCTTGTATTTTCGTAGCTTTGCTCTCGAAAACACGATCATGTGCGTGCGCACATATCAGATAAATTAATTTTGAATGTGTGTCAACCTCAAAATCTAATAAATGTTTATTTTAACAAGGAAATTATGTGTTACAGAATTTCATTTGCGAAGCATCCCTTCGCTTGTTGCCTACCCCCTATTATACATATATACATTCATATACACTTGTAAACCTGCGCTTATTCTTGCTTCAAACATTTCTATCGAGTGTCTACCTCCGAAGTAGTGTTGAAAAAATGCCACAGCAGTCTTGGTCTTGTTCCTTTTTGAGTCTTTTACAGCTTAACTAATGATTTCTGTAACTGATAAGTAAAAATAAATCCAAACAATTTCTTCAGTTTGTAGATATATTCCACACTCTATGAGATGAACATTTTTTGATATAATTCCAGAAGAATAAAGAATTTAAAAGTTTTTCGTTTTATTTATGATTCTACATGTGTGTTAAAGCTTTTCGTCCTAAAAATACATTATCGCACCTAATAAATTTGGTTTTAATTTAAAATTGAATTATACGCAATAATAAATAATAATTTTTTGTTCCATTACTCATGTCTCCTTAAATTCTTTTGTTCCATTTCTCATGTCTCCTAATAAATATTTCCGCTATAGTTTGTGGGGTTTCTTCAATACTTAAACACGTATAGTTCTTATTAAATAGTTACCAATCTTGGTATAATCATGTTTCTTACTTTTTTAGTTTTTTGAGCACGGTTGTGTATTTAATGTTAAAAATCATTAAAATTAAAAATAACCTTTTTTTTCAACTTGTAACTATCACTATCGCAATGTGGACTTATTATTATAGTAGCCTAATATTTTTTTTAAGTTCACAATAACATATATAAAATATGAAACAAACAAACTATATAGAAAAGATGCACAGTAAGACAAAACATATTTCCCTTTACTAGAGTGCAAGCACTCGTGTGTAAAGGAGACAATTTAATACAGAATACACAAAATATTATACATACATAATTATTATCTATACAAAAAGAAGTTAATATAATTTACATATCAGTCAAATAATAAGTTTAATTTATTCTTTATTTTTCTTTTAAAATCATTATGTTCAATTGCCAGTCTCAAATCTGTTTCAAGTTGGTTGAACCACACCACCCCATTGTACGTGTAGTAGTGCTGTGTTGTGTATGTATGTGTTAATGGGGTACACAGTTGACCCACTATATCAGGGGTGGCGAACCTAGGGCACGCGTGCCCGAGGTGGCACGTTTGATAATTTGGATGGCACGCGAAGGATTTCTAAGTTAATTTTTTTTTTAATTTTTAAGTTTAAAATATTTAATTTTTATTAAATAATCCGTGAATTATTATTTAAAGAATTGATCAGTTTAGTATCATCAGCAACAACAACAAAAAGAATCGAAATTTGCAATGCAGTTGTAAAAGCACTCACTGAAAGAGATATAGATCTTTCCAAAGTTGTATCAGTAACGACAGATGGTGCTCGCCGTATGACTGGAGAGGAAAATGGTTTTATCAGTTTATTTACTGAACGTATTGGACATTCCATTCTGGGCTTTCATTGTATTATACACCAGCAAGTTTTATACTCAAAGCACGGATTTCAGTCACAGGAAGATGTTATGATTCTTGTAACAAAATTGGTCAATTTAATATCTGCACGCGGATTAAACAAAAGAAAATTTTTAGAATTATTAAATGAGGTAAACTCAGTATATAAAGGTTTACTTATGTACAGCAATGTGCGATGGTTAAGTCGTGGAAAAGTTCTTCAAAGATTTGTCGAGTATTTGGATCAAGTTAAGTTTTTTTTAATTAATGAGATGCTTTCAAAATTAATATTTTTTACTGATTTGTGCTTACATTTAAATAAATTAAATATTAAACTGCAAGGTGTCAAAAAAACAATTATTGTTATGCTTGATTTAATCAAAGCATTTCAAGCAAAATTACAAATTTTCGATCGTGACGTTGTATCTAACACCTTCAAATATTTCCCAAATACAGAAAAAAAAATTTGCAGAAGAAAAGCCAGATCAAATCAAAATAACAAAAGAATTTCCTGTAGTTATTCAATGAATAATTAACGAGTTTTCTTCAAGATTTAAACAATCCAGGACGTTTGAAAAGACTTCAAAAATTATTTTATATCAAGACACACTATCAGCAGATGACTTCAATTTGGAGATTTTCGAATGGTTAAATCTAGAAGACATTGAAATGCAATTTATCTAATTCCAATCGAGTTCGATATGGAAACAAAAATTTGTTGATTTGAGAAATGATTTGGAAATAATTGAAAGTGATCGATTAACGAACATAATTAATAAAAATGCAGAAGAAGAAATAATGAGTACTTGGAACGCTATTCCAGAGGTCTTTAGCGATTTAAAATAACTAGCCAGAGCAATATTATCAATTTTCTCATCTACATATGCTTGTGAGTAATTATTTTCAGAAATGGATTTCATGAAATGTAATACAAGGAATAGAATCCAGTTGGACGTGTGTATTACTAAAAGTGACGAAATATGAACCAGATATTAAGAAATTGTCATCGAATGTACAACAGAATCTCATTGATAAATGTGTACTTTTAGTGATTACGATTTTATTTTTTAAAAAACCTATTGTAATTTTAAAGCTTGATAGTTAAATTCAGAAAAAAAACTCATTTTTTATTTTTACTATATGGTTTATTTTTTACTGCTTAGGCACGTCAGACAATCGAGAAATAATATTTGAGGATTTTTTGCACGCGGACCCAAAAAGGTTCGCCACCCCTGCACTATATTATGTCCATCACTCGCCACACGTACAAAGGCATGGTGCGACCTTCCAATGTCCTTATGTATTTGAAATAGCACATTTTTTTTATAAATATTTTTAAAAGATGGCACTTGAAAATCACGAAATAGTTGTAAAGTTGGGTAGTCAGATGGTTTTTTATTCATAAATTTTATTATCAACCTTTGTGTAATTTCTAGAGGCAAAATGGATGTTTTATACGCCCCCCCCATGCGACAATGCCATATTGCATTATTGAATGGGCGAAAGCGTAATACACATTTTTAAGTCATTTTAAGTTGAGAATGTTTCTAAGGTTGATAAATATATAAATAAGCTTTCTTAATCTGTTTTTAGTGTTATTTATTTGAGTTTTCCATTTAATGTTACTGTCAATTATTACTCCTAAATATTTAATTTCATTTTTATTTGTTATACATAGACAATCGTTATTTTTACATGTCAATACTTTTGAAGATATATTGCAAGACTTTAAACAGGTGTCGCTCTTCACTAATTCCGAGTACCTATTCACCATCGCCTTCGAAGCAAGTTCACCCCTGAAGCGAAATCCAGAAGTTAGGATGCAGGAAATTTCATTGCCCATTCTCTGGTTTCTCATTCACCTGGGAGAGGTTGCAACGTCTACCTACATTTAATACAAAATGATTTATTTTTGTTTGCATAATTTGAGGGGAGTTTCGCTCAAGTATCTCGACGGGAGCTTTTAATAACTAAATTTTATACAACGTTTCGCACTGATAACTTTAATTGCATAATTTATTTCTAAACTTTTATTATTCGAAAGATTGAATAGTATTTATATTTCCATATTTTTTCGGAATTGTATCAAATATGGTAATCTTTTAGCGTAAAATACGACTACAATCTTTTAGCGTAAAATACGACTACAATCTTTTAGCGTAAAATACGACTACAATCTTTTAGCGTAAAATACGACTACAATCTTTTAGCGTAAAATACGACTACAATCTTTTAGCGTAAAATACGACTACAATCTTTTAGCGTAAAATACGACTACAATCTTTTAGCGTAAAATACGACTACAATCTTTAAGCGTAAAATAGCGTAAATACGACTAATAAAAAAACACTAGATGAAATCGCCATTTGACAATTTATTTCGGTACTTACTTACTTTCCGTGTCCAAGATCATCAACCTATATTAGGTCCCTCCAGTAATTTCCAGCCATAATAGCATTCTCATTCGCTTGCCACAGATCCTCCTCAGAGTACCCTCCTTCCATAAGCGGGCAGTTCAGCAGGTGTGACATGTTATGCGTTTCCCCACATTCGCATGACATGTCCTGGTCATCCTCTAGCATTCTCCATCTGTCCAAGTTGCGTATTTACCTTTCCGTGTTGATTAGGAGGTAAGTACTGCCTCGAATTAGGCACTAGTTTGTTGCGCTAATGCACTTAAAAACTCGTGTTATATTCATGGGACGTGTCCTCCAAATGCACACAGTTTAGCAACGCAAACTGTTCCTGTTAATACGTGTTCATTCAAGGCACGTGTCTTTCAATCGTACACAGTTTTATAAATTTTACCATGCGTATTGTTTGATCGTTACAAGGCTGTATTAGAGGAATTATTAACAAAAAAATATTAACTTTACTTTGAATCTAATCTGGAAATACATTTTCATGTATGTGCATATTTGATTTTGACCCGATCATCACTGGTCGAGTGTATTTTTAAAATATTTTACGCTCGATAATGTCGATATAACATATATATGGTGCATATTTTCTATATTCGACTATTCTTTTAGAATTTATACAGTTTTGTATTACCAAAGAGAGCCGGTCGAACGGCGGAATGAAAATCCTCCATTTAGATATTCGATTATTAAAATTTTCTATAAAGAATACTCTTGCTTCATAGGTTTATAACATAGGTTACCACCACGATACGGGTTACCATGGAACGGGACTTGCCCAGGAGGTTTTGTTCTATGATTGTGTCCATTTGTAGGAGAAAAAAATAAAGCATAAGGGCTTTATTTGGCTAGCAGACAATGGTGATAATATATTTTTCAAAAAAAAAGATGTTCTCTTCTTGATTACTTTCTTTGCTTCTCGTGTAGCCCATAATGAATTTCCTCTAACACAAAGCTCCAAGAGAGAGCCATGTTCGCCCATTTACCTCGAGGAATAAATTTCCTTTTTTTTATCCTTTTTACCATACGAATTTGTTCATTCGTGTGGCTTTACTTACTATATACCTTAATTGCGTTGGTTTCCCTTTTTCTTCGCCACCTCCTCAGGAGCAACTTCGCTATCTCCACTTGTACATTATATTATACATGTACCTATTATTCTTTTTCTTGTGTTGTTTAATTTTGGCTACAGATCCCATGCTCACAGCTCCTTTATGTATATATGCCTGAAATATTTTTGTTTTTTCTTGGAATACAGAAACACAAAAAGACTCTCTATATCCTACCTAAATTTTTTCAATTAATTTTACGGCTCGTGAGTAAGAGTTGGGTTTGGCGCCTTACACTAAGTCACTTTGTATTCTTCTTCTTTTTCATCTTGGGTAAGGTCATATGACCTGTTTGTGAAGGTGAACTCTCCTGGGACTAGAGAAAAGAGAAAAGCCTTTGTCCAGGAGTGAATGGTTATAAGAAAAAAATAAGAATAAGGTATTGCATTTCGGGCAACTGACAGGTACTACCTATGCCAAATTTTAATTCAACACGCACCCAATTGTTGCCACTTTTTGGAGACTTACGATCTAAAAATATGTCTCTACCGAAAATCGAACCTGGGACACTTTTCTCTTCAGTGAGATATCTGACCGACTAAGCCAAGGAGCCCGAAATAGCAGGTAGGTATATTATATGAAAAAAAAAAACAGTTTTCTGTAAATGTTGCCATCGGTTCTAGAGTTCTTTTTTGTTTTTTTTATTTAAATATACATTTAGAATTCAGAATTACATACAATATTAAATGCTATCAAAATAACTAATGTTTCCCTTCCTAATTTAAGCTAGAAACTTGTTTTTACAAAATAAAAATACCTTACAAATTACCTGTAGAACATAACACATAAATTAAAAAACAAATTAATTTACAATTTTAAATAAAACACAGTATCAAAAGCAACACAAAAAGAACAAAACAATAAACCACCATCTTCTTCTTCTTCTTCTTTGCCTTAGTCCCGTGTTAATCGGGGTCGGCCCTCCTGGTACGCAATCTCCAGGACACTCTGTCCTGGGTCGTCAAGGTATCGATGTGGTCCCCCTGAAGTTCTTTTTGAATGCTAGACCACCAAGTTGCCGGCGGACGATCAATAAACCACCATCAAAATTATAAAAAAAAATATTAAATAAATAGCACATAAAAAATAAAAATGAACCACAAACACATCAATTTCAGAGAATGGAATGGAATATTAGGAATTGGAAGAGTTCATCGTATTAATTCTGATTTCAAGTTAATTGATTCTGATTTCAAGTTGATTGCACCCTCAACCTCAACTCTCGTAAATCTGGAGTGAAGTGATATTTTTTGACAAAATTTTTGACATCTCAATAGAGACGAAGTTGGAATATTATAGAAGAACCAGGAACTCAAGGCACCCACAGGGCTTACGACCTGGTTTTACAACAAAAGTTTCTACGTAGGGTCAATCGTTGTCATTCAGAGACAACTGAACGCGGAAAAATGAATATTCACATAATGATTATTAATTTATTATAAGTCTCCCGAAACACCCGGTGACTCTGTGTTCAACTTTCAATCAAGGGCGTGTTTGTCTTCCACATCAGTTCTATTAGAAATTTCAGAGTAGTCTCGGTTTTGTATTACTTGGCGGTATTTAGACGTATGAGCGGTAATTAAATTAGACTAGGGGTAGTGAAATAGGTTGGTATATGTACATTTATATATGTATTATCTTACAACGGCGTTGGTAACATTCCAATTTAACACTCCATTTGTTATAAAGGAAAATAGTTTATCTACATGAGGTTGCAGCCTTCCTGAAGATTATTTAATAAATTCCTAGTCTATACATTTTAAGTGCTTCTTTATTATAAATTTAGTTGGAAATTAGAGACACAGAAATACGGTGAAACTTTTGCTTTATTATTTATTCTACTAGTTTTCAACAATGATATGATCATATAAGTAAAATGTTTTTTTTAATTTGAAACATGTGTATGTTCAAATATGGTGTATTCATAAATGTAAAAAATGGGGAGTTTGTGTAGGAGGCTGATGACTTGGTTGAGAAGAAACATCAGAGAATGGACCGGAATTCATAGAGAGGAAGAGCTGTTTCAGTTATTTCAAGACAGGTAATCCTCTGCCATAGTGACAGCCGACGTCCGAGTGACCTGTCGTGGCACAAAAAATGAAGAATGTACAGATTCAAAATAATAGTAGAGAAAATATGACGAGATTCATGGATGAGAATGAAAAATATTTCATATAAAGACAGCAAAAAAGAAATGATAGAAAACAAAAGGATGAGGAGAGGAAGAGAAGAAGTTTATCACACAAAAGAAATTTTTATTTGTTTTTTTTTAATATAATGTTTAATGAGATGGTCGACGTAGATTATTTAAGTCCAGCAGGCTAAGTCTGTAAGTAGATCTCGACCGATAAATGTCGAGATTAACTGTCAAAATATCGACTAGTCGATATTTTGACAGTTTTGGTAGTCACTAAGCAGATAACTCGTCGAATCGTTCTCGCCCACTTATTTGACGGCGAGATTGGGTCGACATCGAGGCGAGAGACAAGATCTAACGCCGTCATGTTGAATTAAATGTCATTTTTTACGCGAACAATGCCGAATTTAATATTTATTTTGAGATTAATTATATAAACGGGTTAAACGACGCCGTCTAAGAGATTCTTCAAACCCTTTAAATATTCCGCGTAATTCATTTATTGCTAATTACCGCGTAACAAAAGTTTTATATGGTTATATATTTATTGGAAATATGCGTCCATACTTAGATCATAACATTATAATTCTATGCGTCCGTAAATGTTTTCCGTAAGTATAGATTTGAAATAATTTTTCATTTTGAGAAAGTATTCTTGTAAGCTATTTTATCACATATGTATTTTAACACTTAACAAAAGAAAATTCGGCGTAGTTTTTAGTAAAAAAATAACACGCTGCTGTCATCACACTTGATAAATTGATCGAAATATAATTAAAAATAATTTTTAAAATTACTCTCAAAACATTCAATAAACACAAAAGAAGTTAATTTAATCGTATTATAACTTGCTTTCGTGCTTTAAAATATGACCATATTATATTTATTTAACAAATTTATGTAAACAAATTTGACATTTATTCAAATCATGGGGAAAATATTGTGTATTGCCATAAATGATAATTCAAAAATGTACCGCAAGCCAGCCTAACGGCGACAAATACTAGTAGGTGCATTTACGAACTCGACAGCGCTTAGTGACTACGAATTGTCGTCACGGGCGTAAACATGGCGAGAAGTTCGGCGATACGTTGTCGGATCTCGACTTTTTTACTGACTTGGCCTGCAGGACTTTTACCGTAGCCTTAATAATTGTACTTCAAATGAAGAACTAAAAAAATCAGTAGGTACTTTGAATTGGAATAGATAGTAAAGTACGTTCAGCAGATCGGAGTGGACGCCCGTGGCTTGAAAGATAAGTGAATTTATCTTTTAGAAATTGAGGTAAGTTTGGATTAGAAAGGACATTGCATGACAATTACATGATAATATGCTTATTACAATCTATTAAAAAAATAATTAAAGAAATACAAACAAACCCGTCGTTGTCTGCTTTATGTTATGTATGAGGCTTGGAGCGAGGGTGGGAGCATATTGACATATTTTATGTACATGTGAAGCGTGGAAACAAAAGACACTCAAGACTCGTAGAGACTTACGTCTGATTTTAATATTATGCGCAGTCTGAGGACAATGGGGATTACATCGGAAGCTGTCTGCTTTATAATATAAATTGTAGCTCAAAGAAGGATGTACCTATAACAAAGAATTCATAAAAAGTAATCGCGAACCTAGACTATAAAATACTTATAACCTGTAGTTTGCAATTTTATCCTAAGTATGTTTGAGTAGTTTTCTATGTAATATTATGAATTGCCTTTTAATTCTTTTATGACTTTGTTGCTGAATATCTCGACTATGTCGCTGATCTAATTTCAGTCTCAAAGTGTGATTTTATTAAGTCGTCATCAATTCTCCAGAATATGGCAACTTGTTATTGGGTGCGTGTTCAAATAATATTTCACATTTTCCCCTTTAGTAAAATAAAAATAAATCCCTATATATTTGCATATATTTCAGAAATATACGAAAACGAGTGGGTTGTGACCAACGCTAAACTCCTCACTAACAAGTCATTCCATTAAGTATTAAAATTTTGTGTGGAAATTTTTCAGCATTTGCATGAAATGAGTTTGTTCAATTATATTTTATTTAAATATTTTATTATGAAAACTTGATAACTCTTCAATGCTTATGAAAGTTATGTGTCTTTTTACCAATTTGGAATATTAAAATTTAAAATTTTAAGTTTCCTGATCTTGGGGTCACTTTGAAATATTTGACGTTTAAAAAAATTGAAAGCACTATTTAGATGTCCTTCAAAATCTAATGGTTTCTAAGCGAGTATTGGATAGACATATTCTCAAAATTTGAAAAGAATCGAATGAGAACTTTTGTCTATAATCGATAAAGTAAAATAAATACGCCGTACATAGCACACAGCACATAGCACATACACACAGATACATTGTGATGAAACTTTATTAATACAATATCAGCATGATACTAGTTGATAATCTGTAATAAAAAAATACCCTTAAAAATTGAGAAATCATAACTCCTTACTATATTCCCTTGGGTTAGTGAGGAGTAAAAAAAGTTGAATAAATGTTGTTGAAGCTGATTTCAAACCTGGATAACACACACACATCTTTTCCCCCGAACCAATATACCCAAAAAAATAAGAAGTTATTGGTTGGGTTTCTCGTTGTACTGTACAGCTAGAGGTCGCAGTGTCATTTTCTTGATGCTGAATAAAGTCAAAAGATTATGAATTTCTCCCT
This sequence comes from Molanna angustata, assembly GCA_963576475.1. Lineage (NCBI taxonomy): Eukaryota > Metazoa > Arthropoda > Insecta > Trichoptera > Molannidae > Molanna > Molanna angustata. The sequence goes on from OY754974.1 coordinate 23,352,901, forward strand.
TTAGTTCAACATTAAACCTACGATCTCTGCCCTTTTCGCTATTTGAAAATACAAATTAATTTGTTTCACGCATTCTGAAATCCTCGCCGCCCGAACTGCGGTATTTCTGCTCATTTCAGTTTCTTCACGACCAGTAGATTTGATTTCGATCTTTGTTTTAAATATCCCCAATTTGGGGCTTTGTGATTATACGGAATTTAATGTGACTTGAATATGAAAGCTTCATTTTTTAAATAGGGTATTCAGTTACACATTTTTTTTTCTCCTTGTTGTAAAAATAAATGACTAAGTTAGTATCGGTTCATTTCATAAATTAAAAATGATTTTGATTCAAATTTCGACTTGAATGAATGAACTGCCAAAAAATTGCTTTGCAGTTTGGCGGAAAGTTAAGACGGAATTAAAATATTTTTTTTTAAAAAAAAAATATTTCCAAGGGTACAAAATCCTTTTAGGTATAGAAAAAAATTTATTGCTCAATGTTGAAAACCTCTAAATGCATTTTTATGAAGCCCATTCATATTGTTTAATGTTACTGACCAAACACGATATCAGGTCAAACTAGTTTGTCCTAGGCGAAATTGGTTTATCCTACACGTGTCATGACTAGTCATAGTTAAACCAACCTATCCTAACCAAAAGTTTGGTAAGAATTGGTTGCTTAATTACGTATGTGAATATAACAACAAAGAAAACATACAAACTTATATATAAAATTCTTTTAACATTTTTTTTAACATTTTTTTAATATTCAAGAACAAAAATAACAAATAATTTTTTTTTTACTAGCGAAAATTTTTTTTTAGTCATTCATACCATCACGGCATATCCCACAATGTGGGGTAACCAGCGAAAGGTGTGCGGGTGTGCATTGCCTTATAAAAGGGAGTACAACATATCTGTGTATACCCACACACCAGTCTCGTCTCACCTAAAAAGTAATTTTAGGTGAGGTAAATTAATTAATTAATTTTAGGTGAACTTTTTTAGTCAAATTAGTAATTACTAAAATACTGCATATTTTTTAATAAAAAATGAATATCTCCTTGTTAAACAAAATAATTTGTCCTTGTTTGAAGATATTGAACGAACTTCTATTTATTATTAGGTACATACAATAATGCTGATAAAATAACACTGTATCAGCTTTCTGAAAAAAGAAGCGATTCAGGTACGAAAACATTCAACGTGAATTAATTCATTATCGGTGGATGATTAAAACGTCGACCACCGTGGCACAGTTGGTAAGCCGTTCGGTTTTTGTGCGGGCGCCCTGGGTTCGATTCCCAGTAGAGGAGAAATTTATTTAAATTTATTTCTCACGCAAATATTGCTTCTCTGGGCTGGAAACACTGGTTAGTTGGAAGAAATTGCCATACGGCAATATACTTGCCACTTGCGCAGGGTGCAAGAAAGTGTTCTTATTATAATTATTTTTAATTTAATTCGTATTCTTCTTCTGGGTCACAATCCTAAGATTGGTCTGCACCAAACACTCGATCTTTCTACTTATCTCTATCGTCCGCCAGTCTCTTCATCTCTTTGTAACTGTTACAGCGCACGTCACCGATTATCTGGTCTATATAGTTGTTTCTGGGGCGACTTCTACAGTTACCCCTATCAATCATTCCTTCGATGATGGTAAAAAGCAAGCCTGGGTTCCGGATGTTGTGGCCTATCCAAGTTGTTATCTGTTGGGCAATTCTTTTCATAATTTGCCTTGTCTCTCCATCCCTACTTAGTACCTCGTCGTTGCTGATGTGTTCTGACCAGTGAACTTAAGCCATGCGTCTGTAGCACCACATCTCAAACGCAGACAGGCGTCCCGTTTCGCGTTGGCTGATGGTCCATGTTTCACAGCCGTATAGCAGTATACTCCAGACAAGATTTATTCGTATTATAGTAGGGAAATAGGCCGGCCTCAGAAAAGGTGGGTCAATGATATTTTCCCCGTCGCTCGAAAAGATGGGTCTAAAAAGCACAAAAAAAAAACAATATACATTAGTACTAAGAAAAGAGACCAAAAACCAGCAGTGGAGAGATGGTTGAAGAAAGAAGATTATTTTTATTTTAAAATGTCCCTCACTAGCAAAATTGTTCAGAGATATTCATTCCTTATGTTTCCTGGCGGTGTTTTTTGACCCCGGTTGAAAAATGAGGTTTGAGAAACGTAAAATGTGTTTGGATGTTTATTTTGAATGATATTTATTGTTCGCTCTTAACGGCCGTACTTGTAACGAAATATTAACATGCCTCACAGGCCCTTGTTATAATGGAAAAACATAACATTTTATATACGCAATAAAAGTGAAACTTTACGCGCGCTGCCTTTTGCCGATTTTCTGAGAAAAATCAAAATTCAGAGAGCGTCATGGCCATCCCTCTTTTCAATTATTCCCTCCGAGTCATCCAGCCAGGGTTGTTGCCAAACATGGCGTAACATTTATGATCAAAGGAAATATTTCATGTGACGTGATCACTGACACAAAAGCTAAATAACGAACCTTTTATATGCTATTTATATACCGTTAACTCCGACTTCCATCGGCCCCATCTTAAATCTTTAAGAAAATTAACCAATTCCAAATAAGAGCAAAGCTTTCTCTACGGTATTTTTTGGTAAAGCTATAGCATAAACAAGAAGGTCTAGGAAGCAGAATCAATCTCTTTTATTCGCTCACTTAAACGTTGTTTGTGAATGTCTGTTATATGTTTGTATCAAGATTTAATTTTCTTAGTCCGCTTTCGAAGTTATTTGTTAATCTGCTTGTTGTATCTGAAGGAATATTCCATAATCTTTGGGTAGTGTTGTAAAAATACTTTGATCTACTTCGGTCTTCTTCTTAAAATTCATCAGCCATCTGTGTTACGGGAGTTGGATGGATCTGGGTGAATTTATTTCACAGTTTTTTTTTAATATACGCTTCTTAAATTATTCATTTTTGTTTTTTTTAATAGATGGTATTTTTTGTTATACAGTATATGGTTATTTAGCTATGTATGATTATTTTGTTATGAATTTTTATTTTGCTTTTTCTCTATTATGTAAATAGTTGCAACTCTCTTCAAAATACGAGTTCATCTCTTTTTTAAGGAATTTTTATTATAAAGTGCTTGAATTTCTATTTGTCAATGTAATTTTCTTGTAAAATATTTTATTTATTTATTTATTTATTACTTCTAGGGCTACTAACAGTAACTCTGTCAAATAATAATTTAGCACGCACCCAATAACAATTTTATTTTTTGTAATCTTCTTGTGAAAATTTCAGCTGGGTGGTGGCATAGAGGTTTGCGCACTGGGTTAGTAATGCAGTGGTGCCAAACTCAAATCCTGCCACCACCGATTTCACAATATTACAAGCATTTATGCTTAGTCAAGGGAATGTATGAGGAATGTATACTTACTTGTCTTCAGAACGTGGTAACTTGTTATTGAGTACGTGTTAAATTAATATTTGACATAGTACCTGCTAGTTGCCTGATAAGGAGGTACTCAAAAGTTAAGTAAAAGTTACAAGGACGTATTCATTCTTTAAAAAAGAAACTTCTTCCTTAACCAGCCAATCCGTTCGTATGTAGGTATTATAATTGGTACTTTGTGTACTATTTCTTTTTTATATTTGTTATAAAAGAGGATTCACTCGATGATTTGATGCTATTAATGGCAAATTCTAATTTGAACTTACTTGAACTTACCGCTCTGCCACCGATCCCTTTGCATTTGTATAATTTATATTGAAATACCGTTTTTAATACCTACGTGTTTTTGTTATTTCAAAGTGACATATTTTAAATAACATTTCACATATCAATTTAAAATTACAATTTTTAGCATACTTTCGATGCCGACTTACTTCATCGTCGGACAACGAGCTACGAGCATCTATACTTATTGGTGGAAAAGATAAAGGTATAGGGAGTTACCTTGCCTTGATATTTATTGTGCTGGTTCTGTATAATCTTTTCACCACATTCACAGCGTATGAAAACTTTAACACTTCACTGAAGTTAATTAATTTAAGCGGATTTTGAAGATATAATTTTAAGAGCGGTGCGGTGCGGTGTGTTTGTCAAGATGACAGTTGATAGAATGAGAGAAAATTTCTATGCAACAATACTTCTTTTTTGCATATAGCTGGCAGGTATGTAGGTAGATTGTTTTTAGGCCGAGGTAAACTAGGATAGGATAGGAAAGGTGTGTGTGTGTGTGTGTGTGTGTGTGTGTGTGTGTGTGTGTGTGTGTGTGTGTGTGTGTGTGTGTGTGTGTGTGTGTGTGTGTGTGTGTGTGTGTGTGTGTGTGCGTGCGTGCGTGCGTGCGTGCGTGCGTGCGTGCGTGCGTGCGTGCGTGCGTGCGTGCGTGCGTGCGTGCGTGCGTGCGTGCGTGCGTGCGTGCGTGCGTGCGTGCGTGCGTGCGTGCGTGCGTGCGTGCGTGCGTGCGTGCGTGCGTGCGTGCGTGCGTGCGTGCGTGCGTGCGTGCGTGCGTGCGTGCGTGCGTGCGTGCGTGCGTGCGTGCGTGCGTGCGTGCGTGCGTGCGTGCGTGCGTGCGTGCGTGCGTGCGTGCGTGCGTGCGTGCGTGTGTGTGTGTGTGTGTGTACCCAACTTTGCGTAACCACTTATGTATATTAGTCCGTACGGAACCGCGGGTTTAAACAGTGAGTTCGACATAACCTAATTGGTTTTAAATTATATTCATTTACAATATTAAACATTTATATTCATTTTCATATTTTTATAAATTATATTCATTTACAATATTAAACATTTATATTCATTTTCATATTTTTACTGTAGTATGTTGTTGGGTTAATGTTGAATAGGATTGTATTCAGGTCATATTCATTTTGAAATATAGCGATGACATGTGTGTAGGTAAGTTTGTAAATAATATATTCCCTTGGGTTGATGCGCGCATCCACTTCTTGAGGGTGCTTCAGTGTGGAAAAAATGTAAATATATTATCAAATATTCAGTTTGAAGAATTTGCGTTAAATGGTTTTTGGGTTTATCCCTTTTCCGCAATAATCTTTTTCGGGTTTAGTGGTTTAATGTAGTTACGAGCACCGTTCTATAGTTATCTACATTTTGTTAATAAAAAATAAAAAAAAAATACTTAGCTACGACTAAATTTACTATGCCATCATGTCGTTTTATGTTCTACTACATAAGACTAAATACATATGTAATTTATAATTATTAATAAAGAATTGTTAGCTCTGTGGTCCATTATGGAAGTTTTTTTTTAAAGAAGTGGGCCTTGGGTGAATCTAGGAGTCTCATCCATTTTTTCTGACTGAAGCTTTTATCATCCAGTTTGTTATTGAACCCGCGTCCATTGGATCTATTCAGCCACTCCTATCACCGACCTATCTTGTTAACATTTTTTTGTATTTTTATCGAACCACTTGTATTTATAAAATTCACTATTATTATCGCGTTATCGGTTTTTTTTGCAAGATTAATTTTATTTTCAAACAAGTGTATACAAAAATAAGACTAAAGTGATTACTGTAGGCCGTGAGGAGCATCAAATTAATGTGGTAATGTTCGGAGAAACATTGAAAAACACAAAAGAGTTCGTGTACCTCGGAGGTAGGATCTCTTGGGATGGGAGAACAAGAAAAGAAGTTGACAGCCGAATACATCAGGCAAGGCTGGCTTTTAACAAGAAGTCGAAGATCCTTGAGTCAAACAACCTAGACTTGAAGCTCCGTAAGAGACTCACAAAAACATATGTGTGGAGCATACTGATGTATGGCTGTGAGACATGGTGTCTTTCCGAAAGAGACAGAGATAGACTAGAGGCTTTCGAGATGTGGAGTTACAGAAGAATACTGGGAATTTCCTGGAAGGACCACATCACGAATGCCGAGGTTCTCAACAGAGTTGAAGAAGGCAGGCACCTACTCAATACCATCTCCGAGAGACGTGCTCGCTGGATTGGTCACATCTTGCGCCATGAGGGTCTCCTACATGACCTATTTGAGGGAATGGTTGAGGGGACAAACCACAGGGGGCGCCCCCGACGGGAGTATTTGGCCCAAATGTGCGAGGACATGAACTGCGCCACATATGTTGAGCTGAAGAGGGCTGCACAGAGAAATGGAAAGCGAGATGTAGACTACTTCTGCAAACCAATCCACAGGATTGAGACTTTTGATGATGTATGGGAGATGTAAATATTTGGCGCTTGGGTCGAGAAAAATGAAGACATATTTTTGTTGAGTAAAGAGATAGGAAACATGGTTTGAAAGACAGATTTGCCTGGTTTGTTTGCAATTTTCTATGGATTTCAAAGATATCTTAATAATAATAATAAATTGCTTCTCGGGCAACTAACAGGTACTATGTCAAATTAATTTAACACGCACACAATAACAAGTTGCCACATTCTGGAGATTTACGATATTAATCGTCTCACAGATCCAGACTGAAAACACAATTAAAAACTGTGTCCCGGGACCTTAACCTATTAACGTATCTTAACGTATTCTCATGTTATTCAACCTTAAGCGCTCTTGAGGTAAATACTGCGCTGTATTAATTTTTTCACATGCACCTAAAAATTTATCTCGGATTTTTTTAAACATACTTTACGGTACCCTCTGGCTAACAATACTGATACAATGGCTGTAAATCTTGGACGCTGCCAATATGGGTGAAGAGGATGCCTATACCAGGGTCACACGAAAAATAAATAAATAAAATAAACCTAAAAAAAGCCACGGTGTCAATCTGAAACCATAGAATTGTTATCCTCGTGTAGTTGATTCCAAATAAAAATAATAAATTCGTATTAAAAACCGGGTTAAACCTCCCAATTGTTAAGAGATATTTATATGGTTCATGAATTTTTATTTTGTTGAATTTCTCCGCTTCCAATGCGATACAATTTCGTCTCGGTAATCGTTCGAGGTTTTCATACAACATCAAGTCAGAAGCCTGCTTAATAATTTGCTGCTTTTAAATGTACCTATGGTGTTCTATTTTCAAAACAGTTAAATATGTAACTTGAATCTCATAATATAATGGTTTTGTGACAGTAAAATCCAAAAGGTTCATTTATAGAAAACAATATTATTAGGTACCTTTAAATAGTTGTCTTTAAAACGCCGTTTAGTAATTACTAGATCACTCTAATGTAATTTACTGAACCTGTCAATGCTCTGAGCTTCAAGTATATCATTTATTGGGGCAATTTATTTCACATTCGAGGTCTGTTTATATTGAAACTGCGATCATATTAAGGTTCCTTATTGATCACATATTCCAATCGGTCATGAATGTTCACAGAGCAAGGACATAATTGGTCCTAATCCCAGTTAATAATAAGGCGCCTTATTGATTGTTCAATTCCCTTAAATAATTATTGACAAAATTATCCAGACAATCTTAATATATGACGTCTTTCTGATGTCCTGTATTTTTTTATATAAAAGTTTCTTTGTTTTCTCCACAATTATGACTGTAGACACAATTCTTCTTCTTCTTCATGTGTTTATTGGGAATCCCCCAACGCAATGTTTGCTATGAATTCAGCGAATCTTTCTTAGTCAAGTAAATAATCAATGAATAGTCGCAATCAATTTCATTATAATGAAATTGCCTGAATACTAATTCCATTCGTTTCAGATATAATAGAGTATAATTATATTCATCGCCTTAATGCATTTTACAACAGATATTTTATTTATTTTATTTTTATATTACTTCTCGGCCAACTAACTGGTACTATGTCAAATATTAATTTAAGACACACCCAATAACAAGTTGCCACATTCTGGAGACTTACGATATTAATCGACTCACAGATCTAGAATGAGAAAACAAAATTAAAATAAATAATAATTTGTTTGTTGCATATATATAAAGAAAAACAAACAATTATACATGTTTTGCACTATTTTACAACAAATAGGCTATTACCCACAGTGCAGCTAGTTTTCAGCAATGCCTCATAAACTGTATCTCGCAAACTGCATCTCACAATTAAAAACTTTATCTCAACTGTATCTGTAGATATGAAGCATATAAACATAAATCAAACAAAAGTTATAAAAAAAATAAAATAAAGTAACAAAAAAATATATAAAAAATATATACCTACCTACTTTATCTGTAAAATAGTTCCTGAATATTCCTTCTTTATCCTTCCATACCTTCCATACTTTTCCTTATTGCTATTATCAGTGTTATTTTTTTTCTCTGTTTGTAATTTTATCTTTATTTCTCACTAAATAGATACCTACTATTGTACCAATTTAACTTTAGATACTTCACGCTGCTCAAGTTGGTTGGAAGACATTGCCTTTTGGCAATAAACCCGCCTTTATGCATTTGTATATAAAGTATATAAAAATAAATAAATAAATGCTTTTCTCGAATATTTTGATAGGTATTTTGGGGAGATGATTTGATGCATAGGGGCCATATGTTACACGGTGGCGGTCTATTGTGCAGTCTTACGGGGTTCGAGTGGCATTTTCCGTGTCAAATAGGGAAAATTGCCATAATGGCGAAATGTTATTAGATTGCTTTATGGTCGGAGTTATCGTTTTATGATTTATTCATGAAGGCCACGGGGAGATATTTCGTTGCTATTGGCTTTCGTTCTATACATTCGTTCCATGACATCTGCGTCTTATGCCTCTCCAATCGATACCATACAGATGCCTCTATATACCTACCTGGCCTGTAGATGGTGAAGTGGCTTCCCACTTTCAGCAGCGTGATATGAAACCCATTGTGGTTATGTTGTTTCTCCGTATTTCCTCAATTTGAATAATTTATGAAATCTGAAATGGATTTCAAGTCAATTGCTATTTTTATTTTAACGATTGAATTGTCCTGTGGTTCATGTGTAGGTATACCTGTATATACCTAGGTACACCTTCACCACAGATCAATAATCTTTAGACATGACAAAAGAAAAATTGCTATCAATGGCAATCAATACGACGTATTTGAATGTTTTCCGAATGATTAGAAAAGAAAATTGAAACAGTAGGTACTCATCAACCTTAATATCAAAATGTAGGTACTTGTTTTTAACGTAGGGATTGGGATACACCCATTCCACCTCACTTTGTGTACAAATCCCCTGGTCTAATGTCGTAGCTTATGTTAGCTCTGTATATTCTTTACTCCATGACCTTCATACATTTTTTTTCGTTGATTTAACGCAGTAAATTCCTAAAATTTTGTTAACATATCTTTTTATTATAATGAATATAAATTTGAATGATAATATTATAATATAATTTGGGATTAATTTTCCGTTTACTGCACCTCATCATAAAAGGAAAAATCGAGGGTAGTCGCGGTGTGAGCACGAGGCAGATGTCTTGGCTGAGAAACATCAGAGAACGGACCAGAGTTCATAGAGTGGAGGAACTGTTCCAGTTAGCTCAGGACAGAGAAGCATATCGGGAGGACTTTTCGTGGCACGAAGAAAAGAAGAGAAGAAGATTTTTTCAATACCAATAATGAACACATTTTTGCACCCTATGCTAGTTTATACACCGGCAAAATTTGCAAGCAGTCGGTATAATACAAGGTTTTATGATACTGATATATTTAATAACACAAATCCACACTATCGCAGGAATATATCGGCAATGACGCAGTGATATGAGGCTTAGAATACCTAACTCCATTATCCCTCCCCACTCCCCCCGATTCCTACATATCCCTGCATCATTTTTATGTTTTTTATTTTGGATTACTTATTATTTTTTTGTAATTTACAAATTACTGTATGGTTCCCCTTAAATGAAAGAAATAAAATTAATTTACTTACCAGTGTTTCCAGCTCAGAGAAGAAATATTCTCGAAATAATTTATTTCAAGTCAATTTATCATTTGCCGGGAATCGATCATAGGACTCTGACATAGAAATCATTTTAGAAAATCTCAATTAAACACAGTCAAAAATATAGTAATTGTAATATAATGAGTAACATATTATAAAATATTTAATTCAATTTGGAGGATGAAAATTAATTTGTTATTATATAAATGAAATGACTTAATTTTTAATCATTTAAACGAAACATACCTACTTATTTACTCATAGAGAAGAGAATATAATGAAACATTATTATGAAAAATATTCATCTTTAATTGAAAGTTTAAAAGCTTCGCTTCAAAACTTTTTTTATTACTTTTTTATTAATGTACTGGGAATATTTTCGTAGATTGCTTCTAACAGTTGTTGGTGTTTTGTATTTTTTATTATGTCTACATGAGAAATTACACAGAGTTTCTTTGTCCTATTTGTCATACATACAAATGTGTGTACATTAATCTGAGTTGCTACCGTTTTATTTTATGGTTATCATCTTTTTTTTTCAATGAATGTCTGTGATATAAGATCACTAGAAAAATACAAAATATTATATTATGTTGATGAACCTTAAAATATTTTTCACGTTGATTTATATTATTATTTTTATGTACATACTGTACCTAAAACCAACAAGAAAAAACATACACTTGAATATTGATTATAAAAATGACACATCTTGTGGGGTAAAACGTCAATGCATTTTAGTTATTCAACATTGTCATGCTTTAACATTTGTTTTTTTTTTTAAAGTTATTCTTCTTTAACAATAAATAGTTCTTCTTCTTCTATCGTGTCAGAAACGCATTTAAATAATCTTCTGCCAGTTGCTAGCAACGTCAATAGTGCATGGTGCAGTTTACTGGACTTGAGGGGCAGCTGCACTGATGTGCGGTGGTCTGCTGCTCTCCACAGTCACATGTCGTTGGTATTCCCTGTTGCAGGAAGCCCTATGTAGACAGGTTATTCAACGTTCTCCTAACGCCCGTCCTCAGTCTGTTTAGTGACTTCTACGTACGCCACTCCACGTTGTGGCCCGGGGAAGACTCTCCTTAGGGCGGACGAAGTAATCGGGGGCTTCTTGCTGCCATAGACGGAGCCTTTCCTGCTCAGGGTGAGACGGAAGTGGCTGCGTTGATGTCAGGAAACTTTTGCGTGATCTTAGTCTTATGTCAGGGGGGGGGGCGTGGTCATATAGAGAGTGAGTAGAAAGGGTTTTTGCTTTGTGCATTTCCATTCGGCATATAACATTGCGCCTTATGTGTGGTGGAACGATACCCGCAAGAGGATATAGATTTTTGACTGCAGTAGGCTTAAGACATCCTGTGATGATTCGGCAGGTATCATTTAAAGCAGTGTCCGCTTGTTTGCATTAGGCAGAAAGTCCCCCGACTGGAGCCGCATGCTCCCCAGTGGAAAAACAAAGCGCCATGGCTGAGGTAATAAATAGTTGGCTTATATCCATACAAATCTAACAATAAATTTACTTTATTCAGCTTTGATAAGCTTATTAAGAATCATTATATATTAAAGTTTTTATGAATTAAATATGGTTTAAATATTACTATTAAATATCGGTCGTCCTAAAACAGGCTCACCTAGTTGTACATCCAATGAAACAACATAAAAATAATACAGAGTAGTACATATATTTAGCAAATAAAAAACATCTTTTCATTGTTAGCTATCAGACCACCTTATGTACTCCATGATAATTGTTTTACTGTCACTAAAATTGTCATAAGGTGGTCTTTGGTTGGGCGTTTAGAAAGCATTTCAGTAGCCCCGAGTTAAATTCCATTCTACGGCTTATTTTTTCATATTGCAAAAATCTTCACTTTCTTTCGTCATTGGTCATATGTCAAATCGTGCCACTTCCTATAAACGAAAATCTATTAATTTTGAATACATTTTTATACACATGCAATTGACGTGAATTTAGCTCTTCGTACATTGCGATAAGTAAGAATTTATAAAATTACGATAAGTATGAATTTATAGAATTTATAAAAAACAACACGCCAAAATCACCTTTTCTATACACCATACTGCAGAACAAATTACGCACAGAATAATTATGTCAACAGATGCTTAAATTATTACAATAGTCTTGACCCCCAACCTGATATATTTAACTCCACACAGACATCGATGAAACGCCAATTACGCGCAGTTATTGGTAATATTACTGGTTAAAAATCAAACCTACTTTCCTTAAACATTCATCCCTTCCTTATCAACGCTTTCCTATATCCATTACCTTTCCCTTTCCCCCACATACACTCACCATCTTACAATGACTACCCAACATCAATAATATATAATAATTTAAATATGTGAAACTTTATAATTGGCTATTTATTTTGTATTCTCATTTGCAATTAAGTATTATAAATGTATAGCTGTTAAGTTTCCAAACAATAAAAAATAAAAAAAATTAATACTAAAAAGAAAAAATACGTTTATTTATATTTTTTTGATATTTGTAATCATGCAATCTTCTTCTTCTTCAACCTAATCAATGACGTCATATCCAGAATCCCGAACCACTACCTGAGGTATTTTAGCCACGATATTCTTTTACGCTCCATACTCCGCCTTCCCTCTATCTTTCTACCCATTATGAGTCGTATTATATTATCTGCAGATTATTATTACCTTTGATGATGGCTGATGGTCCGCTTCCGCATACGTTACTAATGTCTGCTTTTTCTTCTTCGCCCTAGTCTTTGTCCCATTTACTTGGAAGATGAGGACTAGGAGAACCGACTCCAAGCCCTTCTGTCCTCCGAACGATGCATTGGCTCCTTGAGATCTCTCCAAGTTGTCAACGGTCTACCTGGTCTTCTGGGCCCCACCTCATTTTTATCATATTATCCTGTGGCAGACTCACAATGTGTCCATATCATCTCAATGTGTTCTCGGTTAGTTATTTGGTTATTGCCGCGACTTTGAAGCTGCCACGGATATGGACGTTCTTCGCCCTGTCCAATCTTGTAACACCACCAGCCCATGTTAGATTCTCATCTTGTTGGAATGAAGAGTCTGGGCATGGTTGTTCTCTAATGCCCAGCACTCAGATGAGTAGGTCCAGGTTGGTCTGACCACCATTTATAAACCTGACCCTTTATTTTTACTGACATTTTTTTTTCACACAATACACCAGAGACAGACCTCTATTTCGTCCAGCAAAGCATTGAGCGGTGTGTAATGTCATCTTTGATTCCACACTTTGCGTACAGTATTGTGCCGAGGCACTTGAAGGATTAGATTGTGGGCACTGATTCGTTTTGAATATCCATAAAGTGTGGCTCTGTTGGTTGGTGTCCGGTAAAGTAACATGACATATATTCTATCTTAGATCTTCTAATTCGTAACCCATTTGCCTACAATGCCTCTTGCCACCTACTCAGTGCGATTACATGAAAATTCTTCGAAACACAATTCTTCGAATGCGCAATTGTACGAATAACAATTTTTCGAAAATCAGTTATCAGAATGACAATTATCCGAAAGCAAATTATTCGAACTAACATTTGTTGGAAAACCAATTGACCGAATTTAATATATTTTTGTGTCATTATGTTGCCTCCTTTGACATATTTGTTGCCAGTAAAATATATTCGATGAAGACTATTATTACTTGTATTATTGTGGGTACCTACGTATGTTTGCACATTTTTAATAACTGATGTTTGACAGCGCGGGATAGCTTAGTTTGTACACCAGTTTTTGATTTTGACACATCATATACAGACAGTTTATCTAGTATTCACACCAATTTAGTTATTTTATTTTAATATTATAGTTACTTTTTTAATATATAATGCAACTGGCTCACGCCAGTCGCAATTATAACTACAAACAAACCTAACCAACCTATTTTTACCAAAGCTTTGTAGGTTTAGGTTTAAAAAATCGGTGTACATCCTAGAATATCTGACAGCGCAGTGCATCGCCATGTTGTTTATTCCATAGATTTTTATAATAGATTATACTATGTAGATGTAATAAAAGTGAGTCATGGAATATCGCGCGTTTGACGTTTTGGTTATTAACATTTTTCAGTTTTCCTTACATTTCAACACATCTTAAATAACTTTTTTCTAAATCTAAATTAACAAAGTGTTTTTTACGACAAATAAATCCGAAAACAATTACGTAAAAACTACAACGTCGAAAATCCCCCGGAAAAATGCATACAAAATTTGCTCACTACGACATCTAGTATATTATAATAAAAATCTATGGTTTATTCCTTTCACAATACTACCAACATGACGTCATAAAAATTTGAACAATTGTAAATTCTGATAATTGTGCGTTCGGAAAATTGTTTTTCGAAAAAATGTGATTCGAATAATTGCCATTCGTAAAATTGATTTTCGTACAATTGAGCATTCGAATAATTGTTTTTCGAATAATTTTCCTGTCACCCTCAGTGCATACTGCAAACCATGGGGCGTCTCATACATCAGCATCACATCATCGGCATACAGCATGCTCCATGGATTCGGTCTTTGTAAGTCCATTGTTATGAAGTCCATCACTATATTAAACAATAACGGACTTAAGGCCGATCTCTGATGAACATCAGTGATAATCTCAAATTCTTAATATCTTCTTGAAACAATTCGTTCTGAATATCTTGTTGAACCAATTTTTTTACAACACATTTCTCTGTCAAATTCTAGGATGTGTGTGAGTAGGTTTAGTTTGTCGATGTGCGAATTACTTGGGTGTCCCTTATTCTGAAGTGTATTATATTCTATCCCTCGTCCGACCATGTCACTTGATTGATGTGCTTCTCGCCCTCCTGTCCAGGCTTTCCTCACATTTATCTTACCCACACATCCGTTACTCTGACACTATCCTTCATGCCCGTACACTTCACCTCTAAAACTAATGTTTATTAATTTGTACTTCCAATCCAAACATAATACATATATGTATATTAAAATGGTCTTTTATTACGCGGGTATCCAGAAATATATTTTTTGTGTTTATCCTTAGGAAGGCTAAAAAATTTTCAGAACACTATGAAAATGTTTGATCCAATGAATTTAGAACAAATTACATGCGTATATCTTCTGTAATCCAACTGTCGATTCGTTCAAGAGAATGAAATTCTTTTGAAGGAAGAGACAGTTTAAATCCAAAACGACATACATACCAACATGTGTTTATAGTTTCATTCTTATTCTTCAACTATACATACTATCGCTATCGACAGTTGGATCTCATGTGTTACATGCAACTAGTTAATAGATTTGTTCCGTAGAACATACAAGACAAGAGCTCTGAATCATTAAGCGGCGCTTTGAAAACCAGATTATTAGTATTTTTTTTCAAAGAATGAATATTTCCTAATAACAAGTACATTTGCATCCTCAAAAGTTCCCTAAATTAGGCGCATGCTTGTAATATAGGTAAACGAAATTGGTCATGGCAGGATTCGAACTTGGGACCACTGGATTACTAACCCAGTGCACTAACCGCTCTGCCACCACCCATCTATACTATTTATCCGGATTTTTTTATTTTGTTCTCATTTTAGGATCATATCATGACGTTTTTTTCATATGATTCTGGATTTGCATATTATAAAAATTATTCAAATTTTATATTTAAATAAATAAATAAATATTCATTTTTAAATGAATATGTCCTTGTTAAACAAGTACATATACATATTCCTATATTCCCTAATTTAAGCAAAAATGCTTGTGCCATAAGTGAACGAAATCGGTCGAGGCAGGATTCGAACTCGCCACTACTGGATTACTAACCCAGCGCGCTGACCGCTCTGCCATCGACCCATCTATGTGAATAGTATTATAATATTAATATTTAATTAATATTTAATAGTATTTAATTTTTCATTTTTGTTTCTGCTTAAACTTTTGCTTGTTTTTCTTTAATTTTATTTTTATTGTACTTCACTACTTATATATTTTGTAAATTTATATTTTATATATTTTTTTTCTTGATATTTTTTTTGTTGTTATATATAGGTTCCTATTTATAATTATGTATGTATGTATTTGCTTCGTGGTTCATAAACGTATGTTTTAATAATTTGTAATTGTGTACGTAAAAGCCCATTTAGGGCGTTTATATAAATAAATAAATAAATAAATATATGATGGTTCATTTATTATTACAGCGGATTTTTGGTTAATCATTTTTCGCATCTAATTAATATTCGAATGTCATTCTATTTTCTCGGTTTGTTAATTATTTTCCCTAATTTTTTGAAATTACACATAAAACCGCGTGTTATAATTTTTTATATAAATTTTATCGAATTTAGGTAAGTACATACTTTCTTTGTTGAAAATTTATGTCGTCAAAAGGCTTTCTTTTTCGAGCCTGAAAATTTCTTTTGTCAAAAACTTCAGACGTTAATTTAATATATTATATTTTTAATAAGTACTCATTTACAGACTGAGTTGAAAATATAAATCAAAAGTACTCAAACAGTATGTAATGGATCAAATTCAGCAATGAGACTTTTTTCTTATTTTCGTTGATGAAATATGTATTCGGTTTTCATTTTAAAAAGCGTTATTTTCGTTCAATTATTATTTTATTTGATGTTAAGTGAGTTAATTAATTATATTGACTGGTCCATTATTTTGTTCTTATTTTTATATTTAATTTTACATCATTTATAGGTGAAACAGAGTACTGTACTTTCAAATGCTTGATTATCCTGTATTCGTACCGTTACAATACAATTACGTATAGATTTAAATACTATGGAAATGTATCAATTTAGATTTTCAATCATTGTTTAAAATAAAACAGTATGTAATATATTCTTATAACTCATTATTTGAAACGGATTCAATTAAATGTTATTAAAGTATTTGTCAATACATATGATTGAATTTTGGTATTTTTTGAACTCATCAATTCTATAGATCTCTCTTTAAAATATATAGAACTGGTGATTGCTTCATACACATCTTCTCGCCTAATTTCATATTTTTCATCTGCGCTTACTTGCCATGCTATGTATGTGACTCACGTCCCCGCTTATATCATACAACTTCTTGAAATATTTTTTCCGTCGTTCTTTCACGCCCTCTTCGTCTATAATTATATTTATCATTAATTCCTTGCGGTGCTTTCACAGTTCCATTGTTTTTCTTTTTGCTACGCCTTTACAGAACATTTTCATGTAGATATTATTCCCTGTCTTACAATACGGTCTATTTCAGGATCGTCCATGCTTCCTCACTATTTTCTCTACTGTGTATTGATCTAAGAATGAATAGTCACTTGTTATAAATATATAAATAGATGTTATAAAATAATCATGCAGTCCCTATGATAGGATAGATCCCTGGCAATGACAAAACAGATTTTTACCAAAGTATAACCTAGTATAACCTAGGTTTACTTTGGTAAAAATCTTTATACTAGGTATATATGTATGTGTCGTCATTCGTCATATTGGAAATCGTCACGCCCAATCATCCACATATTTCCCTGTAGAATTGCACCCCTTCATCTCTCGTATAATATATTTTTATTATCCGTTTTATACGCTCTTTTATTT